>FR997749.1:1222041-2444082 GCA_905475445.1 Ochropleura plecta
ACTTTTTAAAATTTCAACAAATCTCCGGACATTTTAAGATTTTTTTTTTCTACTAAATTTTTCCACAATATTTTCAGGTTTTTGGAAGACAAGCAGTATCTCAAAAAGCGGTTGATGTATCTTTTCATGGTCATGGAGGGATGCTCCGACAAGGCGTCAATGGAGGACTGCGCTAGAAAACTTCCAAATAATAGCTAGGTAAGTGTTAAAGAACAAACTTGGCAATTTAGCTGATACTTTTCGACAAGAGAGCATTTGTGGTCGAGTAGTATCATCGACTGTACAAGTCGTAAACAGGTTTGAGCCTACACTTGGTGTAATTAGTTTTTCACCACTCCCAAATCGTGACGAAACTGGTTTTTAAAAAACGTTGCCCACACTAGGAATTTATCCTATATCGTGGGTGCGTTTACAAACATTTAAACTCACAAACAGCCAGACCCGAAACAACTACCTGTCATACAAATATTTGTTCCGTGCGGGGATCGAGCTGACACGCAGCGCAGCAGTCGATCGCTCAACCACTGCGCCAACCGTGCCGTCAAAATATGCTAACATCGATGAGGCATATGTCCTAGCAGCGGAATCTTAAACGCGGATTGTTTATAATCGGGTTTATCAAGAAGAAGGCTTATCTTGAAGGAGGCTTATGTCCAGCTGTCTTGCAACCCAGGATCTTATGGAGAGAACCTGGGTAAGTTACTTTGCCTTGTGTGGGACCTTCGGGTAGTTGAGACAAGAATAGTTAATTTAAACCATGAGATTTCTTGCCGGTTCTTCTCCATAGGAAACAACAAACCCGAACCGTGCACCTTTTCTCGACGTTTTATAAGTAACTAGCTTCCGCCCGCGATTTCGTCCGAGTATCACAGTCACTTGGGCTAACACTTACCGGCGTGATGATCGAAAAAAAATATTTTCCTCTCCCCTTTTCTTCCCTCTTTCTCCCCTTTTCACACTTTTTTTAGCCTATGTCCGTCTCCAGGTTCCCCATTAGGTTGGCCATTTAGGCGTAAAGACGTAACAAACAAACTCACTTTCGCTTCTATAATACATATAGTAAGAATGTAGGCTTATGTGAAATAAAATATATTTATTTCGAATTGCCAGATTTTTATCGTAATTTTATTTCAAATTTCAGGCGCCTGTTCGCCGAGCAACGGCATCTTCTCATTCCTAAAATTGATACTTTTGCAAGCATCCAGAAACAACTAGACCTTTGGTGACAAATATAACTGCACATGGGAACTATGCGTGTCCTGACAAAGCAGTGATATCCGCGAGATTACAATACATTCAACAACCTTCAGACAGTAACCCACGAGATACATCACCCATCTAGCTATCGTACGGTTCCTCAACCTTCTAAATAAAGGATGACACTGATCTTCATTCTTCTATACAATGATGGGGTGCAAGTGGCTCTACCACCACCTCCGGAGCCAAAGTCAACCTCACCTGCCCGCGGTGCACCCTGCTGCCAACAAACGAGGCTCTGGCCAATCCCTGGTCTCCTCTGAGGTGGGGAGATCAGGGGTTACTCCATTTAAATAAGCATTATTGTTAGTAAACGGCAATTTAATGGGTAGATCGGTATAATATTATAATCGTTTAGGTTAAGTTCTTAAGAAACTTAAAAGTAATAAATAACTATCGCATCAAGTAATATTACATTGTAATAATAATATTAAAATGTGTACTAATTACGTCGTTTTATTTCTGCAACAATCCAGACATTCTCTATCCTATGATACTTCTCTCGGGGTGAGTAAAATCCAGTTGAGAGTCGAGAACAAAAATCGAGTTGTAAGTGACGGTGTCAGTGGTACCGAACGCAGAAAACGAATAAGTAAGAGGGTAGATCGTTTTTTCAGCTTATAAACCCCCACCCGCAATAACTTTAGTTCATCCGCAATCATTTGCTTTTACTCTGAACCACTCTGAACGCTCTTAATGTGCTAGTTTTTCTACATCGTTCTCACATGTATGTATAATCTCAACATTAATGATGTATCCATAATTTTGTAAAAATATTATGATTTTTAAAAGGGTGTCCCACGCTTTGGAATGGGCAACTAGACTACTTAAACAAGTTATTATGTCTTGTGACTGGGACTGTGGCAGCATCAAAAGTGCCTGTAATAGTCTTATTGAAATAAATGGTTTGAGTTCATTGCGTTTGCAACATCGCCGAAATATCGGAAACTAGAAATAAATAATAACAAACATGGTAAATATCCTGTGTCAAGTATTAATAACTCTTTCGTGGACTGGAATGAATAATGCGTACAGCCAAAGATTGAAATTTTCGCGTCTGTATTCTCGAGTTACTTAAACCCGAATTAATACAAGTTGCAAGTATAGTAGTTATCGTCGTTGTCCTCAGGCTTTAAAAAACCGGGCAATAGCGAGTCAGACTCGCCCATTAAGGGTTTTGTACACACTTGCGACATAAACAACCATAGCTTTTGAGTCCGTAGACTTAGAGAATTTTATTGATTTACAGCACAAAGGAATTACAGAGTTGAGTATATGGTTTTAATTTCAATTTGATATCTTTACGTGTTTCCAAGATATGTCCTTGAAAGACTGACAAATGGACAACAAAGTGATCTAATAAGGGTTCCGACTTTTTCCTTTTGAAATACGGAGCCCTGAAAAAGTTAACACTCAAAATAAAAAAAAAATAAACAACAAAGAAAACACTGTAAGACTCCCTCTACCATGTTTTAATAAACTAGCAACATCACACAACCCAGGCATTTTAATTTTGCAACATTTAACAAAATTTATTAAATCTACACAGTTGCAAAATGTAATCGTTATTTAATTATGAATAAAATCCTTCCTTACAAATCATCGATACTCTATTACACAGGCGAAATTAAACAGGAAATATTTTAGCTTTGCAATATTCTGCACGTCGCATGCAGTAGGATGTGGTTCAAAACAAAATGGCATCGCTTCTGTTGCCTTCTCGCTCGCACACTATCGCTCTCTGTACTGGCAATCTGAAAAGCTCTCTTTCTATCTCAAGGGATGTGGCATAAGAAAGAAAGTGACGTCCATATTTTAGTGACTTTGTTATGGATATTACACTGAAATTCATTATTTTTAGTGCATTGCAATTTTGGCTTTGAAATTGAATATTTATTTTATAGTCTTCTTTTTGCAAATATCAGCTTTATAAGGTCAAAATCAACACATTCCTCGGTAATAGTAGTATTTTTTTTATTAGATCTACCCAAACAGAGACAGAATTTGCTAGAAATGTAAGCAATTTTGAATTCCCCGGTCTACTCACGCATTTGCCCCTATCGTCGCCTGGTGGCGCTGTCGGTGAAGAATGTTTTTTTTTCAAATAAATCCTCACTCTCCCCTAGCACCTAGATAGTGATAAATATATTGGCATCGTGACAATGTAGTTACACTCCAAAAGGTCCATGCCTCTCAGTGAGTCAGAACAACCGTAACTAAACCAACGACGATTGATTTTCAATCATTTCATGTGAGAGTTTTAACAGGACTGTATGACAAAGATGATGATTCCAGGTGAAACATTGTTGGGCGCCAATAAGAATATATTGGCGCCCAACTTGGGACTTCCCTTGTCACCGATAAACAAATGTTAGGCGTTCTTACCGTCTACTTGGCGTCGTAACCTGTCACCACCGACGATCACTTTTAAGCGTTTCGTGTTTCTAATACAAATGTTAACAAGACTGTATGACAAAGATGATGATTCAAGTTGAATATTTGTTGGGCGCCAATAAGAGTATAGAGGCGCCCAGCCTGGGACTCCCTTTGTCACCATCATACAAATGTAAGGCGTCGCCTTTTTACTCAAAAATGGATTCTTGACCTTTTTACTTTTCAGTGGCACTTGCGACAACTAAACCAGGAATGCAGTCATCCAACTAGAGGAGGAGGAAGTGTATAACCATCGCCAAATTTGTTTAATTAATGTATTTTCTGGACATTTTATTACTTGTCATAAATATAAGCACAGCTTCCTATATATCCTCCTCCCCCCACATATATCGATCGTTTTACGGGACCTGCGTATAGCAACTAGCCTAGGGTCCCTATGATACCGCATTGCGGCACCCGCCCTCTTCAGCGCAAGTCCTGTGATTTGTATCTGGTTTGATCTTCCGTGCTGGCTCTGTAAGGCGTTTCCTGGTTACCAGTTTGCAGTCCTATAGTTTTGTGTGTTTTTGAATCGGAGACTTAAGGTTAGTAAAAAATTTTTCTTGTATTACTTGCTTGACTTAATCTGGTGGGACGTTGGCAGCTTCTAATGTGAACAAATGCAATTGAATAAGCAGTTTTAATCTTGAATAGCAAATCAGTGACGTCGAATATTTTTGAGGCGAACTCATAAAAGTATTGGACGCTTTGATAGGCATTTGGAAGTGCAATGCCTATTGTTATATTTAAGTGAAAGTGTAGCATCATTATTCACATTCTGCTCATATTTTGCCCAATTTTAGTGTCGTCTTTTCTGAATCTTTGGACTCAGTGATAATAATTTAATTATTGACATTGCCGTATATGAGAATTTGAGGGACGAAAGTGCATCAATCAATTGAGTGTATTTTTACGATCAAAAGTAATTCAGTGAGATCGTATGGTAAAACGAAATAAGCCTCAAAAATATAGATTTTAATCAATATCGTTTTTTTTTTAAATGTTTAAGGGAGTGGGGAAGGAAAGAGGGGGGGAGGGTAGAGCAAGGGCATAAAGTAAAAGCGTGCGTCGCTGACAAAGACTACTATAGTATGCGCGCTGGAGGTCTGGGTGGAAACGTCGAGCCGGATGTACCGGTGATCGGAGTAGGTCTCCACCCCCTCCATGACGCGCCAGTCGACGACACGGTCGCTGATGACAAGCTCAGCGTTGAAGTAGTGGTTAATAATATGTGATAAAAAAGCTTCTCCCCACACTAGGAATTTCCCTGTATCGTGGGTGCATTTACAAACATATAAACTCACATACACAAACAGCCAGACCCGAAACAACTATTTGTAGGCCATACAATTATTTATTCCGTGCTGGGATCGAACTCGCGACACGCAGTACAGAAGTCGATCGCTCAGCCACTGCGCCAACTGTGTCGTCGTTTTGTCTTGCAGTAGCTACCGTGACGTCATAATAGAATGTTTGGAGCGTAATTCCCAGATAAAGTGTTTTCAATATACTTTCTTGAAAACTGACTCTTATTGCACTATGATTAGTTTCAACATGCAAGGTATTTTACACGCGTTCTTTTTTTTTCATTTATAGCAACGACGGTTTTATTCTTTTCTGATTTCAGTACATATAACATTAAACAACTGTTCAAATCATCCTTATAACAGGTGGTGCTTTTTAGAGCAACGAGGCGCATGTTTTTAAGGCTTTCATATAATTATATACATATATTTTTTTTAAATTGAGTTTAATAACAGAATATCACAAATAAACATGATCACGTAATAATTAAAATAATTTGCTTCTAACAACAAATTTGTATGACATCAATGAATAAATTTAATTTGAAATTTTAATTTGTAAGAGCGTCTAGAGTAAAAGTGAATACACATATCGTTTTTTTTTTATATTTTATTAATTCAAATAAACCATGGCAGCTAAAAGATGATGATCTCTTAAATATTTTTTTCTTTTTTAATTTATTTATTATTATTTTTATTTGTGACATTTTATGATTTCATTATGGTCTCTTTAATTTAATTTTGTAAATATTTGTTTATTGTGAATGTGAGGATTAAAACTGAATTAATGGAAATAAAGATAATAATACAATGTCAAAATTAAATATGTCAATGTCAAATAATTTACAATTTGTCATTAAGTAAATCGCCAAAATAGTATAAAAAAAAACAAAAATAGACGTCTTAGTTTGTTTTTTAATTGAATAACATTCAAGTCCTTATATCCACTTGGTAATTTATTAAATAATTTCCACGATAAGAGGTAAGAAATAATCTCTATAACAAAACTTTTATTATTTTCAGTCCCAATCCTACAAGAACACTTGCTTGCTCCAAAGATGGCTCCTGCTCCAGCGCCAACTCGTAACGCGAGAGCTCAAAAGAAACAAGAACGCCGCATGCGCAGGAGAGAAGAACTAAGTGACATAGCAGCACATTTCACGATGGCTTTGAAAAATTTGAAAGATGCCATACGACGAGTACCTGCTAGCTACGAGTTCGAGGAAGAACTGCCCGATTTGGGCGAAGAAGTTTGTGATTTTAATCTTGAAATGCCACATTTTGAGATAAAAGCTCCTGCGAGGGATCGTGCTCCTATACCAGTTAGGGATGCTGGAGAAGCAGTGCAAAATGATGCACATAAAGAAAATTAAGTCGACAAAATTCAGAGTACGTTTCCACCAGAAGTTTCAAGAATACTAGCAGCCATGGAGTCTACGCTTGGTATTAAGTTTGCCTCTTGCTTTTCGGATGGAAAATCATCAATTAACTTCACTCGCTCTTTGCGGAACGGAGGAGAGTGTCAGACTTTTAGTAACTAGAACCCATCCATGTTTCTTCTATCCTTTGTGCTCTGGAGCCGCGGTATCTGTTTCAAAAACCCCGCAACCCCGACAGGCGGTGGCCCTGGCAGCGCCCTCTGCTTTGCTGACATCTCTTTGAGGCTCGCGGGAAACACGAACACGCCCTCGACATGGCCTGTCGTCATTAGAAGGACGGTGCGCTACCCATTGCTCGCCGTTGCCAGGTTATATGGGACTTAAAGATTCTCTGAAACCTTCGCCTAAGTCCTCGGGGGCTTTTCTTTCAAATCAATCCTCACAAAATCCTTCAATCATTACGTTAGTCTTCCTCGCCTTCAAATTGTCTAAGAATGATTCGTAAAAATCTGGTGGAAACGCAGCTGAAGTTGAATTGACTTAAAAATCTTGAAAAGCATGCTGGCTTTCAAATTAAAAAAAAAAACGTTACGTCATTTCTAGTATTTATTCATCTAAAAACTGTAAAATTGTGCTTGAAGATTAAATGTTTTTTGTGTCTCTATTTTAAAGACTTTTTTTTCATAAAATATGCAATCAACTGTTTACTGAAAATTTCATATAAAATTAAATTAAATAAAGTATTTATTAGGTACATTTAAAATGTTGTATTTTGGCGCAGTTGAACATGCTATGATAACGGATAAAATTGGAAACTCAAAATATACGAAATATAGTAAACATCCCGTTTTAAATGTAATAAATAATCTTAGTTACCGTGTCAGTTATAAAACTTATAATAAAGTATTTAGAAATGTGAGTATACTTCGTAAAGATTTTTCATAAATCTTATCTCGATTGGCAACTTTTAAATTATTAAGATGACTTCACTCTAATTAAATGACTAAATGAATTAATAACGTGTATTAAATGTGTCTATCTAATCTAAGATTTGTTTTATTTGACAAACCTTTTTTTTTTGTTAACCTAGCCTTTCACGGCCCACACTAATAAAGATAAAATAATACCAAGATTTCATTTAAACTGCAATGGGGCGCGCACATAAGAACTCTTTCCGGTAGGCTCAGCTCAGCTGCATATGCAGTAAGGAAAATAAGGCAGTTAACTGATGTAGATACAGCTAGGTTAGTATACTATGCTTACTTTCACAGTATTATGTCCTATGGCGTTCTCCTGTGGGGATCAGCAGCAGATGTCGATTCAGTTTTCATATTACAAAAGAGGGCAGTCCGCGCGATCTATAAAATGGGTCCTCGCGAGTCCCTCAAAGAAAAATTTAAAGAGATCGATATACAGACTCTGCCTTCACTTTATATCTTAGAATGTATATTGTATGTCCGTAAAAATCGGGGGCTTTTCAAAATTAGGAGCGACTACCACAATATTAATACACGCAGTAAACACGAAATTGTAATTCCTAAATTTAGATTATCAAAAACTAGCAAGTCATTTCTAATAAACAGTATACGCTTTTATAACAAGTTGCCAAAATCAGTTATAGAACTGACAGATGGAAAGTTTAAAAACTACATAAAACGTGTCCTTATTAAAAACGCATATTACAAAATCAAGGACTACGTTGAAGATAAAGAAGTTTGGCTATAGTTCCTTCTGCGCATGCGGCTTCCCTGGTAGCTATAATCAGCACAAATTTGTGGATGTCTCTAACTATTCTCAATCTTATTTATTTTTGTGATCTCTTTAATCATTTTGTTTTTTTTTTTTGCAATAGTTGTCAAATCACATATTTATATCACCCTTGTTCTGAATAGTTACAGTACTGATAGCAACATCTGTGTGACACGTCTTTTAGTTATTATTTTGTTTTTGCAATATTGTTTTTTTTTTTTTTTTACTCTTGTATAGATTCTTTTCTACCTATTCGTTGTGAATGAGTGGACATGGTTGGCCTTGTAGATTCTTAGACGCTTGTTAACTTTTGTTAACGTATTATTTTATTTTACTTTTTGTAAAGTAAGCAATGACTTATTGTCGGGCCTACGCTGTCCTCTCATACTTAAGTGCTAACGCTGTAACAACAACAACATTGTAAAACTAAATGATTTTAAAAGAGTAACCATGGAGTTTCTTGCCGGTTCTTCTCTATAGGAAACGACCAACCCGAACCGTGCATCTTTTCTCGACGTTTTATAAGTGCCCATGTAGGCCTATGTAAAATAAAAATATTTTGATTTTTGATTTTGATTTTGATTTGTTTTTAGGGTGTTTTAAAAAATAAACTTAGAAACCATATCTACCTATATCAGTCACTTTTTTTATCAAAAATTCTTTTACACTATTAAATTAGAAATAATTGTTTACAAGCGGTTTATGCAACTTTAATTTAAAATATTTTAGAGGGAACTCTCTTAATTACTTTGGTATGTTGTTATACATTTTTTATTGCAGTTTTAAATAATTTTTTTGGCATAATGTGCTTTGGTGTGATGGTATTCTTAGTCTTGTCTTGTCACGACAATTGTATATCGTGATAGGTATTATGTCTGCTGCATGCTTGCTGCATGCTTGCCGCGTGGATGAGGGATGCACAAAACACAGAAGACTGGCGGATGAAAATAATGACCTATACCCTACAGATTCTGGGCTGAACAGAATCCTTAACCTTACTTATATATATTATAAAAGCGAAAGTGAGTTTGTTTGTTTGTTTGTTACCTCTTCACGCTTTAATGGCTAAACCGATTTTGATGAATTTTGGTACAGATATAGTAGGGAGCCAGGAGACGGACATAGGCTAATTTTCTAATTTTTATATAAAAAAGTGGGATATGAATTAAGAAAAGGGAAAACTTAGCGTTGCTATTTCAAATCAATAAGGCGCAAGGGCAAAAATTGCAGGTAGCAGGTACTGTGTTATACCGAATTTAACGCGAGCGGAGCCGCGGGCAAAAGCTAGTATTATATAGATAAGAGAGAAAGTTTGTATGTGTGTGCATATTTGTTACTTCTACCCTTTAAAACGTCTTGAGCAATATGGGTGAAATTTCGTATGAAGATAGCTTACTTATATATAAGATTAACAAATATTTCTTCTTTGATTATTGAATGATCGATAAAAGAAAATTGTAACCACCTCAACTGCTTATTTTTAGCTGTATTTAATTGTTATTTTAGATTTTGAAGAATAGACAAGCCTAATTTTGTAAATTTTTCCCATCAAAGCCTTTTCAGCAATCCCATTCTAGCACTTAAAGAACCGGGGTTGTAGATTGTTCGAAAGAGATACCGCGGCCCCGTAACATAAAGGATAAAAGAACATGGGTGGGTTTTAATCAGCAAAAGTCTTACATTCCCTCCGCTCCACCCAGTTATTTAATAAACCCCCATCTGCAAAAAAAACATTAAAAATACCATGATTCGCCATTTAAATATACACTACAATTCATTTTAAAACATTACTCTATTTAATATGGAAACACAGAGGATAAAACCTTTTAAATAAATACCTAGTATTTTACCAAATTAATTGGCAACACTCCATATTTCAATTCAATTTACCAACATAACACAAACAAAGAGGCGGCTCCTCTAGGACAAGGTCTAAGTCTACCAACATTCAGATAAAAATCCACGAAACTGCCCCACGTTTACGCTTACAGGTGGCCAAAATTGGAACTAACGCCGTCATCTAACCTTTTACTATTATTACCATAGACCAAATCACATTTTTAGCACAGTTCCGTACAGCGCCCCCTTTCAACGTCCTTACAATGTTGGAAGACTGTATATTTCTATAGCCATACATAACAACATCAAGTATTGATCGTCAATTCGTGACCTGCGCAGTACGGGGAAGAACTATCTAGACCAGACTTTCCTTGTGCCCTCAGTAGTCAGTACCACGACCGTAGATTATCACGCCTAACGACTTGGTCCTTTGAGCCGGATCCTAGCTCAGACTTGGATTAATTAAGGTAGGTGTTTTTCGTTCTTCTATATGTAATCAAAGTTGTAAATCATACTTAAAAAAATCATTAGGGTAAAGCGTGGAAATGAAAGGAGAATGCTGTTATTGTAGCAGGTAGCATTTTATATCAGTCTAGTTTAATGAAGGTCTATGAAATAAAGGAGTATTTATATATATATGCATGTGTGTGAATTAATATTTGTAGAAAATATCACAAACATGTTGTGTCATTTACAATACGCACTGTCCCTGCGTGGTACCCACGCCCTCTCACAAATGCAGTTTACTAGTCGTGAGAGCGTATTGGACAGTAATGTCGATTCTTTTGTCAGAAACTCAACTGAAACTATTCTAAAAATCACTAAAATTTAGTTTATTCCTATCGAACAACGTTTCCTATTCAGAAATTTATGACACAACTTAACTATATTATAGTTTGACAGCATTATTGATAGTTTAGTTACCTTAATTATTAGAGAAAAACGCAATCTCGCTATTCTGAAATTGACGCTTTTTACCAAAAAAAAATTGTCAACCTCTTTTCTTTACTACTAAAATTGTTTACCAGTTTTTAGTATTTTTTTGTTGTTGTTGTGGCAATGCTCCATTAAAAGCTAGAAGGGAGGGGGTCGGTGTTGGGGTGACCGCCATTTTGTATCCTTATTGGTTAAGAAAGTATGACGTGGCAAGTTAGGGGTGAATATTTTGTTTCTATTACAAAGGGGACAATGTGTAGAAATAAATCATTTGACACCTCCCCTACAATACGAAGAATACAATAGGATCTTTCTAAAATGTCATTATTGGGAGAAGGGGAGGGGACGCTCTTGACAGATATGCAAAGATCTTATTGGTGGGGTTCTCCAAAAAGGTCGGGAACATAATACTGGCTACAAGAAACGTCGGATTTGGCTTGTTCTAAAAAAAGTTTTTTGCGCAAAAAACCGACTTCCAATAAACCACCACCATCATCTTCCCGCCCTTGTCCCTATTTATTTGGGGTCGGCCCAACGCGTTTTCTTCTTCTATCTATCAGACGTCACGGCATCATTTACTTCTTTCTCCTTCATATCATTCCCTACACAATCCATCCATCTTTTATTTGTCTTCTTCTCGTTCTCCGTCCATCAACATTCAGATCCATCACTCTTTTAGTCATATGTGCTTCTACTACTTCTTCCAAAAATTCAACATTTTTTTATCGAGTATTCATTTTCCATTGTTACTAAAAGATTAGCAGATCATCATATAGACATTGAAGATAAAAAAAAAATAGACGATAACTCATAAACTACCCAAGCAATATAAATAAAATTTATATGGGGCTACCTCAGAACACACAAAACAAAAAAAGAATTATGAAAATCGGTCCACAGTTGGCGGAATAATCAGCAAACACACATACAAAAAAAAACCGTTCAAAATAGAACCTCCTCCTTTTATGAAGTCGATTAATAAAGTTCTAAAAATGTTTCAGAGCTCTGCAGAATTAGCAGGATCACCTCTTCGTCTAACGCAACACCCTTATTTGGTGATCGACACATGCGCGTCGCGTCCTGCTGGTTTCCCTGCCCTTTGAGAGCATCCATGTCAATCGTGAAACTGGCATCATGGTCCTTCTAGTAGCTACCACCAGAACAAGGGATCATGTAGAAACGGAAGGTACGCGATTTTGATTTTTTGTAATAATTATTTAACCTCTCAAGGACCGCCATTATTTACGTCAACTATCCGTCAAGCACCGCCGGGCGGGCTCTTATCGTGGGCGTAATCTGATTTTAAGACTTATCTTTACTACAAATACAGTTTTAAATCGGTCGGGGTTTACTGGCACGTTTTTGTGCCACTGGGGCTCTAGAGGTTAAGATGGACAGATGGTGTGGAGAATGTTGCGGTTAGTCGCTGGTTACACGTGGTTCAAGGCTACACACTGTAAGGGCAAAAGAAGGAACATGGGTGGGTTTTAATCAGTAAAAGCCTGACACTCACCCCGCTCTGCCCAGAGCGGGAGAAATTATTTGGGGATTTCCCGTCAGCAAAAAAATGGCCGCGCTCTGCGACGGAAGTTAGGCGAGCCCTATCACAAGCAGTGGGCTAGTAAGCTAAAATGACAGCGTGCAACCTTTATATGATTTGTTCCGTATTTATTTATGGATGGTATTTAAAAGTACTTCAATTTATTCCCATTTCATTTACCTAATTTTGCCTGTGTTCCACCAAATATACTGAATGTGCACCAAAATATGTTAAGTAAAATATGTCATTACGAGCATCTATTTAACAACTGTTGCAAATTTGTAAAAATAGTAATACCTACACCTAATTTTAAAAACAAGCATTTATTTTTTTAGTTTTACTTCAGATAATGCACTGCAATAGTTATTGTTACAATAGAATATTTGCAGCGCACTACAATAAAAAAGTGTTATATCTTGGTGTTAATTTGGAATTTGTTTGATGTAACATATTTTGTTGGCCGAGTAGTTTAATTATAGTAAATTAGAAATGCATACATAGATGTACCTTAAGATTTTTGGTGAACACAAAAATATTATCCTTTATTTATAAATATTTGTGACGCTTTGTATGTTCAGTGTTATTTTTCATTTTATTTTTGTTATTTTGAGTGATTATAAACATTGCTATAAATATATATTTCTCCTGTCTTCCTTATTTTTAATTAGGCCTAGAGCTTCAGAAAATGATGTATTGTATTCTCTATCATAAATAAACTTCTTTATTTATGATCTTACTAGCTTTTACCCGTGGCTTCGCTCGCGTTAAATTCGGGGTAACACAGTTCCCCTTTCCTGATTTGCAGGTACCTGCTACCTGTAGTTTTTGCCCTTGCGCCTTATTAATTGTAATAGCAATGGGGTCCCAACTACCTATCTCTGTACCAAAATTCATCAAAATCGGTATAAATCGGTTTCTTAAAAAAGTTTACAAGCTTCTAAAATCTACAAGACCCGCAATGATCACTAATCAATTTCAACTCCAGCGATTATTTAATAACACAAGTTTTCACATTACAGGTCTTGGCTGAGAAGCATCATCCCCGATGGGGTGTAAGTGGCTCGAAACACCATCTGCGAAGCCAAAGTCAACCTCACCTGCCCGCGGTGCACCCTGCAATACACCAACGAGGCCCTGACGAGCGCCTGGTCTCCTCGACTTACAAGTTGACAGGACTTGGCATTTATATTGAAAGATTATATTTTAATATAAAACTGATGGTTATGAATTTTAATGTAAATGAAAAATAAAAATTAAGTTAAGCTCATGAAGAAAAAAAAACCATTTAGGCTAAGATTTAATATAAGTTAGGTTAAGTATTTTGGTTTTTTATTTATCGTCATTATCGTGGACCCATTATCATAACCATTTCCCAACTATGTTAAGATCGGCTTCCAGTCTAACCGGATGGAGCTAAATACCAGTATTTTACATAGAGTGACTGCCCATCTGACCTCCACAACCCAGTTAGTACTGGGTAATACGATACCCCTTGGTAAGACTAGTTGCCAGTCATTCGGGACGTTGACGAACTGTAACGACTGTCAAAGATCTACAAATGACAGCCGGGACAAACAGCTTTACGTATTTTCCAAGGCACGGAGGAAACTCGGTATGTAACGGTTGGTCACCCATTTATATTTAGCAACGAGCTCTTCTGGAGCTCGAATCATCGTAGAAACATCTAATTCACATTACATATTATTATATTATTCATATTATCTAATTCGACGACACGGCTGGCGCAGTGGCTGAGCGATCGACTGCTGTGCTGCGTGTCGCAATTTCGAACCCCACACGAAACAAATGTTTGTAAACGCACCCACGATACAGGAGAAACTTAGTGTGGGGCAACATTAAAAAAAAAAGACAGAGAAAGAATCCTTACTGATATAAACTAATATTATAAAAGCGAAAGTGAGTTTGTTTGTTACGTCTTCACGCCTAAATGGCTTAACCGATTTTGATTAATTATGGTACAGAGGTAGTTGAGACCCTGGAGACGGACATAGGCTAGGTTTTTATTTAAATGAAAAATGAGGGAGGGAGGCCGAGGGAACAAAAGGGAAAACTATTACAATAAATAAGGCGCTAGGGCATAAACTACAGGTAGCAGGTAGGTACCTTTAAATCAGGAAAGGGGAACTGTGTTAAAAGCTACATAGTCCTTACTATATATAATATTATAAAAGCGAAAGTGAGTTTGTTTGTTTGTTTGTTACCTCTTCACGCTTTAATGGCTAAACCGATTTTGATGAATTTTGGTACAGAGATAGTTAGGAACCGGGAGAAGGACATAGACATAATTTGTTTTTAAAAAAAAGTGGGTTGTGAGGGAGAAAGAGGGAAGAAAAGGGGAAACTTAGCGTTGCTATTACAAATCAATAAGGCGCTAGGGGAACTGTGTTACCCCGAATTTAACGCGAGCGAAGCCGCGGGCTATAGCTAGTTTATTATAAATGGGAAAATTGATGTGTATGTCTGTGTGTTTGTCCGTCTTTCACGGCAAAACGGAGCGACGTATTGACGTGGTTTTTAAGTGGAGATAGTTAAAAGGATGGAGAGTTACATAAACTACTTTTGGAGTTTACTCCTTAAGAATCGATTTTCATATATAAGGCGCCCGGTATGAGAAAAATGTGAGGTGTAATAAAATCTACTGATGAATGACCTCGTTACGTTTTTGGTGCGCGTGCACCTAAAGTGTTTATCGTACAGTTGAATATTACTAGATGGCGCTTTATGAAATTTGTCATCCGTCAGTGATATTTTTTTTTTTTTTTTTTTTTTTGTACTTAAGGAGTAAACTCCAGTCGTGCGTCGGAGCTGATACACACACTTCTTTTTCTCTTTCTAACCCCTCGCTTCTCTAAAATGGGGGGAGGATGCGAACGAAGCAGCGGGCAAAAGCTAGTAATATAATAATTATATATATGTTTTTTTTTGGAATCGTGCAGACGTGCAATTAAACTGCGTTTTGTTTTAAAATATTTTAGTTTTATTTTTTGTCTTCAAACTCCTTTAACGATAATATTTCTTATTAAACTTCTAATTTTTACTTCGTAACACTCCTTTGTCTATCGACCGCCATCTTGTTCTTCCCTTCCCTTTCCGTCCTTTTCACTCTCTCCCTTACTCGCTCGGACCATCACATTTCATTCCACACCTTGTTCATCCGTACCGTTTACCCTTGTACACATATGTGTCATTTGAATCTCAAGTTCTAGAACTGTTCCATTTACCTTAGCAGAATTTCCTCCAGTATCTATCCAACACTAAGAATACCTCCAATTGAGGCATTGATCGTGACATGCGCAGTGCAGCATTTCTATTCTAGACTTACTTTGGGCAATGCCGCAGTGCGCCATCCGCCGTCTGCCGCGCATGACGTGTTGGTGCTTCGAACTAAACTTCGACTCGCTCTGATGATCCGGAAGATCAGCTCTGCAGTCCAGCAAAAAGCATTGTGGGGATAAAGATTAAGGTGAGTTTTCCTGTTTCACTATCCATTCGTTCAAACTCAAACTCAAATCATTTATGTCATCTTTTTTTGACTACACGGTTGGCGCAGTGGCTGAGCGATCGGCTGCTGCGGTGTGTGTTGCGGGTTCGATCCCCGCACGGAGCAAATATTTGTATAGCCTACAGTTAGTTGTTTCGGGTCTGGCTGTTTGTGTATGTGAATTTCAATGTTTGTAAACGCGCCCACGACACAGGAGGAATTCCTAGTGTGGGGCAACGTTTTTTTTTTAAATATATATTTTATTTTCTGTATCATCACGTATAACAATAAACAACTGCTGAAATCCCTAAAACCAGCAGTATTTTTTTTAGAGCAAGGAGGTGCTTGTTCATTGCCATAATATTTATTTTAATAAAAAAAAATGTTTTCATCAATAGAATATCACTAATAAACACATGATCCATTTATAAAATAATATAACTTAGCTTATAACGACAAATTGATTTTTATTTGAGTTCTAAATTCGAAATGAAATTAGAATTTCTTATTTTAAATATAAGTCTGTCTAGCGATGTCATGCCTTTGTTTCTCGTTCAGTATTAGACGACAAAGCGCGGGAAAAAATCAAAATAAATCATAGTTTCATATTGATTAAAGACAAAAGTACATTTTGTTCTGTTATTTAATTTCTCCGAAATGTATCGAAAAACGTCGTTTAATTCACGTGAAAATTTGTCACTGCTGTTCTCGGCTCTATAACACTCTCGTCTGGCGGCTCGTGCGTCAAATCCGCCTCGGCTGCAATGACAAAGTTTCCTCACTTGAATCAACTCCTATATTTTCCAGATTCCTGGTGGTCAAGCAGTAACTAAGATAGCGGCTGATGTATCCTTTCGTAGTCAGCATGGAGGGATGCTCCATCAAGGCGCTAACGGTGCACCAGGCTAATACTAGGTAGGTGTTTCAGTGTTCATATCCTAACTAATATTATAAAAGCGAAAGTAAGTTTGTGTGTTTGTTTCGTCTTCACGCCTAAATGGTTTAACCAATTTTGATGAATTTTGGTACAGAGATAGTTAGGACCCTGGAGACGGACATAGGCTATTTTTTTAAAGTGAGAAATGAGGAAGAAAAGGGAAAAGTTAGCTTTGCTATTGCAATAAACAAGGCGCAAGGGCAAAAACTACAGGTAGCAGGTACCTGCAAATCAGGAAAGGGGAACTGTGCCCTGTACCCCGAATTTGACTCGAGCGAAGCCGCGGGCAAAAGCTAGTTAATTATAAATTAAAGCATGTTAGACAGCCGAGAGCTAAAATTCTAGATTTACAACTCGTGTATGTAGAAAAACGACATGAAGACAGGGAATATCCTAAGGAATAGGAGAAAAGCGTTCCAGAACTTGATTATGTTTTGGAAAGATGGTTATGGCCCAGTCAGCTAGATGTATGATGGCCCAGACGTTAAACGTCTCGCCTCTCATGACAAATGCTTGCACTGACTGGACAGGTCCACTCAATCTTGTGGCGCTTTCTTAAAAAGACCATTTCAAACACTAATCTGCATAGTCCTCATGTAAGTTGACCAAGATTTTTGTCTGGACCTTAAATGAGACTATGACCTCTGAGTTTGTTTCGGCTGTTTCTTCTCAGAGTAGTCGGGTACGAAACACCGGCCTCATCTAGTTTTGAAAAAAAACGTATGTGTTTGTGAAAACCTACTTGCAAAATAAACATCATTTATCATTTACCAAAATGTCTATTGCTAAATACACTAGTATTCAGTAAGACTGAAAGCCGTCACCAATACTGCTGGGGGAAGGTTCTGAAGATCATGAAAGAAAACCAGTTGTGATCATTTCTTGACGAAGTTTTAACAACAATTTTATTAAAATTTTCAGGTTCCTGATTGAGAAGCAGCGTCACGTGTCTTTGAAGCCGATGCTGTGGCTTGACAGTCATGAATCCTCAAACCTACTGGTGGCGACATCTACATTGCCCCAAGCGAACTACGCCTCTCCTGAAAATCTTTAAAAGGAACAGTTTTAAAACAGAGTTACCCACAAGATTCAGTTTGATTCAGCCGACACCAACTGGAAGACAGTAGACTCCTAGACACAACCTTTCCATCAACAGATCCTCCCTTATCTACAAATGATGAGGAACTGGAACTTCACATACATCTTCATACCTCTGTAAACTCATGGGGTGCAAGTGGCTCCACCACCACCTCCGGAGCCAAAGTCAACCTCACCTGCCCGCGGTGCACCCTGCTGCCAACAAACGAGGCTCTGGCCAATCCCTGGTCTCCTCTGAGGTGGGGAGATCAGGGGTTAATCCATTTAAATAAGCATTATTGTTAGTAAACGGCAATTTAATGGGTAGATCGGTATAATATTATAATCGTTTAGGTTAAGTTCTTAAGAAACTTAAAAGTTATAAATAACTATCGCATCAAATAATATTACATTGTAATAATAACAATATAAAATGTGTACTAAATAGGTAGTTTTATTTCGGAAAAAAACCTAGACGTTATCGTTCCTAAGATACTTCTCTCGTGGAGTCCAAAGACTGGAATAGTATTTTGATTTAAGTAAGGAAACTTTGTCATTGCAGCCGAGGCGGATTTAACGCACGAGCCGTCAGAGCAGGGTGTTATAGAGCCGAAAACAGCAGAGACAAATTCTCACGTGAATCTAACGACGTTACTTCAAAACACCTACGGGAAAATTAAATAAGAGATGACTAGATGATAGAGACTCCTCCTGCTCTGGCCGGCGCGAAAAGGGATGTCAGATTTGAACTGACTAAAACTCACCCATGTCTTTTACTCATTATGTTCCGGGCCGCGGAATCTCTTTCGAACAACCCACAGCCCCGGCAAGCAATAAAAATGTACAGTCTACAGCAAGTGAAACCATATCTACCAATATTATATTAGTCACCCTACAACAAGTGAATCCATAAACAAAGATTAGTTCTATCGAAACTTAATTATGAATGCAGTACTAATACTTTACCTTGTGTAAGGTAGAACACTTGGGTTTAAAAAAAAACTTTTTTGTAAAAATAAAGTCGGTGACTTTTGTTGGTTTCATTGACTTTTTTGCCACCGACTTCCGGAAATAAAGTTATTTTCCACTTTTTAGTTTTTTTCTTTGGAAGTCGGTTATATTTTTTACAAAAAGTTTTTTATTTCAGCAGTTTTAGTAATGGTATTATGATATATCTCTTATTTTTTATCGAGTATTCATTTTCCATTGTTACTAAAAGATTAGCAGATCATCCATATATAGATAAAAATATGTATTATAGACGATAACTCATTTAAAATGACCTAAACAAAATAAATTAAATTAAATTGGGTCCACATGGGAAGCAACTGCTTTCTAATAAAAACGAATCATCAAAATCGATTCACCCAGTCAAAAGAAATGAGGGAACAAACATGAAAATACAAACAGTCGAATTGAGAACCTGCTCCTTTTTTTATAAGTCTGTTAAAAAGACCCTTAACGGAGCCGAACGGCCATCTTGTTTTCCCTTGTAATTGTAATGCTTTTTGGTTTTCTGTTGCATATATTTAGATAAGTTATTTTAATTTCATGAGGCTATGGGAGTCGCCGACGAGTCCCAACTTATCTAATTAAAGTAGAACAGAAAAAAGTGTGCTTCGGCTTGCTAGACAAATCTTTTTTAGGAGTCTCGGCGGATCTAGTGGCAGGGAGAGTGTTAAACATTCCTGGCTGTTTGTACATGTGAGTTTAAATGTTTGTAAATTCACTCACGGTACAAAAGACATTCCTTACATTTTTAAAGGTTTTCCCAAAAGGAAAAAAGAAAAAACTTATAGGATCATATTGTTGTTAGTCTATCTATCAAGACCCTTAATCTCGGGAACGCGTGGAGGTATCGAATTGAAATAAAAATCATATACTCAACACTGTGGTCGTTTGGAACTGTGGTAAACATCAACCCTCTAAGTCTACACAGCTAAAAGATATGGCTGTTTATGTCGCAAGTTTGTACGGAAACCCTTTTTTGCGGATGCGAAATTATCAAATAACTTCCCCCGCTCTGGGCGGACCGGGGGAAGTGTCAGACTTGTACTAACTAAAACCCACCCATGTTCCTTCTATTGCCCTTTATGGTCCGGGGCCGCGGTATCTCTTCCGAATAACTCGCAACCCCGGCAGGCGAAGGCCCTGGCAGGCCCCTCTGCTTTGCTGAAATCTCTTTGAGGCGCGCGTCGACACGGCCTGTCGTCAATAGACGGTCGGACGATGAGCTACCCATTGCTCACCGTCTACAGACCCGCATCTACGGTGGCCGGGAGCCGTCGGCAGCTTGGTTGGTTTGAGGTTCTCTTTCAAACGCCCAGAAACCCTTGAATAACTCTTAAATAGAAAGAATATATCGTGAATATTCATGTTGCATGTTTTGCACGCATATATAAGTGATTTCAAGTTGCATGTGTTGTTTTTTATTACTTATTTACTCATATTATCGTTAAGATTTAGTATAAATGTTACATATTAAAATGTTCTGATATTTGTATGCCATTATATGGTAAAAGATGTTCACAACTATAATTATAAGACCCTATGTACCATGTTTTTACACAAATAAATTATTCTATTCATGATTATGGTGTCATATACTGATGTACATCTCCATTGATCTTCACCAGTTATAACATTTCTTTAGAGCTGTATTTAAGAAAATTACCGCATAATACCACCGTGCCAGAGAAAACACGCATAACCGTTGGTCTTGCGCCTGATCTCTCTCTGGTCGTGAAAATGAGAGTATACTTGCGCTTGCGCACACACTTGTACACTTCAATTAAATTCGTGCGCAGGTGCACAATTTCATCTACATTTATTTAATTATTTATGTACACACAAGAGAAAACACAGGAAAACATCATAAAAAACATAGAGTACAAAGGCACAGCTTGTATTTTCTAAAGCTGTTTCTACCAGCAGGCCTGCGAGAGGAAATATGAAGAAAGAAACGTAGACAGTAGTGTGTGATTTATTGTCATTTTTGCTTTTACTCTGGACGCTCTACATGTCTAACTACATCGTTCTCACATATTTGTGTAATCGATGTAACCATGGTCTTGTAAAATTATTATGATTTAAAAGAGTGTCCATGGATTTTCTTGGCCATTTTTCTCCATAGAGATCAACGCTCTACTTTCACAAACAAGCAACTACAGTACTTTCACAAGTTACTTTGCATTGTGTCTGGGACTGTAGCTTATTTTTTAATTTCTTGACATTCAAAAGTTTCCTTTTCCTTTATTGGTCTAATTTAAATAAATGCTTTTGAGTTTAGCTAAGATTGGCCGCCATGGCCAAAACAATCAGAAGGACTATTGTTTCCTTGATTTAATTTACATTTTTAAATATTTTTAACAATATAAAAGAAAAAATATTTAAAAAATACTAGATGTTGGGGATAAATAAAAAACCAAAATACTTAACCTAACTTATATTAAATCTTAGCCTAAATGGTTTTTTTTTCTTCATGAGCTTAACTTAATTTTTATTTTACATTAAAATTCATAACCATCAGTTTTATATTAAAATATAATCTTTCAATATAAATGCCAAGTCCTGTCAACTTGTAAGTCGAGGAGACCAGGCGCTCGTCAGGGCCTCGTTGGTGTATTGCAGGGTGCACCGCGGGCAGGTGAGGTTGACTTTGGCTTCGCAGATGGTGTTTCGAGCCACTTACACCCCATCGGGGATGATGCTTCTCAGCCAAGACCTGTAATGTGAAAACTTGTGTTATTAAATAATCGTTGGAGTTGTCATTGAATGAGTGATCATTGCGGGTGTTGTAGATTTTTAAGACCATAAATGTACATATATGACCATATATGTTAGAGATATGAAAAGTTTTGTGTAAAAGAAAATGTGATTTTGTTTGTTTCGTTGTCTTTTTTACCACCGACTTCCGGAAGTAATGTTATTTTCCACTTTTTAGTTTAAGTTTTTTTTTTAAGTTGGTTTTGTTTTTGCAAAAACGTTACACCACATCTTTTTATCAAATATTCATTGCAAGGGTTACTAAAAGATTAGCAGATCAATCATATAGACATATATATACCAATTATAGACGATAACTCTTAATCTTAATCAAACAATATAAAAAAAACACTAAGGAACCACAGAGCTGAGTATATGGTTTTAATTTCAACTCCATACCTTCGGGCATTCCCGAGATAAATGATCTTTGGACGGACAGACAGACAGATGTACAACAAAGTGGTCCAATAAGGGTTCTATATTTTCCTTTTAAGCTATGGAACCATAAAAATGAGACGACTGCTTATTTACTAACCTTTTGTTAAAACTTTTTGTTTTGTTAGCACAGGGCTGCAGAGGACCCGAGTATGCCACAAAGGTAATGACAACATGGCCGACAGACGCAAGAAGCTGACAATGCTCGTCCGTTAGAGACCTGAAAACACAATCGAATAACAATTTTATATACTGACTAGCTTTTGCCCGCGGCTTCGCTCGCGTTATATTCGGTATAACACAGTACCTGCTACTTGCAGTTTTTGCTCTTGCGCCTTATTGATTTGTAATAGCAACGCTAAGTTTTCCATTTTCTTCCCTCGTTCTCCCTCATATCCCACTTTTTTGTGCGCCTTAATGGCTAAACCAATTTTAATGAATTTTGGTACAGAAACAGTTGGGACCCTGGTGACGAACATGGGCAAATTTTTTTACTTAGCTTTGCAATTACAATCAATAAGGCGCAAGGCCCTCGGAGGAGCTCGTGGCTAAATAATAGCAGCCGCTCAGGTCGATCATTAGGTTAAGCCGCGCTTGCCTAGGTTGGTCTGTGGATGGGTGACCACCCGTTACATACCGAGTTTCCTCCGTGCCTCGGAAAGCACGTTAAGCTGTTGGTCCCGGCTGTCATTTGTAGATCTTTGACAGTCGTTACAGCTAGTCAGTGTCCTGAAAGTCTGACAACCAGTCTTACCAAGGGGTATCGTATTACCCAGTACTAACTGGGTTATGTAGGTCAGACAGGCAGTCGCTCCATGTAAAATACTGGTATTCAGCTGCATCCGGTAAGACTGGAAGCCGACCCCAACATAGTTGGGAAAAGGCTAGGCAGATGATGAAGGCGCAAGGCCCTGCAAATCAGGAAAGGGGAACTGTGTTACCCCGAATTTAACGCGAGCAAAGCCGCGGGCAGAAGCTAGTTATTTATTTTATACTAGCTGTAACGTCCCCCCTCCCATTCACCCGTTAAAAATACAATTTTAGAAAGTTAATAATGTCTACTTCGTATTGTAGGGGAGGCGTCAAATGATTTATTACTACACATTGTCCCCTTTGTCAGCATTAAGAATACGTATTCGCCCTAAAAATATTTCATCATAATTTATGAACCAATGCGGACACAAAATGGCGGCGGTCAAGAACCCACTCGTCCCCCTTTTCCCCTCAAGCTTAAGTTGGACCATTACAACAAAAAACCCAGTTAAATGCGAGTCGGAATCCGCACCGAGTTCCGTACAAACTTGCGCCTTATACAGCCATATCATTTGACTGCAAAGACTTAAGCCCCGTTCCAATAAACAAAAACGACTCGTTTTGCTTACGGATAGTAGGATTTTGACATAAGTCTCATAGAACTTATGTCAAAATACTACCATCCGTAAGCAAAACGAGTCGTTTTTGTTTATTGGAACGGGGCTTTAGAGGTTTGGTTTTCACAGCTAAAAGGGACTACATATTTCTATGATTGTATATGGTTTTAATTTCAACTCAATTCCTACACACGTTCCTAAAATAATGGGTCTTGACAGACAGATAGACAACAAAGTGATTCAATAAGGGTTCCTGTATTTTCCTTTTGAGGTGCGTACCCTAAAAAAAGACATGCGTGAAGTAAACGGACACAATTTTTTTTAAAATATACAATATCTGGCCCCACACTAGGAATTTCTCGTGCGTTTAAAAATATTTAAACTCACATACACAAACAGCCAGACCTGAAACAACTACCAAACAAATATTTGTTCCGTGCGGGGGTCGAACCCGCGAGATGCAGCGCAGCAGTCTATCGCTCAGCCACTGCGACAACCGTGTCGTCAAAACATTAATAATAATGATTTTAAGTATAATTTACAATATTTAAAAACATAAAAAAGGAAGAAAGGCACTTACCTTAATGGCGTTGGATCCGGTTCGAAGGACCAAGTCGTTAGACACGACAAACGACGGTTGGCGTACTGAGAGCAGAAAGGATGTCTGGACTAAATAATTCGTTCCCGTACTGCGCAGGTCACGAATTGACGATCAATACTTTGATGATATTTTTGGATATACAAGTATACAGTTCTACAAGGATTGTAAAAACGTTGAGACGAGGCCACTGTTGCCAAACACCAAATTGTCTATGGGCTTGTATTAAGGCGAAAACTCCAACTTTTTTTTTTGCATGTTGCAGGTGAGAGTCAAGTAGTAAACTTATTAAAATACTAGCTTTTGCCCGCGGCTTCGCTCGCGTTAAATTCGGGGTAACATAGTTCCCCTTGCGCCTTATTGATTTGTAATAGCAACGCTAAGGTTTCCCTTCTCTTCCCCTTTTTCTCCCTCACATCCCACTTTTTTTAAAAAAAAATAGCCTATGTCCGTCTCCTGGTTCCCAACTATCTCTGTACCAAAATTCATCAAAATCGGTTTAGCCATTAAAGCGTGAAGAGGTAACAAACAAACAAACAAATAAACAAACAAACTCACTTTCGCTTTTATAATATTAGTAAGGATTTGATTGGTTAACTGCATTATAAAACTAGCCTATAACTGTCCCACTTTTACGCAAAGGGCTCTTCTCTTTCAGAGGACGCACGGGCATTGATCAGCACGCGTGCTCAAGACGGGTTGGTGATTTCAGACTTACATCCTTACTAATATCTTTTGTAAAAGCGAAAGTTTGATTGTTTGTTTGGCTTTCTCCTGTATCGTGGGTGCGTTTACAAACATTTAAATCAGCCAGACCGAAAACAACTATCTGCAGGTCATACAAATATTTGTTCCGTGCGGGAATCGAACCCGCGACACGCAGCGCAGCAGTCGATCACTTAGCCACTGCGCCAACCGTGTCGTCAAACGTCTTTACGCCTAAATGACTAAACCGATTTTGATGAATTGGTACAGAGATAGTTGGGATCCTGGAGACGGACATAGGCTAATTTTTAATTAAAAAATTGTGAGAAATGAGGGAGAAAGAGGGTAGAAAAGGGAAATATTAGCATTGCTATTACAATAAATAAGGCACAAGGGCAAGAACTACAGGTAGCAGGTACCTCCAAATCAGGAAAGGGGAACTGCATTACCCCGAATTTAACGCGAGCGAAGCCGTGGGCAAAAGCTAGTTCATTATAAGTCGCCTCTGCTTTGCTGACATCTCTTTGAGGCGCGCGTGGAACACTAACGCGCCGTCATCACGGCCTGTCGTCAATAAACGGACGGACGGTGAGCAATAGGTGGCTCACAGGCCCGCATCTACGGTAGCCGGGGCGGGCGTCTCCCGCGGCGGCTGTGTTGGTTTGAGGTTCTCTCCCTCAAACGCCCGGCCACCTTCTTCGCTAGCATGACTGCTTCGCAGAAGGGGGTGACCGCGGTGATGTCTCAGATAAACTTTTAGAAAGTACTTATGAATTGAAAAAGTCACATTGGTACTTGCCACCCTCATGCACAAGAGGTGAGGCGCTTACCCTCTAATAAGCTATCACGTCCCAAGAATTATAATAATTTAAATCATTAATACAACTCACTATGTTCATGTACCATTAAATGATTTTTTGGAGTTTACTCCTTAAGAATCGATTTTCATATATAAGGCGCCCGGTATGAGAAAAATGTGAGGTGTAAAATCTACTGATGAATGACCTCGTTACGTTTTTGGTGCAACCGCACCTATGGTGTTTGTCGTACAGTTGAATATTACTAGATGGCGCTTTATGAAATTTGTCGTCCGTCAGTGATATTTTTAATTATTTATTATTATTATTTTTTGTACTTAAGAAGTAAACTCCAGTCGTGCGTCGGAGCTGACACACACACTTTTTTTATGAAATAGTCATTTAATGGGACAAAAAGAACGCACAGGGTTGTTATTGTTTTATTTTAGTTATTATTACTCTGTAAAGGCATTTCTGTTACGGTCGCAATTTACATTTTAATCAACATAAAACCTGACACTAACCTGCAAATTATTATTTCGCGGGCTACATTAGCTCTTCCATCTTGAAAAGCAAGATGGCGGCGCTAGTTCTGATTTTGGTCACGCGCATACAAAAACGTGTAGCAATTTTGTGGCTCTTCCATCTTGAAAAGCAAGATGGCGGCGCTAGTTCTGATTTTGGTCACGCGCATACAAAAACGTGTAGCAATTTTGTGGATTTTGTAATGTCTGTAAATTTTACCTTGGCCTTTAATTTCTTCGTACTTAAGTCATAAATATGGTGTGTTGCCAATTTATTTATTTGGTCTTTGAGTTTGAGTTTGAGAGTTGTCAGAATTGTATTGACTAAAACCCACCCATGTTCCTTCTATTGCCCTTTATGTTCCGGGGCCGCGGTATCTCTTTGGAACAACCCGCCGCCCGCTTGATGATCGAAAAAAAAGTATCCTATGTGTTATTCCAGACTATAATCTAATTTTGTGTTAAATTTCATCAAGATCCGTTTAACCGTTTTGACGTGAAAGAATAACAAACATCCATCCATACATCCATCCATCCTCACAAACATTCGCATTTATCTTCTAATATATAAAATTTCCGTGTCACAATGTTAGTTATCGTACTCCTCCGAAACGGCTCGACCGATTCTTATGACATTTTGGGTACATATTGAGTAGGTCCGAGAATCGGCTAACATCTATTTTTCATACCCCTAAACCTCAGCGGGTGAAACCGCTGGGCACAGCTAGTAATATTATATTGTAGAAGGATGTTAGTAGACCCCCCTTTTTGCGGATGAGAAGTCATCAAATAACACCCCCCCGCTCTGAGTAGGGCGGGGGGGAGTGTCAGGCTTGTACTGACTAAAACCCACCCATGTTCCGTCTATTACCTCTTATGTTCTGGGGCCGCGGTATCTCTTTCGAACAACCCGCAACCCCAGAAAAAGGACCGTTTGGGTTTTGTTAAATGAAACAAAGGATTAGATTATAAGCTATATTGAAAGTTTACTAATTGTTTTCTTCATCTTTTTAAATATGCTTAAACTAACGAGTATGCAGCCATAAATATTATTAATTAATCTAAACTTGTATGGTAAATAATCATCATAATACTTATTTTATAGAAAAATTATAAAACTCTTCACTTCAATAACAAAAATGGCCAGAGCCTCGTTTGTTGGCAGCAGGGTGCACCGCGGGCAGGTGAGGTTGACTTTGGCTCCGGAGGTGGTGGTGGAGCCACTTACACCCCATAGGCGTACAGAGGTATGAAGAGCAGTGTCTTTATAGATAGCTTCTCTTTATAGATAAGGGACGATCCGTTGAGTAGACGGCTGTTCTGTTTAATAGGGTACATTCTGCCAGTTGTTGTTAGCAACCGAATCTCGTAGTTTTTTTTTAAAACGTTGCCCCACACTAGGAATTTTTGCTGTATCGTGGGTGCGTTTACAAACATTCAATCTCACATACACAAGCAGCCAGACCCGGAACAACTATCTGTAGGCCATACGAATATTTAATCCGTGCGGGGATCGAATCCGCGACACGCAGCACAGCAGTCGATCGCTCAGCCACTGCGCCAAGTGTAGTCAAAAGTAGATAACTCTGTTTGCACGATGACAGATTTTGTTTGACGTCTGATGAGGCGTAGCTCGTACGGGGTATTGTAGATGTCGCCACTGGTGTTAACTAAATGATACATGACTGGAAAGTCAGCCCACAGCATCCGCTTTAAAGACACGTGAAGCTGCGCGTCAAACAGGGACCTGAAAATTTAAAGAAATAAAATGATTTTTAAACTGCGTTAAAAAACATATCCGCGTTTTTAGGGTTCTGTACAGACGCCTGCAGGTCAAGCTACCCGAAACTGTAAATTTTTCCCAATGAACCTTGGACCTTATACTTTAGAAATGAAGTCGAAAATCTATCAAAGAAATCTGACAGATTGTAGTAGCTTGATATGCGGAACCTTTGATCACTTTGTTGTCCGTCTGTCTGTTAAAACCTTTTATTTCAGGATCGCTTGGCGTTATCGAGTTGAAATTAAAACAATATACTCAACTTTGTAGACCCTTTCTGCTGTGAAGAAATCTAACCTCTAAGTCTACGCAGTCAAAAGATATGGCTGTTTATGTCGCCAGTTTATGTAAGTTTGTACGGAACTCTCGTTGCAGGATTCTGTCTCACATTTGGCCAGTTTTTTGTTGTAATGGTCCAACATATGTTTAAGGGGAAAGGGGGACGAGTGGGTTCGTGACAGCCGCCATTTTGTGTTCGCATCGTTTCATAAATCATGATGAAATATTGCTGTGAAGAAATCAACTGACTCAAAAGATATATATATAGGACTAGCCTACGTAGCCAGCGACATCATTACATTTTTCAATTGCCTACATCTACCCTAAATACCACGTTTAATAGCCCCCTCACACGTATGGCAAAGATATATAATGAGTTTCACTTCATATAGACGTTCCCTATACAGAGTGTTAGGTTAAACGAGGGACTTATTGAGGGAGGGTATTCAGTATTCGATTCTCGTCCCAAATATGTAAAAAACCTATAACCTTAATTTCTGACGTAATTGTCCAATAAAATACATTATTCATGAACACTGAGCGCGAGAGATGTAAACTTGTAAACAGTGGAGTAAATCACGCGGCAAAATACCTACGCGCCGATTCTACCGAAAAGGCGTCCTAAGCCAGGTTTAAAGTATGAAGGGAAAATGGATTATACCTAAAGGTCATTGACATGCACACATGTTCTGCGATAGTATTAAATCGCTAGCGCAAGGGTATATACAAGTTGCGAGACTTATGCGACATTTTTGGTATGGTTCTGTCTTTTATTTATTAGTGTTTTTTTTTTGTTCATATTTTTATTAGTATCATGTAAGTATGCACTATTGTGGGTTTGAATACGTCCCTCGTTTAAACTAACATACTGTATAAACAGTGTGAACCATGAGTGTTTATTTATTTTGTATTGTTTTTTAATGTACTGGTTTTGGATCCATTTGACTCACTTTTTGTTATAGCATCCTGTCTCTAATATTAATCATGTTCAATGTCATGCACAGCTGTTATTTGCATGGTTGCTGAAATGCAGTTTTTAGATGCTGGTTTATTTCAATTTGTATGTATGTAACCGTGCTGTTGGTGTGCTTATTATAAATAAATAAATAAATATGGCCGTTTATGTCGCAAGTTTGTACGGCACCCTCTCTTGGCCGGTTTTTAATTAATATGGCAATACTGAAACACCTACCTCGTTATGATTGGAAGGTTTTAAAACCCGGTGCACCGTTAGCGCTTTGAAGGAGCATCCCTCTATGCTGACTGCGAAATGATACATCAGGCGCTTTCTGAGATTCATCTTGACGACCAGGAACCTGAAAAATATTAAAGAATTTTTAACGAAAATATTCATAAAAAAGTTAAGGAAGGCCAAAGAAAAGATGGATGTATTGTGTAAGGAATGATATGAAGGAGAAAGGAGTAAATGATGCCGTGACGTCTGATAGGGGAGAATGGAAGAAGAAAACGTGTTGCGCCGACCCCAAATAGAATGGGACAAGGGCAGGAAAGTGATGATATATTAAAACCGACTAAGTGCAAATCGGACTGGCCCACCGATAGTTTCGTACAGACTTGCGACATTAGCGAAAATGTCTTTAAAGCCGCGTTTCCACTAGGCAACATTTGGCGCGCGACACGTGACGCTCAACATGTACGGCAACGCTGCACAACAGCGCGCGACGTTGTCAGCTGGCGCGCAATATGACGCGCGGCTTGTTGTTTGTTTAAAGAGCAGCGTTAGTTGAACACATAGGTATATTATTTTACTCTGTGGTTGAACATCAATTGTTGTCGAGTGGAGACGTGACGCGCAACAATGTCCGTGATGCATTTTTCGATAAAATTATAACCACTGCCGCTGAAATCAACGCAAGTTCCTCTGGCGACATGTTGGCGACGACTGACGTAAGGTAGTAGATGCGTGGACAGACAACGTTGTTCAACAAAAGTTCCGCGCTGACTATCAACATGTTTCGCAACTTGTTGTGCAACATGTTGCGCGTCAATTGTTGCCTAGTGGAAACGCGGCTTTAACTGCGCAGAATAATTAGAGGGTTCATTTTCACAGCTCCAAGGGACCACAGACTTGTATATGGTTTATGGTGTTGATTTGAAATTAAAACCATATAACCCGGAACAACTATCTGTAGGCCATACAAATATTTGTTCCGTACGGGGATTGCACCCGCGACACACAGCGCGGCAGTCGATCGCTCAGCCACTGCGCCAACCGTGTCGTAATAAAATACAAAAACTTGAGAGGTGTCGAGGGACACCTGGATGGAACGAAGTTATTATTAATAATGTACAAAAACCTGTATACACTCAACAAAAATAATCGTCGCCACACCACACTGTTCAATGCGAAATAGAAAGACGAAACGAAAATAACCGACTTGCTTTCTATAAGAGAGAGAGAGAGACAGAGAAACACGCGCACGCCGCACGGTTTACAACTTAGACCAGAAAGTGTCGTTACAACTTTTGGTCTTAATTTTTTCCGTCTAGCCTCCTTCCGCAACGCGCGATAAGGAACTCCATTCCAATAAAATTACATACACACAACTTCTTTTAACAACAACATGGAATGGATTAAGCAAATAACACTCACGTCCATCTTTATCCCTGCGATGCTTCTTCCTGCAGGACTAGTCTGCTGAGCCAGTTGGACACAATGTTGCACCCGTCTGGTGGCTTCAACGATCAACACGTCGTGCTCGCCAGACGGCGGATGGCGCACTGCGGCATAGCACATAGGAACTCTAGTCTAGAACAGTCTAGCTGCACTGCGCAGGTCACAACGTGGGATATATATATAGATGTTAAGTTTGTGCCACGCTACAAGAATATACTGAAGCAGATTTATTCACCGACTTCAATAAAAGGAGGAGGTTCTCAATTTGACCGTATTTTTTTATATATGTTTTACTAGCTGGCCCCCGCGGCTTCGCCAGCGAGATTTCGAAAAAAAAAATATCATATGTGTTATTTTAGACTATAATCTATCTCTGTGGCAAATTTCATTAAGATCCGGTCAGCCGTTTTGACGTGAAAGAGTAACAAATATCAAGTATCAAAATAATCGCCAACCCGTCTTGAGCAAGCGTGGTGATCAATGCTCGTGCCTTCTTTGTATAAGAAGTGGCATTGGCCCAGCTGTGACAGTTATAGGCCAGTATCAAATGGAACTTCTGCGATATTATTGCAAAAGAACACATTCTAGAAAGTTCGACACTAAAGTGCGCAGGTACCATTCTATAAATATACCTATATAGTAGACATACAAGTCCATTTTATAAAATACTATCGAAAATTCAACTCATGGTGCTGGGCTGAGAGCTGAAAATTGAACAGTGTGTAGTGGGTGACGCCCTGGGGTGGCTGAAAATGAAACTATATAAAACTAAAACATTCGATCCATCTTTGTTCGTTCAAAATCGCATTGCGCAGGCTCCAAACTTCCTTTGTCCTGCGAAACATCTGCAATGCAGTATTCAATGTTGCAACTATAAAAAATCTACTGAATTGCTGTACATTTTGATTCACGTGAGGAAACTTTGTCTTTGCATTCAAGGCGGAATTTCAAATTCAAAGCGTTTATTTCAATTAGACCATTACAGGCACTTTTAAATGTCTATAGACTATAATCTAATTTTGTGTTAAATCATCAAGATCCGTTTAACCGTTTCGACGTGAAAGAATAACAAACATCCATCCATACATCCATCCATCCTCACAAACATTCGCATTTATCTAATATATAAAATTTCCGTGTCACAATGTTAGTTACCGTACTCCTCCGAAACGGCTCGACCGATTCTTATGACATTTTGGGTACATATTGGGTAGGTCTGAGAATCGGCTAACATCTATTTTTCATACCCCTAAACCTCAGCGGGTGAAACCGCTGGGCACAGCTAGTAATATTATATTGTAGAAGGATGTTAGTAGACCCCCCTTTTTGCGGATGAGAAGTCATCAAATAACACCCCCCCGCTCTGAGTAGGGCGGGGGGGAGTGTCAGGCTTGTACTGACTAAAACCCACCCATGTTCCGTCTATTACCTCTTAAGTTCTGGGGCCGCGGTATCTCTTTCGAACAACCCGCAACCCCAGAAAAAGGACCGTTTGGGTTTTGTTAAATGAAACAAAGGATTAGATTATAAGCTATATTGAAAGTTTACTAATTGTTTTCTTCATCTTTTTAAATATGCTTAAACTAACGAGTATGCAGCCATAAATATTATTAATTAATGTAAACTTGTATGGTAAATAATCATCATAATACTTATTTTATAGAAAAATTATAAAACTCTTCACTTCAATAACAAAATTGGCCAGAGCCTCGTTTGTTGGCAGCAGGGTGCACCGCGGGCAGGTGAGGTTGACTTTGGCTCCGGAGGTGGTGGTGGAGCCACTTGCACCCCATAGGCGAACAGGCGTATGAAGAGCAGTGTCTTTATAGATAGCTTCTCTTTATAGATAAGGGACGATCCGTTGAGTAGACGGCTGTTCTGTCTAATAGGCTACATTCTGCCAGTTGTTATAAGCAACCGAATCTCGTAGGTTTTTTTTTAAACGTTGCCCCACACTAGGAATTTCTATCGTGGGTGCGTTTACAAACATTCAATCTCACATACACAAGCAGCCAGACCCGGAACAACTATCTGTAGGCCATACGAATATTTAATCCGTGCGGGGATCGAACCCGCGACACGCAGCACAGCAGTCGATCGCTCAGCCACTGCGCCAAGTGTAGTCAAAAGTAGATAACTCTGCTTGCACGATGAAAAATTTTGTTTGACGTCAGATGAGGAGTAACTCGCACGGGGCAATGTAGATGTCGCCACTGGTGTTAACTAAATGATACATGACTGGAAGTCAGCCCACAGCATCCGCTTTGAAGACACGTGAAGCTGCGCGTCAAACAGGGAACTGAAAATTTAAAGAAATAAAATGATTATTAAACTGCGTTAAAAAAACACATCCGCGTTCTTCGGGTTCTGTACATGAAAAGGAAAACATGGAACCTTTATTGGATCACTTTGTTGTCCGTCTGTCTGTCAAAACCTTTTATCTCAGGATCGCTTGGCGTTATCGAGTTGAAATTAAAACAATATACTCAACTTTGTAGACCCTTTCTGCTGCGAAGAAATCAAACCTCTAAGTCTACGCAGTCAAAAGATATGGCTGTTTATGTCGACAGTTTATGTAATTTTGTACGGAACCCTTAGTGCAGGATTAATAAATAAATAAATAAATATCTTGGGACAACTCACACACGGCTATCTGATCCCAAGCTAAGCAGAGCTTGTGTTATGGTAACCAGACAACTGATATACATACTTATATAATTTATAAACACATACATATCATAGATAAATCACACCCAGACACAGAACAAACAATCATGCTCATCACACAAAGTTTGTCCTGGGTGGGAATCGAACCCACGACCTCCGGCTCAGCAGTCAGGGCCACTAACCACTAGACCAACAGGCCCGTCAATTCTGGATTCTGTCTCACATTTGGCCAGTTTTTTGTTGTAATGGTCCAGCATATTATGTTTAAGGGGAAAGGGGGACGAGTGGGTTCGTGACAGCCGCCATTTTGTGTTCGCATCGTTTCATAAATCATGATGAAATTTCCTATTTAGAAATCCTCTTTCTAACTCTACTGACTCAAAAGATATGGCTGTTTACGTCGCAAGTTTGTACAGAACCCTTGGCCGGTTTTTAATTAATATGGCAATACTGAAACACCTACCTCGTTATGATTGGAAGGTTTCAAAACCGGTGCAATGTTACCGCCTTGACGGAGCATCCCTCCATGCTGACTGCGAAAGGATACATCAGCCGCTTTCTGAGATACATCTTGACGAACAGGAACCTGAAAAATATTAAAGAATATTTAACGAAAATATTCATAAAAAAGTTATGAAGAAGAAAGGAGTAAATGATGCCGTGACGTCTGATAGGGGAGAATGGAAGAAGAACACGTGTTGCGCCGACCACAAATAGAATGGGACAAGGGCAGGAAAGTGATGATTTATTAAAACCGATGAAGTGCAAATCGGACTGGCCCACCGATAGTTTCGTACAGACTTGCGACATTAGCGGAAATATCTTTTAACTGCGCAGAATAATTAGAGGCTTCATTTTCACAGCTCCAAGGGACCACAGACTTGTATATGGTTTATGGTGTTGATTTGAAATTAAAACCATATACCCGGAACAACTATCTGTAGGCCATACAAATATTTGTTCCGTACGGGGATTGCACCCGCGACACGCAGCGCAGCAGTCGATCGCTCAGCCACTGCGCCAACCGTGTCGTAATAAAATACAAAAACTTGAGAGGTGTCGAGGGACACCTGGATGGAACGAAGTTATTATTTATTATGTACAAAAACCTGTATACACTCAACAAAAATAATCGTCGCGACACCACACTGTTCAATGCGAAATAGAAAGACGAAACGAGAATAACCGGCTTGCTTTCTATAAGAGAGAGAGAGAGAGACAGAGAAACACGCGCACGCCGCACGGCTTATAACTTAAAGCAAAAAGTGTCGTTACAACTTTTGGTCTTAATTTTTTCCGTCAAGCCTCCTTCCGCAACGCGCGATAAGGAACTCCGTTCCAATAAAATTACATACATACAACTTCTTTTAACAACAACATGGAATGGATTAAGCAAATAACACTCACCTCCATCTTTATCCCTGCGATGCTTCTTCCTGCAGGACTAGTCTGCTGAGCCAGTTAGACACAGTCTTGCACCCGTCTGGTGGCTTCAACGATCAAAACGTCGTGCTCGGGAGACGGCGGGTGGCGCACTGCGGCATAGCACATAGGAACTCTAGTCTAGAACAGTCTAGCTGCACTGCGCAAGTCACAACGTGGGATATATATATATACAGATGTTAAGTTTGTGCCACGCTACAAGAATATACTGAAGCAGATTGATTCACCCACTTCAATAAAAGAAGGAGGTTCTCAATTTGACCGTATTTTTTTTTATATGTTTTACTAGCTGGCGCCCGCGGCTTCGCCAGCGTGATTTCGAAAAAAAATGTATCATATGTGTTATTCCAGACTATAATCTAACTCTGTGCCAAATTTCATTAAGATCCGTTCAGCCGTTTTGACGTGAAAGAGTAACAAATATCAAGTATCAAAATAATGGCCAACTCGTCTTGAGCAAGCGTGGTGATCAACGCTCGTGCCTTCTTTGTATAAGAAGAGCCATTGGCCCAGCTGTGACAGTTATAGGCCAGTATCAAATGGAACTTCTGCGATATTATTGCAAAGGAACACATTCTAGAAAGTTCGACACTAAAGTGCGCAGGTACCATTCTATAAATATATCTATATAGTATACACACAAGTCTATTTTATAAAATGCTATCGAAAATTCAACTCATGGTGCTGGGCTGAGAGCTGAAAATTGAACAGTGTGCAGTGGGTAACGCCCTGGGGTTGCTGAAAATGAAACTATATAAAACTAAAACATTCGATCCATCTTTTTCATTCAAATTCGCACTGCGCAGGCTCCAAACTTCCTTTGTCCTGCGAAACATCTGCAATGCAGTATTCAATGTTGCAACTATAAAAAATCTACTGAATTGCTGTATATTTTGATTCACGTTAGGAAACTTTGTCTTTACATTCAAGGCGGAATTTCAAATTCAAAGCATTTATTTCAATTAGACCATTACAGGCACTTTTAAATGTCAAGAAACAAAATGAAGCTACAGTCCCGGTCACAGGGCATAATAACTTGTGAAAGAACTGTGCCCATTCCATAGCGTTGATCTCTATGGAGAAGAATGGGCAAGAAACTCCATGGACACTCTTTTAAATTATAAATTTGATTTTGTAATAATATTATAATTTAAAAAAGCGTCCATGGAGTTTCTTGCCCATTCTTCTCCATGATGAGATTATACAAATATGTGAGAACGATGTAGAAAGACGTGCACAGTAAGAGCATCCAGAGTAAATAAAAAGCAAAATTCAATTAAAAATCTTAAATTGAAAATGAACCGTGGCAGCTAAAAGATGACCAGTCCCAACTGACAGCGCCCGTTCTTGAACATGACGTATGAATCAGCCCCATTCAGCTCAACCATTTTGAAGGGAACTAAATGACCCGACACACACGCCACCGTCAGCGAGACATTTAAATAAATAAATATAAATATCTTGGGACAACTCACACACGGCTATCTGATCCCAAGCTAAGCAGAGCTTGTGTTATGGTAACCAGACAACTGATATACATACTTATATAATTTATAAATACATACATATTATAGATTAATCACACCCAGACACAGAACAAACAATCATGCTCATCACACAAAGTTTGTCCTGGGTGGGAATCGAACCCACGACCTCCGGCTCAGCAGTCAGGGCCAACAACCACTAGACCAACAGGCCCTTCAATTTAAATGAGCATGACGACCCTGGCAGAATAGTCGACATCGACTCAGTTGCCAAAGTAGAAAGAAAAAAAAAATTTCAACCACCAGGGCATCGTCAAGTCAATAATAGTACTTACATTGTACTAATTAATAGTAATTCACACACCACCCGTTGATGATGTTGATAGTTACGAGTGTCTGCTAGTAGTAGTTGAAAGTCATATATTTAACTAGCGGGCGTCCGTGGCTTCGCCCGCGTGATATCGAAAAAAAAATATCATATGTGTTATTCCAAACTATAATCTACCTCTGTGCCAATCCATACATCCATCCATCTTCACAAGCATTCGCATTTATAATATTAGTAGGATTTTATTTTTTAAATATACAATGTGTCCGGTCATACACTAGCGATATTCTAGATACTTATGTAACGAGTGTTTTAATATACTATTACGATACACACTTGGGTCTAATTCAATTCCCCGCTTTTTGGCAGCCATTTTGAGAAATTCTCTATGCGTGTACAAAAAATAATCATATCTCTCAAAGTTTTGCTCTTACGGAGACGAAAATAGGTTTATGCAAAGGGCAACAATATTGTCTATCGTTTAAATTAAGAAATTATGAGCTTACATTTTCGTAACTTCAGAAAACAAAATTAAAGTCCTAAAAATATGCAAATCAACGAAAGTTTTGTAAACTTTTTTTGTGAAAAAAAATTGTAGTTCTTTTTTTGATAATCAATAAATTTGAGTACTAGAATGTTTGTTATATAAATAAGTACATAGAATATCGCTGGTCCGTGACCGGACACATTGTATATATAAATCTAATATTTAAAATTCTCTTGTCACAGTGTTAGTTCACCATACTCTACTCCTCTGAAACGGCTCGACCGATTCTTATGATTTTTTATGCATATTCAGTAAATCTGAGAATCGGTCAACATCTATTTTTCATACCCCTAAGTGAGCAGCGGGTGAAACCGCTGAGCACAGTTAGTATATTATAATACTAGCTTTTGCTCGCGGCTTCGCTCCCGTTAAATTCGGGGTAGTACAGTTCCCCTTTCATGATTTACAGGTACCTGCTACCTGTAGTTTTTGCCCTTGCACCTTATTTATTGTAATAGCAATGCTAAGATTTCCCTTTTCTTTCCTCTTTCTCTGTCATATCTCAATCTTTTTTTTTAAATAGCCCATGTCCGTCTCCAGGGTCCCAACTATCTCCGTACCAAAATTCATCAAAATCGGTTTGGCCATTTAGGCGTGAAGACGTAACAAACAAACTCACTTTCGCTTTTATAATATTAGTAAAGATTATAAGGAGGAAAGATTTGTTTGTTTGCTTGTATCGAATAAACTCCAAATTGACTGGACCGATTTTAACCATTTTTTCACTAATAGGAAGCTACGTTATCAGGAAGTAACATAGGCTATACAACATCACGCTACTACCCACGGGAGCGGGGCAGTAACTAAAGACGCGGGTGAAAACGCGCAGGGCACAGCTAGTCCTTTCATATTTTGAAGCCTGGAACTATGACAACCTCGGTTTAAATTCGACTGCGTTGTTGGTCTATTGCTCGCAAACGCGATAGCCGAGCAGTCGGTCCTAGGTACAATTTCCAAACTGAGCAAATATTATTTGGGATTAAATAAATCCTTACTAATATTATAAAAGCGAAAGTGAGTTTCGTTTGTTTGTTACGTCTTCACGCCTAAATGGTCAAACCGATTTTGATTAATTTTGGTACAAAGATAGTTGGGAAGAAAATGGGAACTGAGCTATTTAAAAAAGTGAGATAAGGGGGAGAAAGAGGGAAGAAAAGGGGAGAGAAAAATGTTTTTTTTCGAGGTTAATGTTAGCATTAGCCCAAAGTAACTATGCCACGCGGACGAAGTCGCGGGCGGAAGCTAGTAAATAAATAATTCGGTCTATTTTGGAACAATAACATTAGAGTACAGTACAACAAGTAAACGTTGTTAGTTGCAAAAGTATAAACTGTAGGGCAGCTAACAACGCCCTTCTCCAGATACAGAATGACATGATGTTCTATCCAAAATTTTTGATTTATTTTACCCTTTTTTTTTTTTTTTTTTTTTTTTCGGGTGGGAAATCATCCAATGACTTCCCCCGCTCTGGGTGGAGCGGGGGGGCATGTCAGACTTGTACTGACTAAAACCCACCCATGTTCCTTCTATTGCCCTTTACGTTCCGGGGCCGCGGTATCTCTTTCGAACAACCCGCAACCCCGGCAGGCGGAGGCTCTGGCAAGCCCCTCTGCTTTGCTGACTCTCTTTGAGGCGCGCGTGAAACACGAACGCGCCGTCGACACGGCCTGTCGTCAATCGACGGACGGACGGTGAACTACCCATTGCTCACCGCCCACAGGCCCGCATCTACGGTGGCCGGAAGTCGTCTCGCGGCGCCCGGCGCCATGGGCGTCTCCCGCGGCGGCTGGGTTGGGCAGATGTTCTCTCCCTCAAACGCCCGGCCACCTCCTTTGCTAGCATTACTGCTTCGCAGAAGGTGGTGACCGCTTCCCATTCCCTCTCGCTCCGGACCATGGCCTGAACCAGGGCCGGACGCGAGAGATCTCCGCCGCCGATCGCCTCCACGAGGGCACGGCGGTGCTCCGCCCAAGCTGGGCAGACCGCCACTGTGTGCTCCACCGTGTCCTCCGGGCGATCGTCACAATGGTGACACCCGGGCGCTTCCTCCCGCCCGATGATGTGCAGGAACCTCCCGAAACTTCCGTGTCCGGTGAGGACCTGCGTCAGGCGGTAGGTTAGGACGCCATGACGCCTCTCCAGCCACTCCTCAAAGAGGGGACTTACCGCCGCTATTGTGGCGTGCCCTGCACGGGGTTGCGACAGTCGCTCTCTCCATGCCACCATGAGATCGCACCGGAGGTCTGCCCGCCGAGCGGCAACTTGCCGTGGCAGCGGGTTTTCCCCCCGGTGTAGTGCCTCCGCGCGCCACTCAAACAGGCGCGCGAGGACTATCGCCTCCAGATCCCACGGTGGCAGTCCGGCAAGGAGGCTCGCTGCCTCGCCGGAGATCGTGCGGTAGCCCCGGACAAGCCGTATGGCCACCACCTTTTGGGGCGCGTTCAGGTAGTGGGCGGCGCGCCGCCCTAAAGAACGCGCCCATACCGGGGCCCCGTAAAGGGCCATGGACCGCACGACTCCGGCATAGAGCCTACGGCAGGAGGCGTTTGGCCCCCTCAGATTGGGCAGGAGCCGCTTGAAAGCAGCCCCCGTCCGCTCGAGCTTGGGAGCCAAACGTCGGAAATGTTCGACGAAGTTCCACCGGCTGTCGAGGACGATTCCCAGGTACTTCATCGTCGACCCGACGCCGATGCGAACCCCTCCTACCGTCAACTGGGATCCCGACGGTGGCGTGTTTCCGCGGCCATGAAAGACCATGGCCTCGGATTTGTGCAAGGCCACCTCGAGACCCAGTAGCCGGATCCTCTCCGCGACTATCGCAACCCCGCGTGTCATGTTGTCAGCCGCCGCCTGGTGCGACCCCCCCTGAGCCAGGACGAGCGTGTCGTCAGCGTAGCAAACTACGCTGACGCCGCTGGGGAGGTCGGCGCGCAGCACCCAGTCGTAACCGATGTCCCACAGGAGCGGCCCCAAGACCGATCCCTGTGGGACACCGCACGACATCTCTCGCCGGTTCCACTCTCCAGAGCGACCGGGGTATATGACGGCCCTGTCCGTCAGATATGCCCCGACCACACGACGAAGATAGGTCGGCATCCGATGGTATTGGAGTGCCTCCCTGATGCAGCCCCAAGGCATGGTGTTAAACGCGTTAGCGATGTCGAGAGACACCGCCACGACAACCCCACCCCTGGACACTGCAGCCCCCGTCGTGAGGGCTCTCACGCGCATGATGGCATCCACCGTAGAGCGCCCCTTGCGGAAACCATACTGGTGTTCCGCAAGATCCGGCCCCGTCCCCACAAGGTGCCCGACGAGGCGGTTTGCAATTACTCTTTCAAAGAGCTTGCCCACCTCGTCGAGCAGCACAATGGGCCGGAATGCGGACGGAGAGTCCGCAGGGCGCCCCGGCTTCTGTATGAGGACCAGTTTCCCCGTCTTCCACCGAAGTGGGAACTGGCCTCTCTCCAAGCACGCGCTTAGGAGCCCTAGTAGTCGGGGCCCGAGAGCCTCCAGGGCCAGGACCCAGGCTTTGCCATGCAAGCCATCGGGTCCCGGGGCGGTGTTTTTGGCTTTCAGCCTGCCCACCGCCGCTCTCAGATCTACCCCAGTCACCTCCGGAACGTCGTCGTCGTCAGTGTCCTCGTGGTCCGCTTGTGGCACCGCAAGCGGCGGAGCCATGGGCGGAGGAGCATGCTCCCCTCGCGAAGGGAACAGAGCGCTCACCACATCCTCAACTAGTTGGGGCCGGAGACTCTGCGTCAGCGGGGGGGCCCTGGTGCGGAGTTTATCCCGCACCATCTTGTACGGGCGCCCCCACGGATCCCCGTCCAGAGACTCCAGCATCTCCTCGCGGGCCAGATCCTTGGCCCGCAAGACACCTTCTAGGAGGGCGGTCTTCGCCGCTCTGTACCCCTCATACAGCTCCGCCTCGATGGCTGCCGCATCCGGTGCTCGAATGCGGAGCCTGCGGTGCCTGGCGTACAGGTGTCGCGCAGCGACGCATGCCTCTCGCAGTCCTCCACCATCCTTCCCCGCACATCCGTGCAGCGAGAACCCCAAGCCAAGTTCTTGGCGTTGAAGTCCCCGAGCACTAGCACGGGGAGGGAGCAGTTACCGACGACGACGGTCAACTCCCTCAGAGAGTTGTGAAACTCGGCGAGAGTTCGGCTCGGGGAGAAGTAGACACCCGCTACGACTATATCCCCGAACCGTGCTGCGACGCACCCCTGACCCTTCCTGACACCCTCGAAGGACGGGGTACCGGCGGCGGCCGACGAGATGATGGTCACTGAGCCGCTCAGGTCCTCAACCCAGTCGTCCCTGGGGAGGACAAAGTACGGCTCAGCGACCACGGCGATATGAATCGACCACTGCGCCATGCTCTGGAGCAGGAGATCCTGAGCGCAGGCGCAGTGGTTGATATTCGCCTGTAGGAGGCGTAATGGGGCCGTTATTGGCACTCCATATCAGCCCCCCCCTGGGCCCCCTCTGATGGCCCAGCTGCCGCGGCTGTGGCGTCAGCGGCGGCAGTGATAGCGGCGGTAGCAGCGGCGCCAGCGGCAACGGCTGTGGCGGCGGCGTTGGTGGTGGTAGTCGCGGAGGACCTTCCCCTGCCCCTGGTTTTGGCGGGTGGTGCGCAGGCCTTGCCTCCCGCCCGGTGATCGGCCGGCCTGGCCGCCGTCGCACATGCGTCGCAGTGCGGCGCGGCGTCGCAGGTCGCGGCCTTGTGACCGGGCTGGCCGCAGCGGAAGCACAAACGGCTGCGGTCCACCTCCGAGCACTTGACTGCCACGTGGTGACCCACGTGGCAGCGGAAGCACCTCAGAGGTCTAGGCTCCAGCAGTTTGACCTGCGCAGATACCCAGCCCACCAGGAGCCTTCGGCCCTCCACGATCGCTTTGGCCGCCGCCACGGGGCAGCTAACCGTCACGGTTCGCATACCCTCGAAGTCAGGACGTACGGTGCCCACTGCCTTTACCTGCTCAGCAGGGCACCCACCAGTCCTGACGACGGCAGCCACCACCTCCTCCTCTACCACGGAGTCGTCCAGGCCCGATATGCGCAGGCTTGCGCACTTGACGGGTCTGGACACTCGGGCCTCGTCCGCATCAAGGGACGCCCTGAGCTTTTCGGCCAGAGCGTCTGCGGACGGGCCACTGGCGGCACCGGGGATCTCTAGCATTCGGGCCCCCGTCGCGGTGACACGTAGCCGGAGCCCCCCGGTGATCCCCAACTCCTCCAGGTTCACCGCCGCCTTTGCCTTGGCGAGAACGTCGCGGTACGTCACGCCCTTCTGTTCCGCCGCTGGCTGTAGTGTGAGCACTACAGCCGCGGTCTTTGGGGCGCGAATTCTGGCCGCGACGTTTCGCTTCTGCCGTTGCGCCTTCTTCTTAGCCGCTTTGGCCGCTTTACGCCCCCTCCTCTTGTCTCCGACTACTTCCCAACCGGCTTCGGCCGTCGGTGGGTTAGGCGAGGGGGGGGTGCCGGCGACCGGCGCTGGCGCCTTTGCCTTGGCCTTCCGTGCCCCTCTTTTCTTTTTAGCCGGCGCCGGTTGCGACAAAGTCGGATTTGCCGAGGTGGGCGCCGGTATTGCTGGGGCTGGCGTCGCAGTGACCGACGAGGGTTTTGCCGGGGCCGATGCGGGTTTTACTGGAGCCGGCTTTGCAGGGGTTGCTGGTTTCGTCCCGCTGGCCTGGCCGGATGGCCTCGGCCCAGCCGCAACGGCCGAGTAAGAAGCCGACCCCGGACCCCTTCTTGCCACCCCTGGGCCCCCTTTTGCCGTCCCCGTGGCCCCGCCTGCCGTGACCGGACCCTTGCTTGCCGCGGGCGGGCGCAGGACGATGCCCTCCAGGACGGAAAACCGCGCCTGGAAGGCAGCCATCTCTTGCCGAACCAGGTTGAGAATGCGATCCTCAACCGGTACGGCATGGCTTGCTGTCTGCTGCCCCCCCTCGGGTGTTTCGGGGGACCTCCTTCCCCGGAGACCGGCCAGGTCCGCCTGGAGCCTCCGATTCTCCTCTAGGAGGAGTTCCGTGGCGGCTGTCAGGCGGGCCACCTCCGCCCGCAGTTCGGCCACCTCGCCCGACGCGGAGGGGGGCCCGAAGTTGGCCTCTGCTGCCGCAATTATGGAGGCCGCAGCCGTACCCACAGCTTTAAATTTTGAGGCCTTCTTAATTTTGTAGGCCACTTCTTTTACCGCGGCCTCCACTGCCTCCGCAAATCTGGCCTTACGCTCCTGGTTGGAGCCGCCATCTGCACTCGCCTCCACGCTCGGGGAGACCTCCTCAGGGTCGGTAACGACCAAGGGCCCCTCAGACTCACCAGCCTTCTGGGTCAGAGGGCCCTCGCCCTTGCCTCGGCCACGGCCACGCACTCCGCCACGCTCGCGCACTCCACCGCGCTTGCTAGTGGGGATTTTCCGCGCCGAGACAAGCTCCCCTTCGGTGGTTGACCCCTGGTCGTCCACCTGCCTGGGCCGCTTGAGGAAGGACTTAGCGTCCGCCCTCTTAGCAGCTCCGACCCTTTCGCGGCGGGAGCTCGCTGAGCTTCCCGCGCTCGCCACACTCGATGCGGTGTCGGACTCGCACCCCGCATCCCTTATCTCCCTCTCTTCGTCACCCGATTCTCGGTCGGGCACCTGACAAGAGATCAGGTCTTCGACAGACCGTGATCTTGTGGAGCCTCCTCGGCTCTTGCTGCCAATGGCAGGCGGAAGACATTTGCTGCCCCCCCCAGAGTACGGTGGGCATGACGGCCCCGAAGGGACCGTGGCGGATTCTCCAGCTGCGGAGCAGCTGGTACCGCCCTGGGGTACCTGTTCACAAATTGTCTTATTCATAGTTTTGTTTTCCTTTGAAGGGTGAGGTCCCTGTCTCCCACTCTCGGTAGCCTACGAGTGGTCACCAGAGGTCGGCTAGTTCCCTGGCGGGGCGCACTAATGACTGAAATACCCATCAGCCATTCATCTCCTCGCGGTGCGCCAGCACTTGAGATTCGGGGTGACTTTTTATAGAGGTTTTCTACCTCGCGGTCCGGGCGGTTAAGCCGAGACCCTCGGTCCCAAATGTAGCGCGTGATCCACGACACTCCAGTTTGGGGTTACGATATCGACGGGGACAGAGAAGAAGTGCCTCCTCTGTCTGCTCGGGGCAGGGTGAGTGCACACCGAGCCCGCCCTTGCTCCTCCGCTGTGCCCTCTGCTTTTCAGAGCGTCACGCGGAGCAACGCACCGGTGGTCCGGGTTGGACCCCTCCCACGTCAGAATATTCGCCACGGACAGTGATCTTCCCCAAGGGATAGGAATTTCTTCCCATTACTCGGGGAATGCCACTGTCCGCGCCCAGGGTGCACCGGCCCAGCAACTGCTGCTCCCACTCAACGGATCGAGGAAAGCAGCAGCCACTAGGCACACGTGGAGGTTTTCTGACTTTGCACCCCATTTATTTTACCCTTGCCCCACATTATGAATTTCTCGTGTATCATTTAAACTCACATACACAAATAGCCAGACCCGAAACAACTATCCGTAGGCCATACAAATATTTCTTCCGTGCGGAAATCGAACCCGCGACACGCAGCGCAGCAGTCGATCGCTCAACATCTGCGCCACTCGTGCCGTCAAAAATTTGATTTAGTTATTTTAAAAAAAAAATCCGTCAGGTATCCTTTATCAACACACTACTATGAATTGACGGGCCTGTTGGTCTAGTGGTTAGTGGCCCTGACTGCTGAGTCGGTGGTCGTGGGTTCGATTCCCACCCAGGACAAACTTTGTGTGATGAGCATGATTGTTTGTTCTGTGTCTGGGTGTGATTTATCTATAATATGTATTTATTTATAAATTATATAAGGTATCTATATCAGTTGTCTGGTTACCATAACACAAGCTCTGCTTAGCTTGGGATCAGATAGCCGTGTGTGAGTTGTCCCAAGATATTTATTTATTATTTATTTATTTATTTAATTTCTCATACAACACCAACCACAGGGTCTGGATGCCGAAAGAGATACCGCGGCCCTGGAACATAAAGAGCAATGGAAGGAACATGGGTGGGTTTTAGCCAGTACAAGTTTGACACCCCGCTCCAAAAAAATGTAAGAGGCGACTCTATTGCCATTAAACGGGCAATGGCTATTGCCATAAGGCGACCCTTTCGGGTCGTATCATCATCATCATTTTCTTGCCCTTGTCCCATTCTATTTGTGGTCAACGCAACACGTTTTCTTCTTCCATTCTCCCCTATCAGACGTCACGGCATCATTTACTCGACTATTTAGATGATAAGCATAGTTGGTCACTGTGTTGAACTCAAGACGATTATTTTTATTTTTTTCTCCTTCATGTTTTTTCGCCAAATTAGCTTATTGATACGTTACATGTCTTCGTCATGTAATTTTATATTTTACTTTTTTTTGTTTATATACTTGTTTCATTTTGTGTGTTTTTACTTATTGGCATGTGGTTAACTAGTGACCTCGAGCATTGACTGAATATAATTATTTATATTTATCTTTTTATGCTTAGCTTATTTCTTTTGCACTATGGTCCTAGTTTATCACCTGTGACTTCTTCACTGCACGTGTAAGCGGGCACACCCTTTAGACGGGTTCCCTCTATCTGGCAGAATCTTGATGCTCCGAATTTTTTTTGGCATAACACACTTAGCATAATTTTCTTTAAACGAACATTTTAAAGGCATAAAAATTATTTGGTATAATTATCGTTTGGCATAATGTTTAAAACTTAGAATTAACAATGGCATACTTTTAAGATGGCAGAATTACATTTAGTATAATTACGATTGGCAGAGTTAAAATTTCGCATAATATATTATTTGGTATAATTTCACTTGGCATACTATGCAGACGGCAGTAATGGCTAGGTTAGGTTAGGTTAAAACTGTGACCTCCTACGCACGAGCCGAGCGAGCGCAGCGAGCGGTGCCGCGGCAGCGGCCGGCGAGTGCCACAAACGACATGCGTTAATAGAAAAAAGCGATTGTTTTAAGTAGGTTACCCGGAACTGAACTAGTTAGATTAGGATAATTACTTATTGAATTCAATGACATTATTTCAAATTCAATTAAACAATAACTAAAATAACATTATTTTAAAGAAATAATTAATTAAAATAAATGACAACTTATAATGACAAAGATGATCCTAACTATAAACTTTCTGCGATATGACAATTCTGATGTTTAATGATTATCGATATAAAATATATGCCAAAAGACGATTCTGACTGTGAACTTTCTGCGATATGATGTTTCTACTTTTTAAATATTATGGATATTAAGTTTATGCCTAGAGATGATTCTGACTTACAAAATTATGAGTTTAGACTGTATGATAAATGAGTGTCTGCTAAACAATTTTCTGCGAAGTGAAGTTTCTGCCATCCGTTGTTATGCAAAATAAAATTATGACATAAAAAGTTCTGCTATAAAGGGTGGACCCCCTTTAGACTGGTGAATTTATTATTTAGACTTGGGTATTTTTTTGTTTTTATATATAATTGGTGTTTGCTAGCTGACAAGTGACAATGAATGAATAATTTCTTATTTTTTTTATATTTTTTTGTCATAATATAAATTGTATAAAATCTGGTTCTTCTAACCTGACAGACAGATGTGTTGCTGGGGAGTTTGTTCCGCCACTTCTTCTTCCCAGCTAAAACACTAGGAAGTGGCGAAGGGCAGGGCGTTTTTGTGGGACTGTCTCTTGTAATGTGACGTTCAAAAAGTGCTGATTATCAGCCTAATTTGAATAAATGACTTTTTGACTTTGACTTTTTACTCCTTCCTGCTTCGTATCATTCCTTACACAATCCATCTTTTCAATCGCCCCTTACAACATGGGTAAAGACATGAATAGAAAAATGTGGGTGTATTAAGATACACCCACACCTCCGCCCAAGCCAAGCCAAGCCAAGCCCTTGTGTTGTATAAAAATCAACCCTCTAAGTCTACACAGTTAAAAGATATGGCTGTTTATGTCGCTAGTTTGTACGGATCCCTTGTTGCGCGAGTGTGACTCCATCCTAGCCGTTTTATTTTGTTTTTCAGATGCATATCATCATATCACTTCCCCCCTCCCAGCGTAGTCGGGGGAGCTTTAGACTTTTACTGACTAAAACTCATCATCTCATCATCTGCCTAGTCATTTCCCAACTATGTTGGGGTCGGCTTCCAGTCTAACCGGATGCAACTGAATATCAGTATTTTACATGCGCGACTGCCTATCTGATCTCCACAACCCAGTTAATACTGGGTAATACGATAATACCCCTTGGTAAGACTGGTTGTCAGACTTTCGGAACACTGACTACCTGTAACGACTGTCAAAGATCTACAAATGACAGCAGGGACCAACGGCTTAACGTGCTTTCCGAGGCACGGAGGAAACTCGGTATGTAACGGGTGGTCACCCATCCACAGACCAACCTAGGCAAGCGCGGCTTAACCTAAAGATCGACCCAAGCGGCTGCTATTATTTAGCCACGAGCTCCTCTTTTTCTTCTTTTTTACTGACTAAAACTGAGAATTGAAAATAACAGCGAGGTCATTGTCACTTACAACATTTCACAGTTCCACCTTAAATGCACTTTTTTTTAAAGGTGGGAAATCATCAAATAACTTCCCCCGCTCTGGGCTGAGCGGGGGAAGAGTATCAGCCTTGTGCTGACTAAAACCCACCCATGTTCCTTCCATTGCCCTTTAAGTTCCGGGACCGTGATATCTCTTTCAAACAACTCGCAACCCCGGTAAGCAGTGGCCCTGGCTTTGCTGACTTCTCTTTAAGGTGCGCGTGGAACACTAACGCGCTGTCTCCCGGGCCTATTGTCAATAGACGGATAGACGGTGAGCTACCCATTGCTCACCATCCAGGGGGATAGGGGGGTAATTTCAAATTATACCATATTCTGACATTTACAAGGTTTATTTGTTACAAGATTAAGCGCTGTCTCCCCGGCCTATCGTCAATAGACGGATGGATGGTGAGCTACCCATTGCTCACCACCCAGGGAGATAGGGGGGTAATGTCAAATTAAACTATTTTCTGACATTTACAAGGTTTATATTAACTGCCACATCGTAGTCTTACTTAAAACTATTTATTGCTAAACTTAGATTAATTTAATACTTAAATTATATAATCTTAACAACACTAAGTTAGAGGTAAGTATTATAAGTATTTATTTAAACTTAACGCTAATGACGTGAACTTATATTAATTATAATACACCTAATATTAATTCTTGACCAGAGAAATGGTACAAAACGAAAAATATGTTACACAAAACGTTGTCTCTATCTTGATTAACAGGAGGATTCCCAAGAGCAGGCTGGCGCCTCGTCCATCTCAATTAGCAGGATTGCTTTAATGTTACTGCAGTTTGTGTCCTCGCAGTAACATTAAATTAATAAACACAATACTGCTCAAAGAGATGCCTTAAGCCTCAGAGAAGTTCAGAAGTCCAAGGATATCCGTGATTCGTCTGATCCCCTCCGCTTGGATTTGCCCCTGTAATTTACCCCAGAATCGGACAACGGGACTTATGATGTTATTTCCCTGTTTCAATGTGTCGCCTTCATTTTGGGGAGACCAGAGACACGCCAGAGCCTCGTTTGTTGGCAGCAGGGTGCACCGCGGGCAGGTGAGGTTGACTTTGGCTCCGGAGGTGGTGGTGGAGCCACTTGCACCCCATTGGTAGTATGTTAAAAGTGAGGTCAATGTCGAGTGTTGGAATAGCTGCTGGAGATCTGAAAGATAGAAAAAGTTTTTATTAAAAACAGTTTCGAATGAAAAAAGGAGTTCTTAAAAAAAACTTTTATGACAGACGAAAGAGTCCACATAGTCAGTATGTAAAAGAAAAAAAAACATTAAAATACAGCTACAAGGGACTATATTCTTGAGTATAGGGATTTATTTTGACACGGTTGGCGCAGTAGTTGAGCGATCGACTGCGTGTCGCGGGTTCGATCCTCGCACGGAACAAATATTTCTATGATCTACAGGTAGGTGTTTCGGGTCTAGCTATTTGTGTATGTGAGTTTAAATGTTTGTTAACGCACCCACGATACAGGAGAAATACCTCGTGTGAGGAAACGTTTTTTTTTTTAAAAAACAATTGGAACTCGATACCTCGACGCGTTCCCGAGATAAGAGGTCTAGCAGACGGACAGACAAGTAAGTGATCCTATTAGGTTCCGTCTTTAGGGTTCTCTATACCTCTAAAGGGAACAACAGAAGCCTTATAGCATCACTTTGTCACCTGTCGGTCTGTCTGTAAAGATCCTTTATCTCGAGAGCGCCTGAACATATCGATTTATCGAAATTAAAACCAAACATTACTCAATTTTGTGGTCCCTTGGTGTGTGAAAAATCAAATCTCCGAGTCTATTTTTTCTCTCCCTTTTTCTTCCCTCTTTCTCTCTCATTTCTCACTTTTTTAACCCTATGTCCGTCTCCAGGGTCTTAACTAACAAGACTACTATCATACTCTGTACCAAAATTCATCAAAATCGGTTTGGCCATTTAAGCGTGAAGACGTAACAAACAAACTCACTTTCGCTTTTATAATATCAGCAAGGATTTACCCCTGTTAAAAGCATCCACCCTTGGGGTTATTAAAAAAAAATCAAAACCTGTAGTGGCTATTCTTTGTTCACCTGTCCAAACTTTCATCTATAACTGCGGCATCAGTCGGAGGGCATCGAGTGAATGTCAGAGTACTGTCAGACTGACCTGTTGTTTGCAGGTCAACTTGGATAGTTCTTGACTCACAAACCCGACGTCACCTTGGACCACAGATGAAATTGTAGCTCTTCAAGTAATTGCTGATATTCATTTTTCAGCAGTTCGTGTCCGCTGAAGAACTGTAAAGAACAAGGAAATAATTAGATTGTTTGCAAAATTAAGATAATTTATTTAATTACTAGCTTGCGCCCGCGACTTCACCCGCATGATGATCGAAAAAAAGTATCCTATGTGTTATTCCAGACTATAATCTAACTCTGTGCCACATTTCATCAAGATCCGTTTAGCCGTTTTGATGGGAAAGAGTAACAAACATCCATACATCCATCCTCACAAACATTCGCATTAAAAATATTATAATAGTAGGATATATTTAAAATTCATGTACAATAGTAGTACATACGCGGACTTAATGCCATAAGGCAGGGGTCGGCAACCCGCGGCCCGCGGGCCGCATGCGGCCCGCGGATGTCTTTCTTGCGGCCCGTGAATGATTTGTAAATAAGTTATAGTAAATTATCAAAATCAACGCATTAAGTAAGTGCGCCTTTAACCTCTCTGCTCGGCAACACTTTGAAATGTGTCATACTAGCTGATGTTTTCAAAAACTCCCTTCTATCAAATCAATGATCTTGTTAAATTTTATGGTAGCATGCCATCTGAATTTGACGAGTTGAAAAAGTTTGCTAAGGTGTTCATTACAATTTTTAGTAGCACTTATTAATACGAACAAATATTTTTAATTGTCAATTATAAAAAAAAATATGCTTCTCGTCTCACAGATGAGCACTTGAGATTGAGAGCTATTCTACGAATTGCCACTACAAATATGCTTCTGCTACTGCTAACATACGAGAAATACCTCATCAACGGTCTTGGAGCCGCTTCTGTGGGTCATCGGTTACGACTGGGTGCTGCGTGCCGACCTCCTTAGCGGCGTCAGCGTAGTTTGCCGCGCTGACGACACGGTCGTCCTGGCACAAGGGGGTCGCACCAGGCGGCGGCCGAAACAATGATACGCGGGGTTGCGATAGTCGCGGAGAGGATCCGGCTACTGGGTCTCGGCATTGCACAAATCAGAGGCCATGGTCTTTCGTTGCCGCGGGAATACGCCTCCGTCGGGTTCCCAGTTGACGGTAGGAGGAGTTCGCATTGGCGTCGGGTCGACGATGAAGTACCTAGGAATCGTCCTCGACAGCCGGTGGAATTTCGTGGAGCATTTCCGACGTTTGGCTCCCAAACTCGAGCGGACCGGGCCAAACGCCTCCTGCCGTAGGCTCTATGTCGGAGTCGTGCGATCCATGGCCCTTAACGGGCCCTTCTTTAGGGGGGCGCGTCGCCCACTACCCGAACGCGCCCCAAATGGTGGTAGCAATTAGGCTAATCCAGGGCTACCGCACGATCGCCGGCGAGGCGGCGGCGGCGTGCCTTCTTGCCGGAGGCACTATACCGGGGGAATCTCTGCTGCCGCTCCAGCGGACAGACTTCCGGTGTGGCCTCATGGTGGCATGGAGAGAGCGACTATCGCAACCCCGTGCAGGGCACGCCACAATAGAGTGGCGGTAAGTCCCCTCTTTGAAGAGTGGCTGGAAAGGCGCCATGGCCACCTACCTCACCTACCGCCTGACACAGGTCCTCACCAGTCACGGAAGTTTCGGGAGGTTCCTGCACATAATCAGGGGGGAGGAAACGCCCGGGTGTCACCATTGTGACGATCGCCCGGAGGACACGGTGGAACACACAGTGGCGGTCTGCCCAGCGCGGGGCGGGGCACCGCCGTGCCCTCGTAGAGGTGATCGGCGGCGGCGATCTCGTGCAGGGAATGGGAACCTCCTTCTGCGAAACAGTCATGCTAGCGAAGGAGGTGGCCAGGCGTTTGAGAGAAAGAACCTCAAACCAACCCATCCGCCGTGGGAGACGCCCCGGACGTCGGGAGCCGCGAGACGACTCCCGGCCACCTTAGATGCGGGTCTGTGGACGGTGAGCAATAATGGGTAGCTCACCGTCGGTCCGTCTATTGACGACAGGCCGCATGTGTTCCACGCGCGGCTCAGATGTCAACAAAGAAGAGTGGCCTGCCAGGGCCACCGCCTGCCGCGGTTGCGGGTTGTTCGAAAGAGATACCGTGGCCCCGGAACGTAAAGGGCAATAGAAGGAACAGGGTGGGTTTTAGTCAGTACAAGTCTAACCCGCCCCCCCACTCCGTCCAGAACGGGAGAAGTTATTTGATGATTTCCGATCCGCAAAAAAAAATGTATTACGTCTACGAAATGAATTCCGTATTTTTTTTACAATTTTCAATGGCATTTTTATTTTTTCAATGGAATATGACCAATTATTATGCGCAGGTATCTTGGGTTTCTTGGATTAATGCAAGTATAATGACTGCGGCCCGCCTTAAGTTTATTTTGCCACCATGTGGCCCTTGCTTGCCAAGAGGTTGCCGACCCCTGCCATAAGGCATTCTCTACCAGTCAACCTTTGGGTAAAATACGACAACATTGTGATAGGGTAGAAAACTTTTATACTTATACAGATACTAATACCTACATAAGAAATCCTTATCCTTACTTCCTTACTAATATTATAAAAGCGAAAGTGAGTTTGTTTGTTTGTTACCTCTTCACGCTTTAATGGCTAAACCGATTTTGATGAATTTTGGTACAGAGATAGTTGGGAACCAGGAGACGGACATAGGCTATTATTTTTTCAAAAAGAGTGGGATATGAGGGAGAAAGATGGAAGAAACGGGAAAACTTAGCGTTGCTATTACAAATCACTAAGGCGCTACCGAATTTAACGCGAGCGAAGCCGCGGGCAAAAGCTAGTAAACTAATAAATACATTTCAAATAAAAAAACCGAGAAACTTAACAGTAATTACTATGACTTTTAATTGGTAGACGGACCTAAATAGTGGTTACGAACTTTTCTTTTAATAGTAAATTTGCTTTCAGCTTTTTTAATACCAATGGGTAGGTTAAATTCTATCCTAGAACGTTATTTTTGTGGTGAGTTTCATGTCTTGATGTATAGCATGTGGCGCAGCAGGAAGCGCCTACCCATTTATTTTTAACTTTGCCCCACACTAGGAATTTCTCCTGTATCGTGGGTGCGTTTACAAACATTTAAACTCACATACACAAACAGCCAGACCCGAAACAACTACCTGTAGGCCATACAGATATTTGTTTCGAGCGGGAATCTAACCCGCGACACACTCCGCAGTAGCAAATTGCTCTACTATATGATGCCAACCGTGCCGTCAAATCATATAATAGCAGCACATCAATCTACAAGTCGCGGGTCTTTTGTTTTATCTATGCGACAATCCTTACTAATATTATAAAAGCGAAAGTGAGTTTGTTTGTTACCTCTTCACGCCTTAATGGCTAAACCGATTCTGATGAATTTTGGTACACAGATAGTTGGGACCCAGGAGACGGACATAGGCTAATATTTTTTTTAAAGTGGAATATGAGGGATAAAGAGGTAAGAAAAGAGAAAACTTAGCTTTGCTGTTACAAATCAATCAGGCGCAAGGGCAAAAACTGCAGGTAGCAGGTACCTGCAATACAGGAAAGGGAAACTGTGTTACCCCAAAATTAACGCGAGCGAAGCCGCGGGCAAAAGCTAGTATTTTATTATTCTCCTGGGATTTTGGAACAACGGTAAGACAAGAGCAACAAGTGCAAGGAAGGGGCGGTGCGGTAGTGGGGGCGTTCTATCCGCAATGCAGAGGGACGCCATTTTGTTTTCCTATCGTCCATAGACACTGTACGTAGAGGTACATAATAATATGTAGGGTGTAAACAAACCTTTTTAGGACATCAACCTTACTTATAAATACAAACTAAACTGTTAGAATTAATACCACCATGAATTTCTGCTAGCCTAGTAGTTTTAGTTTTATCAATAAAATCAATCCGGCCAATGAATGTCGTTCTCCCATAAGATAGTTAGTGGAAAGTGATATGGAAATCAAATATGGAATACCATTTTGTTTTTACACATAATTTGCACAAATTTCCTTACTAATTTTATAAAAGCGAAAGTGAGTTTGTTTGTTATGTCTTCACGCCTAAATGGCTAAACCGATTTTGATGAAATGTAGATACTAATATTTATATAATAACATGAACGGCTCGCCAGCACACAGAGAAACCCTGTGAGGTTTGCGTGTATGGCAATATGTGGTCAAGTATGTGAATAAGTGTTTTAGAAATAAATAAATTTAAAAAAAAATGAATTTTGATACAGAGATAGTTGGAACCTTGGAGGCGCACATAGATATACATTTATTTTAAACGATTTAGATATGAGAGAGAAAAACTTAACATTGCTATTACGATAAATAAGGCGCAAGGGCAAAAACTACAGGTAGCAGGCACCTGTAAATCAAAGGGGAACTGTGTTACCCCGAATTTAACGCGAGCGAAGCCGCGGGCAAAACCTAGTAATGTTATAAATGAAAAACTTTTTGTAGTAATAATCAACAATCAATATTTGAGCTATATTTGGTATAAGTTCTTTTCTGTAAAAATAAAATTAGTTTTAAGAATGTTTTTTTCTTTATTACTAAATCATGATATAGGGATCTAAATATGGAATAGGTACCCCAAATATGGAATAGGTACCCCAAATATGGAATACTATTGACAATATCAAAAATTATCCTTAATTTACATAGGAATCTTTAAAAACTATGGTTTAACAATTAAATCAACATAATTATATACAAAAATCACAAAACCAAGTATCAAACTCAGGACCAGCGCAATCATAATGTTCTCTACACTAAAATGCTAAGCTAGATATGATAATTCACGATGTTTCTGCCGTTTAAAAAACAATTGAAAAATGGCAATCACTCACCTTCATTTTAAACAGCTCTGTACACAGAGATACCGCGGCCCCGGAACATAAAGGGCAAAAGAAGGAACATGGGTGGGTTTTAGTCAGTACAAGTCTGACACTCCCTCCCGCTACGCCCTAGCGGAAGTTATCCCATCCAAAAACAATCGGTACTAACACTGTTTAAAACTACCACGCAGGCCTAGGCCCTCAGTGCCGGCTCGAAGCACCCCCGCTACACACGGCAGACTACTATTTGCGCACTGCGGTATTTTACAAAGTCTAGCTCAAAACTAGACCTGCGCATGTCACTATCGATTTGGTGTTTAATATACATATCCAGCTACCCTACCATAACGTCTTAAAGCAGAACTTATTCCGCTGAGGGAAAGAAACGGAGCTATACCTACAGGGTGTCTAGCACCATCTCTTTCTCACACAGGAATAAGAACTGCTATAAGATGTCATGGTAACCCTACAGATTTTTATTTGAGTACGTACAAGTCTTTTTCACAGCTGCTGTGTAAACAACAACCTTATTTACGTGAAAATAAAGAGCACTATAATTTTGCCAGATTTGTTAAGGTAGCAATCAAAAAACAAACTTTTGGCTATGAAAATAAAGACTACTGTACACTGACACACAATCTGACAGAAGCGGTGATGTGACTCAGATTTTATTTATGTTGTATAATGCAGTGCTTGTTTGTAAAGTAGGCAATTAACCTTTGTTCATTCTAATTCTATTAATGATAAAGTTGAAAACTGATTAAATACTGTTCTTAAACGGTTTGGTAGTAAACAATCTTCACCTACAGCGCCATCTAGTGGTTGTAGAAATCAAACAATTAAACCAACGCCATCTATCTCATTTATATGTTAACTCAGAAAAACATTCTGTAGTATCTACCTAGATTTAGTTGAGATTTTTCCACGCACCAAAGGTTCATCAGCAATCATTGAAAAACTAATTTCCATGATCGCGAAATTTATGCCGGGGTTGCGGGTTGTTCGAAAGAGTTACCGCGGCCCCGATAAAAGTTATGTAGATAGCTTATACCCTTTTCAGTGGATAAAAAATCATCAAATAACTTGGGTTAGGTGTGTCAGTTTTTCACTGACTAAAACCCACCCATGTCTTTTGCCCTTTTATGTTCCGGGGCCGCGGTATCTCTTTCGAACAACTCGCAACCCCGGAAGCTTATACCCTCGATTAACACATTGTATTATACAAAGTTCCTAGCTGGCGCCCGCGGCTCCGCCCACGTGATATCGGATAGAAATATCCTATATGTTATTCAAGACTATAATCTACGTCTGTGCCAAATGTCATCAAGATCCGTTCAGCCGTTTTGACGGGAAAAAGTAACAAATATACATACATCCATCCATCCATCCTCACAAACATGCGCATTAATAAGTAATATTAGTAGGAGGCAGGGTATTAGTAGGAAGTAGGATAGCTGGCACCCGCGGCTTCGCCCAGGTCATATAAAAAAGTGCCCTATGTGTCATTCCAGACTATAATCTACCTCTGTGCCATATTTCATCAAGATCCGTTCAGCCGTTTTGACGTGAAAGAGAAACAAACATCCATACATCCATCCATTCTCACTAACATTCGCATTTATACTATAACTAGCTTTTGCCCGCGGCTTCGCTCGCGTTAAATTCGGTAGCGCCTTATTGATTTGTAATAGCAACGCTAAGTTTTCCCTTTTCTTCCCTCTTTCTCCCTCACATTCCACTTTTTTATAAAAAAATATTAGCCTATGTCCGTCTCCTAGTTCCCAACTATCTCTGTACCAAAATTCATCAAAATCGGTTTAGCCATTAAAGCGTGAAGAGGTAACAAACAAACAAACTCACTTTCGCTTTTATAATATTAGTAAGGAAGTAAGGATTAGTAGGATAGTGGGATTCAAAATAAAAAACACAGATAACTTAACCTAACTTATATTTAGTTTATCTAACTTCATTATTATCTTAAAATTATATTGCTGGTACCTACAGAACCATTATGTATCATAAGTACCTACTTATATTATCTAAAGACGTTATCGATCATTCTTTTTATTAAAAAAGAAATTCCTGGTCATCCTTTATAAGGAGACCAGGGAATCGCCAGAGCCTCGTTGGTATATTGCAGGGTGCACCGCGGGCAGGTGAGGTTGACTTCAGCATTACGATGGAGAGCCACTTACACCCCATCGTTGGGTTAAACTGGATTTTAGCTTGACGTGAGGGTGGAGCGAATGTGGTGCTGCTAGTCGTAAGGGATCTGAAAGAAAATTTTAAATTATGTTTATTTTGCAAGTACTTTTACACGTTAAAAAACTCGATGAGGCCGGTGTTTCGTACCCGACTACTCTGAGAAGAAACAGCCGAAACAAACTCAGAGGTCATAGCCTCTTATAAGGTCCAGACAAAAATCTTGGTCAACTTATATGAGGACTATGCAGATTAGTGTCTGAAATGGACTTTTTAAATGTTTCTTGTTTGTTTTTCTTTTTAGAATGACGTCGAATATCATTAATTATTTAAGACTAGCTTTTGCCCGCGGCTTCGCTCGCGTTAAATTCGTGGTAACACAGTTCCCCTTGCGCCTTATTGATTTGTAATAGCAACGCTAAGTTTTCCCTTTTCTTCCCTCTTTCACCCTCACATCCCACGTTTTTTTTTTAAAATAGTCTATGTCCGTCTCCAGGTTCCAAACTAACTCTGTACCAAAATTCATCAAAATCGGTTTAGCCATTAAAACGTGAAGAGGTAACAAACAAACTCACTTTCGCTTTTATAATATTAGTAAGAAGATAGTGTTACTTCGTTTTTTAGGGTTTCATAATTCAAAAGAAAAAAACGCAACCCTTATAGGATTATAGTCCGTCTGTCTGTCTGTCAAGACTCTTTATCTCGGGAATGCGTAGAGTTGTTGAGTTGAAATTGGAAATGAATTTATTTTTGGTTTTTTCGAAAGTCGATTTTTTTCTGGCAAAAAAAGGATTTTATTTCTACATACAATCAAATAATTTATTTCAATTAGACCATTACAGGCACTTTTGAATGTCAAGAAACAAAATGAAGCTACAGTCCCAGTACACAAGGCACAATAACTTGTGAAAGACCAGTACTTTACCACTGTTCCTGTGCCACTGTTACTGTACCAGTAGTTGCCCATTCCAATACTTGATATCTTATTCAAATTCTTATTGAGTATTAATTTTTCATTGCTACTATCACATATTATCATATCGTCCATAATATTAAATGAAAAAATATGTATTATAATAAAAATATTTTTTTTAAATCGGCTGAAAATCGACAGAGAAATCGCGTGACAAACATATAAAAAAAAACATTTGAATTGAGAACCTCCTACTTCAAAGAAGACTGAGTTCATCATTTCATGATGATGCTGATAACTTTGTATTGTATACTTTGATTGTGCTTAAACGTACCTTGATATGAAATCTGGGATCCACGGCGGAGTAGGGTTGCCCACTGTCCACGTGTCAGCGCGTGGTACCAGCATTGAAGCCAAGGCAGCAGAGAGGAACAGTTAACCTGCTCCTCAAACAGGGACCTGAAAATAGCAACCAAATAATTATTTTAATTACAGAAAACTGCTCAAGTTTTTTCAAGTTGTTAACCCACCCATGTTCCTTCTATTGCCCTCTACGTTCCGGGGCCGCGGTATCTCTTTCGAATAACCGTCAACCCCGGCAGGCGGTGGCCCTGGCAGGCCCCTCTGGCGCCCGACGGCTTGGGCGTTAAATCCGCCTCGACCGCAATGGCAAAGTTTCGTTACTTAAATAAAAATGTACTCTAATGGTTTGGGAATTGAAATAATTAAATCAACGCTTACTTTTATCTTAAAACCGTGTAGCTTTAGGTAGGGCTCCAGAGCTCGGAGCCCCGGTGGCAATTCGAAGCCCAACACAACACGTCATGCACGGCAGACGGCGGGTGGCGCACTGCGGCATTGCACAAATTGAAGTCTAGTCTAGAAAACTGTAGCTGCAATGCGCAGGTCACGATCAATACTGCGATTTGCGCGTCTAATCTGATTTGCACCTTCGACTCAGTACTGAGAGTTGAAAATAACAGCGAGGTTAATATCACTTACGACATTTCACAGTTTCACCTTAAATGTACTTTTTTTTTGATGTGGCAAATCATCGAATAACTTCCCCCGCTCTGGGCTGAGCGGGGGAAGAGTGTCAGACTTGTACTGACTAAAACCCACCCATGTTCCTTCTTTTGCCCTTTATGTGCCGGGGCCGCGGTATCTCTTTCAAACAACCCGCAACCCCGGTAGGCGTTGGCCCTGGCAAGCCCCTCTGCTTTGCTGACATCTCTTTGAGGCGCGCGTGGAACACAAACGCGCCGTCGATACGGCCTGTCGTCAATAGAAAGATGGACGATAAGCTACCCATTGCTCACCGTCCACAGGCCCGCATCTACGGTGGCCGGGAGTCGTCTCGCGCCGCCCGACGTCCGTGGAGTCACCCGCGGCGGCTGGGTTGGTTTGAGGTTCTCTCTCTCAAACGCCCGGCCACCTCCTTCGCTAGCAAGGAGGTGACCGTTTCCTATTCCCTCTCGCTCCGGACCATGGACTAAACCAGGGCCGGACGCGAGAAATCGCCGCCGCCGATCGCCTCTACGAGGGCACGGCGGTGCTCCGCCCAAGCAGGGCAGACCGCCTCTGTGTGCTCCATAATTGTACCTATAATTATAGAAATAGTTTATAATAGGTACAATTATAGGTTAGGTTGGATATTAGCAAAAGCCGGCACGGTTGGCGCAGTGGCTGAGCGATCGACTGCTGCGCTGCGTGTCGCGGGTTCGATTCCCGCACGGAACAATATTCGTATGACCTACAGATAGTTGTTTCGGGTCTGGCTGTTTTTGTCTGTGAGTTTATTCCTAGTGTGGGGCAACGTTATTTTTTTAATTAAAAAAGAAAGAAAATCGGGTTTGTGAGTTTAATGTTTGTAAACGCATCCACGATACAGGAGAAATTCCTAGTGTGAGGTAACGTTTTTTTTTAAATTGGCCAAACGTTCTTTTTTGAGTTTTCAACAGTATAGCCAGATGTATAAATTGAATGTGGACAAAACAAGACAGATGAGTATGTAAGGAAGGATTGTAGTAAGTGGCGTTAAGCGGATTTTTATACCCACCTTCCCCGCTCCTAGCCATCATCATCTGCCTAGCCATTTCCCAACTATGTTGGGGTCGGCTTCCAGTCTAACCGGATGCAGCTGAATATCAGTATTTCACATGGAGCGACTGCCTATCTGACCTCCACAACCCAGTTAGTACTGGGTAATACGATGTCCCTTGATAAGACTGGTTGTCAGACTTTAGAGTCACTGACTACCTGTAACGACTGTCAAAGATCTATAATTGACAGCCGGGACCAACAGCTTAACGTGCTTTCCGACGCACGGAGGAAACTCGGTATGTAACGGGTCCACATCCACAGACCAACCTAGGCAAGCGCGGCTTATCCTAAAGATCGTCCCGAGCGGCTGCTATTATTTAGCCACGAGCTCCTCCCCGCTCCCCGCTCCCAGCCATGGGAATGAATAATTGTTGCAGACTTTGCTAACGTCCATCGCTGTCCACAGTGTGAGTCTCGCTAGCTACCTTGCCTAGAGCTTCCAGTTTGCAGTCTATCCCACTCATATCAAACTCAAAAGCATTTATTTCAATTAGACCATTACAGGCACTTTTGAATGTCAAGAAACAAAATGTTAAAGGTCACAAGACATAATAATTTGTGAAAGTACTGTGTCCAATCCAAAGCGTTGATATCTATGGAGAAGAATGGGCAAGAAACTCCATGGATATATATTTTTAAGCAAGTTCCAGAGCCAGCCGTGGGAATGGTATAGGTACGCTAATTATGTAGGTAAGTAGGTGGAGGCCCAGAGGTATGTAGGTAAGTAGGTGGAGGCCCAGAGGTATGTAGGTAAGTAGGTGGAGGCCCAGAGGTATGTAGGTAAGTAGGTGGAGGCCCAGAGGTATGTAGGTAAGTAGGTGGAGGCCCAGAGGTATGTAGGTAAGTAGGTGGAGGCCCAGAGGTATGTAGGTAAGTAGGTGGAGGCCCAGAGGTATGTAGGTAAGTAGGTGGAGGCCCAGAGGTATGTAGGTAAGTAGGTGGAGGCCCAGAGGTATGTAGGTAAGTAGGTGGAGGCCCAGAGGTATGTAGGTAAGTAGGTGGAGGCCCAGAGGTATGTAGGTAAGTAGGTGGAGGCCCAGAGGTATGTAGGTAAGTAGGTGGAGGCCCAGAGGTATGTAGGTAAGTAGGTGGAGGCCCAGAGGTATGTAGGTAGGTAGGTGGAGGACCGAAGTATTTCATGTTACCCAGGTACGGAGTCGTGAAGGTCAGATAGGCAGTCTACTACTACTCATCATCTGTATAGCCTTTTCCCAAGTATGTTGGGGTCGGCTTCCAGTCTAACCGGATGCAGCTGAATATCAGTATTTTTAAATGGAGCGACTGCCTATTCTAACCTCCACAACCCAGTTAGTACTGGGTAATACGATACCCCTTGGTAAGACTGGTTGTCAGACTTTCGGGACACTGACTACCTGTAACGACTGTCAAAGATCTACAAATGACAGCCGGGACCAACGGCTTAACGTGCTTTCTGAGGCACGGAGGAAACTCGTTATGTAACGGGTGGTCACCCATCCACAGACCAACCTAGGCAAGCGCGGCTTAACCTAAAGATCGACCCGAGCGGCTGCTATTATTTAGCCACGAGCTCCTCCACAGCAGCAGAGCAGAGCAGAGCAGTCTACTTCTACTAAACCAGCCTATAACTGTCCTACTGGGCAAAGCTCTCTTCTCAAGCAAAGAAGAAACGAGCATTGATCAGCACGCTTGTTTAAGACGGGTTGGCGATTTTAGACTTACTTATGTTCATTATTACTAGCTGACTGGCTATTTTAATAATATAAAAGCGAAAGTGAGTTTGTTTGTTACGTCTTCACGCCTAAAGGACTAATGCCCCGTTCCAATAAACAAAAACGACTCGTTTAGTATTTTGACTTAAGTCTCATAGAACTTATGTCAAAATACAACAATCCGTAAGCAAATGAGTCGTTTTTGTTTATTGGAACGGGGCATAAACCGATTTTGTTGAATTTTGGTACAGAGATTGTTGGGACCATGGAGACGGACATAGGATTTTTTTTTAAGATTGAGATATGAGGGAAGAAAAGGGAAAACTTAGCATTGCTATTACAATAAATAAGGCACTAGGGCAAAAACTACTGGTAGCAGCTACCTGTAAATCATGAAACCAACTGTGTTACCCCGAATTTAACGCGAGCGAAACCGCGGGCAAAAGCTATTCGAAAATAAAAGCATCCTATGTGTTATTCCACACTATAATCTACCTCTGTGCCAAATTTCATCAAGATCCGCCGAGAAACAAACATCCATACCTCCACCAAACCACCCATCTCTACAAACATTTGCATTTAAAATATAATATAATATTAGTAGGTTAAGTCCAGGTTTCCTCACTATGTTTTCCTACAACGATGTGATGATGACCGATGTTTAAAAATATTATGAACTAGCTTTTTCCCGCGGCTTCGCTCGCGTTAACTTCGGTAGCGCCTTATTGATTTGTAATAGCAACGCTAAGTTTTCCAGTATCGTCCCTCTTTCTCCCTCATATCCCACTCTTTTTTAAAAAAAATAGCCTATGTGCGTCTCCTGGTTCCCAACTATCTCTGTACCAAAATTCATTAAAATCGGTTCAGCCATTAAAGCGCGAAGAGGTAACAAACAAACTCACTTTCGCTTTTATAATATTAGTAAGGTTCAATAAGTCACATCTTCATTGGCAATCGCTTCATGTTAAATACTGGAATTCAATATCATATGATTAAACTGTATGCTGATCTCAATATAGTTGGATAAAAAGGCTTTTTTTGGAGATGGGAAGTCATCAAATAACTTTCCCCGCTCTGGGCGGAGCGGGGGAGAGAGTCAGACTTGTAATGACTAAAACCCACCCATGTTCCTTCCATTGCCCTTTACGTTCCGGGGCCGCGGTAGCTCTTTCGAACAACCTGCAACCCCGGCAGGCGGAGGCCCTGGCAGGCCCCTATGTTGGGAAAGGTTTGGCTTAAGGATAAAAGGGTAGGGATTTTAAAATAAATACAAGATACTTTAACTTAACCTAACTTATAATTAATGTCCTTGTCCTATACCTAAAATCTTAAAAACTAGCTAGGTTTCAATTAATGTGATTCAATGTGTCAATTTTTTTTTATAAAAATTAAAAACTTACAGTATTAACACTTACACATAGAAGTTTGAATCCTTAACAACTATTTTCCAAACCCAGGTTTCTAAAGAAACCAAGGAATGGTTCGCCAGGGCCTCGTTGGTGAAGTCAGCAGGGTGCACCGCGGGCAGGTGAGGTTGGCTTCGGTTCTGGAGATGATGGTAGAACCGCTTACACCCCATTGGATTGATTCCAGTCTGATACAGCTTAATGGAAGATACCGCTCGTCATACCTGACCTGAAAAATAAAAGACAACTGTAACTTGGACCTTGCAACATCACAATCCTTATTCCTTACTAATATAATAAAAGCAAAAGTGAGTTTATAAGTCTTTAAACTGACATGGTTACTAATATTAACACTTGAAACGGGATATCCGTGTATAGTTCATCCGTGATCATGGCGTTTGCAACATCGCCGAAATATCGGAAACTCGATATAAATAACAAACATGGTAAATATCCCGTTTCAAGTGTTAACAAAAGTGAGTTTGTTTGTTTGTTACCTAAATGGCCCAACCGATTTTGATGATTTTTGGTACAGAGATAGTTAGGACCCTGGAGACAGACATGGGCTAATTATTTTTTTTTTAATTGAAAAATGAGTGAGAAAGAGGGAAGAAAGGGGAAAACTTAGCTTTGCTACTACAATAAATAAGGCGTAAGGGCAAAAAGTACCTACAGGTAGCCGGCACCTGCAAATCAGGAAAGGGGAACTGTGTTACCCCGAATTTACCGCGAGCGAAGCCGCGGGCAATAGCTAGTTTAATATAGTTGTAAAAAAAAAGTGCTGGGAAACGAATGAATGATTTTTGAGTAGAAAATCACTTTATAACTCAATGTTACGGACTCAAATCATTGTGATAATGTATGCATTGAATAGTAAGGGGGTCGGGGAGGTATTTAAAGTAAATTTATAACATTAAAAAACTTGAGAGGTGTCAAGGGACACCCGGATGGAACGAAGTTATTATTTATAATGTACAAAAAACCTGTAAACACTCAACAAAAATAATCGTCGCGATACCACACTGTTCAATGCGAAATGGAAAGATAACTGGCTTGCTTTCTATGAGAGAGAGAGAGAGAGACAGAGAAACACGTGCACGCCGCACGGCTTACAAGTATAGCAAAAAGTATCGTTACAACTTTTGGTCTTATTTTTTTCCGTCTAGCCCCCTATCGCAACGCTCAATAAGGAACTTCGTTCCAAAAACTTTTAAAAAATACCTCCGTAACTAAAATGGTTCCAGGTATGGAGTAAAACAAATAAATGATCACAATGGCGGGAAGAACAGAGACACGGCCTGTCGGCAATAGAGGGACGGACGGTGAGCTACTCATTACTCACCGTCCACAGGCCCGCATCAAGGCTTCCCATTCCCTCTCGCTCCAGACCATGGCCGGACGCGAGAGATCACCGTCTCCGATCGCCTTTACAAGGGCACGGCGGTGCTCCACCGTGTTCTCCGGGCAACTTTTGCAACCTTTTTTTTGCGAATGGGAAATCATCACTCAACTTCCGGGTCCTGGGTGGAGCGGGGGGAGTGTCAGACTTGTACTGACTAAAACCCACCCATGTTCCTTCTATTGTCCTTTACGTTCCGGGGCCGTGGTATCTCTTTCGAACAACCCGCAACCCCAGCAGGCGGTGGCCCTGGCTGGCCCTTCTGCTTTGCTGACATCTCTGGCTTTTGCAACCTTTAATTACCTTTTACATTCAACTCGAGTCATTGCTGGACTGCGAAGCTTGATATCCTGGTGGCAATGAAGGAGAGACTGGATGGCGAGGTAAGCTGCATGACTGGTGATGATGATGGCTGTCTTCCGAGACGTGTGAGTGAGATTGACCTGAAAATGAAAACAAAATAATTATGAGTAAAGTCCTCCTGACTGTTTTCTGCCATAGCGGCCAATCTCAGCGGAGATTAATCATCTGCGGGGAGATAATATAGTGCAGGCGTATGTGCGCAGACACAGGTGCACTCTCTGTTCCCTCACTCTCATAGTCCGATGGGACGACAATACGACACGACCGGAGACACATCAGGCGCAAAGGAGGTGGCCGGGCGTTTGAGGGAGAGAACATCTACCCAACCCAGCCGCCGCGGGAGACGCCCCGGGCGCCGGGCGCCTCCCGACTCCCGGCCACCGTAGATGCGGGCCTATGGACGGTGAGCAATGGGTAGCTTACCGTCCGTCCGTCGATTGACGACAGGCCGTGTCGACGGCGCGTTCGTGTTTCACGCGCGCCTCAAAGAGATGTCAGCAAAGCAGAGGGGCTTGCCAGAGCCTCCGCCTGCCGGGGTTGCGGGTTGTTCGAAAGAGATACTGCGGCCCCGGAATATAAAGTGCAAAAGAAGGAACATGGGTAGGTTTTTGTCAGTTAAAATCTGACACTATCTCTCTCCTAGAGCGGGAGAAGATATTTTGGTGAATTCCCATCATCAAAAAAACAGGACAGAGTCATCTATGAATCCCCATCAGAACAAGTATTCTTCCAACCTGTATAAAAACTTTCAGGTCATCATTCATGGCAACTCGTGTCCAGTTAAAAGTTTATGAACTAAAAAATAGTTAGACATAGGACTACATTTACCTTAACAATCCTTGGGTATCACGCGGTAGTGACGCTTCAGAGCCCGGAGCCCCAGAGGCAGGTCAACACCAACACGTCATTCACGGGAGACAGCAGATGGCGCACTGCGGCATTGCAACAAAGGAAGTCTAGTCTAGAAAAGTCTAGATGCACTGCGCAGGTCACGAAATATTGAAGTCCAATCCGTGATATACGACAGTTATGTAGTCTTCTTGCCACTAAATATAGATACGAAGTCTCTATTATTCACCACCATGCTATCACAATAAATAACGGGACGGTACGGTTGGCGCAGTGGCTGAGCGATCGACTGCTGACTGCGTGTCGCAGGTTCGATTCCCGCACGGAGCAAATATTTGTATGGCCTGCAGGTAGTTGTTCCGGGTCTGGCTGTTTGTGTACGTGAATTTATGTTTGTAAACGCACCCACCATACAGGAGAAATTCCTAGTGTGGGGCAACGTTTTTAAAAAATAAGGCGCAATGGCAAAAACTACAGGTACCTGCAAATCAGGAAAAGGCAACTGAGTCACCCTAGATTTAACGCGAGCGAAGCCGCGGGCAAAAGCTAGTTTGTTATAAATACGATTCGCCATTCAGTACGAGTTATTCTTATACATTTTGGTTCGTTGGTAGGGAACATACAATTTTTCAGGATATCTACAACTTCTTCTAGTAACACTAATGTTTTTTTTAAAGAAATTTGGATGTTTGAAGACGAACAAGGCCGGTGCTTCGTATCTATTCAGATAAAGAAGACTCTGAGAAGCGTTGCAAAATATTGATCACAAGACACATTATGCATGCGGCGAAATACAGAACTAACATGAAATGTACCAAATTCAAAAAGCTTTGCTCAACTAGTGGCGCCGCCGCCAATACACAAACAAAAATCCTTGTCAGTCTGTATTGATCATGAATTGGATGGTAGATATTTGAAATGAATAAAGAGACTTTGAGGGCGTTCTTTTATTTGCAAAGCTAACATTGGGACCGTAGGTTTTAAATCCAACAGCCTGCTCAGTATTCATTACGGTATTACAGACTTCCACTATCATTCAAACCTGCGCAGTTTATTTAGGTTTTTTCTAGACTAGGCTTCCATAGTCTGGCTGCGTCAGTTCACCGCCCGCCCTCGGTCGTGTAGGTGTTCCACGAGTAAGTGACGACGGTGGGCGGTGGACTGGGTGTTTGCTGGAGTTGATACTGGTTGCCTATACCTGCACTGACTGCAGGTCTAACAACAGGTGGCGATTTTTATCTTTCTTATTTGTATCGCTGAACTTTAGTATTTTTATTGCCGCTCATATTTCAAATCATGCCGGCGCCCGCGGCTTCTTTGTGTTATTCCAGACTATAATCTACCTCTGTGCCAAATTTCATCAAGATCCGTTCAGCCGTTTTGACGTGAAAGAGTAACAAACATCCATACATACATCCATCCTCACAAACATTCGCATTTATAATATTAGTAGGATCAAAATATTTTTATTTGACATGGGCGTAAAACGTCGAGAAAAGGTGCACGGTTCCATGGAGAAGAACCGCCAAAAACCATGGTTACTCTTTTAAAATCATTTGGTTTTACAATGTTGTTGTTACAGCGTTAGTAGGTGGTCGTGACCCTGGCAGGCCCCTCTGCCTTGCTGACATCTCTTTGAGACGCGCGCGGAACACTAACGCGCCGTCGACATGGCGTGTCGACTAGACGGACGGACTGTGAGCTACCCATTGCTCACCGTCTACAAACCGGAGTCTACGGTAGCCGGGAGTCCGTAGGATCTCCCGCGGTGGCTGGGTTGCTTTGAGGTTTTGTCCCTCAAACGCCCGGCCACCTCCTTTGCTAGCATAACTGTTTCGCAGGAGATGTTCGCGTCCCATTTCCTCTCAATGTCTTAAAAGTTTTAATTTTGTTTCAGATACCTAGTGGGCGAACTTCCTGCCGGTTCGCATGCATTGTGTTGTTTGCATGTTAATCTGACCGAGACTACGCCCAATAGGATGCAAGGTAACCGATTTAATATGTTGTCTTTGTCAATTTAAACATTACTCTATGGAAACAGATATAGTGGCCGCCATTTTAATTTTCCTTGGCGCGCTAAAACTAAAAGTAGTTCGAAAACAAAATGGCGTCGGGCGGTCACATTTTAACGGTACTGTTTTCAAGTTTTGCGATTTTCATACTGTCTTTTCATTTTTAATTTACTTAACTCTGATTTGGTACTGACCTCTATTCTAAAAGTATCTGTGAAAGGTCTGCGGTTTATATGCCCGTAGTGTTTATTTAAATCGGACTCGCGCATCGACGGTTCTGTACAAACTTTTGACATAAACAGCCTACTTATAGGGTCGATTTTTTCACAGCTCCAAGGGACCAAGGGACTTGAGTAAATAATTATATGGTTGATGATTTCAATCTCGATACTTCTATGCGTTCCTGAAATGAAGGGTCTTGACAGACAGATAGACAGACAACAAAGGGAAACCAATTCCGTTTTAGCCTTTTGAGGTACGGAATCTAAAAACTACTCATTGTCAGGCAAATTTTAATCAATTGCTTTTGATTTTGAGCTGATGGTTGGTCATTTAAATTTTAATCAATTGCTTTTGATTTTGAGCTGATGGTTAGTCAATCAGTCATTACCGTCGCCTTCCAGCAACACTAATGTCAATACGTCGTTTATCATCATAGACATAACGCTGGGCTTACTATTAAGTCGTCATCTGCCAAGATTATTCCCAAGAGTGTTCTGATCAGCCTTCAATCTAACCGAGTACAGCTAAATACCAGTTGTTACATAGATTTTGGAACGAAGTTTCTTATTGCGCGTTGCGAAAGGAGGCTAGACGGAAAAAATTAAGACCAAAAGTTGTAACGACACTTTTTGCTATAGTTGCAAGCCGTGCGGCGTGCGCGTGTTTCTCTGTCTGTCTCTCTCTCTCTCTTTCTATCTCATAGAAAGCAAGCCAGTTTTTTTTCGTTTCGTCTTTCTATCTCGCATTGAACAGTGTGGTGTCGCGACGATTATTTTTGTTGAGTGTATACAAGTTTTTTGTACATAATAAATAGGTAATAACTTCGTTCCATCCGGGTGTCCCTTGACACCTCTCAACTTTTTATTTACCAAAGAGATTCAAAACTTAAAGGTAGGACATTAGGAATTAATATCAGACAAGTGAGCGTACGACACTAGACATAACGGTTTGTTACCAAGTAGTAACAAGTATTGGATTACGATTTTCTTCGTTTCGTCTCGTCCCATCATCATTTTCCTGCCCTTGTCCCATTCTATTTGTGGTCGGCGCAACACGTTTTTTCTTCCATTCTCCCCTATCTGACATCACGGCATCATTTACTCCTTTCTCCTTCATTTCATCTGACTAGCCTTTTGTCAACTACCTATGCTGATCGGCTTCCAGTCTTGCCGAATGCAGCTGAATACTAGTACCTATTTTACATCGAGCGACTCCCTATAAACTTCCACAACCCAGTTAATACTGGGTACTACGATACCCCTTGATCAGACTAGTTTTCCGGTATTGTCCCGTCTATCATTCGAAAAATATTTAAATTTCTTTGGATTATACGGAGATGCTAACACAATGTTTTTCTTAAACTTTTCAGATCCCAAATAGACGAGCAGCATATTCCAGTTGTCTCAGATTTCAACTGACATTAAAGAGGATCAATATTCAGTTTGCTGTCGGGACCAAGTTATCACGACGCCCATCGTTCGCTACTTACAGTCTTGAGAATTACCAGGGTGTCTAAAAAGTCCGCTTAAGCAGAATCGTAATAGGTCAATATGAATTACGTTAACATTCGTAAAATGTTCACAAAGTGACAATTCCCAATATTAACTGCGTCTGTAATCATTTTAAGAATTTTAACGTAATTTATATTTCTTCTGGTTCTACTAAAGCTGCCATTTTAGGCGCCCAGCTACCAGCTATGACGTCTTAAAGCAGAACTTATTCCACTGAGGGAAAGAGACAGAGCTATACAGGGTGCCTAGCACCATCTCTTTCTCACACAGGAATAAGAACTGTTATAAGATGTCATGGTAACCCTACAGGTCTGAAGATTGAAGTATAACCACTCAAACAACATCTCGGGAGTCGAAGCTGCTGGTTAACGTCCCACCATCTCATTGCACGATCAACAGAGCAAACATCGGGGTGCAAGTGGCTCCACCACCACCTCCGGAGCCAAAGTCAACCTCACCTGCCCGCGGTGCACCCTGCTGCCAACAAACGAGGCTCTGGCCAATCTTTTCTATTGACGCCAAGAGATCAGGGGCCTTAGTCTGCTATTACAATAGTGTCAGAATGGTCGATCACTGATCGCATAATGGTTGATTTTGACATCTACTACATACTAAACTTGTCAAAATCAACCATTATGCGATCAGTGATCGACTATTCTGACACCATTTTAATAGCAGACTAAGGCCCCAGGTGTTTTTTTTTCTATTAAATGCGTAGGTAATGATAAGGTATCGTGGATGTAGTTATTTGTTTAAAGTAATTTGAAATAATCGTGTTTAATTAAATGTTTAACTAAATGCGTCGTTTTATTATGGAAAATCTTAATAGTTAATCACCACAATCCCCATGGGACATCGTATGGGGATTGTGAAAATTAAGTTAACATAACCCTTTCTTTCCTGCCGGGGTTGAGGGTTGTTCGAATGAGATACCGCGGCCCCGGAACGTAAAGGGCAATAGAAGGAACATGGGTGGGTTTTAGTCAGTACAAGCCTGACACTCCCCCCCGCTCCGCCCACAGCGGGAGAAGTTATTTGATGATTTCCTACCACAAAAAAAAACCCTTCTTTAGTTTTATAGTCACCTAAGTAACTCACTTCTATATGTCCCGAAACATAAAGGGAAAAAGTAAAAAAAAGGTGCCAAAATTTGGAATCGAGTGTTGCAGCAATAGGGTTAGTAACAGCGGTCAAGCAACAAATAAATAAAAACAACAACAAATAAATTTAAATCATATTTATTCTCCTTAACAATTTACAACTAGGTACTCCCAAATACAAATTTGAACTACGAACACTCGAATGACACTTTATTTGTATGTATTTTTATCTCTAATAGAGTAGCCAGACTTGTCGACGAGGGATCGACCTGACTCAAACAGAAACTTATATCCTAGGCCAGAGGGTGAACCAATGGCACGCGTGCCAATGACGGCACGCGACACAACGATATGGGCACACAAACAATTTTAATCATTTTTTGATCTTCCTATCATTTTTTAACTCGCCGGAGCGATTCATTATCAGTCCGGCCGTGACCGTGGTCTTGAGCGCGCGCAAGGTTGTTGACCTCCGCTACGACGATGGATAACGCATCGAAAAGATTAAAATGTTCCAATTGCAATATTGTCATTTGTGAAGTTTTAGCTTTTGTTCAAAATAAAATAGACGTTATGACGGAAGTAAGCCTCGTACAAATATGTGAAAGTGCTTTTAGTTCGGACGACATTGAGGTAGCAAAATCGTTACTTTTTGAATCGGTGAGCAAGCGATTGAAAACGAGAAAACGTCAAGGGAAGACATTGCGGAATATTGAGGACATTATTTGCCTGTTTAAAGAAACGGACCCCGAACAGGTACCTATTTTTGTGGCCAGAAACTTAGAAAAACTTCCACCCGTCACTTTCGATCATGTTGACGTGACGCCCTTACTTAAGAGAATAGTTCTTTTAGAGAAAACCGTACATGACATCCCATTAAATTACGTATCAAAAAGTGAATTAAAAGATCATAATAATATGTTAAGACGTTATAAAGAGAATTCATTTCTTATTCAAGAGCAAAATGTTAATAATAGGAAAAGGGGAGGTGAATTAAATAATACGATTGATAGTGGGCCGATGGCACTATCAACTTTATGCAACCAATCTTTCAATGACGAGGTTAGCGAGCCCAGCGAATGTTTACCACTTACACATAAATTAATAAACAAATCTAGTTCTGGTCACTCATCGCCTATAATGGAGGTAGGAGTGGATGAGAAGGGGCAACAGCCGGTGAAATGTGGCAGCGCCATGAGCCAGAGCGAGACGGCAGGTGAGTGCGTGTTGCGCTGTAGCACTATTACTGATAATGATGATAACGCGGCGCGACCGGTTTTAGCTACGGTGAATAAAACAGCTGTTGAGCGCGCTTGCGCTGGCAGGTTGGTAAATACTGTTATTATTAACGATAAGGAGACTTATAATCTCACTAATAGTAATGCGCTATCGCCGCCGAAACACGTTTCTTTTGCCAAGATACTTCAGAGAGAGGGTGAATGGAAGATGCCAGAGAAGGATGAGGAATGGCATGAGGTACAGAGACAGAGATTTAGAAATCGTCTGATTAGCCAAAGAGGCAGTGCGGTTACGGACTCTGGTACGAATAGCTCCAGGTTCAAAGCAGCTGACACGAAAGTGCCACTATTTATATCTAACGTGCATAAGGACGTCGCTGAACAAGATATTATTAAGTACATACATGAAAAAACGCATGAAACAGTTTCTTTGGTAAAAATCAAAATGAAACAAGAAAGAAACTACAATGCCTACAAACTTTATGTGACGAAACATAATATCGCCACGTTTCTTGATGACAAGTTGTGGCCGTCAGGCATATCGTTCAGGCGTTTTGTGAACTTCTATGATAGCAAGAAAAGAGAAGAAAGAGGCCCTTTGAACTCAGTAGTTAGTACAGAAATACCTACCTAATAATTACAAATTAATTATTAATTTTGATGGATAATTACAGTAAAATAATAAGTTTCAATTGTAAATCTATGAAGAGATCTTTGGAAGGAATCAGAACGTTATGCCAAACAGCCGATGTGGTAGCCCTCCAGGAAACTTGGCTGCTGCCGCATGATCTGCCGCTGCTCAACACTATCGATGACAAGTTCGGGTGCACCGGTACGTCTGCGGTCGACACTACGGCGGGTTTACTCAGCGGCCGACCATATGGCGGCGTGGCATTGTTGTGGCGTGAGAGTGCGTTTGAGTCTGTGTCCGTGATAGATTGTAATAATGTGCGGGTCTGTGCGATAAAGATAACTGTGTGTGATAGGTCAGCAGTACTCTTTAGTGTATATATGCCTACAAACTCGTATGACAATCTACACGAGTTTACCGCGTGTTTTGGTGTGATTCGTTCGGTAATTGAGGTGGAGGAGAACAATGGAGTTGAGGCCTTTTATATACTGGGCGACTTTAATGCCCACCCGAATGAGTTGTTTTATAATGAAATGATGAACTTTTGCACGGATCTTGATTGGCTTTGTATGGATATAAAAATGTGTCCTAAAACTACTTATATGCGAAAAAAAATACGTCCCTTCCAAAGACACTGGGTGGGGATAGTCACAGGTCTAATTAAATAATTTGTAAAACTAACAATACTAACCTACTTATTTAAGCAACATTGTTACTAACACCAAAATACTAACAAAACTATGTATCTATTTGTGTATGTTCTAGGTTAAAATTTTCTATGGGTCTATGCCACCTGAAAATAAAAATTATATTATTATTATTATTATTATTTTTAAAGATGAATAAAATTAATTCGCTTAGAAACCGTTTAGCGATGACTCTACTAGTCAGTAAAAAAGAGTTTCGAATTAATTATTTTCCTAATACAATCACTTAGTCAAAATTATTAGATGGCACGTCTATGGCCTCATTCAACATTTATTTAGGAAAAATTGGTACGTTGGTCCATCAAGGTTCGCCACCCCTGTCCTATGCAATAAAAGCGAATTTTCCGACGCGGTGTCGAAACAAAAGGAATTACGTGTTTTTTGCTTATCAACAGATTGTCTCGAAAAGCTTGCTTTTCCCAAACATTAGACGGTTCCTACGTACATAAGTTTAAGTCAAAAACCGAGGTTTACAGGAGAGAGTAATTTGTGTTCAACACGCTCTAGAAATAATTCTATGAGCAATAATAAATATTTTCTTTATAATGCTATTTACACATTATTTTATTTTTTCACGTTTTCTTGAAAAAAAATATAGATGACCGTTTCTACGACACTTATTCGTTGTATTTATAATACTTGTTCTCTTATACGATCTCTAAAACAAGGTAAATAAATTAAACAAAAATAAAAATCGTATGTCAGCATTTGCGCATAGATAATCTAAAGCCAATGATACAATAACAAAAAAAATGCAATTTTCGACATGTCTTTATATACGTAGGGACCGTCGCATTGCGTTATTGTTATTTATATGTTTAGCAACACACAAACGTTAGCTATGTCAGCTTCTGTCGACCAGATATTCAAATATAACATTCTAGTCTATAAGTGTAGCCACTCGTTTAAGTAACAAAAAAACATAGTTTTAAAACTGTGTGCCTTTCAAATATTCGACCACAGAAACCACAGATATAGATTGACATAGATAACGCAAGTATCACGATCTGTATGAAAACGAAGCGTGCCATATTTTGACTACCTACTATGACGTCTCATGCACTATATTTTAGTGAAGTGACGTCTATTTAGTGATTGACGAAAGTTTTTACAATTTATTACACAAAATTAACTATTTTAAATTTGATATCTGACGTCCAACTAGTGGCACACCGATGCAGACTGAGCGCGAAAGTAGCAGCTTGCGATTTTTGATCGTAAGAGAGCGTTATCTATATCTATGACAGAAACACATGGAAGTCTTGAAAGTCGAAGTCTACTCCGAGTCGCTGGAGTCCGAAGCGGCTTCGGCGACTTCCGCTGTAAACTTGTATTCCTGATCAGCTCCTAAGTAAGCGTCCGACATGAAATATAAGGTGTACGTGTGACGACCTGAACTACCGCATACAAAGTCGAGACGGACCTGCAAAAATAGAAACATATTTAGTTTTGTATTAGCAAATAAATACCATTTTATGGAAGACTAGCTTTTGACTGGACTTTGGGCAGGGGAATGTTTAAATATAACCTGTGACATTTCGGGATAATATCGGTGGAACGAAGTTCCTTATCGCGCGTTGCGAAAGGGGGCTAGACGGAAAAAATTAAGACCTATAGTTGTAACGACACTTTTTGCTTTAGTTGTAAGCCGTGCGGCGTGCGAGTGTTTCTCTGTCTGTATTTCTCTCTCTCATAGAAAGCAAGCCAGTTATCTTCGTTACGTCTTTCTATTTCGCATTGAGCAGTGTAGTGTCGCGACGATTATTTTTGTTGAGTTGTAAACAGGTTTTTTGTACATATTAAATAACAACTTCGTTCCATCCGGGTGTCCCTTGACACCTCTCAAGTTTTTTTTAACAGTGGAAGTGAAAATATTTCAATGATATGTTCAATTTAGATTTGCTTAGTTTTTTTTAGATAACTTTAAACAAGATAGACATTTGTGTTTGATAGATCATGTAGGTCTCGTATATTTTAGACTTTTCCTACAACGTTATCGCTTATAAAATGTTATTTTGAACCTAGAACTCGTCAGATAAACTTAACCTCTCAAGGACCGCCATCAACTATCCGTCAAGCACCGCCGGGCGGGCTCTTATCGTAAGCGTAATCTGATTTTAAGACTTATCTTTACTACAAATACAGTTTTAAACCTGTCGGGGTTTGGTGGCACAAATTTGTGCCAGCGGGGTTTAACGGTAATACTTGTTTACTGGCACGTTTTTGCCGCTGGGGCTCTAGAGTTTAAACCATAAATAACCCCATAATCAATGGTGGGCGCCAATAAGGAAATCGTTTTCGCGCCCAACTGGGGCAAAAAATATTGCTTAAGGCGCTGTACAAAGCAAACACTTCGTAAAACGTCTAGATTTTCGTCGCAAAGTTAGCCGTATCTGTACATGCCACAAGCCAAAAAAAATACCGTGTATAGTTCAATACATAAAGTAAAGACTTAAACAAAATCAGTTTACAAAAGTGGTCTAGTACTACGAACAAAAAATGTTTAAAAAAACCACGAAAAATAATAAAATAAAAATTTTTTTCGTCTCGAAATTCTCAATTTTTTCAGCGATTGCCATCATATTTTTTATATCTATAACAAAGGAAATGTTATAGCTAAAGAGATATCTAAAATTTTTCAAACACGGAACTGTATTTTTTTATATTCAATTAAAACTGCAAAATGACCTACATTTTGGCGGACAGGATATTCAAATAAAATCAAACACCGAAATATTTTCGACCTTATTTCTATTCTTTCAATGCAATACTGTCGTGTACTTGTGTCAGACCGTGCCTAGTATGCAGCTAGCCTCACTTCCGCGAATACCTAAAGATTAGCTTGTTACCGCGCCTTAAATCATAGACAAGCAAGTTGAATGTCTTACCTTAGCACTGCGGGCTAGTGATACCCTCTTGATTGACAGAAGAGTATTGCTCTTAGGATCACCGATGACTACCCACCAGCCTTCTTCGCGTTTCTGTAATTATTATAAGATAATTATAATAAGCAACATAAGATTTTACCTACTCCTTCGTTATTTGTTCTGACTCATTCCGCTGCAGTTTAAGTACTCGTATAGTAATATAAGTTTTATATTATCCTACAGCATTTAACGTTGTTTGCAACAAGCACAATCAGTATCATTCAGATTTATATAAAACTAGCTTTTGCCCGCGGCTTCGTCCGCGTGATATTGAAAAGCAAAATTATCCTATGTGTTATTTCAGACTATAATTTACCTCTGTGCCAAATTTCATCAAGATCCGTTCAGCCCTTTTGACGTGAAAGAGTAACAAACATCTATACACCCATCCATCCTCACAAACATTCGCATTTATAATATTAGTAGGATTTTAAGAGTATTTTTAATTTAAATCTACGTATTTACGTTTAGTTCACGCCAAACGCTGATACTAGTGTCTCAGAACTCTATCATTTACACAACAACAATGTCCTTTTTTGGTATTGTTCGTCGTGTCGTTGAGCTCCTTGGGTTATGAGTCGAGCTACACGTTAACTGACAAATGCTGGCACTGACTGGACAAGTCCACTCAATCTGTTGCATCCTAAAAAAGACCATTTCAGACATAGTCCTCATGAACGTTGACCAAGAGTTTTGTCTGGACCTTAAAAGAGACTATGACCTCTGAGTTTGTTTCGGCTGTTTCTTCTCAGAGTACGTCGGGTACGAAACACCGGCCTCATTTAAAAAAGACGTGTAAAAGTGTTTGTGAAAACCTACTTGCAAAATAAACATCATTTATAATGAGTCTTAAGTATCTTACCTGTGGGAAGAACGGAGCGATGACAGGTCCCACGATATCGTCTTCTCGTTCCAACGAGACTTCGACGACTATCGGCTTACCGGCGCGGAGATGGCGCTCATTTATCACCTGGAAACATAAATATAATAAAACTAGCTGTTACCCATGAGTTCGCTAGTGTTGCCTTATAACCATTCCCATTAGTTGACAAACATTTGAGGAATATGCATTATTGCTGACCCCCTATGTTATTGGCGTGATAATACATATTCTAAGTAAAGGCTTAGGCTTTTAGAAAAAGAATCATCATCATTTTCCTGCCCTTGTCCCATTCTATTTGTGGTCGGCGCAACACGTTTTCTTCTTCCATTCTCCCCTATCAGACGTCACGGCATCATTTACTCCTTAGAAAAAGAATACATTATGCAAAAACCAAAAAAATTGTGTAATCTTCTTTTTCTATAAAAATATCGACTATCCATCATAGCAAGTTATCCCATCACTAAACATTTTTATGGCGCCATGTTACATTACATTACGCTTTGTTTAATTGTCCATTGAATCTTGTTTTAGTTTTGAACGAAAACATTTTGGATACTTAAATTTATTAAATTAACTGCAGTTATTACTGTTTCCATATTTTACGACTATATGATATTCATGGTGCAGCTAAAATATTCAGTCATATCATGATTGAAAAAGAACATTTATTAAATCAATCAATTCAAAACTAGGCTAATGTCCAGCACATAATGAACATCATTACAAGAGACCGTCCCCCAAAACGCCCACCTTTCGTTATTCCTAGTGTTTCAGCTGGGAAGAAGTGGCGGAACAAACTCCCAGCAACATCAAATGTCACCACCACGATGCAGACAAAGAAAACAGTCAAATCAAATCATTTATTTCAATTAGACCATTACAGGCACACAAAAAAGATGCTGCTACAGTCCCAGTCACAAGACATAATAACTTGTGAAAGTACTGTAGTTGCCCATTCCAAAGCGTAGATCTCTATGGAGAAGAATGGGCAAGAAACACCATAGACACTCTTTCAAATCATAATATTTTGACAAAAACATTTATGTTGAGACTATACATACATGTGAAAACGATGTAGAAAAACGAGCGCATTATTAGCGCCCAGAGTAAAACCAAAAACAAGAGTTTAATAGATAAATAAATAAATTAAAACAAACCGTGGTAGCAGTATACAAGGTACCCAGGTATAATCTAAAGAACATCCTTCCAGCTTTAACAGCAGAGAGGCCTGCCGGGGTTACAGGTTGTTCGAAAGAGATACTGCGGCCACAGAACATAAAGGACAGTAGAAGGAACATGGGTGGGTTTTAGTCAGTACAAGTCTGACACTCCCGGGTAAGTTATTTGATGATTTCCCATCAGTAATAAAAACACGGGTACCTTTATACTCTTTTCTTTTTTTTTTTCTTTTTATTAGTTAAACGGACACTAAGACTAAACACACTCGGAATTTGTCCTGTATCGTGGGTGTGTTTACAAACATTCAATCTCACATACACTTCACATACATTTCTTAAAAAATAAGCAGTACTTTTGTACTCAATTTTTTTAATGTTTTTTTTTTATGCTGTCTGGTTTACTGTGTGTACATAAATAAATAAATAATAAATACACAAACAGCCAGACCCGGAACAACTATCTGTAGGCCATACAAATATTTCGACGTTCCCTACGTACATAAAGACATGTAGAAAATGGATTTTTTTTTATTGTATCATTGGCTTTAGATTATCTATGCGCACATGCTGACATACGATTTTTATTTAATTTATTTACCTTGTTTTAGAGATCGTATAAGAGAACAAGTATTATAAATACAACAAATAAGTGTCGTAGAAACGGTCATCTATAAGTTTTTATAAGAAAACATAAAATATCTAGTGTAAATAGCATTATAAAGCTCTTAAAAAACTGTGAAAATATTGTAAAAAGAAAATATTTATTATTGCTCATAGAATTATTTCTAGGGCGTGTTGAACACAAATCACGCTCTCCTGTAAACTTCGGTTTTTGACTTAACCTTATGTACGTAGGAACCGTCGATTTGTTCCGTACGGGGATCGAACCCGCGACATGTAGCGCAGCAGTCGATCGCTCAGCCACAGCGCCAACCATGTCGTCTCTGTATATAATCGTTGTTGTTACCTCATAGGTGAGCTCGACGTTCGGGTATCTGTTACAGAAGCGGGCCACGTCTGCCATCTCTGTTGGTGACAGTTGCAACAGCTTGGCGCGGGCGTTGTCTTCCAGCTCCATGACATCGAACACCGTCTCTACTCCCTGTGAGAGAATTAACAATTTTATAATTAAAAGTTTGTTAAAAATGACTAGGGTTGGACCACATCTGGCAGCACGGAATCGCCTTTTTCTGTCGCCCTTTCTCTTTCTGTCGCTTAGAACTGCCATTTGCTAGACCGAGACAGAAAGCATAATGCGATAGCACGCGGCGGAATCCTCGAGGAGATCGGCATCACGGACAAAATGCTATGGTCGGCAGGGAGACTCCGGAACGCTGAAGCGCGCTATAGCATGCTAACGCATCCTTTCACCGCCGATCACTTACGCGTGCGATCGCCTTTTTTGTTTGCGGAATGCGACAGCGCGCGTCCGCATGCGGCAGCATACTGCAGCACGTGGTAGCACAGGCGGAACAAATGCGATTCCGTGCTGCCAGATGTGGTCCAACCCTAAGTACACAAACAGCCAGACCCGAAACAACTAACTGTAGGTCAGGTAGGAGTCCTTGGCCCACATGGCCTGGGTCACCATCTGCGCCAGCTCCATGTAGTGAGTGTTGGATAGTATCGTTACCTTCCCCGCGCAGCGCTGCACCAGGTCCTGCGTGAAGTGCGGCAGCTGGCGCAGGTAGGAGTCCTTGGCCCACATGGCCTGGGTCACCATCTGCGCCAGCTCCATGGCGGCCACGGCCGGCGCCAGCCATCCACTGCTGGACACCACGTCCACGCACGCGCAGATCAGGCGGATGGCCTGGAATTGTGTCAACACCAACGATCAGAGGACATATTCAGAGGGAGCGTATTCCTAAGGAGTCATGATATCTACCTTGGCTAACACGAGAGCCGTGTCGGCCTGCAACTCAGCCGGTAACTGCATCCTGGAGAGATGAGCTTGTAACAACACGTGCGCCTTCACGTGCGGGTCGTTGTACTTCACGTTGCCGCCAGATGGCGCTGTCGGCTTGTGCGGTACTCTGTCGTGAGGAAAGTGTTCACATTAAATGATGGTGAGCAATGGGTAGCTCATCGTACGGCCGTCCACTCCATCGGACGGCCACGCTGTTCACTTATAAACAGCTCCAAGGAATTACAGATTTCAGTATATGGTTTTAAGTCTAACTCGATACCTTCACGCGTTTTAAGTTCCAAGCACAACAGAATGAAAGTGATACTGTCAGAGTTCCGTTTTTTCTTTATGAGGTAGGGAAATCTTAAAAAAATCGCGAAATTATGACTTCTATTTAAATAATTCTACTTATAATCCTTACTAATATTATAAAAGCGAAAGTGAGTTTGTTTATTACGTCTTCACACCTGAATGGCTAAACCGAATTGATGAATTTTGGTACAGAGATAGTTGAGACCCTACAGAAGGCCATCGACTGTTTTTAAAAAAAAAACCGGCCAAGAGCGTGTCGGGCCACGCTCAGTGTAGGGTTCCGTAGTTTCCCGTCCGTCACAATAAGTGTTCCCACTTATGAGTTTAAAGGTGGAGGAGGAAATTATTTTGTACAACTTTTTGTCTTTTTTGTACAAAAACTGTTGTGTCAATCAAGTTCAAAATGATTTTCCTAGAAATTCCTTATAAAGTTCTACTTTTCAGATTTTTTTCATATTTTCTAAACTTACGGTTCAAAAGTTAGAGGGGGGGGGGGACACATTGTTTTTTACTTTTGGAGCGATTATTTCCGAAATTATAGACATTATCAAAAAATGATTTTAGTAAACCCCTATTCATTTTTAAATACCTTTCCAACAATATATCACACGTTAGGGTTGAAATTAAAAAAAAAATCACTTCCCACTTTACATATAGGGTGGCTACCCTAATAAAACATTTTTTTCCAATTTTTATTTTACCACTTTGTCGGCATGATTGATATACATATTGGTACCAAATTTCAGCTTTCTAGTGCTAACGGTCACAGAGATTAAGCGAGGACGGACGGACGGACGGACGGACGGACAGACAGACATGGCGAAACTATAAGGGTTCCTAGTTGACTACGGAACCCTAAAAAGAGTAAGAGAAATGAGGGAAGAAAAGGGAAAACTTAGCATTGCTATTGCAATAAACAAGGCGCAAAGGCAAAACTACAGGGGCCTAAGTCTGCTATTACAATAGTGTCAGAATGGTCGATCACTGATCGCATAATGGTTGATTTTGACAAGTTTAGTATGTAGTAGATTACCAAACTTGTCAAAATTAACCATTATGCGATCAGTGATCGACCATTCTGACACTATTGTAATAGCAGACTTAGGCCCCAGGTAGCAGGTACCTACAACTCAGGAATGGGGAATTGTGTTACCCCAAATTTAGCGAAGCCGCGGGCAAAAGCTACTAATGAATGCGAATGTTTGTGAGGATGGATGTATGGAAGTTTATTACTCTTCCACGTCAAAACTGCTTAATAGAACTTGATGAAATTAAGCACAGAGTTAGATTATAATCTGGAATAACACATAGGATACTTATTTTTTAGATCATCACGCGAGTGAAGCCGCGGGCGCCTGCTAGTCGCATATTTTGTGTAAGAGATAGAATGTAATAGAGCTAGAATATGGGCATTATTTTAAACTAAGGCTCTACTCACGATACTAAGTGCATTAGAGCTGATATAACGCAAATCAAAAATATTATTAATACAATTACGGAATATTTAAAAAATTTAGTAAGTCATATTGTAAAAGGCTTATCATTGAAAATAAACACTAAAAGTAATTTAAAAAGTACTTTTTAAACGCCAGAAGTCGTGAAGTATCAAAATCCTGACAAACATCAAATAATACTAATAACTAGTTATTGCGGCAATCGGCACGCGCGCCGCATTTTCTTAGAAGTAGCAATAACAATAATATTTTTGATTTGCGTTGTAGTAGCCTTAATGCAATTAGTATCGTGAGTAGAGCCTTAGTTTAAAATAATGCTCATGACTTCAATTGGACTCTGTATAACTTACTTGGCAGCCAAAGCCTTGATGATGTTCTCCTCGCGGTGTCTGATGCAGAGCTCCGAGTATTCAGCCGCTGACGAAATGATCTCTAGCAAACCTCGGATCTTCGTCTTGTTTGTAAGGGACAAACTGAACAGTTCTGTAACAAAATATATGAACGCCGTGAGTCATTGGAAATTCTTTAAAAACTGAAAAAATGCCTCAAAATAAGGATTTCCTGCATAAGTTGTGGGTTGTTAGAAAGAGATACCGCGGCCCCGGAACATAAAAGGCAATGAAAGGAACATGGGTACAATGATAATGACAGATTTTTTTATAGCGCCACTCGCAGCTGCTAGATTTTTGTCTGGACCTTAAAAGAGACTTTGTCCTCGTGAGTTTGTATCGGCCTGTTTCTTCTCAGTGTAGTCGGATACGAAACACCGGCCTCATCTTTTTCAATTAAAAAAAGACGTGTAATGATGTTTATTTTGCAAGTAGGTTTGTTCAAACCTACTAGTGTAAGTTTGTTCAAACCTACTGGTGGACAAAGACGGCACTGTTGTTGGCGCAGTGGCTGTGCGATCGACTGGTGTGCTGCGTGTCGCGGGTTCAGGCAGAAAATTATTTGTACTTTTCCGGATGGGAAATCATGAAAAAACTTCCCCCGCTTTGGACGAAGCGAGGGTAGTTTCTTTTACTGACTAAAACCCACCCATGTTCCTTCTTTTGCCCTTCCGGGGCCGCGGTATCGCGAACAACCCGCAACCCTGGGGCCTTAGTCTGCTGGGGTCGATCACTGATCGCATAATGGTTGATTTTGACATCTACTACATACTAAACTTGTCAAAATCAACCATTATGCGATCAGTGATCGACCATTATGACACCATTGTAATAGCAGACTGAGGCCCCTGACAGGATGTTTTCTTACCTATTGTTGTATAATTGATGTAATAATAAGACGCAATCATGCCCAAGTTGAGAGGCTGCACGTCCATATCGTCCTCTATAGCGATGCATTTCGACTGCTCCAAGTCCGTTAGCGTTGTTTCCACAAGTTCTGACAAATGGTCTGATAAATGTCTGCAAAAAAACAAATTAATAATAATCCTATTGTATTGTATTGTATAACGGGCTGGTGTCCGCATCTCCACGTCTGAGGCGCGTATTTTGCGTATATAATAATGCTTACTATATTATAAAAGCAAAAGTGAGTTTGTTTGCTACGTCTTCAAGCCTAAATGGCTAAACCGATTTTGATAAATTTTGGTACACAGATAGTTGGGTCCCTGGAGACGGACATAGGCTATTTTGCAACTAAAATTGAAATATGAGGGAAGAAAAGGGAAAACTTAGCAATCCTTTTACAATAAATTATGCGCAAGAGCAAAAACTACAGGTAGCAGGTGGGTACCTGTAAATCAGGAAAGGGGAATTAACGCGAGCGAAGCCGCGGGCAAATGCTAGTTAATAAAAAAAAAAACAAAACATTTATTTCAATTAGACCATTACAGGCACTTTTGAATGTAAAGAAACAAAAGAATGATCCTACAGTCCCAGACACAATACATAATAACTTGTGAAAGTACTGTAGTTGCCCATTCTAAAGCTTTAATCTATATAGAAAAGAATGGGTAAGAAACTCCATGGGCACTCTTTTAAATAATAATAATTTTACAAGCTTATGGTTACATCATTCATGTTGAGATTATACAAATATGTGAAGAACGATGTAGTTGATCGTGTTTATTAAGAGCGTCCAGAGTAAAAGCAAAAATGACAATATATACAGAGTGTTAGGTTAAACGAGGGACTTATTGAGGGAGGGTATTCAGTATTCGATTCTCGTCCCAAATATGTAAAAAACCTTTAACCTTAATTTCTGACGTAATTATCCAATAAAATACATTATTCATGAACACTGAGCGCGAGAGAAGTAAACTTGTAAACAGTGAAGTAAATCACGCGGCAAAATACCTACGCGCCGATTCTACCGAAGAGGCGTCCTAAGCCAGGTTTAAAGTATGAAGGGAAAATGGATTATACCTAAAGGTCATTGACATGCACACATGTTCTGCGATAGTATTAAATTGCTAGCGCAAGGGTATATACACGTTGCGAGACTTATGCGAAATTTTTGGTATGGTTCTGTCTTGTGTTTATTAGTGTTTTTTTTTGTTCATATTTTTATTAGTATCATGTAAGTATGCACTATAGTGGGTTTGAATATGTCCCTCGTTTAAACTAACATACTGTATACACTAATATTTTTTAATTAGTACAAAAAAAAATGGGGCTCTATCTGTACCCATTACCGATCATATTTGTATAGTCAAAATTAAAAAAAACGAAATCCCAAAATTGTCCACAAAAATGTGTCATAGTTGGTAAATTCATAACAGAATCAATCATTCATAACAATTACTACTAGAAAATACTACGCGCAGTGCTTTTCCATTTCGGTTGCCATTCATAAGTCCCGGCAAACTCGCGTCGAAGCTCAAGCCACGCCCCCTTCTGCGCCAGCGTCGCGCGACGCCAGCGATCGACGCGACGAGCGAGCGAGCAACAAACAGACAGTGCCAATTTGTTAGCGGAAGTGAGCGCGTGCTCCTTGTACCTATCTAAATTGTTTGTTTACGTTTTTCTTACTGTCGCGATGGCTTACCAGTTCTCATCTCGGGAGTATACGGCTATGATACGTGCGTACTTTTTGTCTGGTGAGAACGCGAGTGCCGCTGTACGTATGTACAGAGAAGAGTACCCAAATGCTCGCCAGCCGAACGTTCGAACTGTGGTAAATGTTTACCAGCGTTTACTCGACCATGGATCATTCCACGCACCGGCCCATAGCCAAGGACGTGGAAGACCGGCGTATTCGCAGAACCTGTACGACGATGTAGTGGACTACTTTGAAGAAGATCCCCGGCGAAGTACGAATGATGCAGCTCGTCGTTTTAATATCAGCCAGTATTGTGCATGGACGATTATTAGTTCATCTGGATTTCACCCATACCACTACAGAAAGGGTCAAGAATTGACCACTGTGGACCATGAACCAAGGATGGCGTTCTGCAGGTGGATACTCAACAACAATGAAGCAAATGTGCTATACTCAGATGAGTGCATGTTTACTCGTATCGGATTGTTCAATCAACATAATGAACACTGGTGGTCAATACGCAACCCAATGTTAACAAGGGAGAACTCGTTCCAACACAGGTTTTCTGTTAATGTATGGGCAGGAATCCTCAACGACAACATCGTTGGCCCTTATTTTATTGAAGGCCGTCTTACTGGAGAAAGTTATTTAACTTTGCTTCGGACGATGGTGTCTTCAATGCTAGACGAGATTCCATTAGGCAACTTACGAGGACTCTGGTTTCAACAAGACGGCGCGCCTCCGCATTACCATAGCGCAGTGCGTGAATACCTGACGGAGGAGTTCGGGAGTCAGTGGATCGGTCGAGGCGGCCCCGTGGCATGGCCTCCACGCTCACCTGATCTTACGCCATTGGATTTTTTTTTGTGGAGTGAAATTAAGAGACGAGTGTACATTAGTGAGCCAACAAGTGTAGAACAATTAAAACAGCGCATATTGGACGCATTTGACGAAGTGAGAAGTGAGCGAACCATACTTTTGTCGTTAAAAAACAATCTAATTAAACGTGCCCGTCTGTGTATTGATAATGGTGGTGGACATTTTGAAGGACAGTTAAAATACCTGTAAGTTTTTTAGTTTTGTAAATACGTAAATTATTGTAAATATCAGCTGATTCAAACTTTTTAAATACGCCAAAATTACTTTTTTACAAGTTTTGAAGCTTTAATTTAATTTGATTTCTTTTTACTTTAGTTATCTAATTGTTTTCTTAATAATTATGTAAAAAAGTTGATAATTTTGTTGGTCCTAAGCCCAATTAAAGTACGAAGGGAAAGTTTGAATTGAATAAGTGCCTAAAATCTTTCTGTTAACCTTTTATTTTACTTTTTTTCAATCCTAATGCGTTTTAGTTACCTACCTACAATTACGATAACAGCTGTTGGAAGTGGGGCAAGTTAGAGCGAGAGCACGCGAACGCGCGAGCGAGAGAATACGATTAATGAATACTAGTATGAATGGCCTGTATAATACTTCCATACATTGAGTGACATTTTGGGATATAAACAAAAGCTATTATCTTTGCTGTTTATGAATATTATTTATTGATACTTTACATGTATAATAACAAGACCTTCTTTAATTAGCCCTTTAAGTATTTGTACTAATTAAAAATTAGTAGTGTATATTTAAATTGTACCTGTGTGTAACTCCCTGCAAATTATAATAATTAGGGTTCTGTGTCAGCCGTCGGTATAAGAACGTCCATGTGAGGTAGTCTACAGCATCCTGTTTGTTCTCTATGGTTTTCGTCACGATCTCTGCGTTCATATGGTCATGTAATCTGTGGTCAAGGTGGCTCTGTAAGACAAAATAAATAAATTAAGTAAGAATAATCGTAAAAAACGTCGACAGTGGCCTATACCCGACTGACAGTGGCCTATATATACTGACTCGACAGTGGCCTATACTGACTCGACAGAGGTTTATACTGACTCGACAGAGGTTTATACTGACTCGACAGTGGCCTATATTGACTCGACAGTGGCCTATACTGACTCGACAGTGGCCTATACTGACTCGACAGTGGCCTATACTGACTCGACAGTGGCCTATAATGGCCAACAATAGCCTATATTGGTCGACAGTGGCCTATACAGACCGACATTGGCCAATACTGAGCGACAGTGGTCTATACCGACTGTCAGTGGCCTATACTGACTCGACAGTGGCATATACTGACTCGAGAGAGGTTTATACTGGCCAACAATAGCCTATATTGGTCGACAGTGGCCTATACAGACCGACATTGGCCAATACTGAGCGACAGTGGTCTATACCGACTGTCAGTGGCCTATACTGACTCGACAGTGGCATATACTGACTCGACTGTGGCCTATACTGGCCAACAATAGCCTATATTGGTCGACAGTGGCCTATACAGACCGACATTGGCCAATACTGAGCGACAGTGGTTTATACCGACTGTCAGTGGCCTATACCGACTGTCAGTGGCCTATACTGTCTCGACAGAGGTTTATACTGGCCAATAATGTCTTATTCTGACTCGACAGTGGCCTATACTGGTCGTTATAAAGGCGTTAGCGTACCTCTAGCGGCAGGCAGTCGTTGAGCAGCTTGGTGAAGAAGGTCTTGTGATGCGCGACGCACATGAGCACGGCCACCGCGTGCGCGTCCTCGAGCGGGCGGCACGCGCGGCCCACCATCTGCAGCACGGTCGTGATGGGGTACTGCTCGTACGCGTGCAGCTTGCCGTTGTAGCTGGGGAACGGATGTACATCGATTGCTAGTGGACCTCGCGCACCCAGGTTTCATACAAACTTGTAACAGAGTGGGTATTTTACCCTCTCTGTTGTCTCAACCTCTTTCTTATTGGATCAACATTGGTTTTTAATTTTTTAAATAATATTCATATTTCGAATTTCATTCTGTCATTTTATCTTCCTTTAACAGTAATTCTTTTTTTTTGCTCATTACGTGTTCGGATCTCGGATAGAAGCCACTTATTATTGTTTTTTTTTTACTAAATTGTACCTATTTGTGAAAATCAGTTAGTGAATAAGTTTTTGGGCAGGTTTAGTTTTTGTTCAGTTTGTGATATTTCACCTAACCAAAAATATACAATAGTGTATTTACTCCCTTGTTAAAAGATATGTGTTAAATTATTTTGTAAACACCTCACCTCTAAACAGACTCAGTCGAGAGATGAATTGTTTTATAAAATCCGCATCACACGTTGATATACACCATGATTCCGTCCTTAATCTTCCTTCTCTTAAGACCCAAATACTAATGTCTCAAAATCAATCTCCTAAGAACTTGTAATTTCAGTAACAAGCCACCTACATCTGGCAACTTGCCTACCCAAATTGGCTTCTATTGTTTTTAATTTATAATTTAATTTAATTTTGATCTCATTTGTTTTTCCTTTTGTAACAAGTTTCGTATTTTTTTTTTTTTCTTATGTTGTCTTCTAAAATAAAAATTACATAATATTGGACTTATACAGTTGCCAATTACAGGTTAACCAACATTTTTACATAACAAAAAATACTATTTCTTTAGGGTGTTATACCCTAAACAAATAGTATTTTTTGTTGTTTTTGTAGTAGTTTTTTTATTATAAATACATAAATATTATTGTTATTACTCATTATGTAAAAAATTGGTTAACCTGTAATTGGCAACTGTATAAGTCCAATACTATTTAATTTTTATTTTTTAAGATATTTTTATACTGAAGCTGTTGGTGACCTTTTTAATAAATAAATAAATAGTTTTCACGCTCTTCACGTTTTTTTGTGTTATAGTGTTTTATTTTTGTTATTTTATTGTTAAAGGGTCCTCCCTCGGTCCCCACCAAACCCCGACCGATTTATAACTGTATTTGTAGTAAAGATAAGTCTTAAAATCGTTTCTGAACGAATGATCTCGACGGCAGATAATATTTTACTACCATAGACAAAGATATAAACTTAAAATATTGTAAGTAACTTCAATGAAGTTCGAGTTTGAATATTGCAGGAATCGGATACAGAACTCGTAAAATAACATTATCATTAGATTACCAGTCTATTCATGAGTCAAGTTCCCAAAATTTCGTGTTAATTGATCACACAGTTTAGTCAGAAATCGACATAACAGCAACATAACTATATTCGGCAAGTACTCGGATTTCAATAGGATATGTTTATTTCTTGAGGTCTAATCAGAATCTTGTTTACATTGTATTTCATAGCCACATCATTGAACAACCCGACACCGTTTAGAGTGTGTGAATAAAAGCAACAGAAACGGAGCTACAATAATATAAAAAATAAAAAAATAATAATAATTACGCTTACGATAAGAGCCCACCCGGCGGTGCTTGACGGATAGTTGACGTAAATAATGGCGATCTTTGAGAGGTTAAAGTAATTAAAAACCTGTAGTGGCTATCGTTATAAGTAACTCACACGTGTGTATCCGCGATGATGACGGTGTGCACGTGCGCGGCGAGCGCCCACGCCAGCTCGGCCGCCACCACGCACAGCTGCACGGCGCCCGACTCCACCAGCTGCTGCACCAGGCGCCGGTCGCCCGGCTGCACGGCCTGGACCTCGCGCACCCAGGGTTCCATACAAACGTTATAAGTAACTCACACGTGTGTATCCGCGATGATGACGGTGTGCACGTGCGCGGCGAGCGCCCACGCCAGCTCGGCCGCCACCACGCACAGCTGCACGGCGCCCGACTCCACCAGCTGCTGCACCAGGCGCCGGTCGCCCGGCTGCACGGCCTGGACCTCGCGCACCCAGGGTTCCATACAAACGTTATAAGTAACTCACACGTGTGTATCCGCGATGATGACGGTGTGCACGTGCGCGGCGAGCGCCCACGCCAGCTCGGCCGCCACCACGCACAGCTGCACGGCGCCCGACTCCACCAGCTGCTGCACCAGGCGCCGGTCGCCCGGCTCCACGCCCTCGTGCAGGTACGCCACGCCCGCCGCCAGGGTCTCCTTCAGCATCTGGGGGACAGCTCACTACTTCAATATACTGTGTTATGTGTCTTGGTATGGACATGTAATGAGGAGGGAGGAGGACTAAAAGACTGATGGATCAGAGAGATGGAGAGAGTGAGGAAGGCCTGAGAAAAGATGGATAGATTATGTAAGGAATGACATGAAGGAGAAAGGAGTAAATGATGCCGTGACGTCTGGCAGGGGAGAATGGAAGAAAAAACATATTGCGCCGAACACAGATAGAATGAGACAAGGGCGGGAAAATGATGACTGTGTTATGATGAATATTATACAGAGTGTTAGGTTAAACGAGGGACTTATTGAGGGAGGGTATTCAGTATTCGATTCTCGTCCCAAATATGTAAAAAACCTATAACCTTAATTTCTGACGTAATTGTCCAATAAAATACATTATTCATGAACACTGAGCGCGAGAGAAGTAAACTTGTAAACAGTGAAGTAAATCACGCGGCAAAATACCTACGCGCCGATTCTACCGAAAAGGCGTCCTAGCCCGGTTTAAAGTATGAAGGGAAAATGGATTATACCTAAAGGTCATTGACACGCACACATGTTCTGCGATAGTATTAAATCGCTAGCGCAAGGGTATATACACGTTGCGAGACTTATGCGAAATTTTTGGTAGGGTTCTGTCTTTTAGTTATTAGTGTTTTTTTTGTTCATATTTTTATTAGTATCATGTAAGTATGCACTATTGTTGGTTTGAATATGTCCCTCGTTTAAACTAACATATTGTATAAGCAAACGAGGATCTATAGTGGAGAAACTGAAAGAAACATTGAAACCTGTAAGAGATAAAGCGGAACATCCTAAACCTAAAAAGCATAGACAAACATAAAAGCTCAAACATTAGAAAGCGGACCAATATTGTTGATGCTCTAACTCACTGCAAGAAGTTAAAATGGAAATGGTAAAGCCAGGTTAAATGCACGAGTTATTTATTTTGGATAAACATTAAACCAATCCCTAACATTATTCATTAAATCCAAAATGTATCCACATCAAGGTTAGTGTTTGTACTTTTCTACCTGCCGTGCCACAGGGTTTCGTCAAGACTAGCATCAGGTAAATGCGGTGGCGGCTCTAGCGAGGCCCATCTATAGTTATATAAACACTAGCTTTTGCCCGCGGCTTTGCTCGCGTTAAATACGGGGTCACAACACAGTTCCCCTTTAAAAAAATAGTAAATTAGTGCGATAGAATTTAATTAAGTAACCACATTTCCGAACAAACGATGCTCTTTCAACATAGTCTATGACTGTGAATGAGATTGACATTCGTTACGCGCGTTTTTTAAAATATGCAAAATTAAATGAAATGTATTTTTTTAAATTTTTCTAAAACCTTTTTTTAATATTTTTTCCGTAAGAACCTTCTACAGAGTATTAGAAAACCTAAAAAACAAAAAATCAGCCAAATCGGTCTAGCCGTTCTCAAGTTATGGCGTGACAACGGGAAACGGGTTTCATTTTAAACTACTTGATACGACATTATTTTAAGACAGAAGAGCACATAGATACTGCTTATTTCATCAAAAATGTCTTCCAGTAGACCAGAAGAAAGTTGGATAGAATATGTAGAAAAGACAAAACAGGTAAATTTAAAACCTAACCTACCTAACTTTAATTTTAAACCAATATGTATTGCTACAATAAAAATGTTCAAAAGTCTTAACATAAAAATACTGAAGACTGAGAAGGTTCTTGATGATATTATTGACTCAATTGCTCATGTCCTAACAGGCATATTCAAACAATGTTTGGATAGCGGCAAGTATCCTGACTTAATGAAAGAAGAAAGTAGTACCAATTTTTAAATCGGTTTGTAAGAGTGATCACTCTTACTATAAAATAAATAAATTTGTCTACGCTTTAAGACAAATAAAAAAAGTCACTAATATAAAAACGGCTGTGATGTCCTATCGCGCATATGTAGAGTCCTCACTACGGTATGGACTAATTATGTGGGGAAATAGTACGGACCACAATAGAGCATTTATAGCCCAAAAAAAATGTTTACGAGCCCTATACGACATTCGATCTGACGAATCATGTCAACCAATATTTAAGGAACTTGGTTTACTACCGTTACCATCATTATATATTTACGAAGCATGCATGTTTGTTCGAAAATACAAACAATTATTTAAAACAGCAGAGGAAATAAGCTCTCGAAGTCAGCGTGACCAATACAGACTTGTTTTGGATGAACTACCCAGATCAGCAAAATATAATAAAAACTCTCTGGCAATGTGTGTACGGTTATATAATAAATTACCAAATATGTTTAAAACGTTAAATTGTAAATTATTTAAAATTCAGCTATACAAATGGCTCAATAATAATAATTTCTATTGCATTAATGATTATTTAAAATGAATTTCAATGTTATCTATTTTATCCCAATGCCTTAATGTATGTCTAGTTTGCATGCTTTAGTTTAAGCAAAACATGTCTGATCTAATATTTTTAATAACATCTTGTATACCATGTTTTATGCAAATAAATATATCTTATCTTATCTTATCTTATAAACCTATATCTGTGCTTCTAGCATTAAGTAAAATCTATGAAAAAATCATGCTGGACCAGATGTTGTCTCGCTTCAACTTAAGGCGCTGTACAAAGCAAACACTTCGTAAAAGTCTAGATTTTCGTCGCACAGTTAGCCGTATCTGTACATGCCACTAGCCAAAAAAAAAAATACCGTGTATAGTCAAATACATAAAAGTAAAGACTTAAACAAAATCAGTTTACAAATGTGGTCTAGTACTACGAAAAAAAAATGTTTAAAAAGACTACGAAAAATTTTTTTTCGTCTCGAAATTCTCAAATTTTTCAGCGACAACCATCTTATTTTTTATATCTATAACAAAGGAAATTTTATAGACTAAAGAGATATCTAAAACTTTTCAAACAAGGAACTGTATTTTTTTATATTCAATTAAAACTGCAAAATGACCTACATTTTGGCGGACATGATATTCAAATAAAATCAAACGCCGAAATATTTTCGACCTTATTTCTATTCTTTCGATGCAGTACTGTCGTGTACTTGTGTCAGACTATGCCCAGTGGGCAGCTAGCCTCACTTTTGCGAATACCTAAAGATTACCTTGTTACCGCGCCTTAAACAGGATTCTCCATAGTCAACAGTTTGGTTTCACGAAGGGCAGGTTGACAACGGACGCGGGAGTAACACTCATCAGTCACATTTTGGAACATTGGCATTTTCTGTGATCTCTCAAAAGCGTTCGATTACGTCGACCACAACACACTGCTCTGTAACTTACACACCACTACGGAATTCGTGGACGAGCTGCTGATCTTGTTTTTCATATTTATCAAACAAGCAGCAAAAAGTAAATGTTAATGGACGCGACGTCCTCTGGGTCTTTAGTCAAGATGGGCGTGCCCCAAGGTTCTATTCTCGGTCCTTTCCTGTTTATAAAAATGACCTTCCATATAATAATATGATGATCAAATTATCGGATATAATTTTATTTGCTGATGACACTTAAAATAAATACCGGACCCCCCGCGCCGCAGCACCTCCCGCAGCCCGCTCCAGCAGCAGTTCGTGCGATCCATCCCGCGCCGGGCGGCGGAAACCTGTTGGCTCACCTCACCCCGCCCCCCGCGCCGCAGCCCGCTCCAGCATCAGCTCGCGCCGGCTGCCGACCAGTCAGCTAGACGCCAGGTGCAGGTCACCAGTTGCCCTACCTTGTCGTGCACTCTCTTGAGGAAGGGCTGCAGCATGTCTGGGCGGGCGCGCAGGAACCTGGTGGGCGAGGAGTGCGCGGCCGCCAGCGCCAGCAGGTCTGCGGCCAGCAGGCGCGAGTGGCGCCGCGACGGCACGAACACACAACACGGCTTGTTGCCGGCGTAGCGGATCACGGCGTTGTAGATCGGCTTCGTCATGGCTGCGAGCCGGGAGGCTGCATGGGATATGTTGAAGCCCTGTTGAAGACAATAATATTACTAAATAGCGTTATTGCTTTACCATTATGTGTACTTAGGTAATAGTTGTTATAATATTTAGCTTTAACTTTTAAGATGTTTTTACATAGTTTATTTATTAGTATATATTTTATAACTTAACTTGATTATAGTTTCATTTTAGTAAACTTGACATTATGTATTATACCTATTGCCTATTTCAAATTATTCACTAAAAAACATCTTGGCATGGTAAACTTATTGATTTGATTGACTATGTTGTAATATACTATCGTATATTAAACGAGTCTTTATTAATATAGCAGGCGAAGGCTAGTAGCTTATAAAACCCTGTTAAAAAGCTGTGTAGATAACGATCAAGTTAACAATACCTGTATGTGCAGTTGCAGAGGTAGCGGCCTGACGCTGGGATGGAAGTTGAATGAGCAGTTGGCGTTGCAGCCAAGCCACTGAGACACGTCCCGGGCGTCCGCTAGGGGGAGCGACAGTGCTACGATACGGATTTGACGACCTGAGGAGTAAGGAAACTTATGATAAAAAAAGTCTTCTTAAATCGTACAAAGTTGATTTACTTCTAATTAATTAACACGTTCGTTGCATTACAGATCTCGTAATGTATCAGGGGCCTTAGTCTGCTATTACAATAGTGTCAGAATGGTCGATCACTGATCGCATAATGGTTGATTTTGACATCTACTACATACTAAACTTGTCAAAATCAACCATTATGCGATCAGTGATCGACCATTCTGACACCATTGTAATAGCAGACTAAGGCCCCTGATCTCTTGCAGGACTTTTGTATTGTGCGTTGAATATTATCGTGTTGTTTCACTCCTTGCGGGAGGATCTAACGTTATGTATGAGAAACCTGTATCCTTAGGAGACTTGACGGGCCTGTTGGTCTAGTGGTTAGTGGCTCTGACTGCTGAGCCGGAGGTCGTGGGTTCGATTCCGACCCAGGACAAACTTTGTGTGATGAGCATGATTGTTTGTTCTGTGTCTGGGTGTGATTTATCTATAATATGTGTGTATTTATAAATTATATAAGTATGTATATCAGTTGTCTGGTTACCATAACACAAGCTCTGCTTAGCTTGGGATCAGATAGCCGTGTGTGAGTTGTCCCAAGATATTTATTTATTTATTTATAGACTCATTAGGTTTCAAACGCACCAAAGGGTAGATCAGTTTCGAGATCTTTTAGGCCTCCAAAGCACCAGCTGAAAGTTCTTTGAAAATGACGGCGCAGGAAACGTGTTAAGTTAAAAAAGTGGCTAGCATATCCACCTGTGGCACTCGCTCACTGCCCTCCGAATGAGGCCACAGTTATATAATAATATGTAAGTTGGGATAGGTGTACTAATAATAGCCACTACAGGTTTTGGTTTCCTCCATTGGATCCCCAAGGGTAGACCCTTTTAACAGGGTTGAAATAACACAATAGAACTGAACTGCACTATAAACTGATACACACACTGATTGTTATATAGGATATATAGATTTGAGACATGGGCATCTTTGGAGGAGGCCTTTGCCCACACAGGGGTTCTTGCAGACTAAGAATAGTCAAACTAGGATAATTACTAACCAATTAACAATATTGAGTTAATCATTAAGTTAAAACTAACAATAGTATTAAGAATAGGAATCTACACTAACACTAAACTAAGTACTTAATTATACCTTAATTATAAGAACATTGTATAGTTTTGCAGGAAATAAATGGCTTTTTTATTTATTTATTTACATAGATTTGAATACAGATTAAAAAAAGAACAATAAATTAGCACATGTGGCTGCTAGCGGTGATCCAAAATGTAATGAGCCAAAAAATGATTGTTGAAAATGAAATGACAGAATGAAATTCGAAATATGAATATTTATAAATCAATGTTGATAAAAAAGGAAAGAGGTTGAGGTAACAGAGAGGGTAAAATACACACTCTGTTACACCACCTTTAGACGGAAATCTTGGAACACAAAGCGGACATGAAACTGTCTGATCTATGTGTTTTTTCTATTTTGTTTTTGAAACGGTTACTTGTAATTAATTTGAACGCCTTGCAAGGCAAAACATGGTGAGACAACACAATAGTTTATACCAGGGATGACCTGCGATCGACCGGTCGATCGCGGCTATTACTTCAGTCGATCGCGGCAAGGCAAACATAATAAATACGTCTAACAGGTGCGCAACGTAATCACCAAAATTCTACGCGTATTATATTGTTGACGGGCCTGTTGGTCTAGTGGTTAGTGGCCCTGACTACTGAGCCGGAGGTCGTGGGTTCGATTCCCACCCAGGACAAACTTTGTGTGATGAGCATGATTGTTTGTTCTGTGTTTGGGTGTGATTTATCTATAATATGTATGTATTTATAAATTATATAAGTATGTATATATCAGTTGTCTGGTTACCATAACACAAGCTCTGCTTAGCTTGGGATCAGATAGCCGTGTGTGAGTTGTCCCAAGATATTTATTGTGTGATTTTAAATAAAAAAAAAAATACTACATAATGGCATATATTTACATTGGTAGATCGCACCGGATTTTGTCCGTAAAAAGTAGATCTTGGGTGTATTCAAGTCGGTCACCCCTGCTTTATACCATAAACCTTGACCTTGACATGACAATGTTTGACATGTTGGAAAAAGGTAAGGCAGATGATGAAAGTAAGGTAGTGAAATAAGATATAAACTCACCAATCTGTGATGAAATATATCTCATTCTGGAGCAGACGACTTCAAGTACTGGTCCTTCTTCACCGCCCAGTAGTTGTAGGGCATCAACGATGAACAGAGATACGCTTTGCACGCTCTTACGGACTTTCCATCTGAGAAACGAAGTTTAAATATGAAAAAAGCCAGTCAAGTGCGAGTCGGACTCACGATTGGAGAGCTCTGTAGTATCCTTACTAATATTATAAAAGCCAAAGTGAGTTTTTTGTTTGTTACGTCTTCATGCCTAAATAGCCAAACCGATTTTCATGAATTTTGGTACAGAGATAGTTGGGACCCTGGAGACAGACATAGGCCTAAAAAAAGTCGGAAAGCACGTTAAGCCGTTGGTCCCGGCTGTCATTTGTAGATCTTTGACTTTTTTGTAGTCGTTACAGGTAGTCAGTGTTCCGAAAGTCTGACAACCAGTCTTACCAAGGGGTATCGTATTACCCAGTATTAACTGGGTTGTGGAGGTCAGATAGGCAGTCGCTCCATGTAAAATACTGATATTCAGCTGCATCCGGTTAGACTGGAAGCCGACCCCGACATAGTTGGGAAAAGGCTAGGCAGATGATTTACCCTTTGGGTACGGAACACTAAGAACCGTCAAAGTGCGAGTCGAACTCACTCAAAATTGCGACATAAAAGGCCATATTTTTTGAGTGCATAGACTTAGAGAGTTGGATGGATTATGTAAGGAATGATATGAAGGAGAAAGGAGTAAATGATGCCGTGACGTCTGATAGGGGAGAATGGAAGAAGAAAACGTGTTGCGCCGACCCCAAATAGAATGGGACAAGGGCAGGAAAATGATGATGATAGACAATAAGAAAGTTGATTTTGTTACAGTTCCATAGGACTTGAGTATATGGTTAAGTCCGCCTCGGCGCAAGAGGACAAAGTTTCCACACTTACTACACAATAATACTACTAGCTTTTGCCCGCGGCTTCGCTAGCGTTGAATTCGGGGTAACACAGTTCCCCTTTCCTGATTTGCAGATACCTGCTACCTGTAATTTTTGCCTTTGCGTCTTATTTATTGTAATATCCAAGCTAAATTTTCCCTTTTCTTCCCTCTTTCTCCCTCATTTCACACTTTAAAAAAAAATAGCCTATGTCCGTCTCCAGGGTCTCCAAAATTCAACTAAATCGGTTTAGCCAATTAGGGGTGAAGACGTGACCAACAAACTCACTTTCGCTTTTATAATATTAGTAAGGATTTCAACTCACCTTCTCGACAGAATATCCCATTTATCTGCCGTCGTGACGATAATCTGTCCTTTATTAAGCAGCTTATGGTCGGTAGCTGTCTCGCCCGTTAATTGGACTACCTGTTAATAATATACAGAATTAGTTTTTGTGTTAATATATGAGGTACAACTTTCACCAAAAAATAATTTCTTCCAAATTAAATTATATCGACGGTTCCTACGTACATAAGGTTAAGTCAAAAACTGAGGTTTACAGGAGAGCGTAATTTGTGTTCAACACGCCAAATATTTTCTTTCTACAATATTTTAACAGTTTTAAGAGCTTTATGATACCATTTACACATAAATATTTAATTTTTTCTTAGAAAAACTGAGAGATGACCGTTTCTACGACACTTATTCGTTGTATTTATAATACTTGTTCTCTTATACGATTTCTAAAACAAGGTAAATAAATTAAATAAAAATCAAAATCGTATGTCAGCATGTGCGCATAGATAATCTAAAGCCCATGAGACAATAAAAACATTTTCATTCTAATTTTGTTAATAACATCTTGTTATATCGTGTTTTATGATCGTGGATAAATAATAGCAGCTGTTCGGGTCGATCTTTAGTGACTAGGTTGATCCGTGGATGGGTGACCACCCGTTACGGACGAAGAATGATCGGTGAATAAAGTCAGTGTGGTGAGAGAGAGATAAGAATACGGTTATCCGATGATCGCAGACTCCTATTGTGGTGCCGGGGTTGCGGGTTGTTCGAAAGAGTTACCGAAAATACAGGGCAATAGAAGGAACATGGGTGGGTTTTTGTAACTACAAGTCTGTCACTCCCCCCCGCTCCCCCTAGAGCGGGAGAAGTTATTTAATGGTTTCCCATCCGCAAAAAAATTATGGTGGGCATAAGTTAACACAAGTTTTACCTTCAAATTGAATCTAGTCCCAAACTTGTGGTAGACGTCAGCGAAGACGATGTCAGCGAGCGCGTCCTTGGGCAGCAAGTACACGGCGCGGCCGGCGGGCGGCGTGCCGAGCGAGCTGAGCATGCGCAGCAGCGCCAGCTCCGCCACCACGGACTTGCCCGAGCCCGACGGCGCGCCCACGAACACGTTGTCGTCAGAGTTGTACACTGCGTTGAACACCTATTGACAGACATTAAATATAACTAAATATAAATATCTTGGGACAACTCACACACGGCTATCTGATCCCAAGCTAAGCAGAGCTTGTGTTATGGTAACCAGACAACTGATATACATACTTATATAATTTATAAATACATACATATTATAGATAAATCACACCCAGACACAGAACAAACAATCATGCTCATCACACAAAGTTTGTCCTGAGTGGGAATCGAACCCACGACCTCCGGCTCAGCAGTCAGGGCCACTAACCACTAGACCAACAGGCCCGTCAAACATTCCATTCCATTTCCATTTCCATTCGACATTTCTTTATTTATTAGCTGTCGCCCGCGTGATGATCGAAAAGAAAGTATCCTATGTGTTATTCCAGACTATAATCTTCCTCTGTACAAATTTTATAAAGATCCATTCAGCCGTTTTGACGTGAAAGAGTAGCAAACATCCATACATCGTCACAAACATTCGCATTTATAATATTACTAGCTTTTGCCCGCGGCTTCGCTAGCGTTGATTCAAAGTAACACAATTCCCCTTTCCTGATTTGTACCTGCTACCTGTAGTTTTTGCCCTTGCGCCTTATTTATTGTAATAGCAAAGCTAAGTTTTCCCTTTTCTTCCCCTCCCATTTTTCTCACTTTTTTAGCCCATGTCTGTGTGTCTCCAGGGTCCCAACTATCACTGTACCAAAATTCATCAAAATCGGTTTGGCCATTTAGGCGTGAAGACGTAACAAACAAACAAACTCACTTTCGCTTTTATAATATTAACTAGCGGACCCGACAGACGTTGTCCTGTCTACCTTCAAAACTCTTCTCAAAACACTCAGTACCTTTTAATTTAATATTTGATCCAGCACATGGTCTACAATAACACAATGATAACAAAACTTTTTTTTAATTTGATCGCAGCGCTAACTGTCGGGACAGACTAAATTTAAAATTCGAATATTATTTAAAATTTGACACTGCGATGGTAGCGCCGTCTGTCGGATCCAATGTAAAACATTCCAAAATCAACAACTACTAATAAATTAAAAATTAATTTTAAAAAAATTGTCCAGCGGACAAAATTGTGAATCTAAACCATTCCCAGATCCCCTTGAACACACACAAAAAATTTCATCAAAATCGGTCCAGTCGTTTGAGAGAAGTTCAGTGACATACACACTCACAGAAGAATTATATATATAAAGAACTAGCTTTTGCCCGCGGCTTCGCTCGCGTTAAATTCGGGGTAACACAGTTCCCCTTGCGCCTTATTGATTTGTAATAGCAACGCTAAGTTTTCCCTTTTCTTCCCTCTTTCTCCCTCACATCCCACTTTTTTAAAATAAAAATTAGCCTATGTCCGTCTCCAGGGTCCCAACTATCTCTGTACCAAAATTCATCAAAATCGGTTTGCCCATTTAGACGTGAAGACGTAACAAACAAACTCACTTTCGCTTTTATAATATTAGTAAGGATATATCAGTAGGACTAGAATAGAAAGTAGGATTTATTTAATAAAATACCTGAGTTTGTACAGGATTGAACTGCGGGAAGGTCTCATTATACAGCTCTTCGTATTTCGGGTTCCTGAGTGCGGATATCGGGAGAGGCTGTAAGTCCAGCAGTTCAGTGGGCGGCAGGTTCTTCTCTGGTAGTATGAGGTGGCGGAATGACACCGGCAGCTGGGTCTCTGCTGCTATCCATCTGGAATAAGGGTGATGGTTAGGTGTTTTCTTCTTGACCTTTTTCAGGGTTCGATAACTCTAAAGGTAAAAGGATTGTAAAACCACGAGAAAAGTGAAACTTTTTTTCACATTGTAGCCATTTAGACGTCTCTACTTCGCAGCCGACCGTCACGCGACATGCAACACACAGACGAAAAAGTTTGATATTTATTTGATACTAGCTTTTGCCCGCGGCTTCGCTCGTGTTAAAATCGGGGTAACACGGTTCCCGTTGCGCCTTATTGATTTGTAATAGCAACGTAAAGTTTTCCCTTTTTTTCCCACTTTCTCCGTCACATCCCATTTAAAAAAAAAATTGCCTATGTCCGTCTCCTGGTGCCCAACTATCTCTGTACCAAAATTCATCAAAATCGGTTTAGCCGTTAAAGCGTGAAGAGGTAACAAACAAACAAACTCACTTTCGCTTTTATAATATTAGTAAGGATTAGTAAGGATAATAATGTAAGTGAAAAAGTTTCACTTTAAAAAATGGAACCGTTATTGGATCACTTCGTTGTCGAACTGTCTGTATGTCAAGACCCTTTATCTAGGGACCGCGTGAAGGTATCAAGTTGAATTAATGACTATATCTTCAAGTCTGTGGTCCCTTGAAGTTGTGAATAAATCAACACTTACAGCTTCAAGGAACCTTAGTATTTATTTTTTGCTGATGGGAAATCATCAAATAACTTCCCCCGCTCTTGGCGGAGCGGGGGGGAGTGTCAGACTTGTACTGACTAAAACGTACCCATGTTCCTTCTATTGCATTTTACGTTCCGGGGCCGCGGTATCTATTTCGAACAACCCTTCACTCCGTGCGGCGGTGTCCCCGGCAGGCCCCTCTGCTTTGCTGACATCTCTTTGAACATTAACGCGCCGCCTCCCCGGCCTGTCCTCAATAGACGGACGGACGGTGAGCTACCCATTACTCACCGTCTAAAGGCATCTACGGTGGCTGGGAGTCGTCTCGCGACGATCCTTAGTATTATTTATTAATTTCAACTCGATACCATTACGCGTTACCAAGGTCAGGTCTTGACTGACAGACAGACAGATGGACCACATAATTATCCTATAAGAGTTCCATTTAATCCTTTTGAGGTAAATACTGAACCTTAAAAACCAATAATGACTAAAAGAATTTGGCAAAGTTGACATAAAAACTGCGCATAATCAGGTCAGTCTTACCAATCATCCGATACGCACTTTGACCAGCATGGGCTACCATGGGCCAGCATGGTCCAGCATGGGCCAACATGGACCAGCATGGGCCAGCATGGGCTAGAATGGTCCAGCAAGGCCCAACATTGTCCGTCATAGGCCAGTATGGTCCAGCATGGGCCAGCATCAACCAGCATGGGCCACTGTATACTCACCTATCGGACACGACGGTAAGGAAGTACTGTGGCGGCAGCGGCTCGAACACGGGCACGAACAGTTTGACGTGATGCTCGTCCTTGCAGTACTTCTCCTTCAGCAGGAAGTACTCGTGGTGCAGCACCACCTCGCCGTCCACGTCCTCGACGAGGATCCAGAACGCTTCCGACTGCCCGTGGATCTGGGAGACAGAAAGATCTTCACTTATAACTTCAAAGCACACTAATGTCAAAAAGACTTAATACTGCGCTTTTCTCTAAGAGTTGTTTAGGCGTAATAAATTAGCTAAAACTTTAAAAAGTAGATAGATAGAATATTATTTATTATGTACACCATACAAATTACTAGAATAACAGTGTAAAACTTATAAATAGGGTGACACAATGGGCGGTCTTATCGCTAAAAGCGATCTTTTCAAGACAACCTTTCACTTTGACTAATACGCACGGCACGGTTGGCGCAGTGGCTGCTGCGCTACATACTGCGGGATCGATCCCCGCACGGAACAAATATTTGTATACATGCAATACAATACAATGCTGGTTACATGAAATACTTTTTCCTAAAGTTCTTACCTACTGGAATAACTTACCTACTACTAACTGGATGTAGAGATACCTACCTAATTAAACAAACTTCAAAATAAAAAGCTCTCAGCTGATTTTAGGGTTGTCGCACTGAGTTCGTGGAAAATAAAGTAAAACGTATTTTTCTCTAAAAGTATAGTATTTGAGAACCTGGGAACATGCACGAATACTGCTTATCACCTTAGCTGTATTCCCCTTAAATATTATTGCTCCTTTTTTATACACGTTGTACATAATTACCATCATCATCATCATTTTCCTGCCCTTATCCCATTCTATTTGGGGTCGGCGCAAGACGTTTTCTCCTTCCATTCTCTCCTATCAGACGTCACGGCATCATTCACTCCTCTCTCCTTCATATCATTCCTTACACAATCCATCCATCTTTTCTTTGGCCTTCCTCTCGCTCTCCGTCCATCAACATTCAGATCCATTACTCTTTTAGTCACATATCTAGTGTTATTCTTGTTACTTGTATGGTGTACTTATTAAAGAATATTCTATCTATCTATCTATCGTGTCCTTCATCCCTCCTCATTACATGTCCATACCAAGACAAACGACTCGCTTTCAATTTTTCTGTAACAGGCGCAACTTTCAAACTTCCTCGAATATATTCATTCCTTACTTTATCCATTCTTGTCACTCCACACATCCATCTCAACATACTCATCTCCACTACATCCAATCGTAATAATTACCAATATATACAGGGTTATTTGTAAAACACCGACAACCTTGCAGAACTGTATTACAATCATCATAAACAACAACTTTTGTTCTACGATTTTTTACAAAATTTTATACATTTACCAAAAACAAATCTTCAAGATTTCGTTGTCCTATCTAACACATTTCAACTCCGTATTTTGCTGTACCTACATACCTACACCGCCGCTTGTAGGTACGTTTGCTTCGCATAGATTTCGTAACATTTAGAGCGTTTCTACCTATTAGTTGTGAATGAGTGGACATGGTTGGCCTTGTAGATTCTTAGACGCTTGTTAACTTTTGTTAACGTATTATTTTATTTTACTTTTTGTAAAGTAAGCAATGACTTATTGTCGGGCCTACGCTGTCCTCTCATACTTAAGTGCTAACGCTGTAACAACAACAACATTGTAAAACTAAATGATTTTAAAAGAGTAACCATGGAGTTTCTTGCCGGTTCTTCTCCATAGGAAACGACCAACCCGAACCGTGCATCTTTTCTCGACGTTTTATAAGTGCCCATGTAGGCCTATGTAAAATAAAAACATTTTGATTTTGATTTTGATTTTTTGTTCAATTTCAATATTTTTATTTTTGTATGAAAATCTGATGAACTAAAATATGATAAATGTTTAAATGTCCTAGAACAAAAGTTGTTGATTATGATGTTAGTAACATGGTCCTGAGACGTTGCCAGTGTTTTACAAATAACCCTGTATATGTACCTTGGTGCTCTTTTTTTCTTTATGTATTTTTTAAGAATTGTGTGTATATAAATAAATAAATAATTATCTTACCTTCTCATCCCAGTGGAAATCAGGAGTGATAGTGAGTTCCACCCTCAAGGTAGACCTCGTGATGGGCTGAATATGCGTCGCCAGCTCCAATTTCGGGAACTGATGCACATATTTGTGTATCATCTTGCCCAGTTTAGGAGCTCGGACTAACTCTCCAATCTCGTTAGGACCTAGTTCATAGAGTTTCTCCCAAGGGAAGTTCTTTTTTTCTAGCTTTTTTATTACCTGTGGAAGAGAAAAAAGTTGCTTAAACAATGATTTATTAAAACTTCATGCGCTTGTATAAGGGCGGATTTAACCCGGGGTTGCGGGTTGTTCTAAAGATATACCGCGGCCCCGGAACACCATGGCTTTTCATGGCGTTTGCAACATCTCCGAAATATCGGAAACTCGAAACAAATAAAAACATGGTAAATATCCCGTTTCAAGTGTTTATGATAATCGCGAGGTTGTCGACATATGGGATGTGGACTCAGCGATCATTGTGCCGATAGTCGTTACAGCCAATGGCTTAATTGCCAAGAGCTTCGATCAACCTCAGGAGACTCTCGTTAGGCAGCTGGATCAAGGGCTTGATACAGTGCGCGGTACTCCTGGACACGGCTCGTATTGTTAGGAGGTTCCTTTCTCTGGAGCCCTGACCGCCGGTAGCTTGGACCCTGTTCCCGATACCAGTGGGCTACTATTTTTTTTTAAATATTTAACAATGTAATTATATGAGAAGAAAACAGTAAATGAATTTAAAAAAAAATTAATACAGAGGTGAGAGGTGTACTCCTTGTTTCTGGTTTAAAAACACTAGGATAAGACTTACTTGTGAAGCAAATGTGACTAAAAGAGTGATGAATCTGAATGTTGATGGACGGAGAGCGAGAGGAAGGCCAAAGAAAAGATGGATGGATTGTGTAAGGAATGATATGAAGGAGAAAGGAGTAAATGATGCCGTGACGTCTGATAGGGGAGAATGGAAGAAGAAAACGTGTTGCGCCGACCCCAAATAGAATGGGACAAGTGCAGGAAAATGATGATGACAAGACTTACTTCCTCAGGCATCTTCCGGAACTGTCTAAGTGGTGACATAGACTGCCACATTCTTCTATCCACCATCTTGCATAGAGCCAAACATTTGTCAACCAATTGGGCCCAACCTGTTAAAGAAAAAATAATAAAAGCCCTTAGAAAAAAAGGTTAACTGAAAATATTCCACATTTTAGTGTTTTATTAAGAAGTTGTTTTTTCTTTCACCCTTTTTAGTTGTGGTATTTCACACAATTCTTATCAAATAGTAATATTCCATTGCTACTAAAGATATTTTAAGTGTATCATCCGTATACATTACAAAAAAAAATATTATAGAAGATATCTCATAAACTACAGAAGCAATATAGATAAAATCGATATAAGACCCCTTCGAAAGTATACATCATCATCTGCCTAGCCTTTTCCCAACTAGGTTGGGGTCGGCTTCCAGTCTAACCGGGTGCAGCTGAATATCAGTATTTTACATGGAGCTACTTCGGGAGTACTTATACATAGTTTTATAGAATGTGAGTATAAAAGATTCATCATTCTTCTTGTAGCAAACACGTATTTTGTGTATAAGAATGGCCTTTGTGGGCCAGAATGTATCACTATAATCCACCATGAGCCAGTGTAAGCCAGCATCAGCGTCAGGCGGTTTTTTTTTGGTGAATATCATTTAGCAGTTCAACCTAGGAGTGTGTCTTCTGCTTAACCGGGCATTTTTTGCGGATGCCTTGAATTTAAGGCCTCCAGCCAGGGTAAAAACTTACAAACTAAGCGACTACACGCTAAGGGCACCCCCTGTGGGTCAGCCTCGTCTTAGGGCGTCGCTGAGGGAGGACAGCAAGGGACAGGCTGGATCTGAGTGAAGCCTCAGGCGTCCGACATCAGTCATTATGACCGAAAATGTCCCAAAAAAAAAATTAGAGAGGTGTCAAGGAACACCCGGATGGAACGAAGTTTTTATTTATTATGTACAAAAACCCTATACACACTCAACAAAAATAATCGTCGCGACACCACACTGTTCAATGCGAAATAGAAAGACGAAACGAAAATAACTAGCTTGCTTTCTATAAGAGAGAAAGAGAGAGAGAGAGAAACACGCGCACGCCGCATGGCTTAAAACTATAGCAAAAAGTGTCGTTACAACTTTTGCTTTTGTTGCTGGGGAGTTTGTTCCGCCACTTCTTCTTCCCAGCTAAAACACTAGGAAGTGGCGAAGGGCAGGGCGTTTTTGTGGGACTGTCTCTTGTAATGTGACGTTCAAAAAGTGCTGATTATCAGCCTAATTTGAATAAATGACTTTTGATTTTGATTTTAGTCTTAATTTTTTCCGTCTAGCCCCCTTTAGCAACGCGCGATAAGGAACTTCGTTCCAAAAAGGTATGATATCTTACCTCTATGCAGCACAATTTCAAAGATAGCCCTCAACAGCCTACAAGCTGACTGGGTGACATACACCATGTCCGCCATCAGCGCGAATCCTTCGAGCTTCAACTGAGAGATATACGCTTGTAGCAAGACGTTGATCTTAGCTGAAGGCTCTTCTATGCTCTCTTTTATGGGGATTGGTACCTGTGGAAAACATAGAAAGTTATTATACGTATCATGGGTATATATGGGCAACTGCAGTACTTTCACAAGTTATTATGCCTTGTGACCGGGACTGTAGATTCATTTTGTTTCTTGACATTCAAAAGTGCCTGTAATGGTCTAATTGAAATAAATGATTTGAATTGAATTGAATATCTTTTCCCGAGGTAAAGGGTCTTGACAGACAGACAGACATGCGGACAGCTAAGTGATCATATAAGGGTTCCGCATTTTTTTTCTTTTCGAGTTACGTAACCCTAAAAAATAACCTTTGCTGCACTTTTGAATGTCAGGAAATAAAAGAATAAAGCTACAGTCCCAGTCACAATGCATAATAACTTGTGAAAGTACTGTAGTTGCCCATTCCAAAGCGTTGATCTCTATGGAGAAGAATGGGCAAGAAACTCCATGGATACTCTTTGGTTGCTTTTTTTTGGTAGTGGATAATAATCAATAATAATAATCCCCCAACTTATAAATGCTTTCCTAGATAGTACAGTGTGCGTTTAATACAAGAATTAAATTTCGTTTCATTCAGTTGAAGAATGTGGGGAGGAATTTTACTATAGCAAATCAAATCAATCTCTTTTATATTTTTTTTTGTTTTAAGACCTTGCCCCACACTAGGAATTTCTCCTGTATCGTGGGTGCGTTTACAAACATTCAAACTCACATACACAAACAGCCAGACCCGAAACAACTATCTGCAGGTCATACAAACATTTGTTCCGTGCGGGAATCGAACCCGCGACACGCAGCGCAGCAGTCGATCACTCAGCCACTGCGCCAACCGTGCCGTTGTAGAACATAGGTAAGCATTATTTATTTATAGCATTTCAAACATCAACACTCACCCTCTCCATAAGCTTACACAGCTCCAGCTTCTCTTCCTCCCGCACTGCGATATGCTTGAACTCCGCAGACAGTGAGAACACACGGAACAGCTCGATCTCGCCAAGAGTCGGCTTCAGGAGCTGAGAGTAGCACTGCATCGTCTCGTACGTGCAGTAGAAGTGCGACGCTATACGGCCGAGCTCGGTAGGCTGGAAATGGCCGGATTTCCGCTCGTATCTTATAAGGCCCGCCCTGGAAGAGAAGATTTTAGTTTAGCAATGTCTTTTTGGAGTATAAGTCACACAACAGCTGGAGCGAAGTGTTCAAACGTGCATTTACATTGATTGCCATTTACATTGATGCAAAATTAATGGCAATAGCTCACCCACTTTTACATAACTTGGCAAAATAAAAATAATAATAAAAAAGTTTATTTTGGAACACAAAAACACATAGATACAAAGGCGTACAACTATGACTTTTTTTTTTATTTATTTTTTTACTCTTGTATAGATTCTTTTCTACCTATTCGTTGTGAATGAGTGGACATGGTTGGCCTTGTAGATTCTTAGACGCTTGTTAACTTTTGTTAACGTGTTATTTTATTTTACTTTTTGTAAAGTAAGCAATGACTTATTGTAGGGCCTACGCTGTCCTCTCATACTTAAGTGCTAACGCTGTAACAACAACATTGTAAAACTAAATGATTTTAGAAAGAGTAACCATGGAGTTTCTTGCCGGTTCTTCTCCATAGGAAACGACCAACCCGAACCGTGCATCTTTTCTCGACGTTTTATAAGTGCCCATGTAGGCCTATGTAAAATAAAAAGATTTTGATTTTATGATAACCCTTTTTTTAATGTGGGTGTAATATTAGATAAATCTCTGTCGAACCCTTCTGGCATTAAAAGCGTATTGTTATATACTAGTACTAGCTTCCGCCCGCGACTTCGTCATAGTGGCATAGTTATTTTGGGCTAACGCTAAACTTTAACTCGCATGATGATCGAAAAGAAATATCTTACTCTCCCCTTTTCTTCCCTCATTTTCTTACTTTAAAAAAAATAGCCTATGTCCGTCTCCAGGGTCCCAACTATATCTGTACCAAAATTCATCAAAATCGGTTTTGCCAATTAGGCGTGAGGACGTAACAGACAAACAAACTCACTTTCGCTTTTATAATATTGGTAAAGATGACTTACTTGTCCAACAAACTGGCTGCTGTGTGGACCAAGTCAGCTCTGTGCAACTCCAGTAAAGCATCTTCAGCGAACTTCTCCTGTGTGATGCCGTATAGAGCTGGCTGACGCAGCATCCGGATGTACAGGTACGTGTAACCTGTTCAAAATCCAAATATTTTTATCTCACGTCGATAAACTTCACATATACAGGGTTATTTGTAAAACACCGACAACCTTGCAGGACTGTATTACAATCATCATAAACAACAACTTTTGTTCTATGATTTTTTACAAAATTTTATACATTTACCAAAAACAAATCTTCAAGATTTCGTTGTCCTATCTAACACATTTCAACTCCGTATTTTGCTGTACCTACATACCTACACCGCCGCTTGTAGGTACGTTTGCTTCGCATAGATTTCGTAACATTTAGAGCGTTCAATTTCAATATTTTTATTTTTGTATGAAAATCTGATGAACTAAAATATGATAAATGTTTAAATGTCCTAGAACAAAAGTTGTTGATTATGATGTTAGTAACATGGTCCTAAGACGTTGCCGGTGTTTTACAAATAACCCTGTATATAAATATATATATACTAGCTGTGCTCAGCGGTTTCACCCGCTGAGGTTTAGGGGTATGAAAAATAGATGTTAGCCGATTCTCAGACCTACCCAATATGTACCCAAAATTTCATAAGAATCGGTCGAGCCGTTTCGGAGGAGTACGGTAACTAACATTGTGATACGGAAATTTTATATATTAGATATATATATCGACGGTTCCTAAGTACATAAGGTTAAGTCAAAATCCGAGGTTTACGGAGAGCGTAATTTGTGTTCAACACGCCCTGGAAATAATTCTATGAGCAATAATAAATATTTTCTTTTTACAATATTTTAACAGTTTTAAGAGCTTTATAATGCTATTTACACACAAGTATTTCGTTTTTTCACGTTTTCTTGGAAAAACTGAGAGATGACCGTTTCTACGATACTTATTAGTTGTATTTATAATACTTGTTCTCTTATACGATTTCTAAAACAAGAAAAATAAATAAAATAAAAATCGTATGTCAGCATGTGCGCATAGATAATCTTAAGCCAATGAGACAATAAAAAAATGCCATTTTCGACATGTCTTTATGTACGTAGGGACCGTCGATATATTTTATGTATATGTCACCGGAAAATAACAAGATTCGTAAGTTTATCAATTTACTAGGAAGTTTATAAACTTTCGTAAGATTCTAAACGGGAGATAAATTGTAATATTTTACGTCCACATTTTCGTGCACCAAATATTCCTTTCTGAATGTTAAAAAAATGCGTAGGTTAGGTTAGGTTAAAACTGTGACCCCCTACGAACCCCAGTAACGACGTAACATATTACAATTTAACTCCCGTTTAGAATCATACGAAAGTTTATAAACTTCCTAGTAAATTGATAAACTTACGGATCTTGTTATTTTCCGGTGACATAAATATTACTTCAGTTTCCGTTGAACCACAAAATAAATCTCACCCAGCCAAGTGACGGCATCCCTGACGCTCTGCACAGATCCGAGCACTACCTCCGCGTTGAGCATGTCGGGCAGCTTGCTGACCAGCTGGGACTCGATGGGGAGCTGCTGGTTCAGGAGCGACAGGTAGTACTGGAGCTCAGAGTGGTTCGTGATGAGGATGCCTGGGAAACAGGAAATCAACAATTGTAGCAGTGGCAGTGTTTAGACAAAACTGACAAATCAAATCATTTATTTCAATTAGACCATTACAGGCACTTTTGAATGTCATGAAAACAAATAAAAGTTGCTGCTAAAGTCCAGTCGCGGAGCAGGAAGAATTTCGTACAATGACCTCTTTACCTACTGCCAGTGGTTACAAACACTTTTGTATTACGTGTGGTTTACAGGAAATATTTGAAGCAAAAATAATAACCAACTTATTAAATAAATTATGTACAGTGTAAACTCTTTATAACGAAACTCAAGGGACTGAGCATTTTTACATAACAACAAACTAGGAATAGATAACTGTGTCCTAAAAATGAGCTATCACTAACGCATCCCAAGATAGAATGTCATTCGTTCGTTATTTAAAAATTATGTCAAGTAAGGACTTTTTGTCGTGACTCAAGGCCAACCAAAAAACCACATGCAAACAAAACAAACCTTACAGTCACAGGTAAAAGGTTTACAATCCCTGAGAACTGCCGCCATTGCAACTGTGCGAGCGAGACGCATTATATTTACGTGGGAGTGACAGAGACAGGTAATAACAGGTCAACGTTCGAAATTCTTTCTGCTTCGCGTCCGTACTTTAGTCCCAGTCACAAAACATAATAACTTGTAAAAGTACTGTAGTTACCCATTGCAAAGTGGAGAAGAATGGGCAAGAAACTCCATGGGCACTCTTTTAAATCATAATATTTTTGCAAAACCATGGATACATCATTCATGTTGAGATTATAAATTATACATGTAAGAACGATGTAGAAAAACGAGCACATTAAGAGCGTCCAGAGTAAAAACAAAAACAAGCGTTTAATAAATAAATCAATTAATTAAAACAAACCGTGGCGGCTAATAGATGACCAGTCGATAATCGTTAGGGAGTACAAATGTCATTAATCGTTATGGAGCAGATAGTTAACCTCTAGAGCCCCAGTGGCACAAAAACGTGCCAGTAAACAAGTATTACCGTTGAGCCCCGCTGGCACAAATTTGTGCCACCAAACCCCGACCGATTTTGTATTTGTAGTAAAGATAAGTCTTAAAATCAGATTACGCTTACGATAAGAGCCCGCCCGGCGGTGCTTGACGGATAGTTGACGTAAATAATGGCGGTCCTTGAGAGGTTAAACTCAAAATCACACTAACTTTAACCCTAGTGATGATTAAAAAAAACGCTCCCCTTTCTTCCCTGTTTCTCCCCCTTTTCTCACATTTTTTAGCCGTCCATATCCGAGGTCCCAACTATCTCTGTATTAAAATTCATCAAAATCGGTTCAGCCATTTAGGCGTGAAGAACAAACAAACAAACTCACATTCGCTTTTATAATATTAGTAAGGGTAATAGTTAACCTTCTCCCTTAGTATCGTACTGCGGGCGTCCCGCGCGGCCCAACATCTGCAGCACATCGAGCGCGCCCAGCTCGCTCCAGCGTCCCTTCTCGGGCGAGTACACCTGCGTGCCCTTCACGATGACCGTGTGCGCCGGCAGGTTCACGCCCCACGCCAGGGTCGCCGTGGATACGAGGACCTGGGGGGACATCATTGTTAGATGAGCACTAGCTGCGCTGACTATCGTATACAGAGTGTTAGGTTAAACGAGGGACTTATTGAGGGAGGGTATTCAGTATTCGATTCTCGTCCCAAATATGTAAAAAACCTATAACCTTAATTTCTGACGTAATTGTCCAATAAAATACATTATTCATGAACACTGAGCGCGAGAGAAGTGAACTTGTAAACAGTGAAGTAAATCACGCGGCAAAATACCTACGCGCCGATTCTACCGAAAAGGCGTCCTAAGCCAGGTTTAAAGTATGAAGGGAAAATGGATTATACCTAAAGGTCATTGACATGCACACATGTTCTGCGATAGTATTAAATCGCTAGCGCAAGGGTATATACACGTTGCGAGACTTAAGCGAAATTTTTGGTATGGTTCTGTCTTTTATTTATTAGTGTTTTTTTTGTTCATATTTTTATTAGTATCATGTAAGTATGCACTATTGTGGGTTTGAATATGTCCCTCGTTTAAACTAACATACTGTATATCGTATGTGTAACCTACAGATAGGTGATCCGAGTCTGTCTTACTTTCTTTTCTTTTAAAAAAAAACGGTAGCCCATTTTAGGAGGAACAGAACTCTAATTTTTTTTAAACGTTGTCCCCACACTGGGAATTTCTCCTTTCATTTTATTGTTGTCAATGTATCGACAGATCAAAAGTGCCTGTAACTGGGCTATTAGAAATGAATGTTTTTTTTAAACTTTGCCCTACACTAGGAATTTCTCCTGTATCGTGGGTGCGTTTACATACATTTAAACTCATATACACAAACAGCCACACCCGATACAATTATTTGTAGGCTATACAAATATTTGTTCCGTGCGAGAATCAAATCCGCGACACGCAGCGCAGCAGTCAATCGCTCAGCCACTGCGCCGTACTGTCAAACCATGTCTGTTTGTGTATGTCAATTTAAATTAGGCAAAAAAAGACACATGGATGGATTTTAGCCAGTAAAAGTCGGACACTACCCCCGCTCCAGGGGAAGTTATTTGATAATATCCCATCCGCAAAAAAAGGGTTCCGTATTTTCCTATTAAAGTACTGAAACCCTAAAACTAAATAATATAAGTAATACTAGTAGGACTAAGGTAGTGGTAACCTCACAGTTGACGGCACGGTTGGCGCAGTGACTGAGCGATCGACTGCTGCGTTGCTTGTCGCGGATTCGATCCCCACACGGAACAAATATATCTATGACCTACGGGTAGTTGTTTCGGGTCTGGCTGTTTGTGTACTTAGGGTTGGATCACATCTGGCAGCACGGAATCGCATTTGTTCCGCCTGTGCTATCACGTGCTGCAGTATGCTGCCGCATGCGGACTCGCGCTGTCGCATTTCGCAGACAAAAAAGGCGATCGCACGCGTCAGCATGCTGCAGCATGGGTGGCATACTGCCGTGTTCTTTCATGATCAGTTTAGTTTCAAGCGCGAGATGGATAGGACCACGGAAGAGAGAGCAGTGATTCTAGCGTGTATTTTGTGATCGGCGGTGAAAGGATGCGTTAGCATGCTATAGCGCGCTTCAGCGTTCCGGAGTCTCCCTGCCGACCATTGCATTTTGTCCGTGATGCCGATCGCCTCGAGGATTCCGCCGCGTGCTATCGCATTATGCTTTCTGTCTCGGTCTAGCAAATGGCAGTTCTAAGCGACAGAAAGAGAAAGGGCGACGGAAAAAGGCGATTCCGTGCTGCCAGATGTGGTCCAACCCTAAGTGTTTGTAAACGCACCCACGATACAGGAGAAATTCCTAGTGAGGGGCAACGTTTTTTTTTTTTTTTGAAAAAAGAAAACAGTAATAATACTATCTCCCTCACCTGTATATGCCTATCAGCGAACAGATCCTCAACGAGCGTCCTGTCCACCCTGCTCATGCCGGCGTGATGTATGGCGAACCCGTACGGCAGCAGCTCGCGTAGTTCCGGGTTCTTCACCTGCTCAGCTTCCGTGCGGAGCACTTCCATGCTTGCTGAGCCTTCCCTGTTGGTAGAAGATAATAATCGTTACTTATAATATTACTAGCTTTTGCCCGTGACTTCGCTCGCGTTAAATTCGGTAGCGCCTTATTGGTTTGTAATAGCAACGCTAAGTTTTCCCGTTTCTTCCCTCTTTCTCCCTCATATCCCACTCTTTTAAAAAAAATAATAGCCTATGTCCGCCTCCTGGTTCCCAACTTTTGTTACGTTTGTACGTTTGTTACGTCTTCACGCCTAAATAGCTAAACCGATTTTGATGAATTTTGTACAGAGATAGTTGGGACCCTGGAGACGGACATTGGCTATTTTTTTTAAAATGAGACCTGAGTGAGAAAGAGGGAAGAAAAGGGAAAACTTAGCTTTGCTATCAGTGACGTGCGCTCCTTATAGGCAAAAAGGCACTGCCGACCCTAGATTCCATAAGTAAACAAAGAAAGAAAAAAAAATCTAAGAATAAACAAATATCTAATTAATTTAAACTTTTTCTATAAATTCCTAACGTAAAAATAATAGCAACGTCCCACACCGCCCTAAATTAATACTATGACAGGCGTTTCGCGTTCAACAGATCGTCACGAGCGACCCTACTACAGAATTATAGGCAAACTTCAAAAGTGCCTTTATTTCATTGATAAATGTAGGCATGAAGTATGCGTGTGTGTGTAAAACCTCGTGTACAGACACGTCGTGTATGGCTCACACAGCGACGTATCTCCTGTGGCATGAGAAGCCAATCGGGGGCCGCGATTCATGTCGCAATTCATTGCGACATGAATAGCTCGTTACATTGGTCGGTCGGTACAGCTCAGTTTTTTACTGATTGGCGCTCAACAGAGATTATACGACAAGTTGAAGAAGTCATTAGCTAAGTACAATTCCGGTTGAAACTGATGCAATTTTATTTGTCAACATTTTATTATCAAAATTTTGAATTATGCTTTCTTAGGTTTTAAAAAGGTCACCATATTGTTTTTTTCATGTGAAGTTCGCAGTTATTATTTAGTTTTTTGTTAATTACGAAAAGCAAATTCAGTTCGATTTGTTGCTAAATTCAATTATTATCTAGTTTTTGATTCAAAATGTTCGATTATGAGACTATGTGTGAGATAATGTATGTTTGTTAAAAGTAATTAATTCTCAATTGTCGTTTAATGAAAAGCTTCAAATAGTGTCGAAAGGTAGATGTGTGCCTGAATTACGAGCATTAACCCAGCAAAAAGGCAATGTAACTCGTAAATTTAATACGAAAAGTTATGAAACATACTCCTGGCTGTGTGGTTGCGTGCACACGCTGCACACAAATAAATTATTTTGTTTTCCGTGCCTGTTATTTAATTCGAATAATACAACAGTGTGGACTCATTCGAGATATACAGATTTACATAATTTCTATTCCGCGGCAAAAAAGACGTGCAATTGCGAAATCTTTCCTTTTATTTGCGAAAAAAAAACCGCTGCCTACCCGGTCATTAAACCCTGTGCACGCCACTGTTTGCTATTATAATAAATAAAACACAAGGGCAAAAACTACAGGTAGCAGGTACCTGCAAATCAGGAAAGGGGAACTGTGTTACCCGGAATTTAACGCGAGCGAAACCGCGGGCAAGGGCTAGTCATTTTAATAAAAGCTGAAAAAGATAAACAAATCAAGTACATAGACTTGGCTCGCGAAGTTATCGACATGTGGGATGTGGACTCAGCGATCATTGTGCCGATAGTCGTATCAGCCAATAGCTTAATTGCCAAGAGCCTCGACCAATACCTGAGGAGGCTCTCGTTAGGCAGCTGGATCAAGGGCTTGATACAGAGAGCGGTACTCCTGGAGACGCCTCGTATTGTTAGGAGGTTCCTTTCTCTGGAGCCCTGACCGCCGGTAGCTTGGACACTGTTCCCGATACCGGTGGGCTACTATTTTTTTATATTTTTAAATGTTTTAGAGAAGTATGAAATATTTAAAAATGCAAAATAAGGAAGTCTCCAGGGTCAAAGTAATTACATTCTATTTAGTCTGTCTTTTAGATTATGTATTAAAAAATAAGAGACAAGTATTTTTTTATTTGTAAATTAGATCTAAATGACAAAGATATAACCCATTAAATTTATGTGTGACGTCACGCGTTGCGAAAAATTGCAGCAATTCTTATTTAAAAGAGTGTCCATGGAGTTTCTTGCCCATTATTCTCCATAGAGATCTACGCTTTGGAATGGGCAACTACAGTACTTTCACAGTTATTATGCCTTGTGACTGGGACTGTAGCTTCATTTTATTGTTGTCAATGTTTCGACAGTTCAAAAGTGCCTGTTACTGGCCTATTTGAAGTAAATGCATTTCATTTTGAATTGAAAGTTCAAAAAGTACTGATTATCAGCCTACTTCGAATAAATAACTTTCGATTGTGATTTTTTGTTTTTATTATGCCAGGAGGTCCAAAACGATTATATGAATGCATAAAATAAGGAATGAGTATATTAGAGGAAGTTTAAAAGTAGCACCTGTTACAAAAAATTAAAAGGGAGTAATTTGTCTTGATATGGACATGTAATGAGGAGAGACGAAGCAAATGTGACTAAAAGAGTGATAGATCTGAATGTTGATGGATCGAGAGGGAGAGGAAGGCCAAAGAAAAGATAGATGGATTGTGTCAGGAATGATATGAAGGAGAAAGGAGTAAATGATGTCATGACGTCTGACAGGGGAGAATGGAAGAAGAAAACGTGTTGCGCCGACCCCAAATACTCAATTTCATTATTTGCTTTACCATAATGTGTACTTAAGTGGTAGTTTTTATAATATTTAGATAATTATGATGGACCCTGTAGGGTGCAGCAAAAATGGTAGAGAAGAGGAAGCTCTGTTTTTGAAGATAGTTGTTAGTTTTCTATGTGGAAATTTTATCATCAAACAATTCATGTGTTATTTTACAATTATTTATAAATATATGTGTTTTCTTGTGTATTTAAATCTTTATTTATTTATTTATTATGATTCTGCTTATTTGTATGAGAAGGTGTTTATTTGTTAGTTTTTTTTATTGTATTATAATACGATAGACAATATTTATTACTATAATAATTAAAATGGGACAAGGGCAGGAAAATGATGATGATAATCTTACCTTAGGAACTGCCCCAGCGTATCTTTTTCCAAACACATATCGCGAATAGCGCGCGCAGTTTTTCCTGTCTCTTTTCGTGAATGGACGAATACCAGGATCTAGAAATAAAAACAAAGTTAATAAGATTGGTGTTTTCTTTCATTTTTAACCGACTTCAAAAAAATAGGAAGTTCCTATTTTTTTTATGTGTTTGCGGATTACTCCGCCTACTGTGGACCAATTTTTTTTTCCAAAGGTTAATACTTCCGAAGTGGCCATTTTAATTTTATTTAAATTACTTAAATATATATCATAGACTCATAGACTATGATATATATTTTTTCTTCTTCTATATGGATGATCTGCTAATCTTTTAGATACAATGGAAAATTACTACGATATACGAATACTGGATATAAAATTATGTGATATATCATCATGCCATTACTAAAAATGCTGAAATAAAAACACCTTTTTTCAAAAACAGACTAACAAAAAAAAATTATAGTGTGGAAAATAACTTTACTTCCAGAAGTTGGTGGCAAAAAAGTCAGTAAAGTAATATTCCACATATTTTTATTTATTTTGGAAGTCTGTTTTTCTTACTAACAATATCCATAATTGATATGAAATGAAGAACTAAATTTCAGCCATAATAACTTCAATCTCACCTGATTTCTACCGGCATGTTCCATAGTCTTCTCATAGACAATGTCATTCATAACTTGGAACCTTTTGAGGGCTTTCTTCTCTGTCACACCGATATATTGTTGTTCTAAGGCTACAGGTCTGAAAGTTAAATACAATTGAATTTTACAAGCTTAGCAATAGTTGACAAAAATATTAATCAACCAGCTTTTGCCCGCGGCTTGCGTTATATTCGGGGTAACACAGTTCCCCTTTCCTGATTTGCAGGTACCTGCTACTTGTAGTTTTTTCCCTAGCGCCTTATTGGTTTGTAATAACAACGCTAAGTTTTCCCTTTTCTTCCCTCTTTCTCCCTCATTTCTCACTTCTTTTTGTTATTTAATTTGTCTATGTCCGTCTCCAGGGTTTCAACTATCTCTGTATTAAAATTCATCAAAATCGGTATAGCCATGTAGGCGTGAAGACGTAATAAACAAACAAACTCACTTTCGCTTTTATAATATTAGTAAGGATGCTGTACTACTGTTGGGGAAAGACTTCCCTTATTTCTTTCCACGTCCTCTTTTCTCCCACCAGCTCTTACCAACCCTCACGGTACTCAGCGAGGTCGTCTCCTCACCACTATCTGTACCTCGGCGGCGATGTCCACCTCATGGCACCCACAGTATGTTGCAAGATTTATTTTTTATTCATTTAAGTACAGACGCCTGCACATCAAGCTACTACAATCTGTCAGATTTCTTTGATAGATTTTCGACTTTATTTCTAAAGTATTAGGTTCAAGGTTCATTGGGAAAAATTGACAGTTTCGGGTAGCTTGACCTGCAGGCGTCTGTACATATTTAAAACATTTACATAATTATGGTGTTTTGACTTCCGTACGTTTTACTCACGGGTGAAAACACACACACTGAAAACCAGCGTTGTGCTGTGGGCTCCCATAGCACAGCATCATGCTGAGTGGTGACCTACCTGTCGCAGTCACGGCAAGTTATTTTTATTTTGTCCCATATTTGTATAATGTAAATGTTTGTGATGCATGTTTAATGTTAATTTTTATTTTTTTGTTATTTTGTGTGCTCGTCGTAATTTGCGACAATTTTTTTAATATTTTCTTTCTTCTTTCTAAAAGACCCCATCATCATCTGCCTCGCCTTTTCCCAACTATGTTGGGGTCGGCTTCCAGTCTAACCGGATGCAGCTGAATATCAGTATTTTACATGGAGCGACTGCCTATCTGACCTCCACAACCCAGTTAGGACTGGGTAATGCAATACCCTTTGGTAAGACTGGTTGTCAGATTTTCGGAACACTGACTACCTGTAAAGACTGTCAAAGATCTACAAATGACAGCCGGAGCAACAGCTTAACGTGCTTTCCGAGGCACGGAGGAAACTCGGTATGTAACGGGTGGTCACCCATCCACAGACCAACCTAGGCAAGCGCGGCTTAACCTAAAGATCGACCCGAGCGGCTGCTATTATTAAGCCACGAGCTCCTCAAAGACACCTACATATACAAAAACTTACCTGAACGAGTTGTCGAAGTAAAACAGCCCCTGTTCCGGCTTGACTCTTAAGAAGGCCGCTACATCCGTGTAGTTGGGCAGCGTGGCGGACAGACCAACTAGACGGACCTGTTTATAAATTACAATTAATTAATAAAAATATTAAGAAATAAAATAAAGGCCCTTTTATTTGGTTACATTTTTGCATTTTTATTTAATACTAGCTTCCGCCCGTGACTTCGTCCGCGTGGCATAGTTACTTTGGGCTAACGCTAACTTTATCATGTGTGATGATCGAAAAAAAAAAACATTTTCTCCCCTTTTCTTCCCTCTTTCTTCCCCTTTTCTCACTTTTTTTTTAGCCCCTGTCCGTCTCCAGGATCCCAACTATCGCTGTACCAAAATTCAACAAAATCGGTTAAGCCATTTAGGCGTGAAGACAAACAAACTCACTTTCGCTTTTATAATATTAGTAAGGATATAACTTACTTCTTCTTGTGTCTGCTCCACAGTCCTCAGGGTCCTGGCGACGAGTGCTTCTAGTACTGGTCCTCTCTCGTCGTGGAGAAGGTGGACCTCGTCTATGATGATCAGGCGTACCAAGTTCGTGAAGGAGCGTTCACCACCTGAAAATCAGAAGAGGATTAAGTTGTCTAACACGCTTATATTAGCTTCACTTGTAACTATGTATGTAAGAAAATCTTGGAATCTTAATTTGACCCACTTCCCGGTCTTCGATTAGGATGTTATTTTGCACACGCTCTGAGTCCTGATGACAATACATGACTAGCTAAGAAACGACATTACAAATCCAATATGGCAGCCCCCCCAAGATGGCGGACTGGCTGTTTGAAATCCACCCCCATGATATGGGTATCAAATGAAAGGGTTTAGTGTCAGGAATACGAAAAAAAAATTGTCACGTGACTTAAAAAAAAGCATGTTGTTTTGTTTTTTAAACTAATTACTTAAATTATTTACCAATAATTCTTTGTGAATGAGTGGACATGGTTGGCCTTGTAGATTCTTAGACGCTTGTTAACGTTTCTGAACGTATTATTTTATTTTACTTTTTGTAAAGTACGCAATGACTTATTGTAGGGCCTACATCCTTATACTTAACTACTAACGCTGTAACAACAACATTGTAACCCCAAATGATATTAAAAAATTAACCATTGAGTTTCTTGCCGGTTCTTCTCGATAGAAAACGACCAACCCGAACCGTGCACCTTTTCTCAACGTTTTATAAGTGTCCATGTAGGCCTATGTGAAATAAAAGTTTTGATATTTTTTATTTTGATTTTGTGTGGGACATCACTTTAGCGAGTCTACTAAACATTATTATTATTTTTTGAAAAACGTTGCCTCACACTAGGATTTCTCCTGTATCGTAGGTGCGTTTACAAACACTTAAACTCACATACACAAACAGCCAGACCCGGAACAACTATACAATATGTTAGTTTAAACGAGGGACGTATTCAAACCCACAATAGTGCATACTTACATAATACTAATAAAAATATGAACAAAAAAAAACACTAATAAATAAAAGACAGAACCATACCAAAAATTTCGCATAAGTCTCGCAACGTGTATATACCGTTGCGCTAGCGATTTAATACTATCGCAGGACATGTGTGCGTGTCAATGACCTTTAGGTATAATCCATTTTCCCTTCATACTTTAAACCTGGCTTAGGACGCCTTTCGGTAGAATCGGCGCGTAGGTATTTTGCCGCGTGATTTACTTCACTGTTTACAAGTTTACTTCTCTCGCGCTCAGTGTTCATGAATAATGTATTTTATTGGACAATTACGTCAGAAATTAAGGTTATAGGTTTTTTACATATTTGGGACGAGAATCGAATACTGAATACCCTCCCTCAATAAGTCCCTCGTTTAACCTAACATTCTGTATATATGTAGAACTATTTATATATATGTAGGCCATACAAATATTTGTTCCGTGCCGGGATCGAACCCGCGACACGCAGCGCAGCAGTCGATGGCTCAGCCACTGCGCCAACCGTGTCGTCAAATTCAATTCGTCAACTCATGTTCATCACTCTTACCTTTCCTAGTAATAATATCCCACTTCTCCGGCGTGCAAACTATCAGCTGCGTGGCTTCGATCTGTTCCCTCGTCAGCTGATGGTCTCCTGTCAGCTCGGACACCTTCATGTTGTATGCGGCCAGGCGTTTGCTGAAGTTACCAACCTGAGAACAAAAAAAAAGTATTTATTTATAATTCTTTTTTCTCTTTTACAAATATTTGGGATCGAACCCACGACACGCAGCGTACCAGTTAATCGCTCAGCCACTGCGCCACGATACAGGAGAAACTCCTAGATGGGGCAACGCTTTTTAAAAAAAAAATAATAGAGAAGAAAATAAATTATCAGTAGTGATCTCACTTGAAAATCGTGTCACAAAACTCACAAACCGGTTTTCAATATTTGTTTATTATTTATATCGATTTCTCAAATGCGGTCTCACGATCAGGTTTCAGAAGTGAGATTTATTTCTAAATATTGCCCTAAGTATAATATAATATTAACCTCTCAAGGACCGCCATTATTTACGTCAACTATCCGTCAAGCACCGCCGGGCGGGCTCTTACGTAAGCGTAATCTGATTTTAAGACTTTACTACAAATACAGTTTTAAATCGGTCGGGGTTTGGTGGCACAAATTCATACCAGCGGGGCTCAACGTTAATACTTGTTTACTGGCACGTTTTTGTGGCCGCTGGGGCTCTAGAGGTTAATAAAAACTCACCATCTCTTGCACAAGCGACCTCATAGGAGCCACGTAGATCATCTTGAAGTCGTGCACGTTGACGGTGCCATCGTCGTTAACATGTTTCCCGACCTCCCGCAGTATAGTCAACAGGGCGACGTTGGTCTTCCCGGCGCCCGTGGGAGCGCACACCAGGAGATTCTCGTCAGTCTCCAGCGCTGCTTTTGATATGCGCGACTGTGGGGAGAGTATAAATGATAAATGATGTTTATTTTGCAAGTAGGTTTTCACAAACACTTTTACACGGCTTATTTTTAAAACTAGATGAGGCCGGTGTTTCGTATCCGACTTCTCTGAGAAGAAACAGCCGAAACAAACTCAGAGGTCATAGTCTCTTTTAAGGTCCAGACAAAAAGTCTTGGTCAACTTACATGAGAACTATACAGATTAGTGTCTGAAATGGTCTTTTTAAGAAAGCACCACACAGATTGAGTGGACCTGACCAGTCAGTGCAAGCATTTTGTCAGTTATCGTGTAGCTCGACTCAAAACCCAAGGAGCTCAACGACAACGACAAACAATACCAAAAAAAGGACATTGTAGCCAATTAACACAATAAATAGTAGAAAAAACTGAGGCTTGCAGGAGGCTTCAAAAGGACAGAAATGGCCAATAGCGAGTCAGACTCGTGTACCGAAGGTTCCGTATTATATTGCGACAAAAACAGCCATATATTTTGACTGCGTAGACTTAGAGGGTTGATTTTTTCCCAGATCTCAGGGATCACAGATTAAAAAGTATATCATGTAACCAGTGCATTCGAATTTAATATCTTTAGTACCTACTATCGTCGGCCATTGACCTGAACGCCTAAGAGTAATAAAAAAGAAAAAAAAATATGGAAAGTTGAATCATTGATTTTAATTATGATTCTTTCACGGTGTATAGTTTAATAATATGTGCCTACCTATAAGTATTAGTGCTCCTTTTTACACGTTGTATAATAAGGCTAATCCTTACTAATAGTATAAAAGCGAAAGTGAGTTTGTTTGTTTGTTACGTCTCCACGCCTAAATGGCTAAACCGATTTTGATGAATTTTGGTACAGAGATAGTTGGGACCCTGGAGACGGAAATAGGCTATTTAAAAAAAAGACTGAGATATGAGGGAGAAAGAGGGAAGAAAAGGGAAAACTTAGCATTGCTATTACAATAAATAAGGCGCTAGGGCAAAATCTACAAGTAGCAGGTACCTGTAAATCAGGAAAAGGGAACTGTGTTACCCCGAATTTAACGCGAGCGAAGTCGCGGGCAAAAGCTAGTTTAATATACTAGTCACTCACATCAATAAGTTCACCATTTCAAGATGATATTTGTTGTATTACCTGTATCCTATTCAGTGACTTGAATCCGTCGAAGGCAGGCTGCACATACTTGGGCAGCTTGTCCACGGACACTAGGGTCTCACCCTCATCGAACGGCTTCGGCTTCAGGGCTGGCACGTGGACTTCTTCGTAACCTGGTGATGGAGAAGATATAGGGTTTTAGAGCGTCCTTAAACGTTCTAAAACCCTTGTGAAAGAACATTTACTGTGTTTTGGTGGTGGGTAGTTTTTTTTTTTCAATTTTGTTTTCAGGTAAAATATTTTTAGCTTAACCTCTCAAGGACCGCCATTATTTACGTCAACTATCCGTCAAGCACCGCAGGGCGGGCTCTTAACATTCGTTCAGAAACGATTTTAAGACTTATCTTCCAATATAATGTATGTCGTACTCCAGTCTTAGCTAAGACACAGAGTTCAATAAAAATATTGGTTGGACACTTAGTCTACTTTTATTATTTCCCATTATCATTCAATTTTCCAATTATAAAATTAAGATAGATAAAAAGATTTTTATACCCTTAAAGGAATTTTATTCCAAAAATATTTAGTTAATTGTCTATAATGTGAAAAAAAGCTTCACTTTTACCGTGGTTTCATAAAACCACACAATCCATTTTTTCTATAAATGTAAAATTCTACCTTTCCTCTGCTTCCTGAAGGAGCCAGGCGGCAGCTGGCAGCGCTTGTTGGCCATGAAGTGCGCGCCGGCCGCGAACATGAGGTCCTCCAGCTGCAGCACGCGCCGGCTGCCGCCCACCTGCCCCCCGGCCTGCGCCCCCGCCTGCCCCGCGCCCTGCCCGCCCTCCTGCTCACCACCCTCCGCCTCGGCCTCCGCCTTGTGGCGCTTGCGAGGGGCTTCAGATGACTGCTGGGCTGTCTGGAGGACGAAAAACATGGGATCTTATAGTCCGAAGGCTCAACCACGACCGGCTTAGGAACAACAACTTTTTTTGTGGATGGGAAGTCATCAAATAACTTCCCCCGCTCTAGGCGGAGCGGGGGGGAGTGTCAGACTTGTACCGTCTACAACCCACCAGGGCCGCGGTATCTCTTTCGAACAACCCATCACCCCGGCAGACGGTGGTCTTGGCAGGCCCCTCCGCAGGAACAAAAACATGCTTTCCGAGGCGAGGAATCATACCGTCAACTTCAAAACTCCGGGTTGTTACTGAGAAATTCCTAATGGAAAACATTTTTTTCCGAAATCGAAACCCGTGCCTAGCAGTTGCGCTTGCGATACCCAGACCAACGAAACAATTTTTATGGATCAGATGATCAAGAACTCAACAAATGAAGGATTCAGAGTTTGGGTAATTTTTTAAGCTATTGCATAGCTTCTATCACGGGTCTTGAGCGTGGAGACCGAATCCAGAAATTTCGTAACGAAAAAACCTAACACTTTCATTACGAATACGGTCAGTTATTTCAATCACGATTCCAATGTTCTATTAGCGTGTTTGGTAGAGAATCGGATAGTCAAACGACATTACACCGGATCAAACCCAAGGTCATGTTTTTCTTTTTGCGACTTCTTTACATTGGAAGTACTTTTTAAATATTATATTGTTTTTTTTTTTATTTATTGCTTAAGTATTTTTTATTTATTGCTTAAGTTTTTTTTTATTTGCATAAGTTGATAAAAAATGCTATGCAATAGCTTTACCGTGGCAGTCCCCGAGTGCCACGCGTATTTTTTTAATTAAATTATTTTCCTTTAAGATATCATCGAATATATAAGTGTAAGACTTGGGCCGACTAAAACCCACCCATGTTACTTCTTTTGCCCTTTATGTTCCAGGGACGCAGTATGTCTTTCAAACATCCCACAACCCCGGCATGGTGACCTACCCTTTGCGCCAAAACTGGATCCAATCTTGGCTACACTCTATATATCATTGAGCACAGACTATACAATAAACGCTTCACAAACCTCATCATCACCCTTGCCGGTCTCCAGCTGCGCCAGGATCTTCTGCAGATGTGGTTGTTTGGACATCTCCTCCCTGATGGCGGCGCGCTCGCTCTCCGACTGAGATGAAGCTAGCTTGGTGCAATATAGTACTGTGGAATATAAAAAATATAAATAAATATTTACTTTCCTCTTTATTCAATTAGCATCTTATACTTTTACATTTTTTTAAATTTCTTCTTCTTCTAAAAAATATAAAAAATAGTTGGTCCAACCACAGGTTTTTTTTTTTAATGTGTGAACTAAAACTTCTGTTTCATCATTTTGTTTGCCACTGACTTGCAGCAGTAGATTTATTTTGGTACTGTGAAATATAACAAAATATAAATAAATATTTACTTTCTTCTTTATTCAATTAGCATCTTATACTTTCACATTTTTAAATATTTCTTCTTTTTCTAAAAAGTATAAAAAATAGTGGGTCCAACCACAGGTTTCTTTTTTAATGTGTAAACTAAAACTTTTGTTTCATCAGAATTTATTCTGCACTTTTTAGTATTCTTTTATTTCAGCCTTTTAGTTGTGATATGATGGTATCTCATAAAAATTCCTGTAGCCTTAGAACTACAATATATCGGCGTGGCAGAGAAGGCCCTCAAAAAGTTCCAATTGCGAACGATATTGTCTATGAGAAGACCATGGAACATGCCGGTAGAATTCAGGTGAGATTGAATTTACTATGGCTGAAATTGTGTTCTCCATTTCGTAGCAATTATGAACAAAAATGGAATAAGTAAAAAAAAAAGTGGAAAATATCTTTACTTCTGGAAGTCGCAGACTTTTGTTTGTTTCGTTGACTTTTTTGCCACCGACTTCCGGAAGTATAATTATTTTTATTTTTTACTAGCTTTTGCCCGCGGCTTCGCTCGCGTTAAATTCGGTAGCGCCTTATTGATTTGTAATAGCAACGCTAAGTTTTCCATTTTCTTCCCTCTTTCTCCCTCACATCCCACTTTTTTTAAATAAAAATTAGCCTATGTCCGTCTCCTGGTTCCCAACTATCTCTGTACTAAAATTCATCAAAATCGGTTTAGCCATTAAAGCGTGAAGAGGTAACAAACAAACTCACTTTCGCTTTTATAATATTAGTAAGGAAGTAAGGATAGTTATGTAAGGAAAGAGAAATATGTTATAAACAAACAAACTCACTTTCGCTTTTATAATATTAGTACGGATAGTTAGGTATGTAAGACCATAAGGAAAGAGAAATATTTTTTTTTGTTTGTTTATAATTAGATACTTAGAAATTTAGAGATTTGATGTAGTGTTTTATTTTTTAGATTTATTTTTATAAGTTGATAGCTTCACTGTCGTATTAGGTGAAGGTCTGTAAGGATGATAAATAAATAAAAATGTCTTTTCATCTAATGTCACCGCACGATGCTACGGTGAAATCAGTTAAGCCACTCACCAGTATACCGGTACTTGTTGAGTAGCTTCACAAACTCGAAGCAGTCATAACCCAGAAGCAGCACCAGCCTGTTCTCCAGGTCCCGGTCGTCAGCCGCGTCTCCGAGTGCCGTGAGGACCTCCACGGACTTGGCTTGCGACAGCATCGCGTCGGGGAAGTGCCGTGAGAGGCGCCGCTGCAGCCAGTACGCATCGATGTCCATGGGGTGTAGGGTAGCATCGCGCCTCTTTTGTGATTGTTCTTCGGTTAACTGTTGCAGAAAATAAGAGTTACTGATGAAATGTTGTTTAAAATGAAATGTTTGCCATTAAATAATTCAAACAGTCTCTTCAGTCTCCAGTGATAGACAAATGTTATTACTGTGTGGGTGAATATTTAAATGATAATAGTTTGTAGGTACGAATAATTCTAATTTGTTTTGGTTTTTATAATTTTGCCATTGTATAATTATAATTTTTGATTTTATTTGATATTTAATAATTGTTAATTTTAATAGACGTATCCTAATTGCAATTTTTTTAATTGGAATATACGTAATTTTAAAAATTTGATTGACATTTAATTTTTTTTTATTTGAATGTATTTTTTTTTAATTACGTATATTTGGATTCTTGAATTATAATTTTAATGTGTATGTCATTATGACAAGACATAGCAAGAACGAGCTTTACTTAGAACATCCTATGTAACATCATCTAGTTTTAAAAAAAAAGACGTGTAAAAGTGTTTGTGAAAACCTACTTGCAAAATAAACATCATTTATCATTTCATTTATAGACGTGTAAAAGTGTTTGTGAAAACCTACTTGCAAAATAAACATCATTTATCATTTCATTTATCATTTAACTACCTATGTCTTACAAATGAATAAATGATTATGATGGTTGTTGTTGGATTGTCCCGTTGCTCTTAAGTAAGAGCGACTTTTGAGGATGATTTTATTTCTGAATAAGTTTTAATTGTATTTATCAACGTACACATTAATTTATGTGTTATCTTTTGAGGTACAGTACCTACCCTAATTTTTTTTTCATATTTTTTTTTAAATTAAAGATTTAAAAAAATTGATACTTACATTGGCATGTATAGCATTTCTCTTGCCCTCTCCATCGCTGTCTTCATCAGCACTGCTGTCCTTCTCTTTCTCATTCTCTGAACCTTCTTCTCCATCTTCTTTGTCTTCTTCACGGACCTAGACAGAAGAAACAATTAGGGATTAACGTTTAATAGCAGAGTAAGAGAATATTTTGTTACAAAACTAGCTTCCGCCCGCGGCTTCGCCCGCGTGGTGTGTTGATAAAAAGCAGCCTATAGCAAAAATAACAAAATCGAAGTATAAATAAAATTAGGTACGTCTCATTTTTAAGGTTACGTCCCCAATGGGTAAAAACTCTATTACTAAGTCTTCGCTGTCCGGCCGTCCATAATATGGTACGAATCTAACTAATAGGTATGTATTATGAAACTTCATAAAACCTATGTTTTATTACATTTTATGTAATTAGATCTTATTGTACCTATATGTTCACAAATAAAGGATTTGAATTTAGTTTGTAAGGAACGAGTCAACTCAACGTACACTGTGCTCACGCGTCTGCCCGTGTTCGGGTCGCGCACTCAGCGATGAGCGACTTGTTCCCTACACCGCGCCCGAGCGGGCCAGCCTAGTCACGGCGACATGAAATTAATTTTGTTGCGCGTTATTTTGATTTTGCTATATCTCCTAAAGTATTTATTTAATCTGCATGATGTAAAAGGAAAAAATTATCTTCATGAAATGTTCATGCCAACTAACCTATTTAAAATGATAAGGATTAATACTGTATTTGTGTAAATAGCTTTCCAAGTTAGCGCTTTATAATTGCCCATTTGTTAAAGTATTAAAATGGATATAGTATGTTATCCTTAAGATATAGACATATGTCACCGCTGACTTTTCTGTGGACCTATATAAGATACACAATTACACCAAACATTATTTTGTTATATCTTAAAGGGTTTAGGCAGCGTTTTCGTTGAAAGCTCCCAGACAGCATACTTTTTGCCGACATCTTCAACCAATATAGTTAATGTACACAGAAATAAATACAAAAACTTAACAAATTATATACTAAAACCTTCCTTAAGAATCACTCTATCTATTACTAAAAACCGCATCAAAATTCGTTGCGTAGTTTTAAAGATTTAAGCATACAAAGGGACATAGGGACAGAGAAAGCGACTTTGTTTTATACTATGTAGTGATACCGATAAACCTCAGTGTTAAGTTTCTCGATTTTGTTTTAGGGTTTTTTTTATGTATTTTTAGTATATTTTATGTTTGTGTATTAGTATCTGTATCCATACTAATATTATAGCTGTGCCTCGGCATGCGTTGCAATGCAATTTTCTACCTTTCTACCAACCCTACCTACCCTACCTATCCTATCTTTCAAGTTGGATCAAACTGCACACGGTGTGCAAATTGAATTTAAAATCGGTTAAGTAGTTTAAGAGTCCATCGCGGACAAACAATGTGACACGTGATTTAATATATTATTATATTAAGATAAAAAGGGAAAGTGTGTGTGTGTGTCTGTTTATTTGTCTGTCTGTAACAGCAAAACCATAGTATAAAGAGGGGAAGTACGATAACTTCATACAAACGCGTAGCGCGCGGCTTATATGTGTGCGCCGTAGTATCTATGCGTCGCCGCACGCACACTAAACAAAATCTCGGCTCCTTTCGCGCTGCGCCAGTCGGGGCTAACACTGCACGAGGTTCGCGCGTCACGGCTTTTCGGCACCGCTAAACGAATAAAAAATGTCTGATAACCGCGGGAGAAAGTATTGCTGTGTGTTTGGGTGTCTTAATAATTCATCAATTCCAGAATTGTCTCAGTTCAAATTACCTATTGAACAGGAAAGGTAAGCTACTCACTTATTCTAGCATAATTCAATTTTTTACTTCATAATGAGATACCTACCTACCTACTGACTTCTTTTTGTTGTATTAGCATATTAGTTTTCTATCACACAGAGGAAGTAGAATAGAATAGAATATACTTTATTGCACACCAAAATCTACGAAACAAAACTGTTTTACAAAAAGATGTTAAATCTATGGTTACAATGGCGGTCTTATCGCTAAGAAGTACCGCGAGTTATCGCGAAGTAGGTAGGTAGGTAGGTCTACTTTCCCACTAGAATGTTTGTACTTTTGATCTGTCAACTGATTTACCGCTATTGCTTTGTTTACGTTTAGTTGTGCCGATTTCTCAGTATTGTAGGTATATTAACTAAGTACCTAACTACCCACAGTTATGAAACCGTAATTAAAAATAAGTTATTGACTAATTTTAAATTATATATATACATATAAAGCAAAGTTCGAATCATAACAACAGATTTGATTATAGTCTAAGAGACAGGCAGAGAGTAGAGAGAGCAGTGAGAGTAGTTTTGAATGTTGTTTTACGGTGTTTTTTGTTTAATTATAATATTTTAGTCACTTTAAAATAAAAGTAAAAAATACAACTTCTCGACCCTTGCCAATTTATAGGTACTGAATTAAAATTTAGCTAAAAGTGACAACCCTATGACAGTAGGCAATTATATTGCGAATTGGGCCGGAGATAACCTACTTCCCCTCTATTTACTTTGGCAAAACGGAGCGAAAAATTGACGTGATTTTTTAAGGGGATATATTTGAAGGGATGGAGAGTGACATAGGCTTCTTTTTGTCTCTTTCTAAACCCCTATTTCCCTAGAATGGGGGCAAAAGCTAGTTAGTAAATGTACAAGTTCTCGAAAACAAATAGTCATATTTTTTTGTTTTAGATATATATTTTTTGTACCCTATCACAATGTTGTCGTATTTAACCCAAAGAGTGAGGTTGAAAGTCCGCCTATGTACCACTATTGTACATGAAGTTTAAATAAATCATCATCTCCTGCTAGCCTTTTCCCAACTATGTTGGCGTCGGCTTCCAGTATAACCGGATGTAGCTGAATATCAGTATTTTACATGGAGCGACTGCCTATCTGACCTACACAACCCAGTTAATACTGGGTAATACGATACCCCTTGATAAGACTAGTTGTCAGACTTTCAGAACACTGACTACCTGTAACGACTGTCAAAAATCTACAAATGACAGCCGGGACCAAGGTTAAACGTGCTTTCCGAGGCACGGAGAAAACTCGGTATGTAACGGGTGGTCACCCATCCACAAACTAACCTAGGCAAGCGCGGCTTAACCTAAAGATCGACCCGAACGACTGCTATTAATTAGCCATTAGCTCCTCAATAAAGTTTAAATAAATAAAATACATAAATGGACGAAATGGGTAGATGGTTAAATGTTATGTTAGTTCTAAATCCAGATCATAAGTGTGCTCACCTCTCCATACGCATCCTCATCGTCTTCTTCCGAGGACTCCTCAAACTGTACATTGATGCCGTATGTCTCGTCAATCTCAGTGTTGCCCTCAGCCGCTGAGCTTATGTTGAAGTCTGTTATTTTCTTACCTGTGGATAAAATATATTATATATATATGAAACTTGACTGGTTTTAAGAGAATGGTCATTTCGGTCCACCCAATATCAATGATAATAAAAAAAAAGAAAATCGGCCTACAATTAATAATAATAAATTTTGTTTATTTCTCTTCCACTAATAAATTAAATCAGTACTTATGATGTAACATATAACAGGAATAATGAATTATTTTATTTGTGGGAGACTGGCGCCTAAACTAAGCAAAGGCCTGTATTTTAAGTCACTAAAATTGATGGAGAATCACAACACAAACATAAAAAATTACAGTCAAACTGAGAATCTTCTTTTTTGAAGTCGGTTATAATCCAGTTTTTTTTATTTGCATGAACTTAGAGTAGGCTGAATGCCAATCTGTTGTTGTTTACCTTCTATCCTCATTAGTAATTTCTCCTGTATTGTTGGTATGTTTATTGAAATTTAAACTCACATACACAACCGTGCGGGATCGAACCAGTGACACGCAGCGCAACAGTCGATCGCTCAGCCACTGCGCAAACCTTGCCGTCAAATGGTTTTGTACCATCATTATGTTTGTTTACTCTATGGGTACGAAAGTTTGTCAGAACTTACCCAAATTAACAAGCAATGCAAATCTCTCATCGGCAACAGGTCCCAACAGCATTTCAATCTCCTTCTTCTTATCCAAGTCCTTAAGTTTATCATTCTTCAATACAACCAGTACTTCGTCACAAGCTCCACACAAGATATCCCTTGGCTGGTCTCCGAGAGCACTTTGCATGAATGTAAGGAGCATCTCATAAGCATGTCTTGTGTGCTGTGCCCGGGGACGGTAGAGTACTCCAGGTGTGTCATCAGCCCAGGCAACTCGGGAGGTCTTTGATTTGGAGAGTTCGTAGGATGCTTCATCACGTTTTTGACGCCTGGAATATGAATAAAATGAATTTTGTTTTGAGTGGACAACATCATCATCTGCCTCGCCTTTTCAGTCATGTCAGTTTACAGTATTGTTTCGTTGTCTAGTTTGCCGCTGAATACCAGTATTTTACATGGAGCGATTCCCTATCTGACCTCCAAAACCCAGTTAGTACTGGGTAATACAATACCTTTTGGTAATACTGGTTGTCAGACTTTTGGGACACTGACTATCTGTAACGACTGTCAAAGACCTACAAATGACAGCTGGGACCAACAGCTTAACGTGCTTTCCGAGGCACGGAGGAAACTCGGTATGTAACGGGTGGTCACCCATCCACAGACCAACCAAGGCAAGCGTGGCTTAACCTAAAGATCGACCTGAGCTGCTGCTATTAATTTTCCACAAGCTCCTCCATGAGTTGAGTGGACAACATGAGTGGGTTTAAAAGTATTCATGTATGTCTTATGCACCTTGCAGGTATTACAGAAAAGAAAACATCATCTGTTGAATTAATAATGATAATAGGGAATATGCAAGACATTTTTAATTTTTTATGCTTTGTCCTGTACTATGAAACAATGTGATACACTGATTGTATCTTCTGATACAAGACTTATTCTACAATTTATTATTTTATATTGCGTTTTTTTGGTTAAATGGAACGCAAACTCAAAACGCATCTTCTAAGATAGTGCCAGTAGTGACGTCAAAGTCCATGTGCTTAAGAAACACTTTTATTTTAAAAGTACTTTTTTCACTAAGATTTTGTTATTACATTGTAATTGCAATTTTTACTGAAATAAAACTTATATAATTATTATATTAACCCGTTGAATGTCGTCAAGTTCCTACAGGGGAACATAACACAAAGTGCAAATGTGTGTGCCAAGTGTTGAACTTTATATGGTGTAGCTACGTGTTGAACTTTTTATGGTGTAGCTACAGATTTAACAGTAAAATCTTCGTTTTTCTGAAAGTCGATTTAAGGAGCGTTTTCGCGCGTTTTTTTGCGAAATTCAAGAGCTAAATATTAAAATTGTGGAAGTTGGCAAAAATTAACTTTTAAAACTTTACTTGGGTTGTTAGTACTGTTTTTCGCTTCCAAAATCGTCAAATTTATGAGTAACGTTTTAGCGAGGTAGGACTTCAGAATTTACCGTTAAACCGATGACTACACAGTATTAAATTCCCCTGTGGGTACTTAAGACACTTGTGGCATTTTGTCTTGTTTCACTGTAGGAACTTCACAACATAGGTACAATGGATTAAAGTAAAGTAAAAAGTTTTTATAAATCAGACATTTGAGATATCCATTGAATGCAACTGTTTACACACATGAGATAAACAAATCTAAATGTTCCCAGGATACAAGATAAGTGCTATGGAGAGTTTCATTTTTTTATAATGTTGCCCCATGCTATGAATTTCTCCGGTATTGTGGGAGAGTCTACAAACATTTTAACTCACGTACACAAAAGTACGACAAAACCTGGAGCAACAACCTGATGGTACACAAATATTTGTTGCGTGCAGAGGTCGAACAGGCGAAACGCGGCACAGCAGCCAGTCGCCACTGCGCCAACCGTGCCTGTCAAGTCGTCAATCTATTTGAAAACAGGAATGCTTACTTGACTTTTCTCTCTTCAGTTTTATCCGGCTTAGTGCGCTGTGCTCTGTCGCCCATGCGGGTCCCAGTGAGCTTACCCGACAAGGACAACACCTCACCGGTGGCTTCATCACGGCCTCGTCGCTCTATGAGCCTTACATCAGCTTGCAAGACCAAGTTCGAGTTCTAGGAAAACAAATTCGAGGAAAATATTTCAGGAACCATTAAAAGCATGAAGAAAAATCAGTATAATAAAAGAAATAATGAGTTTATTGGTAGAAATACTTGGTATTGGAAAAGAAAACGTGCTAAATTGCACAATAACAAGCAATGATTTTATCAAAATAATGCGTATAAAAATATTATACTTACGGCTTTGTATTCATATTGCAACTGTCTCGCAGCCGCATCAGCCATCTCGCTTTATTTTATTCACACTCTTCACTATCGTTTAATCACTCTTAATGTTTTATGCCGTAAAATTCTAAAAGATAACACGACAAAACAAAATTTGCTAGGTTATGCCGCCGTCGCCATGTTTGACTGTTTACTGACACAGATAAAAAAAAGCAGTCGGAGTATTTGGTTATTTATCAAGTTCGTAAACGGTATCACGAAACTAAATGAGTTTTTGTGGTTACTCACCACGTTTATTCCTGAAAGTTGGTATTTTATTTATAATTTGGTTGGAGTTGACCAACTAATTTATATACGTAAGCTGTGATGTAAACTGATGTAGTCTGATAATATATAAATCCCAAATCGACAACAACGTCATTTCATTGAAGCTAGCTTGGTCATTTTATAAATGCTAATACGCATGACTCGGACCGTCTTGTCATAACCCTTCATGGTAAAAAAACGCTTACCAATCCAGCAAAGGCCTTGGTTAATCCGTGGCCTTTATTTTCTCAAAGTAACTCCTACTACACTACTACTAAATTAATGTAGGTAGGTATATTAATATAGCAATTTTTGGTATGTACATACATACATGCAAAATATAGAAAAGTATCAGTAGGTATTACGAAGTGGTCGTTGAACCGGGTTGATGACCGCATACAAGAACACGTCAGAATACGTCACTGATTTGCAAAAAAAAGTGATGGCTGTGATCTGATCAATCTTCTCATCACAAAAAGTTATAGTGTCTGTGACACCTATGACACTGTGCCAATTTTCAGCTTATCTTGCGCCGCGGGATTAGAGTAAGAACCTTGGTAGGAATCAGTAATGATTTTATTGAATTTTCCTTAAGGTTTATTAAAACACTGGCTTTGTTTGTATTTACTTTCGTTCAAATATGTAGGTACTTTTATTTTTTTAATTTTTTATTTATTATAAAGGCATCAAACCCAATACAAAAACACAAATACAAATTACAATACATTAAAAAGTAATGTAAGTAACTAGTTAGGTACTTGCTCTGATCGACGACGGGTCCACTGTGTGATGTGTCCTATGGATGTGTCATAACCAAAGAGTATAGTCATAACTCACTTGTACGCAAATGAATGTGAAAAAATACTTCGATACAAACTAAAAAATTGTCAAATTCATAAACTCATTCTTTTTTAAAACACGGCAAAAGGATGGGTTCGGAAGCAGATGGCTCCGGACTGTAAAGTGGTCACCGTGCAAGCGGTGCCTCAGCAGCAAGCAGCTGCGGGCACGGCATACATGTAGTGTGTATAGTGATAAGTAGTGTTAAGAAGTGTCACGAAACTTACATTGTCGGGAAAAATAAATTGTAATCTGGTAGTAAGTAGTTGTAATCTTAAATTTTTTGTATCTGCATAAAGGAAATTTCATTTTTTTTTAAAAAAAAAGGGGGAAGATATGTGGGGACACAAGTAACAAAGTGTCGATGAGGCAAAATGCAATGTGCCTCACGCAGTGAAACCGCTCGCCAGTCGTTTGCCCGCCTCCGAGCCTAAAGTACATGTGTTAGTGACTAGGTATTAAGGCATTTATGTATCGGTCATTTAATCAGTGAATAGATTTTATATTAGACTTTAATCAGCGTTTCAATTCTCCCAACCACACCTAGTACATGCCCCAACAACGGTTCAAAAAATTTCAATTTAAAATCATCATAAAGCCATAAATAAACTACAAAATACGCTTCTCCAAATTAATTTTATAAAAGCATCTCAGCAAACAGTGTTTAATCACAGTTGCTGCGGCCATTGGCGAGGGGAAAGAATAAACAAATAATAGGACTGGCAATGGCGTCTGGCGGCCCGACTTAGTTAGGTGAAGGTCGCCGGTAGTCGCAGGATGCTAGTTCAGATTAGATGCGAACGGGAGATATTTATTCAATGTGATGAATCATTCACTATTAACATGTTGAAATCTCATTTTTTTTTCAATTAGGTAGTCAAAAAATATTGTTATGTAAATGTTTCGCTAGTGGAAACAAAACAAATAGAAATATGAAAGTAAAGTTTGTTCGCTAACGGACGCTATTAAGCTATATTGACCATGAGAAGTTGAAAAATTGTTTTTTTTTGTTTTTCAACATTTTGGACGTGTTTTTTAATGATGATGAGGCGGCGAGCCTTTTTGACGGATTGCCACCGTGGGACCTGGTGGCGATAGTCCTTGCGCGACACGTGCACGCGCACACACGACACGGAAGTTTCGGGAAGTTCCTGCACATCATTGGGGGGGGGGGGGGAATCGCCCGTACCCGATGGTGGTCTGCCCCGCTTGGGCGGAGCACCGCTGTATATTCGTAGAGGTGATCGGCAGCGGCGTCCTCTCACGTCCGGGCCTGTTCAGTCCATGGTCTGAGAAGGAATGGGAAGCGGTCACCTTCTGCGAAGCAGTTATGCTTGCGAAGAACGGACGTTTGAGGGAGAGAACGTCAGTCACCGCGAGACTATTCCCGCCCATCGTAAACGTTGGTCTATGAATGGTGAGCAAAGGGTAGCTCACCGTTCGTCCGCCAAGTCACGACAGGATGTTCCATGAGCGCCTCAAAGAGATGTCAGTAAAGCAGATACATATAGGCAGCCAGGACCAACGCCTGCCGGGGATGTCGGTTGTTTGAAAGAGATACCGCGTCTCCGGAACGCAAAGTGAACATGGATGGGTTTTAGTCAGTAAAAGTCAACACACTCCCTTCCACTTCGCCCAGAGTGGAAGAAGTTAATCGATGATTTTCGTCTAGTAGAAGGGGGTGTCGTAATAAATGAATGGGCCCTAAGGTGTTTGATATCCTTAGCACTAAATCGAATCGAAATTCAAGATTCTAGTCCTTATCAAAAAACCCCGGGGAGATAACAATGAAAGTTTTTCAAGAGAAATTTTATAATGTCAAGCCCATGCTTCAAAGTTTACAAACATTGGGTGTCACGTGATGTAAACATTGACATGCGCTCGAGCACCGAACGACGACGCGGTCGCGACAGCCGAACCGGCACGAATCATTTTATTTTCTATAAGTTGTCAGGACTGCGAGCCTTATTCATCCTCTTTCATTAGTTAGGACTTTTTCTCCTTCTGTTGAACTGTATCATAGTCAAATCATTTAAGTATGTACACGTATCAAGGTTTTTTCTAAACTTGCATGTCCTGTGTGACCTTTGTCTCATTAATTTAGTTTTGGCCATCGTCTCTTATATAATTTACCTTGTTTGTTATGCAAAAGATCGTGTCATCTGTTGTCTTTCTGAAAGTTTCATTTTTTGTTGTCAGCTTCATCTTCGTTTCCGGGAAAATCATCGCGGCAAAAAACAGCCTAATTCCACACCAGCCCTAATTTATTGATCCCTAAAAAGAGACAATGACATATCATTCACTAAAGTGTGAATGAGAGCGCACTAAGTTGTGAATGTAGTAGTGTTGTGCGTGAATCACGCGTCTACCTACAAAATATGGCTCACTTCTGTCATGGAGGCACATAAACAAACAGCAGCGAATTAAATGTGACGTAAAAATGGCGGCACCGTCAAACGGTAGTGGTAATCTCGTGGAAGAATTTGAAGAATCTTTTCAGGTGAGTCCACTTTGCTCATTTCAACTCGTATTTTTTCGAACATTTCGATAAAATTTCATTTCATTCATAACCTCAACAAAATAGGATTACATATTCACAAACGTCAGGTCAGACTACGATGTAGTTCTACCAACCTAGCAAATCTAATCTAATCGTGGCCCGGTGTTGCTATTCAGTAGAAGCTTCGTATGGTGAATAAAATCTCTCTTCGGGAAATGCCGAACAACTTTCGTGTGTACGTGACCCACATTTGCTTACGAAGCTTCTACTAACCCGCGACTGTCGTGAAGGGATTTTGTTGCAAGCGCATCTCGTTCAAGTCGGCCATTTTACTGATAATGTTTTCACATCATTACGAAAGGTTTATCGCGTGTTTATTAATTCAATTAGCGGACGGAGAACTGTAAAGTATTATGTTGTGTCGCGTAATTCATAAATAAAAACGTACATTTGTTAACGATGGTGTAATAGTGACTGAAGTGTGATGAAACTTTGTTGATTGATTTTTGGTGTTTGTGATCGTAAAAAGGATAATGTCTGTGGCTGGGGAAGAAGTTATTATGTCTTCGAACGGAATGTCAATACAGGTATTCCGCCCAACATGGGAGGAATTCAAGGATTTCAACAAATACATACAGTACATGGAATCAAAGGGGGCTCATAAGGCTGGCCTTGCGAAAGTGATTCCTCCGCCGGAATGGGTGCCCCGGAAGTCTGGCTATGATCTGGAGCAGCTGAACGTGACGATTCCTTCGCCTATATGCCAGGTAGTGACTGGCAAGCAAGGTTTGTTTCAACAAATAAATATTCAAAAGAAAGCTATGACCGTGAAGCAGTTCGCAGTAATGGCTAACTCTGCCAAATACTGCACCCCTCGTCACACGGGTTTCGACGATCTTGAGAGGAAATACTGGAAAAATGTCACTTATGTGGCACCTATTTATGGAGCTGATGTCAATGGTAGCATAACAGACCCTGATGTCAAAGAGTGGAACATAAACAGCCTTGGCACAATCCTTGACTTCGTAAACTCTGACTATGGCATTGAAATTGATGGAGTTAACACCGCCTACCTGTACTTTGGTATGTGGAAAACGACATTTGCTTGGCATACTGAAGACATGGATTTATACTCTATTAACTACTTACACTTTGGTGATCCTAAAACCTGGTACGCAATCCCACCGGAACACGGTAAAAGATTTGAACGGATAGCTTCCGGTTTCTTCCCAACATCAGCTAAAACTTGCCAAGCATTCCTCCGACACAAGATGACATTAATTTCTCCTCAAATATTAAAACAATATTCAGTTCCGGTTAATAAGATCACACAAGAGTGCGGCGAGATAATGATTACATTTCCGTATGGTTATCATGCCGGTTTCAATCATGGTTTCAATTGTGCAGAATCTACAAACTTTGCTGCTCCCAGATGGGTTGAATATGGCAAGCGTGCTACCCAATGTACCTGCAGTAATGATATGGTAAAGATATCAATGGACACTTTTGTGAAACGGTTCCAACCTGACCGCTATGAACTATGGTTGAAGGGACAGGATATTGGTTGCCATCCTGAGCAACCAGAAAAGATGGTTCCTGCACCGCATCCTTCAGGCCAAGATATTTTGTGCAATAAACATAATACTGAGCTACCGGAATCATTTATAGAAGCCGAGATAGAAGGGTTGAAAAAGAAAAAGCGGCATCCTTTACATTTGAAGCGAGCTATGGCTAGTAAAAGCATATCTGAAGGTGCTATTGCTGTCTCTATCCTCGGTCATGATGTCATGGATGATGATGAGATGACAATGGCAGAAGGTGATCTAGATATGATGACTTCAATGAAGAGACCAAACTTGCCTTTACAACCGGATGAGACACAACTTGATGCCCTTGAAGATATTTGGCTGAAAGGAGATGAGATGGACCCTTCAGAAGCACAACTACCTGATGTAGGGTACATAGATTCTGATAAAGATTCTGACTATGAAGCACCAAAGAACAAGAAAAACTCTAAAACACGTAAAAAGCGTAAGGACAGTATAAAGAAAGAAGTTAAAGTAAAGAAGGAAATCAAAGAAGAAGATGCCAATCCTAAAGAAGGGGAAGAAGACAATGGAACAGAGAAAGAGAAGGAAACGACGGAGAAAAAGAAGGCTCCAGTGCAAAAAAGAGGAAAAAAAGTGAAGTCAAAGAAATTATCAGAGGAACAACTTGAAACCATGGCAGCTCTAGTCTCGAATTGGGAATCTCCTCCTCATGTTGAGGAAGAGATACCGATCCTCAATCCAGCGCCAGATACCAATGATCCTTTGACCACAGCAGCGGGTAGTCTGACTACCCACACTACTATAGTACGAGCCCAACCTGCGCCTACCGCAACTACAGTCACACCTCCCGCCGCTATAAAAGAAGCGAAGAAACGGAAATCTAAAGCAGAAGGTGAAAAAGTAGAAAAACCTAAGAAAGAAAGGAAAAAGAGGGAACCTAAACCCAAGAACCCTGATGCTCCTGTCAAAGAAAAAAAGCCTCGAAAGCCTAGGACACCTAAGAAGATTAATTACGAGTATAGTTCGCCTGTGGAACCAATCATGGCGAAGCCTCAACAGTCGTACCGGCCAACACCGATGACAAAACTAACGTACTCACTCGCCGACATACCCATACCATCGACGACGACAACAACTATGTCAACATTATCACCAAAAATTGAGCGGAAACCTAGTCCGCCAAGGCCACCGAAAACATACTCCGCCATTGTATTAGATCCCAGTTTAAGGGTACCAAAAGTGATACCGCCAATAAATAAGAATCCAAGTGCGTTTGAGGGCGAGTTTCACAAATTCATGACACAATCAAAGTCTGTTCCACCACCGCGGGCGCCAAGGATGATCCAAACACCTCGGAAACTTTCGCCGGAAGTGTCTCCGCCGGGTGATAAAGTTGTCGTTGAAAGTAACGAGACGCCGCCAATGCCACAGCAGAGGGACGCGTGGTCTATGCCTGTAGGGCAGTACAATGATTCTATATTCCTCAACTCGCCTTTAGATTATAGGACCTATTCAGGCGCTGAAAGACTTCAACCTCCTGTGGATAGGAGTCAGTGGAGGCCAGAGTATTATCACCAACCACCTATGCACAACTCTGCTGTGCCCGCGCCTCAAGTGTACCCTCAAATGGCAAATAATTACTATAGGAGTCCCTATCAATCTCCGTGGCAGTATGGATATCAGAAATGAACAGTATTTATTTTATTTTGTATAGGCAATGTCCACGATTTTGTCTCATTTGTGCAGTGTTTTGAAGTCTAATTTTATGTCGAGTATTTTGATAGTTCTAAGACAGTGTAGTGCAGTCATATTGACTGCTAATTCATTCTCATTTATATTTACGATTTTCGTAAAAATCTAAAGCAAGCTCTGCCCTATGTTATGAAGATTTCATAATCAAGTTTTGTAGTATGTACGTCCTACATACGTTTAAAAGCAATATCGCTGACATTTTATCACCCCATCGCGCAGTATGTAGACACAATTTAACTTTTTTTTTGTACCTATGTACTTACATCAATGTTGAATTTAAAATCCTCATGTATAAGTTTCAAGATAATAGGAGAGAATATATGTATAATATAGAAATATAAAGAAATATATATATATTAGGAAATACATAGCTATTAGAAGGCAGCAATACTTTATTAGATTTCTGAACACTGCATAATGAGACTTCATTCGTATCGTAAGTTCTACTTTTAATTTAGGATGGATTTTTTTGTTTAGAAAATAACACCATTGATAACTTAAAGATAAATAAGAGCTGCAGTGTGTCTTTTTTATCCGCGTAATCAATCACGGTATGTGTATGCAGAAACCCGAAATTCGACTTACCAGAGAGTATAAATTCTACCCAATAACAACTGGATTGTCATGTCCAAAAGGCGGTTATCCCATTTAAAATTCTGGTATTCAGCTGCATCAGATTGTAATAATATCCAAAGTAGAACTTGTGATGTCGTAATAGAATAATTTATTTATCTTACAATTAAATTCAATTTAGAGTGAGGAATACCGTAATTATTGTAAATTCTATTAGCCATTTATGACGACTGATTAAAAGTGGTTGGTTTTAAGATCATTTATGAGTTTTTTTATTTAAGTTTGTAAAGAAATGTAGGTTTTCGTACTTACACTCGTCCAATTTACACCCGATCTTAGGTCTTGTAGATAATTTTTGACGTTTAGACCTAATTTGTACTGCGGGTAGCAATCAGGGCATTTTCAGTCGCTATTGCTTAAAGAACAAAATCAAAAACGATCAAGTGCGAGTCAGACTCGTACACACGTCAACGTATTTTTAGTGCTCATTCTGATGTAATGGAAATATACACTCAACCACAAAACAAAGTTTGTTCTTCATAGCTTTTGGCTTCAGTGTGATGAGAAAGTCCTATATCTCAAAAACTTATAATTAACAAATCTTGTTGAAACCAAGTTTCGTTAGTTTTTTTTAAACTTACTACAAACCTATTTTTTTAGAATGTTCCTCTTTATAAAATAGAGGTGGGGGGGAAGTATACAAGAAACCTCTATATAATGTTATAAGATCTATCGATAGACAGCCTATACAGTTAAATACGAAGATAATTCTTTTTCAACTTTCAGTTACATGTTAGGGCCACCTCTTTATTGTTTTTTCATAATTTGACACCTCATTTGTGTAACGGTTCATAGAAAGCCCCAAATTTCAATTTTCTTTATGGTGACAGTAGTTTCGGAGTTAAATAGCTGTGACATACGGATAGACAAGACAGGGCAAATCTATAAGGGTTACGTTTTTGCCATTTGGCAACGGAACTCTAAAGGGTTTGTTGAGCGGGGGAAAAATTAAAAAACTTTCAGAAAATACCAAGTGGGTTTAAAAAAAATACGAAGTTAGGTTGCCTGCAAGTTTATAGCTGTTATCGTAGTACGGATTGGGTCTTAACTGAAATAAGTTAAAATCGTTACCTATATTGATTGGGCGTAATATTGGAACGTATGTAGGACTCTAGATATAATTAGGCGGGTTATATGTCAAACGAGTAGTTTTCATTTTAGTTGTAAAAATGCTTTTTAAGTGTGCGTAAAAAGAGGTACGCAAGAAAAAAACGCATTGGCAATCGCATAGACACTGGTAAAAATTGATATTAGGGAAAAATACAGTTTTCTAGTAATATTCAAGATTTGGGCAGTTATATCTCTTTACCTGTTAAATTAACGATGCAATTTGACATGTTACTCGCTCGTTACAGCTTTATTTTAGACCTAATTACCTATAATATAAGATTTTTTTTAATGTCATTCTTCTTGAAAATCGAAGTGCAATATTTCGGTTATTGTAAATTGCGCAAATTGTCATTATTTGATTAAAATCTAATATTGTTTTTTCTTAATCAGATTATTATCAAGAAAAGTAAAATAATTTGAATGTAAACTTGAGTGTATGCTAAAAATTTATGAAACTACATTATTTGGTTGACGTGGCTACTTTGTGATTTGTCGCAGAAAATTGTCTTGCGCAAATTTGAAGAAACTTTATTTCATTATTTTATCTGTTTGAAAAAATTGTCCTTGATAACGCATTTTTTCGAATTTAATTTCGTTTCAACCGATACGAACGGATTGTAGAAAGAGCTTCTGAAGTATCTGTCGGTGTCCTGTGTTTGTCCGTATAGGTTTATCCGAAGTTCACGAAGAATCGTGTGTTTAAGCAAGTATTTTAATCCGTTGGACATGTAAAAACAATTTGCCCTGATTGGCTGTACCAAAAGTGTTACATTTACTCTAAACACAACAGAAAACCGATAATTTTAAAATAATATAATGCTCTGCACACACTAGGCGATATTGTGAACTCAAGATATTGTAGAATTTGGGAGAATTAGAAGTAGTTCTGGTGTTGGAGGGGACTAGGTCCTCCTTGCACAAAACAATCACCCTGAGTGGGATATACTTGGCATTGCTTCGAATGTTTCAACCTTTTTGTGGACAAGATAGATTTAAGGCGGTTCCATGGAGTTGTTTGTCTATGCTTCTCCATAGAAATCTTCTCTTTGGAATGGACAACTACAGTACTTTCACAAGTTATTATGTCATGTGACTGGGACTGTAGCAGCATCTTTTTTTTTATTTTTATGACATTCAAAAGTGCTACTTTAAGTTTGAAGATTTTTTGGCACTGGAATTTAGAACTTTAATATTTATAAGTTACGGTATAAAAAAGCTAACCGTCTAGTTTTACAATTGTCCTGGGGTTTGGAGAAACTAAGATCATATTACGCTTAAAACATTGCCTTAGAGCTACAATTATTTATTGCAAGAAAACTTGCCACCTACAAAACTTGAGCTCACAAATTGCAGGGTGTCAGTCAAACGTGAGATATAGAATAAATGATAGTCATAGCATATTATATATTAACTCGTGGTTACTTGGTCAGAATCCATTTTTTTTCGGCAATTTTCCTCTTTATTATAACCTTGACAACTTTGCAGTCGTTAAAATACCCCGCCGGGCGCTGTGGCGGCCTTACGCTGGCTTTGAGAAACTAAATGGGACGCTGGTCCCACATAACTGCGGACCAGCTTCCCGCAAAATAATGAAATCAAAGATTTGAGTTGTTAGTTTTACCCAATCGCGTCATAAACCTGTGTCGTTGACAGTTAAATAGTATTATAGTTTGTTTCACTTGTACTCAAAATCGTATTTGTGTATGCATCCGGTCAGACTCAGAATTCGCTTCCGCTTCCTTGTGACCTAATTACGGTGGCTTAATACAACGATTAAAAATCTTTGAACAAAAATACACACAATTGTTAGTTAATATGCCAAAAAAATGTTGAGATGTACTATTTATTTATTTTATGTATCATGCTGCATTTTTGGCACACTTATTGAAATTAATTACATATTTGTAAAACTGATACTTTACCTCAATAAGTCCTGTTATAGCAATTGAATACTGATTTCAATAAATTAATCTGTAAATTATTAACAAATAATTTCACCAACTGAAAAAAAAAACCGGAACTTAAGATTAGAATTAAACAAGCAACCACGAGAAATTGTTCACTGTAGATTAATTTGAAGGCGTATAATTTCAAATGCTGTTTTAAAAATGAAATTCTTTCAATTAAAATAATGATGAGTATTAACTGGATTTTATTTATAGAACCTCACACATTTTTTTCCACTTCTACCAATCTTTTTGTAAGAAAACAGGATAATTATTTTGCGGCAATCAAGACCTTGTATCAAGTCTGTAGTTCCTGAAAAGGAATATAATAAAAAATAAAATCCTTACTAATATTATAATAGCGAAAGTGAGTTTGTTACGTCTTCACGCCTAAATGGCTAAACCGATTTTTATGAATTTTGGTACAGAGATAGTTTCAGTTGCGCCCGCGCACCCCCCCTGTGTGGACGTGTTTTGTTTAACGGAGCGACGCGCATCGCGTATCGTAAATCAATATGACGAATGTAGTGAAATGTGCATCTTGTAATATCGTTATTGATGAAATGCTAGCGTATATACAGAACAAAGTGTCAGTGATAGATGAGGATACCTTGGTTCGAATTTGTACATCTTCGTTCTCCAAAGAAGATATTGAAAAATCGAAATTGTTGTTATTTGAGTCTGTGCCTGGTGTTAAAATCAAACGCAGAAATAAGGGAAAGGAAGTACGAGACCTAGCTGATATTGTGCAGGTCTTCAAGTCGAAAGAACCGGATCTGTTTCCAATCTATGTCGCCAGGGATTTAGAACGTCTACCGCCAGTACTGTTTGATCACCTGGACTGCACGAAACTACTTAAGGATTTACTCCTAGTTCAAGAAGAATTGAAGAATATCAAGTCAACATATGTTTCGCAAAGTCAGTTTGAGGAGTTGAAAGCAGAATTACTTCAAATGAAAAACGATTCTTTAGTACCGGAAAACGTAAACAGACAACGAGGCGCTTGGATGCTAGATAGTGGGCCCATTGGGCTTTCACATATCGATCATTTATCGCTGGAGAAAAGTAATAGTAACACTTGTAAGCAACAGGAAATCGAAACCACTCCAGTACAATTTAGAGATATTTTGGGGGTAGCAGTGAATAATCACCGCAACGTATCAGTTGATTCGCAACGGTCGGCTATTTTAAAACCGGTCACAGACAGCGGTACTAATGTCACAAAGCCGTCTACGTCTGCATCAAGTGGTAAAAAAGTAGCCATGACGTCACCGCCGCACTCCAATGCAAACCAGAATAATGACAAGAATGAAGCCGCGTCGAGTGCTACTGTACTTAACGTAAACACAAACTCTAAGCGAAACGTTAATGATGATTATAATCATAACGGCTGGCAGGTAGTGAATAGACGTAAGAAACCTATGAGATATCGCTATACAGGTTCGACGGGATTATGTCGCGACAATGAGGGAAAGTTTAAAGCGGCGGATAGAAAGATACCTATATTCATTACGAAAGTACATAAAGATAGCACTGACAAAGATATAACAGAATACGTTTACAATAAAACTAAGGAAATGATTCTGTTAGAGAAAATATCTTTTAAGAATGAAAGAGAATACAATGCCTATAAATTCTTTATATCGGAAAGCAAATCGTCATTATTCCTTGATAGCGGTTTATGGCCTGAAGGAATCATATTCAGGCGATTTGTAAATTTCAAGCGAACATTCATGAACGTCGAGGCGTCGCCGCGTCGTGCCCGGTCTGATAACGTAGTGGATGGATAAAGACAGCCTGTACACATTGGTTAGCTTTAATTGTAAAAGTGTTAAGCGATCGGTAGACTATGTCAGGCAATTATGTCATACCTCTGATATAATAGCCTTGCAAGAAACATGGCTACTACCGAGTGATATACATTTTCTAAGCGACATCGATTCTGATTATGGCTATGTTGGGACATCAGCTGTAGATACTACGGCGGGTATGCTCGTAGGCCGGCCATACGGTGGTGTGGCGATATTGTGGAAGAAGAGCGTCTTACAGAATGTGACTATAGTGCAATGTGACAACGCTCGCGTCTGTGCTATTAAAGTGGAGTTAGGGCAAAGGTCATTTTTAGTGTTTAGCATTTATATGCCTACTGATTGTGTCGTGAATCTACCGGAATTTACGGATTGTCTCGGTTTGGTAAGTGCTATTATTAATAATGAACACGTTGAGACGGTTTATTTACTTGGGGACTTTAACGCTCACCCGGGCCAATTATTTTTTAATGAGATGTTAGACTTTTGTGCGGAGGCTGAGTGGTTATGTGCTGATGTTGAATTGCTGGGCCTCTCATCTGATACGTATAGCTTTATAAGTGATGCGAACGGGTCTAGACGCTGGTTAGACCACTGTCTAGCTACGGAGTCCGCTATGCAAACTATGGTTAGTGTAGAAATTAAGTATGACGTCATGTGGTCGGATCACTTTCCTTTGGTTATATGCTGTAATTTGAATAGTATTAAACCTAAAATAGCATGTAATAATAGTGAATCTTGTAATAAAATACGTTGGGGTGAGAGAACCGCTGAAGGAATCGAATTATATAATAAATTATGTAATGAACAATTAAAATTAATAGATTTTCCTAGTGAATTAAGTGACTGTTGTGATTTTTCTTGCGATGATGTGGAACATAAATATTTTATCGACAAAATGTATGACGAAATTGTAGACATTCTAAGCCGAGCAGCAAATGACAGTTGTATTAGTAGGATACGCAAGAAGAAACCTGTAGTAGGTTGGAACAGATATGTCAGTAGTGCTCACCGGGAAGCCAGGTCTAAGTTTCAGTTATGGACATGGTACGGCAGACCGAAGTCGGGTCGTGTATGGAGTGAGATGCAAGAAAGCCGCAAATTATTTAAAAGCCGGTTAAAGTGGTGTCAAAATAACAGTGACCAACTTAAAATGGACATTCTGGCATCGCATCACGCCAATCATGACTTTCGTAGTTTTTGGAAGTCTACTAATAAAGTAAACAGTAGGCCGGGTTTGCCTGTGAGCGTTGGTGGCATTACTGATCCAAAAAACATAGCTGACATGTTCAAAAGTCATTTCTCAGTAAATTCACCATTGGGACCATCACAGTCAGGGCTTGGTGGTGTGATTCGGGGGCAGGAGCTTAGTGTAAGGTTTAAGGCCAAAGACGTTAAAAAGGTTATCATGACCATGACCCGAGGCAAGTCACCTGGCCACGATGACTTGAGTATCGAGCATCTTAAGTACGCGGGTGTCCACCTTCCAAGGGTTCTAGCTATGTTTTACTCTTTATGTCTAGGACATTCATACCTACCTACAGCTATGATGCGGACCGTGGTGGTACCGATCGTAAAGAGTAAAACTGGTGATATAAGCGATGCCAACAACTATAGACCCATCTCTTTGGCTACGGTGCTGTCTAAGGTTCTTGACAGTCTGCTTAACTCACTTATGAGTGGCTGTCTCGAGATACATGACAATCAATTCGGTTTCAAATCAGGACTTTCCACTGAGACAGCTATTCTGTGTTTGAAGCAGACTGTCAAGTACTATACTGATCGCAAAACTCCAGTCTATGCTTGCTTTCTCGATCTTTCGAAAGCGTTTGACCTGGTTTCCTATGACATTCTATGGGACAAACTGAGCAACACAGCCCTACCAAGTGAATGCATTCGTATTCTTAAGTACTGGTATGGGTACCAGGTCAACGTAGTTCGATGGTCGGGTAGGCTGTCTGAACCATACAGGTTGGAGTGCGGGGTGAGGCAAGGGGGGTTGACCTCGCCAACGCTCTTCAACCTTTATGTAAACGCACTCATCGAGAGGCTTAGCAGCACGCATGTCGGATGTCATGTTGGTGGAGTTTGTGTAAACAATATTAGCTATGCGGACGATATGGTGCTGCTGAGCGCCTCGGTCTGTGGTCTGTCTAAGCTGCTCGGCATTTGTGAGGATTATGCTCTCAGTCATGGCCTGCTCTATAACACCAGGAAAAGTGAGTGTATGGTTTTTCGAGCCAGGGGTAGGTGTCCAGACAGTATTCCCAATATCAAATTAAATAGTGTACCGCTAAAAAGGGTTGACAATTTCAAATACCTTGGGCACCTGGTGACCTCTGACCTGAAAGACGATATGGACATAGAGCGGGAACGTAGGGCGTTGTCTGTTAGAGCGAACATGATAGCTCGCAGGTTTGCTCGATGCTCGCAGGAGGTCAAAAACACTCTTTTCAGAGCGTATTGCACGTGCTTTTATACGAGCGCCCTGTGGGCTAACTATACTCAAAAACAGTACAGCGCCCTACGAATCCAATACAACAATGCCTACAGGGTGTTGTTGGGGCTGCCTCGGTACTGCAGTGCATCGGGAATGTTCGCCGAGTCACGTATTGACTGCTTCTACGCGACGATGCGGAAACGGTGCACATCCCTGGTGCGCAGGGTTCGCGCCAGCTCCAACACCATCTTGAGGATGATGGCTGAGAGGTTCGACTGTCACTACATTAACAATTGTTGCATGCTTCATGTAGTGACAAAATATAAAATATAATTTAATGTAATTTATTCTAATTTATTTTAATTTTAATGTATTCTATTTTTGACTCAATCCCAACTTTTAATCTAATAATTATTTAATTTTTAATTTTAATGCAATTTTGAACAGTGACATGCTATTAAAATATTCATAATGTAATAATTTATTCAATGTTTAAGCTCATTTCAATAATTTTATTTTATTTAACTTACATTTATACCTATTTTAAAGCAAAATTTAAAAATGACATTTGTAATCTTATGTATGTGTAATAGATTGTATAAGTTGTTGCTCAAATTTGTATGGGAAAATTTCCTGAAATAAATGAAATTATTATTATTATTATTATAGTTGGGACCCTGGAGACGGACATAGGCCAAAAAAGTGAGAAAAGGGGGAGAAAAATAATTGTGTTTTCGATCATCACGCGGGTTAAAGTTAGCGTTACCCCAAAGTAACTGCCACGCGGACGAAGTCGCGTGTGGAAGCTAGTAAATATTAGGTCCTTACATATGAAATTGGCGTTTTGTATGGAAGGAACAAAAAGTCGAATATTTTTTAATATAATATATTTAATTAATCAAAGTATGAACCATTGTTTTCAATGCACTTTTGCCATCTTATAGGTAGTTCATTGATCCCTTTACTAAAAAAACCAGTCGGACGGGAATCAATAAAATCTTTGAAGGCGATTTGGACTGCCCCATCGGAGTTGAATTTTTTCCCTTGCAAAAAGTTATCCAAATTGCGAAAAAAATGGTAATCTGTTGGAGCAAGGTCCGGGGAGTACGGAGGATGTCTAAGACATTCCAATTCAAGCTCTTCTAATTTGGTAGCCGTCTGTTGCGCAGTGTGTGGTCTGGCGTTGTCGTGAAGCAGCAGTGGCGTGGAGCGATTGACCAGCCTTGGTTGTTTAGCCGCTAGCTTTTCCATCATGGTTTGTAATTGCTGACAATAGACATCAGCTGTAATAGTCTGGCCAGATTTGAGAAAACTGTAATGAACAATACCGGCACTAGTCTACCAAACGCTTACAAGTAACTTTTTTGGGGTTAATTTTCGCTTGGGGCAGGATTTGGCTGGCTGGCCAGGATCCAACCATTGCGCTGAGCGCTTCCGATTATCGTAAAGAATCCATTTTTCATCACAGGTAATGATTCGGTTTAAAATACCTTCATTGTTGTGCCGGTTCAGTAATGTAACGCAGCAGTCGACGCGCGTTTGCCGGTTTGCTTCAGTCAATTCGTGAGGTACCCACCTTTCAAGCTTTTTAATCTTCCCAATTTGCTTCAAGTGAATTAAAACAGTTTTATCACTAACATCGAAGCCTGCAGCTAACTCGGACGTGGTTTGCGATGGGTCCGCTTCCACAATAGCCTTCAAATCTCCATTATCAACTTGGGTCTCAGGCCGTCCACGGGGCTTGTTCTGCAGGTCGAAATTTCCAGAACGAAAACGTTGGAACCAAAAACGAACTGTGTTTTCTTTTGCAACATGACCGCCATACACATCATTCACCCTTCGAGTCGTTTCCGCAGCACTAGTGCCACGGCGGAACTCGTACTCGTAAATAATGCGATATTTTAAATTTTCCATTTTGTAAAATGAGTGACGCAAACAGAAGAAAAAAAACAAAGGAATGACGGTCATCGAAGCACAAATACATGAGTAAATAGCTGTACAAATTTGAATTTGGAATTCCTTACCAAAGAGGAGAAATTCGTGATTAAAGTGGCCAGTACGAAAAACGCCAATTTCATATGTAAGGACCTAATACATAATAGACAAATATTGATGACTAGCTTGTGCCCGCGGCTTCGCTCTCGTTAAATTCGGGGTAACACAGTTCCCCTTGCGCCTTATTGATTTGTAATAGCAACGCTAAGTTTTCCCTTTTCTTCCCTTTCTCTCACTCAAATCACACTTTAAAAAAAAATTGCCTATGTCCGTCTCCTGGTTCCCAACTATCTCTGTACCAACATTCATCACAATCGGTTTAGCCATTAAAGCGTGAAGTGGCAACAAACAAACAAACTCACTTTCGCTTTAATAGTATTAGTAAGGATATCATAACTAACAAGAGTCCTTTACTTTGCAAAGTTAGCAGCAAAAATAAATATTAAGACCGTACCTAGTCTATATTATTGAAGTTAATTCGCGTCTGAACAAGACCGCTTTTAAATGCGTCTAGATAAGATCGGGAAGAACAATACACGAAATGCTAGAAAACAATGTTCTATTTGTCCATATCTATGACTGTAAGAAAACATCAGAAATATTAAACTTGATATTTATTTATTTAACACTTCAAGCACAAAGTACAGAGGCGGACTTAATGCCATAGGCATTTTCTACCAGTCAACATTTGGGTGATGCAGAGACAAACAGTGGTAGGTGTAAAACAGAAAAAATATTACTTATTAATTTATTCTATATAGATATATAAATATATATCAAAGGATATAGATATACAGCCACTAAATAAAAATACAAACAATGGGGAAAACATTAACGATATGACGATACTGCCGACTTTTTGCGAAGAAACCCAAGAAATGTTTAAAAGATAAACAGTTGGTTGCCATCCTGATATTTGTAAATACACAAAAGATACAAGAACCTATCGCAACGCTTCATAAGATCACATCGAATTTCAAACAAAAAAAAAAGCCAGTCCGTTAATCCGTTCCGTGAAAACATCTTTTTCAATACACTTCCTTGAAAACTAGCTATTATTGCACTATGATTTGGTTCAGTATGCAGTGTTTCCTCACACGCGTGTTTTTTTTCTCTTTTATCCATCCTAACAAGGGCTTTCATTTTTTGTTTCATCACGGACGCCGGCAGTTTTTTTTTTAAAGCAGGGATTCGTTTTTAAGGCCTTCATATTAATTAATGATAAAATTACTTTTTGTTATGTTATAGGCTAGCTTAAAAAAATGAGTCTATCTTTAAGATTATTCAAAAATAAGGTACACATATTTTTTTATTTGAAATTAGACCAAAAATTACAAAGATATAGCCCATTAAAGTTACGTGTGACGTCACGCGTTGCTAAATTTTTTCGACGAGTGGCGTCAAATAAAAAAATACCTGCCCCTTATTTTTGAATAGTCTAAAAGACAGACTAAATAGAATGTAATTACATTGACCCTGGAAACTACCGTATCAAATTTCTCCGAAGTGTATTGAAAAAGGTTGTTTAATTCAGGTGAGAATTTGTCACTGCTGTTCTTGACTCTATAACATCCTAGCCACGGCTGCAATGACGCGTTTCCTGACTTGAATCAAAATGTACTGTTACCATCGGAGGTAAAAAGATAGATCATCATCAAACCACTTTCCAGGCATGTCTGAATGTGCTGACGAAGCAAGAGGCGTCTCCGTGCGTGGAGAAGGAAGAAGTCAAGGTGGAGGTTGAGAGATTTATCGACTTGGCGAGACAGATGGAGGCATTCTTCTTGCAGAAAAGGTTTGTACATATACAATGTGTCCGGTCATGGACTAGCGATATTTTAGATACTTATGTAACGAGTGTTTTAATATACTATTACGATACACACTTGGGTCTAATTCGCTTTCCCGCTTACGCCGTAAAGAATACTTTGAAAGAATCATAATTAAAAACTTTTTTTTTGTTTTACTTCACTGTTACGACCCTAGGCGTCCAGGTCAATAGCCGAAGATAGTGGGTAGATACTAAAGATTTTTTATTTTCATTTAAAAAAAAAACGTTGCCCCCCACTAGGAATTTCTCCTGTATCGTGGGTGCGTTTACAAACATTAAAAATCACATAAGTACACAAACAGCCAGACCCGTAACAGCTATCTGCATGTCATACAAATATTTGTTCCGTGCGGGGATCGAACCCGCGACACGTAGAGCAGCAGTCGATCGCTCGGCCACTGCGCCAACCGTGTTGTAAATTAAAAAGGGAACACAGTTTATATAATTGTTTTCTTGATTTGACAAAGATAAGTAATAGATTATTGGATAAGACTTGTTTGTTTTTCGAACTCTTTTAACTATCAAGCTAAATTGTTATCAGATAATTGCTTTGTGGGTTTAACGATTGCAATCGCGGGAAATCCTTGGTTCGATCCCCGATGAACAAGGCGGTGGGAATTAATCACTATAACTAACTAATACGTGCAATTATCTAGGTTTTTGTTTTTTTTTCAATCTACAATTAAAGTTATCTCCCACAAATTCTTATCAAGTATTGATTTTCTAAAAGATATTTAAGTATATCGTCTATTTACATTAGATTATGTAATAGAGAAAATAACTCATATTCATATATTACTAGCTTTTGCCCGCGGCTTCGCTCGTGTTAAATTCGGGGTAACACAGTTCCCCTTTAAAAAAAATAGTAAATTAGTGCGATAGAATTTAATTAAGTAACCACATTTCCGAACAAACGACGCTATTTCAACATAGTCTATGGATGTGAATGACGTTGACATTCGTTACGCGCGTTTTTTAAAATATGCAAATTTAAATGTATTTTTTTCAATTTTTCTAAAACCTTTTTTTAATATTTTTTTCTCTTCCAAACTTTAAATATTGAAAAGATTCTTCATTTTACTTTGTAATAGACGAAATTGTATAAAATCTGGTTCTTCTAACCTGACAGACAGATGTGTTGCTGGGGAGTTTGTTCCGCCACTTCTTCTTCCCAGCTAAAACACTAGGAAGTGGCGAAGAATAGGGCGTTTGTGGGACTGTATTTAGTAATGTTGACGTTTAAAAACTGGTGATTATAATCACCACTTCCAAAAAAAAACTTAGTAGTGAAAAATAACTTTATTTCCGGAAGTCAGTGACTTTTGTTGGTAATGTTGACTTTTTGCCACAGACTTCTGGAAGTAAAGTTATTTTCCACCCATTAATTTTGTTTTTGACGTGATAACGTCTTTAAAATCGTTTTAGTCGGGTGACATGTTCAGAAACATGTATCACACCAAAACCTCACGAGCGACATTTCATAAAGATGGTAGCGCCATCTGTTACTTGGCTCGAAAAAAAAACTTTAAATTAGTACTTAATTTCATTTTAGATGTCACTACTGGTGATAACTTATATCACCAATCAATAAGACGTTATCACGTAAACATCTCGATCGTAAACCTACTTTACAAACAACCAATTTTTTTGGAAGTCTGTATAAGTTTTAAAAAAAAATGATTTCTGCATTTTTAGTTATGGTATAATGATATATCACTAATTTTTTATCGAGTATTCATTTTCTATTATTATTTTTTACAAAAAAATGTTTGACATACAGTTAGTCCGTCTCACAGAAGTATTTGCAACTTACATAATAAAAAAGACAATTATTTATCGTGTATTCCGATAATCTTTATTACACAGGGCCATTTTAGACGTTCTCCTTTTTTATTCTATTTTCTCTCCCTCACCTTCAAGGTTTCTTCTATCAGCGATGCGGCCAGAATTATTAGTGAAAGAAGACAATAATGAACTGAAATGTGAACTACAGAGGAAGGAGGAGCTATTGAGAAGACATTACGAGAAGATCAGCCAGTGGCAGAACTTGCTCGCGGATTTACAGGTTGGTGTGGTTTCTGGAATATTCTGGGTGACGGTAGAAGCGCGAATGGTGGATGATCTAGCAAATGTTATGGTACCTATTGTGGTGAACTGAGTTGAGTTTGAACGCCCAAGAGGGGCCTGCTAGGGCCACTGCCTGCCGGGGTTTCGGGTTGCCAGAAAGAGATACCGCGGCCCCGGAACATAAAGGGCAATAGAAGGAATATGGATGGGTTTAGTCAGTAAAAGTCTTAACACTCCCTGCAAAATACTTTCTCAATCACAAAAACCTATATTAAATGTCCAGACGGTTAAAACGAAGAGTCTAACGCGGTGGTGTCTGTGAATAAGTCTTGTGATCCAATGCACTTTTCCTTATCCACCACTCTGCCCCCCTACCATACCTACATGCCTGCATGCTTGCTTGCCTACCTACCTACCTGTCTGCCTACATAAATACCTACATGCCTACCTACCTGCTTACCTTCCCTAACCCTACCTATGAACTGCCGGGGTTGCGGGTTGTTTGAAAGAGATACCACGGCCCCGGAACATAAAGGGCGGTAGAACATGGGTGGGTTTTAGTCAGTAAAAGCCTGACACTTCCCCCCCTCGCTCTGGGCGGAGCGGGGCAAGTTATTTGGTGATTTCCCACCCCAAAAAAAACCCTTCATATGAAATATATTATGTATATATAGGGTAGGGAAGGTAGGCTAACCTTCCCACCCGTCCCTAGCTAGAGCCAAACCGCGCTGCTGAGCCAGTAAGTTCAAATCAGTCCCCAAATAATATCACTGAGATCCAGCCTGTCCCTTTGCTGTCCTCCCCCAGCGACGCCCTAAGCCGAGGTTCCTACGTCACAGGGGATGCCCTTAGCGTGTAGTCGTTAGTTTGTAAGTTTTTTTGGCCTGGCTGGAGGCCTTAAACTTTAATGCATCCACAGGAATCGCCCAGTTAGCAGACGATTACCTCTTAGGTTGAACTGCGAGATGTCATTCAGAAAAAAAAGGCTAACCTTTTTAACCTTCCCAAAACTTCCACAAATATTTAAAGATCAAAATTAGACAAATCTGTCTAGCGATTCTCGAGTTCTAGCGAGACAAAGGAACAGCTTTTCATTTTTAAATATTTATATAAAACTTTTTTTTTACACTTCGAAGGAAGTTTTCTTCACTACTAACTGCTTTAATGGAGGTTTGTGCTTAACCTGGTATCAGGGTCTGAATGCCGCCATAAGTCCCTGATTTGGCTTCATATTCTTCGTTAAATATCTCTCAAGCATGCTGGTTCCGCCGCGGGAGACGCTCCGGGCGTCGGGTGCCGCGAGACGACTCCCGGTCACCGTAGATGCGTGCCTGTGGACGATAAGCAATGGGTAGCTCACTGTCCGTCAGTCTAGTGACGACAGGCTGTTTACGGCGTGTTCCACGCGTGCCTCAGAGAGATGTCCACAAAGCAGATGGGTCTGCCAGGGCCACCGCATGTCAAGGTTGATCGAAAGAGATACCGCGTTCCCGGAACGTAGAATGCCAAAGAAGGAACATGGGTCTGACACTACCCTCCCCCCCAGAGAGGGGGAAGTCAATTGATATATTCCCATCGCAAAAATGCATGCTGGTTTTCATGTTGGCACGATAGCCAACATGACTGTTAACAAATCATTCATTGCAAATTAACAGCTTGCTGCATCTGGGTGGTAAAAGGTGGAAACAAAATGTTATATTTTTGGTCTCAATTTATACGTTTTATTTTTTGATTTAGAACATTTCTGCCCAGGGCCACACGGTTTATAACAAGTGCCAGCAACAGAACACTCAGGCGCCTCCGGCCGTGCAACAAGCGCCCGCGCCGCAACATATAGTGCAACAGAACGTACAGGTACGTTGCGCAAGAGTTTAAACGAATTGGCTGAAAGAGTCCATCTTTTTCTTATACTGAATATCTTACAATAATAAAGTAGTAATAATATGATATTTTTTGGAGTTAATAGCTGCAAGATTATATTAAAAAAAATTAGTTTAAAAAATTTACTTTTCTAAATTTTACAGAAGTTCACAGTTCTCTTGAATTTTGTTAGGCAATTTTATTTGTTTCATATTTATAATTATGTTTATTTGCATTCCATGTGTGAAAATCTTACAACGGGCCTAAAGCTAAGGTATAATGCGTTTATAATGAGAAAGTGACTAAACTCGCGCCATAGCTGTTAAATCGAAGAAAAAATATTGCCATAAAAATACATAAATGATTTAAATTGGCCTCAAGAAGCAGGGAAAGACCGCACACCATATATATTATCGAGAATTGTTCAGAATTCAAGTGACAGTTGACAGATAGTCTCAATATGGCGCCAGCGCAGTCACTTTCTCATTGTAAACGCATTATGCAAGGGTATTTAATGAAATTTGAAGGCATAGACATAGACTTCTATCGTAAGATGTGCCTTCACTTTTGAGTTCGCGGCTACATAAAACTGCTGTACGTGTCTATATTCATGGTTAAGTAATGTTTGCCGAGGTCGGTCCACAGATGGATCCATTACAGAAAGCTCGTTAAGCCCCGGCTGTCATTTGTAGATCTTTGACAGTCAGAAGCTCTAGTCCAGGGATGGCGAACCTTTATGCACCAACGTGTAATTTTCGTAAATAAATTTTGAATGAGGCCACAGGCTTGTCTTCAAAGAATAAATATACATGTCGAATTGAGAACCCCCTCGTTGTTTTTCGTCGGTTAAAAAATGATTAAAACTAGCTTCCGCTCACGACTTCGTCCGCGTGGCATAGTTACTTTGGGCTAACGCTAACTTTAACCCGCGTGATGATCGATTTTTTTTTCTTTCCCCTTTTCATCCCTCTTTCTCCCCCTTTTCTCACTTTTTGTAGGCCTATTTTCGTCTCCAGGGTCCCAACTATCTCTGTACCAAAATTCATCAAAATCGGTTTGGCTATTCAGGCGTGAAGACGTAACAAACTCACTTTCGCTTTTATAATATTAGTAAGGATTGTGACTGAGACTGTAATTTCATTATTTTGTTTCTTGACATTCAAAATTGCCTGTAATGGTCCAAATGAAACAAATGCTTTGAGTTTGAGTCGTATTGGTTGATGATTGAGGATATTTTGGTTGATATAGCTACAATGTTTTGACTCCGCACTGCTTGAGCGCTGTTTACTACGATAGTAATAATATTTAGACTCTCGACGTATAACCGTTTGTAAATATGTGTGAACTTTATAAATACGTCAGCTTCACACGTAGATATACTGGAGATATGTATATGCAGTGAGCAATGGAGATAGTAACCATTATCGTCAAGTATAGTATTTTTTGTTGGTTTTTTTTTTTCTTTGAAATCTGTTTGTTTTATATTAGATAAAAAAAAAATTGACGGGGTCACCAGTGTTGAGCGTGTTCCCCTGTTTTGGGAGATACTTAAATGACAAGTGACTTTAATTTAATAAACGTCTTTATTTTGGTTCCACAATACTTCGTTATATTTAACTACGTACTGGGTATGTGTAGAGGCAGGGCGGTGTACTGTAAGCGACTGGCGAGCCGTCCGCTCGCGTCCCCATATAACATCAAAAATGCAACTCAGCAAATCGCGGTTACCAAGCCGTTACAAAACTATTCTGCAAAAATAAACAGACTTCTAAAAAAACGCTAAAAAGATGGCTAATTAATTTACTTCTGAAAGTCGGTGACTTTGTTTGATTAATATAATTTTTTTTGCCACCGTCTTTCCTGAAGTGAGTCGGATTTTTTTATTATAATTAACACTTGAAACGGGATATTTACCATGTTTGTTATTTATATCGAGTTTCCGATATTTCGGCGATGTTGCAAACGCCTTGATCACGGATGAACTGATTACGGATTTTTTTGTTTTAATTTAGCCTTTTTAGTTGTAGTATGATGTGATGGTCACACAGTCTTATCGAGTATTAATTAATAACATTAGAATAATAAATTAACACTTAAATGGTTTTCTCATGTTAATGCCATCGTCAGAATTAGACCATACGGAAAGCAGTGGCTTTTAAATAAAACTATAATGAAAAGAATTACCCTGTCGAAAGTTACTATAATATTATAAAAGCGAAAGTGAGTTTGTTTGTTTGTTACGTCTTCACGCCTAAATGGCTAAACCGATTTTGATGAATTTTGGTACAGGTATAGCATTGGAAAATCTCGGATTCTGAGATTTACCGAGATTTTCGATTTTTGATTTTCTAAAGTTGAAAATCATCTAAGTGCACGATAAAGTGTTAGTTTAATCCTTCCTACTAATATCATAAATGCGAAAGTATGGATGTATGTTTGATCCTCGTTCACGAAAAAACTACTGAACGGATGTTGATAAAATTTGACACAGAGGTAGATTATAGTCTGGAATAACACATAGGATACTTTTTTATCATCACACGGGCGAAGCCGCGGGGCGCAGCTAGTCAGTCATAAATATTTTCTCAACTACATGTTACAGGCCCAACAGATGGCAGCAGCGGCGGCCGCGCAACAAGCCGCGTTACAGCAACAGGCGGCGTTGCAGCAACAGCAGGTACCGCGTCCCCCGCACCCGCCCGCCTACCCCGCGACCGTGCAACGTCGGTAGTAACGTTGCAGGGGAAATGTGATCTGATAAACTGAACTTTTGTATTAAACATTATGGTGATTTAGAAGTCACCTGGTGATTTAGAAGTCACCTGGTGATTTAGAAGTCACCTGGTGATTTAGAAGTCACCTGGTGATTTAGAAGTCACCTGGTGATTTAGAAGTCACCTGGTGATTTAGAAGTCACCTGGTGATTTAGAAGTCACCTGGTGATTTAAACGGACGTCCCATAAAATTAAGGATGGTACAAATGAATGATGAATATTGTAAGTGCCAATTGGTGTTTGTATAACTTTTGGAAAGTTATACCATTGAAAACTGGTTTTTCGGTTTAAAAATGCCCAGTTTCCGAGTTTTTATATATTTTAGTTTTACTAGCATTCCATTTAAAAATATATATTTTCTAGCAGCTGACTCCTGTGACCTTTGATCGCGTCAAATTATTATAAAAATATTGTTACTATTTGAATCGGATTATGGTAACAATTTCATGGGTTTTTGTTCTAGCCCATGGAATTCTAAACAATTTTTTTTTAAACCAGCCTTAGCTAAGTGTAACATCAGTTATTTGCTACTAAAAAGTCTCGTAGAATTTGGAACAGCAGTTTCTTATATCCCTTTTTATAAAGCAGCCCAAGTTAAGCCTAACATCAGCTATTTGATAATAAAAAGTTTCGTCGAATTTGGACCAGACGTTTCGAATATAAGCCGCAACAAACAGAGAGAACAGACATTAAAAAAAATACTAGACACGTGTTTCGGGTTTCGCATAACTATAATGTGATACATATTATTTGGTTAAAACTATCTCGGAAAAGGGGCATAGAGAAAACTCAAAACTAATATTTTGAATTTTATCTACACCTATCACTAAAGTGATTTAAAGTAGATAATTAGTTAAGCATTAATTAAATCCTTTTTTCTTTTGTTTAGTAGATAGATTGCAACTTAATTTTAAGTTTTAAAAATAATATAAATTTGATTTTCTTATATTTTTTTTGTTTTATTCATTTTTTTACCTTTTCACACCGCTTTAGATTTTTTTTGACATGGCAACACTTGCAAGGTATGTAGTTCTTTAGTTTTATTATTTGTCGCGTTAGCTTTTGCACACAATATTTTAAATAACCTCCCGTCTACGGATCCCAGTTTCGAGGACCATACAAATATTGAAAAGGTCCGGAGAAGTATGCCCACCCTGACGCACGCCACATTTTAATGTGAACTCTCTTGACTGCAAAGCAGAGGGGCCTGCCAGGGCCTCCGCCTGCCGGGGTTGCGGGTTGTTCGAAAGAGATACCGCGGCTCCGAAACGTAAAGGGCAATAGAAGGAACATGGGTGGATTTTAGTCAGTACAAGTCTGACACTCCCCCCGCTCCGGCCAGAGCGGGGGAAGTTAATTTGATGGTTTCCCACCCCAAAAAAACCCTCTTGACTGGATGTAGCACGAGTGGACCCCTGTGTCCCGCAGTTTGCCTCCAAAGAATATTATAATCAATAATTTTAATAATGAATATTATTTTAAATGGAGAAGCTTCATAATCTACCATGCATGCTTGCTTTGCAATAGAAGAAACCTACCGCCCGACGTTATAACCTAACCGTTTCTATTTCAACTGCTTATTGTACCTACAAAGATTGTTTGTAAAACCTCAATGAAGAATGTTAACAAATTTTGATTATTAGCAGCCCATAACCTCTGTCAAAAATAAAAAATACTAGTGAAAGAATTCAGTACTTATAATGTCAATTAGTTTCCGATTTAGAAGTAAAACAAGACGCGGGCTGCCGGTTACGATGTGACGTCATCACACAACATGCTCAGTCTGGCTCATTCATGCCCCGTTCCAATAATCAAAAACGAGTCGTTTTGCTTACGGATAGTAGGATTTTGACATAAGTCTCATAGAACTTATGTCAAAATACTACCATCCGTAAGCAAAACGAGTCGTTTTTGTTTATTGGAACGGGGCTTCAGTCCGCTCGTGGTCGCGCGCCCTTACCGTTGAAATTATAACTAAATACTTTTAAAAAAGTCCAATCTAAATACTAGGAAATCATATGTTGTGCCTAAATGTAAAAATACAACGCGCGGCGCATTGTGAAATGACGTCACAAGCGGTCACGTAACTATTAGCGGGCTCGATATTTTACTTTGAATGCCTATAAAATCAAAACTACTAGGTTTTTTTTTTACTACAACAAAAACTAGTGTGTTTGTATACATACAGGCTTTACTGAGACAACATTTCAAGCGATTTGGCATACCTAGTAACATTCTCCATTGGAAATATCGTCTCTATTATATCTCACATTTCAAACTGTCTATTAATTCGTATCAAATGTGCGACTGGGTATAGAGCTGAGATGATCTTGATACTGTATTTATTAACTAAGAAACATCTTAAGAGCATGGTCTAACGTTGAGACCGAGTTTTTCTGAAGGCCACGAGAGAGATTTGTTTCTAAATACTGTCCTAGTTAGGATGACTCTGTGAGTGCAAGAATTTTCGGAATCGGACAAGATGTCATAGCAGTATTGTTTTATTGTCATTCTAGAGTGGTTAAGAGACAGATCTATACAGGAAATCTAGCGCCATCTCTTTCCCACATAAGATTAAAACTGAAACGCCAGACCATAAACGCATGCTCGTGCCCTCCACACCACGCCAAGAAACTCAACTTCAACTCTTCATTAATGGCTTTTGTGGACGAGAGATACCACAATTTTGCCAATATCACGTGAAAACTGGTAATAAACTATCAAACGCTGGAGAATATTTAGCATGTAATAACAGTACCTAATTATAAAATATAGCAACAATAAAAGTATATCTTCGCAGATTTAGATTATCAATTTATGACAGAAACAGACCAGAGATATCAAGTAAAAAAAATATATCCAAAAAGTTACAACTTAATTTTATTAATTTCGATGAATTTACATAGACCAACAAACTCATTTACTTACCTTTTCAAAAGGTTAAGAAGTGCTAACGGTTAATCTATCTGACCTCCACAACCCAGTTAGTACTGGGTAATACGATACCCCTTGGTAAGACTGGTTGTCAGACTTTCGGGACACTGAATACCTGTAACGACTGACAAAGATCTACAAATGACAGCCGGGACCAACGGCTTAACGTGCTTTCCGCGGCACGGAGGAAACTCGGTATGTAACGGGTGGTCACCCATCCACAGACCAACCTAGGCAAGCGCGGCTTAACCTAAAGATCGACCCGAGCGGCTGCTATTATTTAGCCACGAGCTCTTCCACGTAGGTGCTCACTAAATCAGGATTTTAAAATGCAACCCATTTGGGGGTGGGAAAGTTTGTATGGGAGAATAAGAATAATTTATTTGTTTACACAAATAAATTATTCTTATTCTCCCATACATAACATGGTACATAGGGTCTTATAATTGGATGGTATTTAAAAGTACTTCAATTTATTCCCATTTCATTTACCTAATTTTGCCTGTGTTCCACCAAATAAGTATACTGAATGTGCACCAAAATATGTTAATTAAAATATGTCATAACGAGCATCTATTTAACAACTGTTGCAAATTTGTAAAAATAGTAATACACCTAATTTTAAAAAAATCATTTATTTTTTTAGTTTTACTTCAGTGTTATATCTTGGTGTTAATTTGGAATTTCATCCATTTTCTATTAATGCAAGTCGTTACTGGCACTCGCCGCGCCGGCCGCTGCCGCGGCACCGCTCGCTCCGCTCGCTCGGCTCGTGCATAGGGGTTCACAGATTTAACCTAACCTACGCATTTTTTTAACATTCAGGAATATTGGGTGCACGATCAGTATTTTTCGGGGAAGAATAAAATAGTTATTGTTACAATAGAATATTTGCAGCGCACTACAATAAAAAAGTGTTATATCTTGGTGTTAATTTGGAATTTGTTCGATGTAACATATTTTGTTGGCCGAGTAGTTTAATTATAGTAAAACAATTAAACGGGTTTAAGATCAATATTTTAGAAATGCATACATAGATGTACCTTAAGATTTTTGGTGAACACAAAAATATTATCCCTTATAATTATAGTATTGTGAACTTACATGTTTTACCATATAATGGCATACAAATTCCTGCCGGGGTTGTGGGTTGTTCGAAAGAGATACCGTGGCCCCGGAACAGCCAGAGCAAGGGCGGTAGAAGGAACACGGGTTGGTTTTAATCAGTAAGTACAAGTCTGACACTCCCCCCAATTTATTTGATGATTTCCCACCCCAAAAAAAATGGCATACAAATATGAGACGGGAATTGTTAATGATAAAACTAGTAGGCCTGTATGAAATTCACGGTGGTATTAATTCCAACAATTTGGTCTATAAAAGTTCTAGATAGAACCTTCTTACTTATTATCCCGGTCTACGTGGGTGAAATCGCGGGGCCATAACAGCTAAAGGCTGTATAACCATCACGCTAAAATACTTAGAAGTTGAGCAGTGGGTGAAATCGCTGGGCACAGCAAGCATATGTATAGACTTTTGGTGGTTTTCAATGAACAAGTTAGTTCTGTAGAACACTGATATTTCATCTCGACCTGCGGTTGAAGTCCCTGGGTATAGCAAGCATTTGTATAGACTTTTGGTGGTCTTCAATGAACAAGTTAGTTCAGAACACTGAAGTTTCATCTCGACCTGACAGATGCAGAACAGCCTGGCGCAGGGAATGTTCCTGGCAGGAGCGAGGGGTGCGTACTCCGGCACCCCCTTGCAGGGACCTCTGGCGTACCTTGAGAAGACCGCTACCAATATAGGTAAGTTCTAGAAGTTCCGTGTATTGGAAAGATGTAAGTAGACTTTCAGGACTTGTGGCTGTATAGAAATAGTGTGACTACCTTTTCTTAAAGAAACTAGACAAATAAACATGCTGTATTGCAATAGAGTACCTATATACAAGCAATGTAATACTACGAATACGTATAATATGTAATACTATGCAATGTATGACTTCGTCCGCGTGGCATAGTTTCTTTGGGCTAAAGCTAACTGAACTTTTTAGACACGTTTTTTTAACAGATATTTTTTTTTCGATCATCACGGGTATGATGAGAAAAAATATCTTTCTCTCCCCTTTTCTTCCCTGTTTCTTCCCCCCTTTTCTCTCTTTTTTATTTATTTCTCAATTTTTTAGCCGATGTCTGTCTCCAGAGTCCCAACTATTTCTGTACCAAAATTCATCAAAATCGGTTTGGCCATTTAGGCGTGAAGACGTAACAAACAAACTCACTTTTGCTTTTATAAAAATTTCACTTTAAAAAGGCAATCTACTCGTATATTGGTCCTGTATGAGGCCAAAAGGCCTTTATCTAAGTATGGTCGACCAATTTAGTTAATTGTCTTTTTTTAATCCTTTTCTGTTTCCGTTGTTCTTTTTTTTTATTTAATTTTGTTTTATTATTTTGTCCTGTGCGAGGCCAAAAGGCTCCTATCTCAGTAACTGGTGTTGCAACATAATTATTATTGTAACTCTTCTTCTTTAAATGTTACAGACATGGTGGGACTGGGTGATGGAAGGAGGTGACGCGGCCGCGGGAGGGGCAGGGGCAGAGGCCGCGGCAGAGGCCGAGGTAAGTACTATAAAAAAAAAACATTTATTTCAGGCATCTTAGGCCCATAGATAAATACCTTACAGACAAACATATATATAGCTAATACAATTCGTGTTAGTAAATAAATCCTTAACAACTATGTTAGTAGCACTTCACTGCACTATGTCACTGTGCGTTCATGTGGCATATGTGTGTGCATGTGGTGTCTATAACAGTTAATTGTGTGTTTCAATAAAATGCGCATATAATACTTTTAGATTATAATTTAAATCATATTTTGAAGTTACATGTCACACGTTTTTTATCTCCAAACCTACTCTTATTATTTTTCCTAATTCTTTCTTTAAAACGACCTGAGTATTTGAACATTATGGTAAACCAGCCAGCATTGCTACCCTACCATGACGTCTTAAAGCAGAACTTATTCCACTGAGGGAAAGAGACACAGCTATACAGGGTGTCTAGCACCATCTCTTTCTCGCACAGGAATAAGAACTGCTATAAGGTGTCATGGTAACCGTTTTGGTTAGGTTATAAAACTTCTTACAGTACACACAGTACAACTGCACTCAAGCGTACCAACCACAGAGGGGCCAGGGGTACCGCCTCCGCCTCCGCCTCCTCTGCCTCCGCCTGCCGGGGTTGCGGGTTGTTCGAAAGAGATACCGCGGCCTCGGAACGCAAAGGGCAATAGAAGGAACATGGGTGGGTTTTAGTCAGTACAAGTCTGACATGCCCCCCCGCTCCGCCCAGAGCGGGGGAAGTCATTGGATGATTTCCCACCCGAAAAAAAAAAAAAAAAAAAAAAAAAAAAAAAAAAAAAAAAGGGGTACCGCCTGCCAGGGGGTTATGGGTTGTTCGAAAGAAATATCGCGGCTCCGGAGCATAAACGGTTAAAGAAGGAACATGGGGGTGTTTTAGTCAGTCTCTGTCCCCATTTCCTAATAAAAACGTGTTTCCATGTTGCAGGTCGTGGAGCATCCCCTGAATATGGCGGCAGCATGACTCCTCCATAGCGCGCCCCCCTCCCGGCGGCGCACGCGCCGGACACAAACACACAAGCAAACGAACAAACACACACACAAACAAATTTTTGGAAAATTTATGAATATTTATACAAGGTGTTAATTTAGTCGGTGACTCGCTTATTTTTGACTTTAACAAAAACTTCATCGTAGAAAAGAAGTCATAAATTCGAATGTACAGACGCCTGCACATCAAGCTAATACAATCTGTCAGATTTCTTTGATAGATTTTCGACTTTATTTCTAAAGTATAAGGTTGAAGGTTCATTGGGAAAAATTGACAGTTTCGGGTAGCTTGACCTGCAGGCGTCTGTACCATTTTTTTTGTTCGGATGGGGAATTAACAAATAACTTCTCCTACTCTGGGCGGAGCGGGAGGGAGTGTCAGAGTTTTACTGTCTAAAACCCAACCATGTTTTTTCTTTTGTTTGTGTTTCCGGGCCACGGTATCTCTTCCGAACAACACATTTATTTAATGATTTCCGATCCGAAAAAAAAGGATTCCTTACATCACGGTTTGTCGAACAAATGAAGTGATCTATAAACGTCTATAAGCGTATTAAACCTTTTTGATCTAGTCATTTTTGAGGAGCTCGAAGCTAAAATTACAGCTGCTTGTCGATCTTCAGATGAGCCCCGCTTTCTTGAGTTGATCCGTAGCGGGGTGACCACTAAGTTTATCGCAGTTCCCATTTATGACGTCGCGGTTTCCAACTGTACATTTTTGACAGTCGGAAGATCACAACAGATACGACAGATAGTCGGTGGCTCAAATCTCTGCCGAAATTCTTGGATAAAAGGCACGCACGCACGCAAATGAACACCTTGTATAATTATTAAACTATAAAGTGAAAGCGCCCGGGTAACAGTGAAATTCATTTTTTTTTTGCATTTTACTGGTGATTCGGTTGTAATATTGATTTAAATATGATTCGCGACCGTAAAAATTGGCTTTATTGTGTTATTAAAAATTTTAATCGTCAATACGACCCACTCAGTTCATCTAATCCCATTAAATGCTTTTTCTAACCGACTCCAAAGAGGAGGTTCTCCAATTCGACTTTTTTGTGTTTGTTAAGCGATTTTTCCGTCGATTATGGGCCGATATTTAAAAAAAAAAACATAGTTGAAAGGGTATACTCCCGAAAGGTTCCTAATATTGCTTCGGTAATTTATGAGTTATGTTCTATAATACATACATAATATCTTTTAAATGTATTCAACATTAGTTTTACTTTCTGCGAAACCCGAAACACGTGTCTAGTATTTTTATCTGAAGAATCTCAGAGCTTGAAAAATTTCAGAGCTTTATCATGAAAAATCAGAAAGTTATAAGCTTGTTATTTTACCTGGTTGTCCGTACAAAACCACGGTTACCGCTCGGCACAAACGACACCATATTTTATTATACTCTTTGAACGACACCGAACGTGTGTACTGTCGCTTTGACCTGCCGTGACCTTGTTGCGCGCCGTATGATTTCGTATACCTACCAAGTGTACAACTCGTAACCTATTATTAATATTTTTGGGACAAAATATAACATGGTGTAAAAACTATTGGAATCGATTCAGTTACTTATTCTGAACAAACTATATTCAGGTTTCGCATATACTAAAAATAATGTTGTATGGATGATACGCTTACTTATATCTTTACTTGCTTATTTTATTATAGTAGTGATAAAAATAGAATATTCGATAAGAATTTGTGTGACATACCAACATACCACAACTAAAAACGCTTTAAATGAAAAACATTTTGCCAAAAAAATACTGACTTCCAAAAAAAAAAAATTGTTTGTAACCTGATTTTCGGAAGAAAATTTCCAATGCGTGTTTTTTTGGAAGTCGGCTTTTTGGCGAATACTCAGTACTTAAATTAAATTAAATGATAAATTAAATGAATATCATTCTGTATATAATTACGTCTTACTGTCGCGAAACATATTTTATTCAACATACAACGTAACAATAACATGAAAATAGCAAAAAAAAAAAAATTACCGTTTCCCTGGATCTTAACCCTTAACAAACTATGTATTATCTAAAATCTGTATTCGTATATTATTTAAATACATAATGAACACTGCTCTCTTATTCATAAAATTTAAAAAAAAGTGAACGTTGCCGCCTTTCTCATTTTTCATTAACAAAATCAAGGACGGCGATTTTTTAAGCATTATAAATGTCAAGTTTTATGAATAAGGGGTCAAAAATTTTAAAATTATAGATATTAACAAGATTGACAAATATAATCAGATTACAGATATATAATTTATGCCTAATGTAAAAATGCTCTCTAAATACTATCTATCTATACATGATAAATGTAAAAGAGATAATCACTGACTCAATCATCATGCAATCTCAGAAAAAAACAAGTTTTTTGGGTCTCAAATTTTGTGTAGGGGCTTTTAGGACGTAGGTAGACTCACTAGGACAGGATTTTTCAAAACACAACCTCTAAGTGAGTTAAACAGGGTGGCAAAGTTTGTATGGGAGAACGCTATTCCTTGGCCTGGTTTGAAATGACACGGCCGGAATTGGTATAGAGCTGTGCCCTTACAAAAAATATTCATGTACATTGATGTACAGTACGACATTTTAAAGCTTACATGCAGGGCTTTACAATCGGTTATGTTTTATGATCAGAGAATATGCGAGAGAATAGTAGCATAGTACAATAATACGTGATAAAATCAACGCAATGTCAGAATATAAAACAACACAATCAATGAACAAACATATATTTTTTTGCATTTTCTCTCGCCTATTTTAAGAAAATTAATGCGGTTATTTTTTATTTATTTTAAAAGGAATTTTCAAATATTAGTCATTACTGTGTATTATCAGGGCAGGACCCGGTCATGTCCTTTGCATAGGCATTTTATCACGAAATTAATGGACTATATTATATCTGGCTATAGTACGAAAGAGCTGAACAGCGGGAGAAACCGCTAGCCACGGGTAGTTCTAAATATACACTACCCTAATGGAAACTACTAAAAAAATCAAGGTTTAAAAAAATTCAAAATTTTTGGGAAATTTTTAATAAGCCGTAACTTCGAGAGAAATGGTCGTACGGGAAACCAAAAATTAAAATTTATATGTAGAATTAAATATACTAATATGTTCATTGTTAATTCTTAGATAACTGTATCAATGTCTATTAACTTTTAGAATAGGTACACACAGTCTGACACCCAGTCTTACTAAGGGTATCGCACTACCCAGTACTAACCGGGTTGTGGAGGGCAGATAGCCCGCTTATCTGACCTCCACAACCCACTAAAATACTGGTTCTCAGCTGCGCCTGGTACCTAAGACGACCCTAATATATTTGGGAAATGTCTAGCCGATGAAAAGCGCCAATCGTCTCGTGAAATAACCATAACTTATGTTACTCTTAATCTTAAAACTATGATGATAAAGTGCTTCTTGTAAATTAATAGGTAAAACATACGTCACGTACCCACATTCGTATAATTCATAGTTAAGTAAATAAATTAATTAAATCACGTTTTGTTTCTGAGAGCCTGATCTCTGACACAAAGTCACCACAAATATTTTTAGGGTTCTGTAGCTCAAAAAATGATCACATTGGTGTCTGCCTGTCTGTCTGTCAAAATCCTTTATCTCGGGAACGCGTGGAGATATTGTGTTTAAATAAAAACCAATACACTTAAATATGTGGTTCTTGGAGCTGTGAATAAATCAACTCCATATCTTTTGCCTGCGTAGACTTAGAGGGTTGATTTTGCAGCTCCAAGGGACCATAGACTGGGCGGAGCACCGCCGTGCCCTCGTAGAGGCGATCGGTGGCGGCGATCTCTCGCGTCCGGCCCTGGGTCAGTCCATTGTCCGGAGCGAAAGGGAATGGGAAGCGGTCACCTTCTTCTGCAAAGCAGTAATGCTAGCGAAGCAGGTGGCCAAGCGTTTGAAATATAAAAATATTTATTGCCAGAAAGGAACATGTAGGTACATTACAAACTAACAATATCTTTACAATTTTATCATAACTCAATTTGGTAAGTAGTATAATAAACTGCGGTCCCCAAGGTAAAATTAAATTTAAGTTATGGGTACCAGTGCTCTCTCATGTTTTACAAACAAACACACACAAACAGAGTTAAATTTTATTCAAATAAGATGGAGAGATATTACATGAGAAATATTTTTAAGGACGTTTAAAAGTTATAATCCATTTGACTAGATCAGGCTTTCAGAATCCGTGTTTGTAGGTAGATGTTTTTGATTGTAGCAATAACCTTATAAAATAAACAAAATTTGAACGTGAATTTAACATTGTTTTATTTTGACATGAAAAGTATTAGAATGATGTATGATTTGTAACCAATACATTAGTTATTTTTGGAACGAAGTTCCTTATCGTGCGTTGCGAAAGGGGGCTAGACGGAATAAAATATCACCTAAAGTTGTAACGACACGTTTTGCTATATTTGTAAGCCGTGCGGCGTGCGCGTGTTTCCCTGTCTCTTTCTCTCTCTCTCTCATAGAAAGCAAGCCACTTATTTTCGTTTCGTTGTTCTATTTCGCATTGAACAGTGTGATATCGCGACGATTATTTTTGTTGAGTGTAAACAGGTTTTTTGTACATAATAAATAATAACTTCGTTCCATCCGGATGTCCCTTGACATCTCTCAAGTTTTTTATATGTCTTATCTTTTGTTTTTTTCTTATTTATTTAAATTCGTCCTCAACGCTGTCAGCTGGTAATGTACGCAAGGGACTGGCCGCGTTGTCAGTTTGTTTTATAACCAACGACCATACAGGGCTGTATGGTCGTTGTTTATAACGCATATTGTTTAAATGATTAAATTATTCTTCAAATAATAGTTGGTACTCATTAAAAAAGCAACACCTGCTCAAATCTTTGCAATAATAATAGGTCCCGATTGTTGAAGATTTTTTAAAGAAAGGTTGCCCACACACTAGGAATTCCTCCTGTATCGTGGGTGCGTTTACAAACATTTAAACTCATATACACAAACACCCGACACACACTTGTTTTCTTTTTCAGTTTTTAGTAGTGTGGTTTTAATGAGACTGATAAACATAATACCCTCCGTCAGTCGGGTAAAAAATAAGATGGCGATGCTGGCTCTTATTTTGGTAACGTATCCTATCTCCATACTTTATCAAGTCATAAAAACCGTATGATACAGGTGTCGGCGTCGATACCTCGCGTCCGGCTCTGTCCATGGTCTGGAGCTAGAGGGAATGGAAAGTGGTCACCTCCTTCTGCGAAGCAATCGTGCTAGCGAAGTGAGTGGCCTAATGTTAAGGGGAGAGAACCTTAAACCAACCCAGCTGGCGCGGGAGACGTTTCGAGCGTCGTGTTGGGCTGTGGACGGTGAGCAGAAAGTTTCAGGCCGTGTTGACGGCGCGTTAGTTGTTGTGTATCGATATACTAAGCATAGTTATAAGACGTATTGTTATGTACCAGTGTACGAGACCGACGCCAGTCTCGCATTAAACGCCCTACACACCGCACACGCCTTTGATTCAACAGTGGCGACGAGGATAAAACAACAACAACAATAAAAAAAGTTTTTAAGTGTTTATGTGACTATTGAAGTGAAGTGTAACAAAATGTCGATCGGTAAAGTCCGTGAATTTTGCATAAAAGCGGGAAACTGGTCCGCGTATATTGAAAGACTCGATATGTATTTTTTAGTGAATAAAGTGGAGGAAGAATTAAAACTACCGACATTAATATCGTTAATGGGTGAAGAAGCGTATGAACTTTTATCGACTTTGGCCAGCCCGTTAAAACCTGCGGAACTGTCTTATAAAAGAGCAATAGAAATATTGGCAGCACATTTGCAGCCTAAACCTTCCATCATGGCTGAAAGATATAAATTTAGACAGCGACGGCAAATAAACGTCGAGTCAATAGCGGACTACGTCACGGAACTGAAAAAACTAGCGAAGCATTGCGATTTCAAAACAAACCTCGATGACAACCTCAGGGATCAGCTAGTTTGCGGCCTAAGTAGTGAAATGATACGTCAGAAGCTTTTCTCGGAAGAACAACTTTCATACAACAGAGCCGTAACTCTGGCGCTGTCCTTGGAGGCGGCTGAGCGTGACGCGCATGCGGTGAAGAACAATAGCACAGAAATATCCGAGGGAATCCACAAATTAAAAGTGTACGAGTGCTATAGATGCGGAGACGGAAAACATCAGCCCAACGACTGCTCATTTAAGGATTATGTGTGCAGTTGGTGCCGGGAAATAGGGCACCTTAGAAGGATGTGTCGAAACGCTCGGAACGAGCGGAACAAAACCATCGAAATGGAGCAGGAAGCGTCAGCGGAATCTGCCAGCCGCGGTCGTGTTACAGGGCGCGGGAAATACCGCGGATATAGCGGGCGCAACACGACGAGAGGAACGCGGCGCGGTTCGGAACGAGGCGGACGGGCTTCGATGAATTTATTACGTCAACACAACGACGGCGGAGCGGCCGGCAGCTTTGGTGATAACCGATACAATAATATGGATTCCGATGACAGAGAAAGCGACGACGAGCCTGTGTACCAAATGTCATTAAGTAATTATAAACCGGTGCGTATAAAACTTAAGGTTCATAATTGTATTCTCCCAATGGAGATTGACACAGGATCGGCCTTATCATGTATAAACAAAGCAGTGTATGATGATTTATTCAGCGACTTGCACTTAAACAAATGTTGTTTAAATTTAAAATTTTATGACGGCTCAAGTGTACAACCTTTGGGTTACATAGAAACCATTGTTAACTATAAGGGCATTGTTAAAACCTTGGACTTATATGTTTTAAGTAGGGGTACTACAAATTTATTGGGTCGGCAATGGTTAGCCGAACTTGATATTCCGATAAGAATCGACCGTACAATAAACTTACTGACTAGCCATGCAACCGATAAAGCGTTAAACAAAAATGAAATAATAAATAAACTTGTTTCTAGGCATAAATCACTGTTTGACGGCACATTGGGTACTTTCACGGGGGGCATAGCTGAGCTACATGTGCGTGAAGGAACGGTACCCATCTTTTGTCGTGCGCGGCAGTTGCCGTACGCGCTGCGCCAGCGCGTCGATGCGGAGCTGGACGCCATGCTGACCGCCGGCGTCATTGAACCGGTTGACCGGTCCGACTGGGCAACGCCTCTGGTTGTGGTACGCAAAGCAGATGGCGGTTTGCGAATATGTGCCGACTATAAGGTAACCCTCAATCGTGCTTTAGTGATTGACAGATTTCCAATTCCAAGGGTTGAAGATCTATTTAGCGATCTTAGTGGGAACATGTACTTTACAAAATTAGATTTGTCGCAAGCTTATAACCAGGTAATTTTGTCCGAAAATTCTAGAAACTATACGGTTATCAATACGCATAGGGGGTTATTCAAATACGGTCGTTTAGTTTATGGTCTATCCTCCAGTCCAGGTATCTTTCAAAAGCTCATGGTTAATTTATTTAAAAATAAGCCGGAGGTGCTAGTTTTTTATGATGATGTTTTGATTAAAAGCAAGGATTTGCAGTCGCACTTACAATTAGTAGAGGAAGTTATGCAAATATTGGAAGAAAACGGGTTAAAAATTAATAAAAAGAAATGCGATTTCTTGGCTAAGGAAGTAAAATATCTAGGGTTTGTGATCGATATAAACGGCGTACGAGTCGACCCGAACAAAGTGAAGGCTATTGTTGATATGCCACACCCCAGTAACGTTACAGAAGTAAAATCCTTTATAGGAATGGTTAACTTTTATGGCAAATTTGTAAAAAATTTGAGTACACATTTAGCACCATTATATGCTCTTTTGAAAAAGGGAAAACATTGGGAATGGGGTCCAAACCAAAACTCTGCTTTTTTGAAGGTAAAACAGTTTTTGTGTAGTACAAGAGCTTTGGAACATTTTAATATAAATAAAGAAACAGTGTTGACTGTAGACGCCAGCGCCCGTGGGCTTGGGGCCGTGCTGGCACAGCGCGAGCCGGACAGCGCCGACGAGCGGGTTGTTGCGTACGCTTCGCGCTCACTGACTATACACGAATATCATTATAGTCAAATACACAAAGAGGCCTTAGCGATAGTATTTGCTGTTGAAAAATTTCATCAATATCTTTATGGAAGGAAGTTTGTTCTCCGGACAGATCACAAACCCCTTGTTAGCATTTTCGGGCCAAATGCAGGCATTCCTTGTGCAGCAGCTAGCCGTTTACAAAGATGGGCAATCAAATTATCAGCCTATGATTTTTCCATTGAATACGTGAAAACAGACAAAAATACGGCTGACACTCTTTCACGATTAATAGATTCTCAAAAAAAGGAGGTAGCTTCCGAAGATAACGATTTGCCAGAACAGAGCTATTTACATTTTGCAACAGACGCTTTATTATTAGACAATGTCCTGAAGCAGGAAACGAAGCGAGACCCAATTTTAAGTCGTGTTTTAAGTTATATAATGGACGGATGGCCGACAGATATTGAAATTAAAGAATTAAGGCCTTATTTTAACAGGAAGCAAGAGTTATACTGCGAATTAGGATGCATTATGTGGGGTCACCGGGTTGTCATACCATCATCTTGTCAGAAAAGAGTAATGTCAGAGCTTCACGTTTCACATATGGGCATAGTCAAGACCAAATCACTAGCACGTAGCTATGTTTGGTGGCCAGGTTTAGATGAAGCGGTGGAAACCGCGTGTCGAGCTTGTACAGTGTGTGCCGCTGTGGCTGATGCTGCGCCACATGCTGTTCCACACTCTTGGCCTTGGCCGTCACGGCCTTGGTCAAGACTGCATTTAGATTTCTTAGGGCCTATTGGTGGTTTAACTTATTTAATTGTAGTAGATTCTTGCTCTAAATGGATCGAAGCTATCAAAATGAATAGGACGACCGCACATAGCTGTATTACGGAAGTTATGGTCGCAGTTTGGTCTTCCAAGACAAACTGTTAGCGACAACGGGCCACCCTTCGCGAGCGAGGAATTTCAAAACTTCTTACGACATAATGGTATAGAACATATTTTTACGGCTCCTTATCACCCCGCATCCAATGGCGCGGCCGAAAGTGCTGTCAAAATATGTAAACGAACTATTAAAAAAGCCTTTAAGCAGAATTTGGATGTAGAGATAGCCCTGGCTAGGTTTTTGCTAGCGTATAGAAATACGAAACATGAGACCGTGGGAGATAGCCCAGCTAGCATATTACAGGGACGCAGCTTACGCATGAGGTTAGACAATTTAAAACCAAATAGAGAATCTCGCGTCATAGCCCGCCAGTCAAGTAGCGAACAAAACGCTGGCGGCTCACAGCGTTTGTTCGAATCAGGAGCACATGTTTGGTACCGAAACTATAGGGGAGCGGATAAATGGCAATCCGGTACAGTACTTAGACGTGTAGGTAAATCCAATTACTCCATAAGAACCAATACTGGCTTGGAAATCCATAGGCATGTCGATCAACTGACGCAGAGGGTTACGCACGAGGTTGATGGTAACGTTCCAAACAAAATAATAGTACCAGAAATGTCGACAAAACTAGAAATCCAAACACGGTCACGCAAATCGTTGGCGGTTCCCATAACCAGAGGCGAGGAACAGGATCGCACAGGGAACTTGGGGGAGAGTAGTGTCGAAAAGTCTCCTACCCCGGAAAGTCCGCACTCTGATTCTGTACCAGCACAAAATGAATCTCCAATAGTACCATGTAGCCCTCAACTTAAATTACCTAATGTGTCGGTGAACGTTGAAGCAGGCCTAGCGGGAAATACTAACATCGACATAAACCCTGACAGAACTGTAAGACGCCGTAGGCCACCTATCCGTTATGGGTTTGAGGAAATAGATTAAGATTATTATGAAATAGTAAATAAGTTCTTGTAATTAAAAACTATTACACTTAAAGTTAATTAACCTAAGTACTTATTAAAATTATATTTAAGTTAGTTCTAGCATAAGTTAGTTATTCATACTCGTAGTTTGTATGTAGTAAATAAGAGTGGAGGTGTTGTGTATCGATATACTAAGCATAGTTATAAGACGTATTGTTATGTACCAGTGTACGAGACCGACGCCAGTCTCGCATTAAACGCCCTACACACCGCAAAGCAGAGGGGCCAGCCAGGGACACCGCCGCACGGGGTGAAGGGTTGTTCGAAAGAGATATCGCGGCCCCGGAACATAAACGGCAAAAGAAGGAAGATGTTTGAGTGAAAATAGCAAGGATGGGTCAAATAAAACAAATAATTAACTTTGAAACAGTAACTTTATTCATCTCAATAACCCCCTGGCCACACAACACTCTCGATCCAGGGCACGTAGTGGTAGACGCGCGTGTACATGCCCGCGTCCCCGGCGTACCCGCATGCGCGCCCGAATGACGTCACACCTATCACTGAGTACAGACACTTGGAGATTTCGGACGTCACTTGCAGAGGGCCGCCGCTGTCACCCTGGTAACAAAAAAATGAATTTTAATCTGGTTTTATTAAAGTTGTTGTTGGAATGACGATGCCAAAGGTAAAACAATTGAAAAAAATTGGCGATCAGTAACCAAAGTCGGACAAAATCACGGTCAAGGGGTTGACGGAAAATTGCTTCTACAGTCTACAAAAATGTATGCAACATAAAATGTATTTTTAAGGTTTATGTGTGGTTTTATGTGCAATGTAGTAATAATTATTTTACTTTAATCAGCTTAAGGATTATCCTTTTTCTAATTTGGTATGTTTATCTTAATGACACATTATTTTACTAATGTAAAATTATGTTTGCACGCCCTAAACGGGCAAAATATTGTCTAACTACCAATTTTACCACCTGGTTATACCTACATTTTAAGCAAATAAATTATTCAACATAAATATATCATAATAGTCCTTGGTGAACTAAGAGATTTGATTTCATTATTTTGTAATATAGTAATTAGTGCAATTTCAGCGTGGTATTAGCGGCAGCCGGTTTTGGAAAGCACGGACTGGGCTTTCCAAAACCAAATACGAAGTTTGTGGCCAAGGGGTAATTTGTCAATATTTGACAGTCAATAGTTGTCGCTTCTGATAGTCTCCAAGTCTGATAAACAGTCTTACCAAATGTTTCAAAATAACTTTGTCTCATGTCTTATTATAGTAGCTATCCTTTTTGCAATTACGTTAAGGTCTACGATGAAGTTTACGTAACTGGGCAAAATGATACTGTGCCATCTAAAACATAAGCCAAATTGAGGAGACAGACTCGCGCACTAAGGGTACCGTACAAACTTACAATGAAAACAGCCATATCTTTTGACTGCGTAGACTTAGATCGTTGACTTTTAGACAGCTCCAAGAAACCACAGACTTGAGTATGAGGTTTACATTTAGACGGCCAACAATAAAATGAGGAGGGATGAAACACGTGACTAAAAGAGTGATGGATCTGAAAGTTGATGGACAGAGAGCGAGAGGAAGACCAAAGAAAAGATGGATGGAATGTGTAAGGAATGTTATGAAGGAGAAAGGAGTAAATGATGCCGTGACGTCTGATAGGGGAGAATGGAAGAAGAAAACGTGTTGCGCCGACCCCAAATAGAATGGGACAAGGGCAGGAAAATGATGATGATAGATGGGAAACAAAGTTACCCTATAAGGGTTCTGTGTTTTTTCATTTAAGTTGCGGAACTGTAAAGCAAATTGGTTTTACCTCGCAAGTATCCTTAGGCAGGGTCTCGTCTCCGTAACACAGCTGCTTGTTGGCGCTGAACCCCTCTTTTAAGAGTCTGTGGGATGGGAAGTTCTTCATACAGTTTTCTGTAGAGAACTGTTCTAGAGTCACCTAAAAACGAATTAAAGAAAAAAAAATGTTGTAAATAATATTTATGCACAATTCTTACGCAGTCTCAACAATAAAGCCCTGGAACGCGCTTGCCTTGGTGTCAAAAAAGTTAAAAGAAAAGTTCGTTACAGTCGTAACCGTCGTAACCCCTATATACCTAAGTCCGACACCTGATCAAAAGTCAGAAATTACTGTTAATTTTTATAGTTTTTATAGTATTTAAAAATTGGTTGTTTGTAAAGTAGGTTTACGATCGAGATGTTTACGTGATAACGTCTTATTGGTGATATAAGTTATCACCAGTAGTGACATCTAAAATGAAATTAAGTACTAATTTAAAGTTTTTTTTTCGAGCCAAGTAACAGATGGCGCTACCATCTTTAGGAAATGTCGCTTGTGAGGTTTTGGTGTGACACAAGTTTCTGAACATGTCACCCGTCTAAAACGATTTTAAAGACGTTATCACGTCAAAAAAATTGTTTTTTCATTTGTATATACTTATATGTGTATTAACATTTGTTTTTTTAATATATAATTTTTGCATCCTATCACAAACCAAAGGTTGAGTTGCAGGGAACATCTTGAATTTTAAATTAATATTAAGTTTTTATGACACAAGTTGACAAAGATAACAATTAAGGCAATTCAGTGGAACCTCACAGTAAGTAACCCAGCCGCCGCGGAATACGCTAAGGGCGTCAGGCGTCGCGATACGACTCCCGGCCACCGTAGATGGGTCCAGTGAGGACAGGCCGTGTTGACGGCGCGTTAGTGATCCACGCGCGCCTCAAAGAGATGTCAGCAAAGCAGCTGCAGATGTCAGCAGGGGCCTGGGTTGCGGGTTATTCGTTTAAGAGATACCACGTACCGCGGCCCCGCGGAACACAAAGAGCAAAAGAAGGAACATGGTTGGGTTTTAGTCAGTAAAAGTCTGACACTCCCTTGCGCTCCGACCGGGATCCTTTCGGGATTATACCCTAAGGATTGCAAAAAGAATTTCGAAAATCAGCTCACAATCGACTTAAAAATCTCGTTATAAACTAAAAAAAAAAACAGTCGAATTGACAACCTCCGTTTTTTGAAGCCGGTTAAAAATTCTAAATAAAAAAATCAAAATATTTTTATTTCGCACAGGTAGGTCTATGTGAAATATACAATATTTTTTTGGGCACTTATAAAACGTCGAGTTGCACGGTTCGGGTTGGTCGTTTCCTATGGAGAAGAACTCTTTTAAAATCATTTTGTTTTACAGTGTTGTTGTTACGGCGTTAGTACCTACTTAAGTATGAGAGGACAGCGTGGGCCCGACAATAAGTCATTGCTTACTTAAATACCTCCTCACCTCTTGAAGATTATCAGCGAGCGGCCGGTTCTTGCCAAGCTTGCCCCAGCCTGTCGCAAAAGCTATAGATCGTTCGGTACCCACGTAGTCCAGACATGCTGGGAACACGTGCTTACTGAATCTTACACTGGAACAAGTTCAAGTCATTTATTTGCATAATCCATTTTATGAAGAATGGAAGGCACATTGTATTATAACTGAGTGAGGTGTGCAAATACGTGCAAAAGTTAATTACAAACAATCATGTTAAATCATAAAATATTTCTGAAATTTAATCACACTTTAAAATATTTATATTATAACTAGCTGGCGCCCGCGGCTTCGCCCGCGTGATATCGAAAAAAAGTATTTTATGTGTTACTAGCTTATGCCCGCGGCTTCGCTCGCGTTAATTTCGGTATAACACAGTACCTGCTACCTGTAGCTTTTGCCCATACGCCTTCTTGATTTGTAATAGCAACGTTAAGTTTTCCCTTTTCTTCCCTCGTTCTCCCTCATATCCCACTTTTTTTTAATAAAAATTAGCCTATGTCCGTCTCCAATGTCTCAACTACCTCTGTACCAAAATTCATCAAAATCGGTTTCGCCGTTCAGGCGTGAAGAGGTAACAAACAAACAAACTCACTTTCGTTTTTATAATACTAGCTGTGCCCCGGCATGCCCTGCAATGCAATTTTTCTACCTTTCTACCAACTTTCTACCTACCTAAACAAAGTACACAAAAACCTATATTTTTTTTATTCATTTTCTTGCCGTAAAAACCATCCTTGGACTTCAACAATTATTTAAAAAAAAGAATTGGTAAAATTGGTCCAGGTGTTGTTGAGTTATGCGCTTACCAACACATTTTGCGATTCATTTTTATATTATAATAATATTAGTAAGGATATAGTAAAGATTGTCTATTGTCTTAAATGGTATTGGAGGCCCTTCACCCTCAAGGGGCCCTCGGCTAGAGCTTAAAAAGCCCTTATATCGATCCGCCCCTGATAGCTTCTAAGACGTAAATACTCACATTTTATCTGTCTTCAATAACGCAATGTCATGATACTTAGACGGCGGTTGATATTCAGGATGTGTGATGACCCTCTTTATATTGTAAATTTGCCACATCTCATCAGGGTCTGACCGCTTCAGAATGCCCATTGCCACGAAACGTACTGGTCCTCTGTGAAAAAAACATGATTATTTATGGAGATCATTTAAATATACTATTCAATAAATAATATACTTAATAATATACAATAGTTCAACCGCTGCCCCAACCGTGCCGTCTGATAATATTATATTATGTTCGTCCTAAAAAAGCATATATTTAAACATCAAGTTTGAAAGTTGCGCCTGTTACAGAAAAATTGAAAGGGAGTCGTTTGTCTTGGTATGGACATGTAATGAGGAGGGATGAAGGACATGTGACCAAAAGATAGATGGATCTGAATGTTGATGGACGGAGAGCGAGAGGAAGGCCATAGAAAAGATGGATGGATTGTGTAAGGAATGATATGAAGGAGAAAGGAGTAAACGATGCCGTGACGTCTGATAGGATAGGAGAGAATGGAAGAAGAAAACGTGTTGCGCCGACACCAAATAGAATGGGACAAGGGCAGGAAGGTGATGACTTACATGGCAGTCTCCGATATGCAGTGTGCGGCTGTTAACACAAATCTCTCGCTGATTAGCGAGCCTCCGCACAGCCACTGCGCTGAATCCACGTCTTGGCCGTACCCGAGTAACGCCTGGAATTTATTAATATTAAGTTATTAATTAATGTTTATTTATTTATTGACTAGCATCCGCCCGCGACTTCGACCGCGTCGCATAGTTGCTTTAGGCTAACGCTAACTTTAACCCGCGTGATGTTCGAAATAAAATTATCTTTCTCTCCCCTTTTCTTTCCCCTTTCTCCCCCTTTTCTCACTTTTTTAAAAGAATTGCCTATGTCCGTCTCCTGGTTCCCAACTATCTCTGCACCAAAATTCATCTAAATCGGTTTAGTCATGTAGGCGTGAAGACATAACAAACAAACTTACTTTCACTTTTATTATATTAAGTTAGGATTACAGCAAGAAGGACTTATTTTTTAAAATTAACAAGATAGAAAACAAAATCTATAGACAACAGCTAGCCAATTACAAGTCCTTAGGAATGTTATCATTACACGTTTTAGATCAAAGAATTGTGATGTGGGGTCTGCCTGTTCAGCAGCAATCGACTTAGAAACTTCAAGGGTATATACAGGGTTATTTGTAAAACACCCACAACCTTGCAGAACTGTATTACAATCATCATAAACAACAACTTTTGTTCTATGATTTTTTACAAAATTTTATGCATTTACCAAAAACAAATCTTCAAGATTTCGTTGTCCTATCTAACACATTTTAACTCCGTATTTTGCTGTACCTACATACCTACACTACACCGCCGCTTGTAGGTACGTTTGCTTCGCATAGATTTCGTAACATTTAGAGCGTTCAATTTTAATATTTTTATTTTTGTATGAAAATTTGATGAACTAAAATATGATAAATGTCCTAGAACAAAAGTTGTCGATTATCATGTTAGTAACATGGTCCTGAGTCGTTGCCGGTGTTTTACAAATAACTGTAAATAATATATAGAATGAAAAAAAACAGCGTCGACGATCTGACAGTCCCCCCCGCTCCTCCCAGAGCGGGAAAAGATATTTGATGATTTTCCATCCCGAAAGAAACTTGGTAACCGTTCCAGAACACCACGTTAAAGAACTCTGACTACTGCTAGATATAGGCGTGGTGTTCATTAAATGATAAATTATGTTTATTTAGCAAGTAGGTTTTCACAAACACTTTTACACGTCTTTTTTAAAAACTAGAAGAGGCCGGTGTTTCGTACCCAACTACTCTGAGAAGAAACAGCCGAAACAAACTAAGAGGTCATAGTCTCTTTTAAGGTCCAGACAAAAATCTTGGTCAAATTACATGAGGACTATGCAGATTAGTGTCTGAAATGTTTTTTTAAGAAAGCACCACACTGATTGAGTGGACCTGTCCAGTCAGTGCAAGCATTTGTCAGTTATCGTGTAGCTCGACTCATAACCCAAGGAGCTCAACGACATGACGAACAAAAAGGACATTTGTATTCTCATCTCTCACCATATGCGGATACCGGAACCTCTCAGCATCATGTCCCCCAAACACGACTGCTTTAAATGTGGTTTCAAACGCGTAGCACTGTCTCTGATCGTCCCATACTCGCTCAACACCATTAGTCTGGCAGGTATAGGGCAACTGTGTAAGATGCTCGATACATTCTGAAATGATTTTGTTTTGTTTTTTAAAAACGTTGCCCCACACTAGGAATTTCTCCTGTATCGTGGGTGCGTTAACAAACATTTAAACTCACATAAAAAAACAGCTAGACCCGAAACAACTACCTGTAGACCATACAAATATTTGTTCCGTACGGGAATCGAACCGCGACACGTAGCGCAGCAGTCGATCGCTCGGCCCCTGCGCCAACCGTGTCGTTAAATTTTCCATTGCTTCTAAGTGATATAATATATCGTCCTACGTCTACATTTTACATGGGAGCCAACGCCAGAATTGAACCAAATGGGACCACATAAGAAGCACCAACTTTCAAATAAAAAAAAGAATGAAAAGTATCTATTCTGTTTACCCAGTCGAAAGATAACAAACAAAAAAAAATACGTTTGAATTGAGAACCTTTTCCTTTTTTAAAGTCAGTTTAAAAGAACAACACTTACGATCTCTCGCCTTTTGACCGTTTTTGAAGAAGATTCCTCCTTCACTGTCAACAACTGCATTTCTGTAATACACACCTTCATTTTATTAACATCTTCAATCAAATCAAAATATTTTGAGGTGATAACGTCTTTAAAATCGTTTTAGTCGGGTGACATGTTCAGAAACTTGTGTCACACCAAAACCTCACAAGCGACATTTCATAAAGATGGTAGCGCCATCTGTTACTTGGCTCGAAAAAAAAACTTTAAATTAGTACTTAATTTCATTTTAGATGTCACTACTGGTGATAACTTATATCACCAATAAGACGTTATCACGTAAACATCTCGATCGTAAACCTACTTTACAAACAACCAATTTTTTTTTATTTCACATATCTTGATGTTTGTTACCCTTTCACGCAAATACTTTTAAACAGATTTAGACGTTTGGCACACAGATAGATTAAAACCTTAATTTGATACTTAGTAGATAGATCCTTTGGGACAATTGCTAAAATTAAGTACCTAGGTACTTACCTTGTGTCATTAACTAATTCGCAGTCGACGCAACAGATAACAGGATCATTTCTCTGGAACGAACATATCTGGAAATATAAGAAGTTAGGTTAGTAGTTTTACATCTGTAGCGACACAAATATGAAGTGGCAAAAAGTACTAAAGCGCCATCTATGCAACCACTGAAGAACTAACGGCAACAATTCCTACATCGCGCAAGCAAAGTTGTACGCGAAGCGAGCACCCGAGCACCCGACAAGCAACTGACGGGCAGTGGCCCACCAGACACGACACCCGTCTGGTCGGAGGATCCTCCCTTTTCCATAGAGGATGGAGAACTTGACACCCTGTTCTTCATACCTCTGAACATCATTAACCATCGACAATAAAGACTATCGCGTTAGTCCAGCGGTTTCAAGTGCACCGTCTTTGGTTTGATCCACCTCTATGGGTATGCTAATCATAATCTTAACGGCCACGGGTACGCCAAGAAGTTAATCGCAGCAGCGGGGGCGTACCAGGACTACCGCCTGCCGGGGTTGCAGGTGGTGGTCCGAAAGAGATATCGCGGCCCCAGAACATAAAGGCTAAAAGAAGGAAGAAGGACTTTTACTGACTAAACCCATCCATATTCCTTCTATTGCCCTTTATGTTCCAGGGCCGCGGTATCTCTTTCAAACAACCCGCAACCCCGGCAGGCGGTGGCCCCTGGCGCCCCTCTGCTTTGCTGACATCTCTTTGAGGCGCGCGTGGAACACTAACGCGCCGTGAACACGGCCTCTCGTGAATAGACGGACGGACGGTGGGCTACCCATTACTCACCGTCTACAGGCCCGCATCTACGGTGGCCGGGAGTCGTCTCGCGGCGTGGACATCCAAGTGGACACATGCACGGGCAACCAAAGCAAGTGCGCTTTGATATTATTATTAGCATCGAGCTCCGTTGATACTGACGTAAATTAATTTGAAACATCTTTTGGAGGTCAAACAGCGATCAAGAACCGTTGTTATTGTAATAATAATTTCCGAAAACATCATTATAATCGTCAAATTACTGCGGCGTAGCGTCTCATTGTGTGTTTTTTTCATTGTTATTTAAACGAGTTCTTAAACAAGATTATAGTGACTGTGCCGTCCTCATTGCCAAATAACTTTAGTTTTACTTGTAGTAGGTACGATGCATGCAGGCGGACTGTGACTATGTGGGGCCCTGGACTAATACTAGACCCAGACTAAGTAACCCCTTTTGTTTGCGGAAGGGTAATCATCAAATAAGTTACCCAGTTCTGGGCGGAGCAGGGGGAGTGTCAGACTTGTACTGACTAAGGGAAGGTTCATATCTGACGGAACATGCGTCGCGTATTATCGGTCGCGTGACGCCAGAACAGACAAATGTATAGAAGAACACTTGACCATTCACACTCAACTGATGACGGAATAGACGCTGTACGTTTCGAGCGTACAGCGTCTATTCCGTCAACGCATTGTCGGTGGACGTAAGAGCGGCAACGTCGCGCGCGCCAATTGATGCATTCAGTCTAGGCCATAGAGTACTATTATATAGATGAAAGTCTAGGCGTAACATCAGCAGAGATCGTTTGTGTACAGTCAGTTTTTTGAAAATGATTGATTGCTAAACGCAGAAACTGACATGTGGCAGGACGGATGTTATCTACGCTCGACGCATTTTCCGTTTGATATGAACCGACACATTCGACCGAATAGACGCGACTGATGATACGCTCAGCGTATTTTACGTCAGATATGAACTTTCCCTATAACACACCCATGTTCCTTCTATTGCCCTTTATGTTCCGGGGCCGCGGTATCTCTTTCGAACAACCCGCAACCTCGACAGGCAGTGGCTTTTGCGGGCCCCTCTGGTTAAGTAATTATACCCTTATGTCAAAAAACTGTTTTCGAAAATGATATGACATACTAGGTACATAGGACGACACATTAAGCGCACTTCTAGTTTAATATAGCCCAGATTTTAAGTAGTTTCGTGTTTGGTAAGGTTGCTTATGGTAGAGTTGTATACCTGCCAAATTACAGTGTTTGTTTTTTTTTTATTCACAATTGTCTATTGTTTTAAATAGTAAATGGGGTGCCTTCATTTGAGGTCACCAAAGGATAGTCGGGTTGAGCAGATAAACAACTCAACAGCGGAACTGGGAGTGGCCCAACCAAAAAAAAACGAGGAATTCTTGATGGAAAAACTTCAATAACATTTTACGCGACCCAATAATTAAACCCACGAAAGACTTAAATGAAAAAACGATCTTACCGGCGGATTATTCTTCTTTTTCAAATCCAGTATTGATGACAGACATTTGTAGATATGAACACACTTTCCCACACCTTCCTCGGACCGGCATCTCTCTCCTGAAAAAGAATTACAGTAAGAATGAGAGACAACAACCATTTCAGATAGGAGTCTGTGAGGAGTATTTATAAGCAAAGAGCTTTTGCCCGCGGCTTCGCTCGCGTTAAATTCGGGGTAACACAGTTCCCCTTTCCTGATTTGCAGGTACCTGCTACCCTGCTAATAGTCTAAGTCCGTCTCCTGGTTCCCAACTATATCTGTACCAAAATTCATCAAAATCGGTTTAGCCATTCAGGCGTGAAGACGTAACCAACAAACAAACTCACTTTAACTTTTATGATATTAGTAATCTCTCTTCTAAAACCGGGTCGTGATTCCGCATTTGAGATATAGATATAATTGACGACACGGTTAGCGCAGTGGCTGAGCGATTGACTGCTGCGCTGCGTGTCGTGATTTCAATCCCCGCACGGAACAATGTTTGTATGGCCTTCAGATAGTTGTTCCGGGTCTGACTGTTTGTGTATGTGAGATTGAATGTTTGTTAACGCACCCACAAGACAGGAGAAATTCCGAGTGTGGGGCAATGTTTAAAAAAAAAATAACATATTGAAACCTGGTTTGCAACTCAATTTTCTAGTGAGATCTCTGCTGATTAATAAATCGGTTCTATTGCTAAGATGGTCTCAAAACATAGTAGACCTTATCTTAAGACCATCTGCTCGTTAAAACAAAGTTTCACAATTGTGTTGTTTTTATTAACGTTGATATTACGCGTTCCTAAGAAAAATCGGCTTGACAGACGGACGGACAACTAAGGGATCATATACATAGTAGGGATTCATTTTTAAACACTTGACTACGGAACCCAAGAAAAATACTTACATTAGCAATGCTTGCCAATTTCAGTCACATTTTATTACATGCTCCATTTCTCATGTAATTTGGTCCATTACCTAATACTTGTGCGTTGTCCGCTTATCTAAACGCGAGTAAATAGTTGATTGTAAAGAATGAGCCTTGATTCTCTAAGTGGGCAAATTGGTAAGAAACGTAGTATTTCGGTTTATGATTGGAGTTTCTTAAAAAATATTCCGATGAATTGAGAACCTCCTCCTTTTATTGAAGTCGGTTAAAAAAAGGCTTAGATATTGGTGTCGAAACTGTTAGCTAAACTAAAGATCCGGGGTTGCGGGTTGCTCGATAAAGACACCGCGGCCCCGGAACGTAAAGGGCAATAGAAGGATTATGGGTGGGTTTTAGTCAGTACAAGTCTATCACCCCCCCCTGCTGCGCCTAGAGCGGGGGAAGTTATATGATGATTTCCCACTCCAAAAAAAAAGCTACTCTAAAGATCGCTAAAATTTAATTTATTCCTGTCTAACAACGCTTCTTATTCTGAAACTGTTTGACACCACTTACCTATATTATAGTTTGACAACATTTAATGATAGTTCAGCTACCCTACCATGACGTGTTAAAGCAGAACTAATTCCACTGAGGGAAAGAGACAGAGCTATACTGAGTGTCTAGCACCATCTCTTTCCCTCAGTGGAATACGTTCTGCTTTAAGACGTCATGGTAGGCCTACGGTTACCTACTCAATTTAGACAAAATAGCAATTCTCACTATTCTGAAATTGACGTTTTTCACGAAAAATTGTGGTTGTCAAGCTAAATCGAACTATCTTGTCGGGACTATAATAGTGTGGAATAAAATTAGATATGATTAGGTATGTTATTTTAATCTTAGTCTAGTTTAATCCGGTAGTTCATCAAAATTGACGGCACGGTGGCGCAGTGGCTGAACGATCGATTGCTGCACTGCGTGTCGCGGGTTCGATCCACGCACGGAACAAATATTTTTGTATGACCTGCAGATAGTTGTTTCGGGCCTGGCTGTTTGTGTATGTGAGTTTAAATGTTTGTAAACGCACCCACGGTACAGGAGAAATTCCTAGTGTGGGACAACGTTGAATAAAAATGGACACCACTGTCTGCCTTCTGCTCTAAGAAGGTACTTAGGCACCTAGCTCACCGTCCGTCCGTCTATTGACGACAGGCCGTGTCGACGGCGCGTTAGTGTTCCACGCGCGCCTCAAAGAGATGTCAGCAAAGCAGAGGGGCCTGCCAGGGACACCGCCTGCCGGGGTTACCGCGGCTCCAGAATATAAAGGGCAATAGAAGGAATATGGGTGGGTTTTAGTCAGTACAAGTCTGATACTCCCCCCCGCTCCGCCAAAAACGGCGGAAGTTATTTGATGATTTCCCACCGCAAAAAAAAGACTATGTATACACCGGGGGTCTACTACGACGACGTCTTAAAGAACTGTTGTTATAATTGTATTTAAGTGTCACAAAGAGATAGAGAGATATATAGATAGATAGAGGAGCTCGTGGCTAAATAAATAGTAGCCGCTCGGGTCGATCTTTAGGTTAAGCCGCGCTTGCCTAGGTTGGTCTATGGATGGGTGACCACCCGTTACATACCGAGTTTCCTCCGTGCCTCGGAAAGCACGTTAAGCCGTTGGTCCCGGCTGCCATTTGTAGATCTTTGACAGTCGTTACAGGTAGTCAGTGTTCCGAAAGTCTGACAACCAGTCTTACCAAAGGGTATCGTACTACCCAGTATTAACTGGGTTGTGGAGGTCAGATAGGCAGTCGCTCCATGTAAAATACTGATATTCAGCTGCATCCGGTTAGACTGGAAGCCGACCCCAACATAGTTGGGAAAAGGCTAGGCAGATAAAAGCGATGGCGCTAGACAGCTATACGCTTTGTCTCTACCCACACCAAAATTGACAGAACGGTTGGCGCAGTTGCTGAACCCTCGACTGCTGACTGCTGTTCGATCCCCGCACGGAACAAGTATTTATGTATGACCTACAGGTAGTTGTTTTGGATCTGGCTGTTTGTGTATGTGAGTTTAAATGTTTGTAAACGCACCCCCAATACAGGAGAAATTCCTAGTGTGGGACAATGTTTCTTTAAAAAAACTGATCTTAGCTCGAGTACGCGGTATTAACTTCACGTAAATATGTATTTTAAGGCTTGTTCTCCCCGTTATTGTAATCATTTATTTGTTCTAAACCATACGAGGGAACTTTTTAGTTACGGACCAATTATAAATGCGAATGTTTGTGAGGATGGATGGATCGATATATGGATGTTTTATACTCTTTCACGTCAAAACGGCTGTACGGATCTTGTTTTTCGACATAGGATACTTTTTTTTTGATAGCACTTGGACGAAGCCGCGGGTGAAGGCTAGTCGCTTATAATATGACAATTAGGTACCTAAATTATTATTTCATTGACAAAACGGAAATTGAGTTATAAAGTAAACATCATTAGTCAAATGAAAAACCATTTAAAGGTGATATAAAATTAGGATCTGGGTCAATCAAAACGAAGCCATTTGTGAGTGGCACAAAAATCCTTAAGCGAAAGTGAGTTTGTTTATTTGTTTGTTTGTTACGTCTTCACGCCTAAATGCCTAAACCGATTTTGATGGACCCTGGAGACGGCCACAGGCTATTTAAAAAAAAAAAGATTAAGATATGAAGGAGAAAGAGGGAAAAAATAGGAAAACGTAGCATTGCTATTACAATAAGTAAGGCGCTAGGGCCAAAACTACAGGTAGCAGGTAAATCAGGAAAGGGGAACTGTGTTCCCACGAATTCAACACGAGCGAAGCCGCGGGCAAAAGCTAGTTGGTTATAAAAGTCTTTAAACTAATGATCTTTATCATCTGCTTAGCATCTTCCCAAGTTTGTTGGAGTCGGCTTCCAGTCTAACCAAATGTAGCTGAATATCAGTAGAAACTCAAATCATTTACTTTGGTTAGACCGTTAATGTTAAACACAAAAAGATAAAGCTACAGTCCCAGTCACAAGGCTTAATCTTTATATATATAATTCTTCTGTGAGTGTGTATGTCACTGAACTTCTCTCAAACGACTGGACCGATTTTGATGAAATTTTTTATGTGTGTTCAAGGGGATCTGGGAATGGTTTAGATTCACAATTTTGTCAGCTGGACAATGTTTTTTTAATTAATTTTTAATTTATGAGTAGTTGTTGATTTTGGAATGTTTTACATTGGATCTGACAGACGGCGCTACCATCGCAGTGTCAAATTAGACAGCTTATTAGCTTATTAAAAAAAGTTTGAAATTTTCAAATTAAAGACGTGTAGACAGGACAACGTCTGTCGGGTCCGCTAGTAACTTGTGAAAGTACTGTAGTTGCCCATTCCAAAGTGTTGATCTATATGGAGAAGAATAGGCAAGAAACTCCATGGACACTCTTTTTAATCATAATATTTTTACAAGATCATTGATTCATCATTCATGTCGAGATTATATGTATGACTAGCTTTTGCCTGCGGCTTCGCTCGCATTAAATTCGGTACATATAACACAGTACCTGCTACCAGCAGTTTTTGCCCGTGCGCCTTATTTATTGTAATAGCAATGCTAAGTTTTCCCTTTTCTTCCCTCTTTCTCCCTCATATCCACGTTTTTTTAAAGTTAGCCTTTGTCCGTCTCCAGGGTCCCAACTATCTCTGTACCAAAATTCATCAAGATCGGTTTAGCCATTTAGGCGTGAAGACGTAACAAACAAACTCACTTTCGCTTTTATAATATTAATAAGGATTAATAAGGATAAATTGAACAGACCTTCATCCCGATCAAAGGCACACTGCACTGTCACACCAATAATTAAATATAAAACACTATAAAAAATCATGTTGTTCAATTTATTATTTGTTACATTTAAATTTAATTTGCACATGTTTATTTGATGAGGGGCGTCATGTTACTAACTTCTTGCCACAGATATAATATGCATAAACTGTTGTTGCTCATTTATTCCGAAACTGGTTATTTTTCCTGTTTGTCGCGGTCAATGAGACTTTTAGCTTTTTTTTGTATTTGTCTAGGTCGATGGGTTAGACGGAGCATATACAATAGAGAGCAATTAAACCGGGTTACTTAAAGAAACGTATGAATATTGGAAACTATGAATGGTAAGAGGCAAAACGCCTGTAATCCCCACATTTGGTTAGCCATGTAATTAGGGGCGACCCAACTGCCATCAAACGTACCTAGCACAGCAACACTGCGCGACTGGAATGCGTGTAATCATCTACCATAGTCCGTAAGATTTTTCTAGAAAAAATGGTCTTCAACACAATAATTATGAACAGTTTAATCCTTACTAATATTATAAAAGCGAAAGTAAGTTTGTTTGTTTGTTATGTCTTCACGCCTGAATAGCCAAACCGATTTTGATGAATTTTGGTACAGAGATAGTTGGGACCTTGGAGACGGACATAGGCTATTAAAAAAAATGATAAATGAGAGGGAAGAAAAGGGAAAACTTAGCATTGCTATTACAATTAATAAGGCGCAAGGGTAAAAACTGTTAGCTCACCGCCCGTCCGTCTATTGACGACAGGCCGTGTCGACGGCGCGTGCGTGTTTCACGCGCGCCTCAAAGAGAGTCAGCAAAGCAGAGGGGCTTGCCAGGGCCTCTGCCTGCCGGGGTTGCGGGTTGTTCGAACGAGATACCGCGGCCCCGGAACGTAAAGAGCAACAGAAGGAACATGGGTGGGTTTTAGTCAGTACAAGTCTGACATGCCCCCCCGCTCCGCCCAGAGCGGGGGAAGTCATTAGATGATTTCCCATCGGAAAAAAAGGGTAAAAACTGTGCCGTGTCGACGCCGACGGCGCGTTCGTGTTTCACGCGCGCCTCAAAGAGATGTCAGCAAAGCAGAGGGGCTTGCCAGAGCCTCCGCCTGCCGGGGTTGCGGGTTGTTCGAAAGAGATACCGCGGCCCCGGAACGTAAAGGGCAATAGAAAGAACATGGGTGGGTTTTAGTTAGAAAAAGTCTGACATGCCCCCCCGCTCCGCCCAGAGCGGGGGAAGTTATTTGATGATTACCCACCCCAAAAAAAAATACCATAATATCTATCTATAATAAATAGGCAAAATAAATAAATAATAAATAGGTTAAATAGGGCAAAAGCTAGTTAAGTATAATAAAGAAAGAAAAGAAGGTTATTTGGCACATGCCGCAAATGCACATAACATTTAAATAAAGAAAAAAAAACAAACTAAAACCATAAAATTAAATTTAAAAAGAAAAAAAAATAACTTAAGTCTAAACAGAAAGGGGAGATATGTCACCTTGATTGATGTGAAGTACTTAGTTAAGTCCTTTTAAATAAACAATAATGTGTGCAAAGATCTTTGAACCCTTAAACCGGAAACAACGAATTCCTTAGCTGATTCACAAGTAACCATGGTCAGCACTCAGACAGCCCTACTAAAAGGCACTTTTATCCTGGTGCTATTAGCGGTTGACCCCCCTATGTTCCACTATGCTATGTTCCGGGGCCGCGGTATCGAACAGCAGTCGGCAGTCGAGGGTTCAGCAACTGCGCCAACCGTTCTGTCAATTTTAGTGTGGGTAGAGACAAAGCGTATAGCTGTCTAGCGCCATCTCTTTGTGACACTTAAATAAAATTATAACAACAGTTCTTTAAGACGTCGTCGTAGTAGACCCCAGGTGTTTACATAGTCTTTTTTTTTTGGGGTGGGAAATCATCAAATAACTTTCGCCGTTTTTGGTGGAGCGGGGGGGAATGTTAGACATGTACTGACTAAAACCCACCCATGTTCCTTCTATTGCCCTTTATATTCCGGAGCCGCGGTATTCCCGGCAGGCGGTGGCCCTGGCAGGCCCCTCTGCTTTGCTGACATCTCTGAGGCGCGCGTGGAACACGAACTCGCCGTCTACACGGCCTGTCGTCACTATATGGACGGACGGTGAGCTACTGATTGCTCATCGTCCTCAGGCCCTACTCCATCTACGGTGGCCGGGAGTCGTTTCAGGTAGACTAAATAATGATTACCTGGAGTATTAACAATTGATGTGCAACGAACGAGGTCATTATGATATGTAGGTACCTACCTAAATATTCTGAAGAATGATCTTTGTCATGTTTTCCTAGAAAGTCACAGAATTTATAAATAGGTATGCAGTGCATCCTTTACAAATGCTAATTGACGATGCTATGACGTCACCCATCTGTACCTAAACACTTAATATTATAAATGTCAGTGTAACTTTGGTTCTGTCCATCCGTCTGTCACCGGGCTGTATGTCATGAACCGTGATAGTTAGACAGTTGAAGTTTTCACAGATGATGTATTTCTGTTGCCGCTATAACAACAAATACTAATAAATAGAATCCTTACTAATATTATAAAAGCAAAAGTGAGTTTGTTTGTTACGTCTTCACGCCTACAACCGATTTTGATGAATTTTGGTACAGAGATATTTAAGACCCTGGAGACGGACATAGGCTATTTTTTTTAAGTGAGACTTGTGGGAGAATGAGGGTAGAAAAGGGAAACTTAGCTTTGCTATTACAATAAATAGGCGCGAGGGCAAAAAGTACAGGTAGCAGGTACCTACATGTTCTTTTGTCGTTTTTACAGATAATGGTACGGAACCTTCCGTGCGCCAGGCAAACTAGCACTTGACCGGGTTTTAAACAACTTCTACCAAAAGGAGGATATTGTCAATTCGACTGCTTTTTTGTGGATATTTATTTTGTACGCGATTTCTCCATAAATTTTCAACAAAACTGATCAACAAAATTCTTTTATACTCCCGAGGTGATCTCATATCAATTTTATAGTTGGAAATATTCAACAAGTTCTTAATATGTCATAGGTAAATAATAAATTAGGTAAGTATGTCAAAACGTACGACCGAAGTATTTCTCGAGTTAATATTTTCCTCAATAAAACGAATACTTACTAGTGTATTCGTTATATCAGAATTTTGCACTCATATATTGATGTGAATTCCATCTGATGTTTTTCAATTACCCTCTTACCTCCCTTTTCAGGTTTGATTTAATTATAGCGACAACAAAACGCAATGAGTTCATCTTTGCGTTTTGATGTATGAAAGCGTAGTAGCTATGAAAGAAGAGAAAACAAAACGTAGTTTATAAACACTTTGCCTCAGCCACGCAATTTATAATATACACTTTTAAACATTACAATAATCTATATTCTCTTTTGCACAACTAAGAAATCTTCTTATTTTGTTTGGTTTATCCCTTTCTAACCGTTCCATTAAACTTCGAAATAGCACCTGTCTTATTAGGCATAAAATACCATAAAAATATGACATCTGTCAAAATACGTAAACATTGAGAACTTGTGATTCCGTGTAATTTTGTGCAATAAATATACAATTCTAATTAGAAAATGTCTAAAAATGCACACGTAGTTGACGGTGAAGCTTCCGAATCAGATTCTGAGATAGAAATAGGGAGATCTCCGGTTCGTAGAAATTATTTTTTAAATTAATTGTATTGTTATTAGGAACTTAGGATTTAAATTGTCTTATTTTTCTTAAATTCCTGATCATTGGAAGGTCAAATGGTGAAGAAGCCATACTGACTTCTAGTCACAACTTTGTTTTCTAATATTGGCCAAGATAGAACCCGTCTTCAGTCAGCTGATACCGATAAGACGGGAAACTATTACCAAAATAGTTGAGAAAAAGCCAGGCTGTTGACGACAGTACTTGCAAATATGATATAAATAATAGAACTAGGACCCTCTAATTTTTAAACCATAACCTACGTTTTTATTTGCAGGACTTTGATATTTCTATAAATACAAAATCATTTGTAATAGCCGGGGAAGCGCCTGAATCTGATGATGGTAAATATATATTTCTTTACAGTCCTGTTCCTATTTATTTATTTACTTTATGTCTATATATGTGATGACACGGTTGGTGTAGTGGCTGAGCGATTGACTGTTTCTCTGTCGCGGGTACGATCCCCACACGGAACGAATATTTGTTTGACCTACAGGTAGTTGTTTCGGGTCTGGCTCTTTGTATATTAGGTGTGTTTAAATGTTTGTAAACACACCACAATACAGTAAAAAATCCTTGTGTGGGGCAACATTTAAAAAAATACATAATTATATCAAAGAGAAATCTCAAAGGTGTATAGAATCATAAATGTTGCATGGGGGATCCTGTTAGGATGTAAGTGCTCACTAGTTCTCCATGTTTGTATGCGTCCAGGCTTAACATAGAGCTCTGATCACTAAATTTATAATCTGTGTTTCTATACCTATGTTAACAAACAAACAAATATTTCCCCTTCATAATATTAGTACAGATTGATTGCGTGATGTGATTGATTTCATATTAATTTGTAAACCTTGTTAAATTCTGGTAACACAGTTCCCCTTTCCTGATTTGCAAGTACCTGCTACCTTTAGTTTTTGCCTTTGCGCCTTATATATTGTAATAGCTAAGCTATGTTTTCCATTTTCTTTCTCCCTCATATCTCACATTTAAAAAAAAAATCCCTATGTTCGTCTCCTGGGTCCCAAATATCTCTGTACCAAAATTCATCAAAATAGCCATTTAGGTGTGAAGACATAACAAACAAACAAACTCACTTTCGCTTTTATAATATTAGTAAGGATTTTACATTGCTTCATTTATACCAAGACTTTCTCTTCTCTTTTTCCATCCCCCATTTGAACCCACATATTTCGCTTCAGAGACCAAGCTGACCATTCCATCACCCCTGGTGGACACTGATGGACCTCTGCACAGCATACTGAGACCTTCAGTAACACCAACACCAGCACAAGCCAACATATACAATTCGCTGCTGCATCAGAAGTTGTGTAAGTACATTTTTTTATTTAGTACTACCTGCGCCCCGCGGTTTCACTCGTGTAGTGATAGAATATACAATATATCTTTATAAATTGTAGCCTATGTGTTATTCAGATGTATACACGATATTATTGTAAAGTTTCATTAAAATTCATTCAGTAGTTTTTGTGTGAAAGACTAACAAACATCCATACATCCTTACAACCTTTCTCGTTTATAATATTAGTATGATTCATTTTCAGTAAAGAATAATACAAAGAAAACAGGTTTATTTGGCACTTTCCACAAGTACTTACACAAAACAATAAAAAAGAAAACTTAAATCTTAACACTACAAAAAATCTTACTAGTATTATAATTGCGTATGGATGTTTGTTACTCTTTCACATCAAAACGACTGAACGGATCTTATTTGGTACAGAGGTAGATCATAGTCTGAAATAACACATCGGATTGGGTGAATATCAACAAGTGCATATTTTTTGTCAATTTTGGTGGCAAAATTTTACTTTACTTTTCGTGAAAACTATTGACCTAGGACAAAAATAGAAAGTTCAAGCTTCAGGAATCTTCATGAGGTCAGAAAATATCCTGGTAACTTTTTGAGATATTTGAGTTCAAAGACTAGTGTAGCCACCAAAATTGAAACTTGTCCACCAAAATTGAAAGTTGACCACCAAAATTGATATTGGTCCACCAAAATTGAAAGTGCTTAAAACAATACATTAAAAATCAGTTTTCGTCACAAACTTAAATCACTTAAACTCAGTCTTGTTATAATAATATTTCGTTTTTTCAGTTACATACATCTTAATTAATTTTTTAAATATTTCTTAATAAAAACATTGAAAATAAAAAAGAAACATTTATAAATAGTACCCCACCGGCATCGGGAACAGGGTCGAAGCTACCGGTGGTTAGAGTTCCAGAGACAGGAACCTCCTCACAATACGGTACAACGAGGAGAACTGCCTTCTGAATCAGGCCCTTGATCCAACCGCCTAAGGAGAGCTTCGACAGATGTTCGTCGAGGCTCTTGGCAATCAAGCCATTGCCCGTTACGACAATCGGCACAATGATAGCCGAGTTTACATTCCCAGGTCGACAGCCTCGTGTGCCAAGTCGAGATATTTTAGTTGTTTTTCTTTCTCAGCTTTTACGAGGTTCTCGTCATGCGGTCATCTTATCACCACGATGTCAGGATTATTGGCGACAATAGTTCTGTCAGTAATGATAGACCGATCCCAGTACAGCGTGACATGGTCTTTCTCGAGAACTGGGTCGGGCACATACTTGTAGTACGGTACCTCAGATTCCACAAGATTATATTTCAAGGCAAGTTGCTGATGAATAATCCTGGCTACTTGGTTATGCATATGCAAGTACTCGCCGTTAGCTAGACAAGAACAACCAGAAATAATATGTCCGATGGACTCACCCGGACGGTGGCATGCCCGACACACATCAACCGTCCCATCCTTCAGAATATATTTCCGGTAGTTGTTCGTCAACATAACTTCGTCCATTATCGCACAGACAAAACCTAAAGTTTCCCCAAAAAGCTCGCTGAATCGTAGCTAGGATACGGATGCTAGAAAATCTACATCGGGCCCATGAAGAGCCCTGTAAAAGCGCCCGTGAAGCTCCTTGCCTTGCTATACTTTCTTGCGGTCATCGGTAGTAAGTACCACAATATTTATTATTATTTATCTGATGAACTCGTAATGAGAATTATGAGGGTAGACATAACAAACATCTTTTTATTTTGAACAAAATTACTTGCCCCACTACAAAAATTTTCTCAGCGAAACTAGGAAACTAAAACATAATAAACTCTAAAATAAAACATGATTAAATAACAATATTAAACCACAAGGCAGAATCTTAAGAGAATCAATCAACAAAAATCACACAGCATGATATCAGTCATTAAATCCAAGAAAGAATATTATAGTTCTTAAACATGAAGCTTGTCTCGTCTTTATTACAAAAAAAAACATGTAATATAAAAATAATTAATACTTAAATAAGTATTTATAATTGTACACATAATTGTACTCGGATTGATCCATCATCACTGACAGGACTATTGTAGCAAATAAACCTGATGTATAACAGACCGGTAACAGACATACAATAGACCTGTGGATCGATCAGAGCGGCGCGCAATGATTGTTGACGTAACGGTCCCACATGACGAGAACCTTGTGGAAGCCGAAAAAGATAAACAAATCAAGTATATTGGCTTGGCTCGCGAGGTTGTCGACATGTGGGACGTGGACTCAGCGATCATTGTGCCGATAGTCGTTACAGTCAATGGCTTTATTGCCAAGAGCCTCGACCAACACCTGAGAAAGCTCTCGTTAGGCAGCTGGATCAAGGGGTTGATACAGAAAGCGGTACTCCTGGACAGGGTACGTATTGTTAGGAGGTTCCTTTCTCTGGAGCCTTGACTGCCGGTAGCTTGGACACTGTTCCCGATACCGGTAGGCCACTATTTTTATATGTTTTTGATAAGAAATATGTAAAAATATAAAAAAATATGTATACAAATAAATAAACGATAATAATACTAATTATAATACGGTTTTAATGTACTCTTTCGGCATACTTAAATGGACTCAGACTGAACTTGATGCCCTGGATAGGAGAGTTCGTACACTGCTGAACGCAAACCGGATGCATCACCCAAGATCATCGGTAATGAGGCTGTATATCCCTCGGAAGTGCGGGGGTCGAGCCCTATTTAACGCGAAGACCTTCCATAACCGAGAGGTGTGCAGTCTCAGTAGCCATTGCCAGTCGACCTTAGAGTAGTGCAGAAAAATAGCATGGCATGTGCACTTTAATAAATAGAACAAACAGAACAGAAACAAATAGAATAGTAACGTATACATATAAATGAACAATGTGCAGTGAAAAACTGTCTTTATATGTACAAATAATATATAAACAGTACATACTTCAAATTTGGTGGCTTATTTTCAATTTTGGTGGTGAAAATCGCCACCAAATCCACCAAAATTGAAACCAGGCATAAAAAAATCTTAAAAAATATAGTTATTAAGATATAAAAGAATAAATATCACTGATAAATAAGTTACCCAAATCACTACCTACAATACGTAGCTTACTATTAAAACACTTAAAAATCACCAGCAAATCGATCCACCAAAATTGACAAATTCTTGTCCCCTGTTCGACCCAAGAAAGATACTTTTTTTTGGCGAGCAATTACAGCACTAAGCACACACCTGTTACGCACCACTTCCCGCACACGACTGAGAAAAGCAGAACATAATAAGCGATTGATCGCACACGCACGAATCTTCATGATAATGTAAATTGAAAAAGTGCTACCAAAATTATGATTTTTGCAAGGACAAACTTGAATCGAGTATCCTGTGCTTTTAACATCAATTTTATAATATGATTTAGATGTTTTTAGATAGTGTGTCATATGCATTTACCAATGAAATAATTTGTTTTTTACTTTATTTTTAATTGTTACTTTGGTAAATACATTTATATAAAAAAATGGAGCTAGGACAAGCCACCAAACTTGAATTGTAAAGTTATTTATTTTTCCTATCCTCCATAAGTAAGCCTATTTAAAAAAAAATGTGGCCCTAAGTGGAATAAGTTAAGTAGTTCACTAGAAAAAAAATTAAGAAACATCCCATCATTTTACACCATGATTCTCAACGTGGACACGTAAAATTAGCGCGTGGGATATTCACCCGATTGATTTTTTTTTCGCGATTATTTCGATATTATAAATAAAAAGCAAATCACCAAGGCTAGTATTGTGTGTCTCACGGCTGCGCTAAATGGGCACAGTAGGCTTTGTCTTGGTATGGATTTGTAAAGACCGACGAAATGCATGTGACTAAAAGAGTGCTGGATATGAATGCTGATGGATGAAGGAGAGGTGAACCAAAGAAAAGATGGATGGATTGTGTAAATGATGTTTATTTTGCAAACTGTAGGTTTTTACAAACAGTTTTTTTTAACTAGATAAGGCCGGTGTTTCGTGCCCGACTACTCTGAGAAGAAACAGCCGAAATAGACTCAGAGGTCATAGTCTCATTCAAACAAGTCCAAAAATGTTAGCCACCTACCTATTTAAAAAAAAAAAAAAAAACGTTACTCTAGGAATTTCTCCTGTATCGTGGGTGCGTTTACAAATATTTAAACTCACATACACAAACAGCCAGACCCGAAACAACTATCTGTATGTCTTACAAATATTTATTCCGTGCGGGGATCGAACACGCGACACGCAGCGCAGCAGTCGATCGCTCAATTACTGCGCACGCACTTGGCAGGCATACAACTCAAAACTACTAAAAACCTGGGCTATATTAAACAAGAAGTGCGCTTGACGTGTCGTCCTATGTACCTAGTATAATCATTATCGGAAACGGTTATTTTACATAAGTGTAATTACTTGGTTAATTAAGCAGGCCCCCAAATAGTATTAGTCCAGGGCTCCACAATCTCACGGTCCACCTCTGGAAGCTATAGCTTCATATCAGCAGCTCTTTTTTGCAGGTCTTCCGAAAGTATATTTTTTTTTATTTAAACTTATTTCATTCTCAATCAAGTAGGTGAACCTCCGGGGTTGCGGGTTGTTCGAAAGAGATACCGCGGCCCCGGAACATAAAGAGCAGTAGAAGGAACATGGGTGGGTTTTAGTCAGTACAAGTCTGACGCTCCCCCCCGCTCCTCCCAGAACGGGAAAAGTTATTTGATAATTACCCATACGCAAAAAAAAATCTTGAGAGGTGTCAAGGGACACCCGGATGGAACGAAGTTATTATTTATTATGTACAAAAAAGCCTGTATACACTCAACAAAAATAATCGTCGCGACACCACACTGTTCAATGCGTAATAGAAAGACGAAACGAAAATAACTGGCTTGCTTTCTATGAGGGAGAGAGAGAGACAGACAGAGAAACACGCGCACTCCGCACGGCTTACAACTATAGCAAAAAGTTTCGTTACAACTTTTGTTCTTAATTTTTTCCGTCTAGCTCCCTTTCGCAAAGCGCGATAAGGAACTTCGTTCCAAAAAAAAGGCTCCACAAACTCCACGGTCCGCTTCTGCCTTTGTCCTCCCACACCACTCTACCCCGTGCGATCTCTCGCCATGTAAGCTTTAATATATTTTGTTACTCTTCCAGGGGAGTGCAACGTCTCATTCCGGGCGACGCTAGAAGGCTTGATCAAGCATACAACTGAGATATCTGTGGAAAAGTTAACTAGAGCCGACAAAACACTGTTAAGTGTGCAAGTAAGTGTGTCAAAAACAAAAGTCATTTATTCAAATTAGGCTGATAATCAGCACTTTTTGAACGTCACATTACAAAAGACAGTCCCACAAAAACGCCCTGCCCTTCGCCACTTCCTAGTGTTTTAGCTGGGAAGAAGAAGTGGCGGAACAAACTCCCCAGCAACACATCTGTCTGTCATGTTAGAAGAACCAGATTTTATACAATTCCCTTTCCCACAAGGTAAGAAATTATAAAAAATTAAGAAATTATTCATTCATTGTCACATGTCAGCTAGCAAACACCAATTATGTATATAAAAATAAAAATTTACCCAAGCCTAAATAATAAGTTCTCCAGTCTAACGGGTGTGCCCCCTAAGCTAAGCATAAAAGAAGCGTGTGAACGGCGCGTTAGTGTTCCACGCGCGTCTTAAAGAGATGTCAGCTAAGCAGAGGAGCCTGCCAGGGACACCGCCTACCGGGGTTGCGGGTTGTTTGAAAGAGATAAACTGGTTTAGGAACACAAAAAGGGCAAGAGAAGGAACATGGGTGGGTTTATTCAGTAGGTCTGACACTCCCGCTCCGCCCAACGGGGAAGTTATAAGATTATTTCCAATCACCTGATTGTTCAATATTATGCAATATAGTAGAAGAAATGCACCACATTTTATCGGAGTATGTTCGGGAACGCGTATCGAGTTGAAATTAAAACCATATATTCAACTCAGTGGTCCCTTTGTATGCCCAGCTTGGGCGGAGCACCGCCGTGCCCTCGTGGAGGCGATCGGCGGCGGCGATCTCTCGCGTCCGGCCCTGGTTCAGGCCATGGTCCGAAGCGAGAGGGAATGGGAAGCGGTCACCACCTTCTGCGAAGCAGTAATGCTAGCAAAGGAGGTGGCCGGGCGTTTGAGGGAGAGAACCTCGAACCAACCCAGCCGCCGCGGGAGACGCCCATGGCGCCGGGCGCCGCGAGACGACTCCCTGCCACCGTAGATGCGGGCCTGTGGACGGTGAGCATTGTTTAGCTCACCGTCCGTCCGTCTATTGACGACAGGCCGTGTTGACGGTGCGTTCGTGTTTCACGTGCGCCTCAAAGAGATGTCAGCAAAGCAGAGGGGCCTGCCAGAGCCTCCGCCTGCCGGGGTTGTGGGTTGTTCGAAAGAGATACCGCGGCTCCGGAACGTAAAGGGCAATAAAAGGAACATGGGTGGGTTTTAGTCAGTACAAGTCTGACATGCCTCCCCGCCGCTCCGCCCAGAGCGGGGGAAGTCATTAGATGATTTCCAACCCGAAAAAAAAAGTGGTCCCTTTGTGCTCTGAAACCAACCCTCTAAGTCTACGCAGTCAAAAATTGGCTGTTTATGTCGCAATGTTCATTATATTAAACTAGCTTTTGCTTGCTTTGCGGGTAACACAGTTCCACTTTCTTGATTTGCAGGTACCTGCTACCTGTACCTTTTGCCCTTGCGCCTTATTTATTGTGATAGCAAAGCTAAGTTTTCCCTTTTCTCTCCTCTTTCTCCCTCTTTTCTCACTCACATAGCCTATGTCCGTCTCCAGGGTCCCAACTATCTCTGTACCAAAATTCATTAAAATCGGTTTGGCCATTTAAGCGTGAACACGTTACAAACAAACTCACTTTCGCTTTTATAATATTAGTAAGGATAACGATTATACGCTGTCTATTTTCAGGAAAGCATGCGCGCAACCAATGCCAACCTGACTCTAGCAAGAGGTCGACTCAAACAACTGCACGCTGAACTAGAAAAGGCTAACTGCAGTGCAGCATTACCTACTGTTAAAATTAAATAAATTGTTATATTTACATTATTCGTCCATTTATTGTTTTCTATACATATAATTAAATTTTTAAATATTTCTTAAAAACAAAAAATAAAAAACATTTAAAAATGTAAAAATAGTAGCCCACCGGTATCGGGAACAGGGTCCAAGCTACCGGCGGTCAGGGCTCCAGAGAAAGGAACCTCCTAACAATACGAGCCGGGTCCAGGAGCACCGCTTTCTGTATCAAGCCCTTGATCCAGCTGCCTAACGAGAGCCTCCTCAGGTGTTGGTCGAGGCTCTTGGCAATTAAGCCATTGGCAGATACGACTATCGGCACAATGATCGCTGAGTCCACATCCCACATGTCGACAACCTCGCGAGCCAAGTCAATATACTTGATTTGCTTATCTTTCTCGGCTTTCACGAGGTTCTCATCATACGGGACTGTTATGTCAACAATCATTGCGCGCCGCTCTAATCGATCCACCACCACTATATCAGGCTTGTTGGCAACAATAGTCCTGTCAGTGATGATGGATCGATCCCAGTACAATGTGATATTGCCATGTTCGAGAACTGGGTCGGGCTCATACCTGTAGTACGGCACTTCCGATTCCACAAGGCTATATTTTAGAGCAAGTTGCTGATGAATAATCCTGGCTACAAGGTTGTGTCTATGCAAGTACTCTCCGTTAGCTAGACGAGAACAACCGGAGATAATGTGTCGAATTGATTCACCCGGACGGTGGCATGCCCGACATATGTCAACCGTGCCGTCCTTCACAATAAATCTCCGGTAGTTATTCGTCATCATAACTTCATCCATAATTGCACAGACAAAACCTTCAGTTTCTCCAAAGAGATCCCCGGAACGTAGCCAGGCTACGGACGCTAGTTGATCTACATCGGGTCCATGTAGGGCCCGGAAAAAGCGTCCGTGAAGCTCCTTACTCTGCCATACCTCCCTGCGGTCGTTAGTGTCAAGCACTACAGGTTTGCGCCAGTTCTCTTTAGCCAAGGAGAGCGGGGTAAAGCCCTTGTCCACCGTAACCACATCTCGATGCATCCCCACGTCGGCTTCCAAGAAATACTCCCTGAGACTGCATATCTCACGATTGTGGAGAGTCTTGGCGTTTAAAAAGCCTCGACCACCACAACTCCGTGGGATATACAGTCTCATAACCGAAGACCGTGGGTGATGCATACGATATGCCGTCAACAATGTACGGACTTTTCTATCCAGAGCATCTAGTTCTGTTTGAGTCCATTTGAGTATGCCGAAAGAGTACATCAAAACCGGCATGACCCAACCGTTGAAAGCACGCACCTTGTTTCCACCTGATAAAAGACTATTAAATACTTTTCTCAGGCGGCCAAAGAAGCGTTCCTTCAACGATTGCTTCATGTCAGCAACATTGATACCCAACGCTTCCGACATACCCAAATACTTGTAGGTTTCGTTTGCTGAGAGGGATCTAAGGTGTATGGAATCCGAGAGCTGGGTTCCCACAGATTCCACAATCTCCCCTCGCTTTACATGCATGACCGCACATTTGTCCACACCAAATTCCATACTGATGGCACTACTAAAGGTTTCAGTTACCTTCAGTAGTTCCATCAGTTGCGAATCGTTGGGGGCAAAGAGTTTCAGGTCATCCATGTAAAGGAGGTGAGATATAACCCGACCACCTCTCCTCAATCGATAGCCCAGACCTGAATCCTCCAGCAACGTGCTTAGAGGATTCAAGGCTAAGCAGAACCAAAGTGGACTCAAACTATCGCCCTGGAATATACCTCGCTCTATCCTTATCGGCTCACTATTCCTCTGAATCTGCCGACATCCTGGATAGCGAAGGACCGTATTCCATTGCCTCATACACGAGCTCAGGAAGGTGCGCAGAGTTGCATCAACTTTATACAATTCTAGCACCCTCATGAGCCATGTGTGTGGCACGGAGTCATAGGCCTTCTTATAGTCTATCCAACATGTCGACAGATGCCTTCGGGAACGGCGAACCTGTTGACTAATGGCCATATCAATGAGGAGCAGCTCCTTAGTACCACGGGACCCGTTCCTACATCCATTCTGAGAAGCAGACATGATAGAATTGTCATCTATGTGTTTAGTGATTTTAGCCCTCAAAATGGATGTAAGAACTTTATAGATTGTAGGAAGACACGTTATTGGTCTATAATTTTTGGGTTCCGTCATACTACCCGATTTATGGAGCAGGTGGGTTATTCCAGTCGTCAAGAACTTGGGTAGCGACCCTGACTCTAAGGCTGTCTGGAATAGGGTCGCCAAACGAGCGTGCGACCTTTGGATCCATTTTAACCAAAAGTTGTGCAGTCCGTCCGGCCCTGGAGATTTCCAATTAGGCAGCGGACGGACCGCACAAGCTACATCTTGGGGGCTGATTGTTAAGGCCCCCATTTCTGGTATGGGATCACACGCTCGTTCGACTTCCCGAGTCCATTCACCTTCGGTATGACTGACAGGCACCGACCAAATGTTGCGCCAAAACAAACACATGGCGTCATCATCCGGCAGGCTCGTGTCAGACACACCTTGGTCCGGTCGCTCCCATGCTCTATACACCCACCTTTCATCGCTTTGGAATGTGCGATTCAAAGTGTATCGTTCCACCCGCCGCTTATACCTACGAATACGGTTTGCCCATGCATACACTTTCTGCTTCAAGAAGTCGATGCGCTCTGTGATGTGGGACATATAGTCTGGAGGACTTATGTCAGTCCCTGCAAATGCCCGCCTCACAAAGCGCATCACTCGAGGTCGAGTGTTGCCCTCCCTGAAACAGATTAGTTTGCCGATGAGTGCTCTGGCCACACCAATGCGCCGCTCAATCCTGCACTGCCAAAATGGTACAGCTGGTTTCGGTCGTGTAGCTCCGTCATCAGGAAATTTAACGTGAGCTACACGACACGCCGCTACAGCCGCACAATACAGGATTGAGTGAGCATCAGTGAGGTTTTCGCAGTTGTCAAATATTTATATTTACATTATAATTATCTTTATTTATTTTTACATTTTTTTATATTTCTTAAAAAAGATATAACAAACTAGCTTTTGCCCGCGGCTTCGCTCGCGGTAAATGCGGGGTAACACAGTTCCCATTCCTGATTTGCAGGTACCTGCTACCTGCAGTTTTTTTCCCTTGCGCCTTATTGATTTGTAATAGCAACGCTAAGTTTTGCCTTTTCTTCCCTCTTTCTCCCTCATATTCCACTTAAAAAAGCCTATGTCCGTCTCCTGGTTCCCAACTATCTCTGTACTAACATTCATCAAAATCGGTTAAGCCAAGCCATTAAAGCGCGAAGAGGTAACAAACAAACTCACTTTCGCTTTTAAAATATTATAGTAAGATAAGAATAGTGATTCGCCTGTTATCAGGGGCAGGGTCAAAGCTACCGGTGGTTAGGGCTCCAGACACAAGAACTTCCTCACAATCCGGGCCGTATCGAGGAGTACTGCCTTCTGAATGAAACCCTGGATCCAGCTTCCTAACGAGAGCCTCCTTAGGTATTAGGCTCTTGGCAATTAAGCCATTGGCTATAACGACCATCGGCACAATGATCTTTGTGTTTATTTTTAACACTTGTATATTTTTATTTATTAACAAAAAAAAACACCATTATCTATATTTGACCGGCACATTTTTGCAGAATGAATAATTATTGTCTTTTTATAAATTAAGTCAAGCGGCCGAACTGGGGTGAGAGTCAAGATGGCGGGTGTATCATAGCGAATTAAATTATACCAATTACCAAAAAATTTACCTAAAATGTACTATTTAGTACCGTAAAATTAGAGCATTTTACGGTACCTAGGTCTAAAAAATCTATACCTCTTTTACAACGAAATTATTTAGAAAGTAAGGTACACCCGCCATATTGACGTCAAGATGGCAGGTGTACTATAATGTTTAATGTTTTATTATTTAACCATTACTCATAAAATATAATTACCTACACCAAAAAAATTTACCTACCTAAAAAGTACCTCAATTAAAAGAAAACATACACTTGAAAAGTTAAATAGTTTCTGAGAAATAAAACAACGGTGTCTTGCGTAAAACTAAACACGATAATTTATCATGACATTATTGATATGGTTACATAAACATTTATATTTTTTTTTATTTTATTGCCCGAAGTCTGACAACCACTAACCAGTCTTACCATGGGGGTATCTACATGTACACGTGTTTTCCAATAACTGGTTTTTGGAGGTCAGATAGGCAGTCGCTCAATGTAAATAACTGGTGTTCAGCTGCATCAGGTTAGACAAGAAGCCGACCCTATATTTCACTGTATTTTCTTTGTTATGAATGCAATATGTTAAGGTGTGTCCTTAGCTTGGTAAAATCAGGGTGTGGCAACCAGCAATGAATAATTTATTCTCCTCTTGAAAACAAATTTAATGGGCTGCGCAGGCGCACATCAGTCTTCCGTCGATTGATCCATTGTTGACATAGATGGCGCTGTCCTCAACACAATAATATACAAGGCAAAAGCATTCTGAGGCGTCATACGTCGATTTTTAGGGTAGAAAAAACGGAACCCTTATAGGATCGTTCAGTTGTCCGTCTCTGTCTGTCAAGACTCTTTATCTTGGAAACGCGTGGAGGTATCGAGTTGAAATTAAAACCATATTGACAAGTGTGTGGTCCTTTGGAACTGTGAAAAATATCAACTCTCTAAGTCTACGCAGTCAAAAGACTGCCGTTTAACGCGCAAGTTTCTACAGAACCCTCGATGCGCGAGTTCGACTCGCTCTTATCCGGATTTTTCGGGTTCCGTATTTCAAAAGGGAAAAACGCAACCCCTATAGGAACACTTTGTTGTCTATCTGTCTAGACCTTTTATCTCGGAAATGCGTGGAGGTATCGAGTTGAAATAAAAACTATATAGGTACTAAAGCCTGTTGTCTCTTGGAGCTGTGAAAAATATCAACTCTCTAGTCTACAGAACCCTCGGTGCGCGACTGTGACTCGCATTTGGCCGGAGTCCAGGAACGGGAGGCAGGCGCTCTTCAATGAATGATTTTATTGACTTTTTGCTGGTTATATAAGTTACTAGCTTTCGCCCGCGGCTTCGCTCGCGTTAAATTCGATATAACACACTAAGCAGACCTGCAGTTTTTGCTCTTGCGCCTGATTGATTTGTAATAGCAACGCTAAGTTTTCCCTTTCCTTCCCTCTTTCTCCCTCACATCCCACTTTTTTTTTTAAAACAATTAGCCTATGTCCGTCTCCTGGTTCCCAACTATCTCTGTGCCAAAATTCATCAAAATCGGTTTAGCCATTAAAGCGTGAAGAGGTAACAAACAAACAAACTCACTTTCGCTTTTATAATATTAGTAAGGATTTTTAAAAATCGTCTTAATTGTAACAGTGTGGTTTTGGTAATAAAAAATATTTTAATTTAACAGATCTTAAATAACTAATTGGACGACGTGCCTTGATTGGTCGATGAAAATGCCGAACTCTTATTCGTTGATAAAATGTGTGGTGTCCAAAGGCGTCGACAGATGGCGTTAGTAGTCCCGCCGACACGACAGCCGGTTTTTTTTAAATTAATCATAAATACAATCATTTCAGTTTCCAGTCTTACCAGATATTGACTGCCTATCTGACTTTCACAACTAAAGAGATTGAAAAGACTTATAGAGAGATTGGAAATATTTTATTTTCATACAAAAATTTTTAATCCCGAACATTTTCGATTTTGTGACACGAATGCAACATGAATGATGTAGCCATGATTTTGTAAAAATATTATGATTTAAAAGAGTGTCCATGGAGTTTCTTGCCTATTCTTCTCCATAGAGATCTACGCTTTGGAATGGGCAACTACAGTACTTTCACAAGTTATTATGTCTTGTGACTGGGACTGTAGCAGCATCTTTTTTGGAGTTTACTCCTTAAGAATCGATTTTCATATATAAGGCGCCCGGTATGAGAAAAATGTGAGGTGTAAAATCTACTGATGAATGACCTCGTTACGTTTTTGGTGCGCGTGCACCTAAGGTGTTTGGCGTACAGTTGAATATTACTAGATGGCGCTTTATGAAATTTGTCGTCCGTCAGTGATATTTTTCGCCGATTAGTTATAATAAATGTATATAAAATGAATAAATATATATTTATATATGTATATTATTTTCATTAATTTGTTAATTTACCCTTTCTGGTATTAATCTTTTTTCAGTTAAATAAACTGTTTTTGCGTATGTTTAGACAATCGTACTTAAGGAGTAAACTCCAGTCGTGCGTCGGAGCTGACACACACACTTTTTTGTTTAATGACATTCAATAGTGCCTGTAATGGTCTAATTGAAATAAATGCTTTGAGTTTGAAACTCGGAATGTCGGTGGTGACCCATCCACGGACCAACCGAGGCAAACACGGCTTAACTTTAAGATTAACCCGAGCGGCTAACATTTCTCTGTAATAACCCTAAGATGGTGCAGGCACTTCAAATCATATTCAATTTGACGGCACGGTTGGCGCAGGGGTTGAGCGACCAACCGCTGCGCTGCGTGTCGCGGGTTCGATCCCCGCACGAAACAAATATTTGTATGACCTACAGGTAGTTGTTTCGGGTCTGGCTGTTGGTGTATGTGAGTTTAAATGTTTGTAAACGCACCCGCGATACAGGAGAAATTCCTTATGTGGGGCAACGTTTTTTTTAGAAAAGAAAGAAAGAATTATAAAAAAATCTTATTTAATTTCAAAATACAAAAGTAAATGACTGATACATAATTATTACAATAAATTGGCATTTGAGCATTTTAAGTGTCATTTTAATCAATTAACATTGTTACATGCTGACATGTTTGCTTAAAATTATGTAAAAAAAAATACAATTAGATAAAATCAGGTCAAAAATGCCCACTTAAGCAGAATCGTAATATGTTAATATCATGAATAGGGTAGTTTCCACGGTCGAAGTAATTACATTCTATTTAGTCCGTCTTTTAGATTATTCAAAAATAAAGGACACGTGTTTTTTTATTTGTAAATTAGACCAAAAATGACAAAGATATAGCCCATTAAAGTTACGTGTGACGTCACTTGTTGCGAAAAAATGCAGCAAAGCGTGGACGCGTATTTACAAATAAAAAATACGTGTCCCTTATTTTTGAATAACCTAAAAGACGGACTAATATTTTTTTTGGAAACTATCCTATTACGTTACCATTCGTAAAGTAATAATTCACAGTAATAACTGCGTCTGTGACGTTTCTAAGAATTTTAACGTAATTCTTATAATTATCTTATTATGTTTCTGCTAAAGCCGCCATTTTTAGTAGAAGAGGCTTCGGAGTAATCTCAAAAAGTTTAAAATTAATTGAGTGTGGCTTAAGTACAATTTATTTTAATGCTTGTCACAGGCAAGTTAAAACAATTACTTGATCAATAAGTTATTATGAAACAATTAGTTAAAGCAATAAAGAAAAATTTAAACGAAGTAAGAAACATCAAAGAAAAGAAAGTTAAGAAATTCTAACTTTTCACAGATTATCTTAAAAAAAAAATACGAAACCACAGACAAAAAACTGTAAGCATGTTAAATAATGACTTTTATTCAAGTAATCACTTTGATTTGTTTATAGATACGGTTATTAGTGTCATCGTGTAAGAGATAATTATGTAAAACTATTTGGAAGATTATTTTGAATCCTTTTTTTGGTGCCGTTTCTGATTTCACCGAATTAAACTGGATTAAGATTAAAATCACATACCGCGATTAAAGATAGTCCGATTTAGCTTGAAGCGGGAAACGTCGTTCAACAGAAATAAATAATGATTTTTAGAGTAGTTGTAGTTTAGTTTGTGACTACAGAATCAATACCATTATCTGCCAAATAGTTTTGAGAAGCCATTTAAAAAAGGCAATTGTTGCAAATTAGGTATGTTTTGACCTGTTTTTAGCGCCAATATTAAAATCAAAGTGTTTATTGAGTAATCGCATTTTTTTTATGATCTACGGATGGTAGGTATAACAACAGTGAAATAGCTAGATCAAAAATTTTATAAAATCTTCAGAATACAAATATTTTCGTCAATAATAGCTGTCTTTTGTTAAAAATCCGTGACTCACAACCTGGCAACTAGCAGCCTAAATGTACCTTTCAGTAGAAAACACTTTAAAAAAACATATTTAATAATTCCATACTATCAAATCGTCAAAACTTTAATACTAGGGGCCCAAAACTATTCCTGGATTCTGTACGATGTAGCTGCAAGTCCCCACTGCGCCATTTTGTTATCGACCCAGGATCTGAACAGAGGCACGTTGGTGTAGACAGCCGGCACATCCTGTTGGCCACAACCTATTCCCCAGGCGACTAGGCCTGTTAACTTGTACCTGTTGTTGCCGATGGGACACGCTAGGGGGGCGCCACCGTCGCCCTGGAATAGAGAGAAGACGTTTAGTGTTGGGTGTTCATAATATTTTTAGTCGATTCTTTGACGGGACCCCACAAGTTGCCAACGCTGCAAATCTTCTAATATATATATAAAATTCTCGTGTCACAATGTTCGTTCCCATGCTCTTCCGAAACGGGTCGACCAATTCTTATGTTTTTTTTTTATGCATATTCAGTAAGTCTGAGAATCGGCTACTATCTATCTTTCAAACCCCCAAGTGAGAAGGGGACTTGAGCAACGGGTGAAACCGCTGGACACGAGCTAGTAACTTTGTAAAATTTCTCTGTTCACTCCAGTAACTGCACATTTAACGCTTTCGGGGTCCAAGATAGTTAAATTATTTCTCGAAGACTTAGTCGAGCTTCATTGTCTTAGCACTTTTTCTGATGGTCGCTACTGTTGATTCTAGCTTTCAGAAATTGCAGTGGTTAGGGAACAATATGCTGGGCTTGTCCAAATAAAAAACAAAAAAAAACGTGTGACTTTTGATTGTTTCGTTGACTTTTTTTGGCACCGACTTCCTGAAGTAAAGTTATATACCGCTTCTTTTTTTGGAAGTCAGTTACTTTTTTTTGCAAAAAAGTGTATATTTCAGCATTTTTAGTTATGGTAGAATTAAGTATATCTCACTCAATTTTTTATCGAGTATTGATTTTAGATTGTTACTAAAAGATATTAGCAGATCATCCATATAGACGAAATTAGATGAAAAAAATTGGTTGTTTGTAAAGTAGGTTTACGATCGAGATGTTTACGTGATAACGTCTTATTGGTGATATAAGTTATCACCAGTAGTGACATCTAAAATGAAATTAAGTACTAATTTAAAGTTTTTTTTTCGAGCCAAGTAACAGATGGCGCTACCATCTTTATGAAATGTCGCTTGTGAGGTTTTGGTGTGACACAAGTTTCTGAACATGTCACCCGACTAAAACGATTTTAAAGACGTTATCACGTCAAAAATTATGTATTAAAGACGATAATTTATAAACTACCCAAGCAATATAAATAAAATTGATGTGGGTCCACTTCGAAAGTATAGGTACCTACCCTTTCGAACAAAAAATAACTATCAAAATCAGTCCACAATTTCCGGAGTAATCACTAAAAAAAATACGGTAGAACCTCCTTCTTTTTTGAAGTCGTTTATAAAGCTTATCATACCTGACAGGTATCCTTTCCAGCTTCTCCACCAGCGCAGATGAAGCTGTTATGTAGCTTGAAGTTGCTCCCAAGCCGGGTCCTCTTCAGCAGACTGTTGCAGCGGTTGTAAGGCACTATGTCGATTTCTACCTTCTTCAGGATCACGGCGTATCGGTTGGATTGACCTGGGTAGAAAATTTTTGAGGTCTATTTATAATCTTTATGAGAAGATGTTTCAGGGGGAACGTGAAATTAATAGTGTTGAGTTAAAAATAAATGGAAAAAAATAGTTTATTCCCCTTTTACACATTCATAAAAAACACTTTTTAATTCGCGTGCGAGTAGTAGGCGCGTAAGCAACGGACTGGCGGCACAGACGCCCGGCAGTTGCAAACCCGTGCGTGAATGCGGGAAAAGCGCGCGTACACCTCGTATTGGTAGTTGTTGTAGCGGAACGCGACCGCGGGACGCTCTTATTGGTCGCGACGAACCTCTTGGGGTTGCTATATCTTTTATTTATACAGGCTGCAGCTGAGGTCCACGGAAAGCTATTCTTATAAAATAGTCCAGTCATTTTAGGTTTCATCTGGGGAAAAATTCCTAGTGAGCTGAATTTTTGCATACACCTATAATACGGTATTAGGGAGATGTGAAAAATCGATATCGATATTGTGTTGGCTAAAAAAGATACAAAGGTCAAAAGTTCACGAAAATCAGTTTTTCGCAAATATTTCGTGACCTATTGTTCGGAGGTCAATAGAGGTCATTACAAAAATGTTCCTCATAAAATTGTCTACAAAAAATGTCTCTTGCAGTTTTTCTGTTAAAAATCCAAAAACCTAAAATTTTGACCTTGGGCCCCGAATAAGTCCCTTAGCACACATGGGACTGATTGGGACTTTTGAGACTTTATTCCTTGTGGTAAACCTAAGGTCTTTAAGCTTTTTAAGAGAAGCTCGTGGCTAAATAATAGCAGCCGCTCGGGTCGATCTTTAGGTTAAGCCGCGCTTGCCTAGGTTGGTCTGTGGATGGGTGACCACCCGTTATATACCGAGTTTCCTCCGTGCCTCGGAAAGCACGTTAAGCCGTTGGTCCCGGCTGTCATTTGTAGATCTTTGACAGTCGTTACAGGTAGTCAGTGTCCCGAAAGTCTGACAACCAGTCTTACCAAAGGGTATCCTATTACCCAGTACTAACTGGGTTGTGGAGGTCAGATAGGCAGTCGCTCCATGTAAAATACTGATTTTCAGCTGCATCCGGTTAGACTGGAAGCCGACCCCAACATAGTTGGGAAAAGGCTAGGCAGATGATGATGATGAAACCTAAGGTCTTTACGAAGATTTGGCTCTGTCGGAATTTTCTTTATTTGAACACTATTTTTATGTCTAAATTGACCGGACTATAAACCTAATTGTAGTGCAATAAAAGCCAGTTTTCGAGGATGTGTATTAAAAGTGATTAATCTATCAAGTAAAAGTGAAACCAAGAAATATATTCTTCCTGCAACTTACCTACAGTTAGGTACATGGTTTACTTATATTCTTACCTACTAATATCATAAAAGCGAAAGTGAGTTTGTTTGTTTGTTACGTCTTCACGCCTTAATGGCTAAACCGATTTTGATGAATTTTGGTAGGTACAGATAGTTGGACCCTGGAGACGCTTTTTTTACTTCCCTTTTTCTTTAAAGTGATAAATGAGGGAGAAAGAGAGAATAAAAGGGAAAACTTGGCTTTGCTATTACAATAAATAAGGCGCAAGGGCAAAAACTACAGATAAATAAATAAATAAATATCTTGGGACAACTCACATCGGCTATCTGATCCCAAGCTAAGCAGAGCTTGTGTTATGGTAACCAGACAACTGATATACATACTTATATAATTTATAAATACATACATATTATAGATAAAACACACCCAGACACAGAACGAACAATCATGCTCATCACACAAAGTTTGTCCTGGGTGGGAATCGAACCCACGACCTCCGGCTCAGCAGTCAGGGCCACTAACCACTAGACCAACAGGCCCGTCAAAATAGATAGATAGCGGGTACTTGCAAATCTGGAAAGAGGAACTGTGTTAACCCGAATTTAACGTGAGCGAAGCCGCGGGCAAAAGTGAGTAATAATTTTTTTTGTACCCTATCACAATGTTGTCGTATTTAACCCAAAGGTTGTCTGGTAGAGAATGGCTAATGGTTTTAAGTCCGCCTATGTACCACTATTGTACATGAAGTTTAAATAAATAATCAAAATTACCAAAATTGCTCTTCCCCCATCCGTTGGCAACACAGTTCTTGCTGCTGTCGAAGACCTCCTCTTGTTCTGGCATGCAGATCACGTTTATGTGCTTCGAGATCTTCAGTGGGCTATCGAGGAGTAGGAGGGCAATGTCGTTCTTCAAGCTCTTCGGCATGAAATCTGAAAGGAAGATGAGTTATTGGCAGAGGTCTGAATTAGGTAGAGTTATTTATGACTTTGCATCGAAATGTTGATGTTAATATGGATCTTCCTGGGATTTCTAATGGAAAATTCTGTGTGGCCGACAATATTACAGATAAATAATAATAAAAACAATATTCGTTTCTTTTTAATTCTTTTTTCTGCTCTCTAAAATTAATCCCGGCATTTGAGGCATATCCACATTATTATTTCGCTGTATGAAATCAGTTAAGTACATAAATAACTCTACCTAATTCCGACCTCTGGTTATCCTACTAATATTTTAGAAGCGAATGTTTGTGAGAATGTATGGATGTAGGTATGTTTGTTACTCTTTCACGTCAAAACGGCTGAACGGATCTTAATGAAATTTGGCACAGAGGTAGAGTATGGTCTGGAATAACACAGGATAGGTATTTTTTTTCGATATCACACGGGCGAAGCCGCGGGCGCCAGCTAGTTAGTAAATAAAGAGAGAAAAACCAGGCAAGTGCGATCAATCTGGCGACATAAACAGCCATATCTTTTGACTGGGTAGACTTAAACATATAGTTCACAAAGGATCCAAAAGACCACAACCTTGAGTACTATGGTTTCACAATTCTCTCGACATCTTCACGTGTTCCCGAGATAAAGGGTCTTGACAGACAGACAGATGAACGACATAGTACAAAAAGGGTTCCGTTTGTTTCCTGTGAGGCACGGAACTAAAAGATGCAGAGTAAGGAGGAAGACAACCGACTGGAGGCTTTACCTTTCTCCCACTCTGGGCGGAGCGGAAGGGAGTTTATTTATTTATTTAGGTTAATCAACAATTGTTTACACTTAAACCTTTCTTAGTTAATGACAAAAATAAACATTTAAGTGCAACAATTAATTAGAGATTAACACCACATGCACAACAAAAACGGTTTTACAAACAAATTTATAAAGATATTTATAATTAATTAATTATTAACAAATTAACAAACAAGCAAAAAAAAGGAAATTAAATTAATAATAAAGAAAACTAAGTAACAGACTCATTTGATAACGTACTTTAAAAATTAATCGAAATTTATTCAAATTTTACTAAATTAAAATCAAATCGAATTGAGTTCCAGACTTTTACTGACTAAAACTTACCCATGCTCCTTCTTTAGCTCTTTGTGTTCCTTATTTTGTTTTTGAAACTTTGCCCCATACTAGGAATTTCTCCTGTATCGTGGGTGCGTTTACAAACATTTAAACTCACATACACAAACAGCCAGACCCGAAACAACTATCTGTAGGCCGTATAAATATTTGTTCCGTGCGGGAATCGAACCCGCGACACGTAGCGCAGCAGTCGATCGCTCAGCCACTGCGCCAACCGTGCCGTTAAAATAGTAGCCCACCGGTATCGGGAACAGGGTCTAAGCTACCGGTCAGGGCTCCAGAGAGAGGAACCTCCTAACAATACGAGCGTCCAGTTTGGCTTGTGACTTACTTTCATGAATTATTGTGTTCTGCACGTTTCTCTCCTCAAACGGGTATATTTCTTTCGTAGTCTGTGTATCCCATTCACCAGCTCTAATCTTTAATTCACCAGGACCGTATCTGGAAAATAATGGCGAAAATAAGCATCAGTGAAACTCAGAGGCCTTCGAGTGCTCACGGTGTAATCTTACGTTGATACAGGGATCTAAAATTGAAAAAAAGGGTGGATGTATGTGTGAATGTTTAAAACGTTGCCCCACACTAGGATTTTCTCCTGTATGTATCGTGGGTGCGTTTACAATCATTTAAACTCACAAACACGAACAGCCATACCCAAAACTACCTGAAGGTCATACAAATATTTGTTCCGTGCGGGGATCGAACCCGCGACACGCAGTACAGCAGTCGTTCTCTCAGCCACTGCGCCAACCATGCCGTCTTTTGAGTTACGAAACCGTAAAAACAACGTTGAGGTTTCGAACCGAAGACCACAAGCCGAAGTAGGTACTACTAAACAATCACTGCTCACCACGGTAGTCGCTCCATGTAATACAAATATTTTGCAACACCTGATTAGACTGAATGCTGATCCGAAAAGCTGCAAAAAGGTTAAAGATGTTGGCTTACCTTTGAGCGATATGAGCGCCTGTCATCACGACCTGTGGATGGATGAGGACCCCAACACCAGCATATGAGGAGTTGCGGTTGTCTAGCAGAGCTACCACCCAAGGGAATTCGTCGAATTGTGACTCTGCACCCTGGTGAAGGACACGTTATCTAATTTAAAAAATTCTCGTGTCACAGTTTTCGTTCCCATACTCCTCCGAAACGGCTCGACCGATTCTTATGAAATTTTATATGCATATTCAGTAGGTCTGAGAATCGGCCAACATCTATTTTTCATACCCCTAAGTGAGCAGCGGGTGAAACCGCTGGGCACAGCTAGTTTTTATATAAAGCATATAAACATTGCCCCATATTAGGAATTTCCCCTGTATTGTCGGTACAAAAATATTTAAACTTACATACACAAACAGCCAGACACGAAAAAATAGATGTAGGTCATGCAGAAATTTAATCTGGGCGGAGATCGAATCCGCGACACGCAGTCCAGTGGCCATTGCTCAGCCTCTGCGCCAACCGTGTCGTGAAAATAAATGTGACCATATTCCGCCGGCAATGTTCCGTCTAACTAAATAAATTATCTTTTAAGACTAGATGAGGTCGGTGAAGAAACACTGTTATAGTTTTCTTTATTGTAATTTTTTTTAAAGATTGGGCCAGTCTTGTTAAACTTATGAAGTTTTTAAACTACTGAACAGAACTATCCTGTGGTGACCTCAAATGAATTCAAGGCCCCCGGGAAGGGCTACAAACTACTGTAATATCAATGACCGCACGCTAAGGGCACCCCCTGCGGGATACGGGCCTCGGCCTAGTTCGCCATTGAGTTAAACGACAACAAAAAAGGCCCGAGTCGGGTTATTATTTAGCGACTTTTAAAACTTAGGCTCAACTCGCGGGTTGGCTATTATATGCCATTTCCTAGGTCTGCCTATAAGGTTTTTAGCTGCTCAACTGGATTATCATGTGGCTTGAGAGTACCGCCTCCAGACAGGACCATTTGTTGCGCCACATTTTCTTCCCAGCTAAAACACTAGAAAGTGGCGAAGGACAGACATTTTGTGAGACTGTCTCTTGTAATTTGACGTTCAAAAAGTGCTGATTATCAGCATAATTTGAATAAGTAAATGATTATTGATTTTTTGGGTTTGGTTTATTTAAGTTGTACTCACAGTTCCACCAGTAATAGTGACTCCCAAGCCATTAGGGTTACGGTAACCGCAGCCTTCGGCGGGCCCTGGTTCGGGGATCTTGGGCAAGTCCGTGGGATCCTTGGGCTCGTCTGTGGTATCCTTGGGGATGACACAGCAGACCTCCACACTCTCCTGGCATTTGCGCTCGACTTCATTATCGTCTTCTCCAAACCTGGTAAGGTGTACAATCCTTACTAATATTATAAAAGCGAAAGTGAGTTTGTTTGTTTGTTTGTTTGTTTGTTTGTTACCTCTTCACGCTTTAATGGCTAAACCGATTTGGATGAATTTTGGTACAGAGATAGTTGGGAACCAGGAGACGGACATAGGCTAATTTTTATTTAAAAAAAGTGGGATATGAGGGAGAACGAGGGAAGAAAAGGGAAAACTTAGCGTTGCTATTACAAATCCATCAGGCGCGAGAGCAAAAACTGCAGGTCTGCTTGGTGTGTTATACCGAATTTAACGCGAGCGAAGCCGCGGGCGAAAGCTAGTTTAATATATTAAATTCTCGTGTCACAATGTTCGTTCCCATACTCCTCCGAAACGGCTCGACCGATTCTTATGAAATTTTATATGCATATTCAGTAGGTCTGAGAATCAGCCAACATCTATTTTTCATACCCCTAAGTGAGCAGCGGATGAAACCACTGGGCACAGCTAGTGACAGAATATATTTCGGCTTTTCTGCTCACTGTTTTTTATTGGGTTATGGAGTTCAGGGTGTCTAAAATGGCCGTTTAAACAGAATCATAATAACTTAACAATATGAATTAGGCTACCATTTGTAAAATGGTCACAAAGTGACAAATCACTAGTATATTAACTGCGTTTGTGACCATTTTTAAGAACTTCACGACACGGTTGGCGCAGTAACTGAGCGATCGACTGCTGCGCTGCGTGTCGCGGGTTCGATCCCGGCTCGGAACAAATATTTGTATGGCCTACAGATAGTTGTTCCGGGTCTGGCTGTTTGTGTATGTGAGATTGAATGTTTGTAAACGCATCCACGATACAGGTGAAATACCAAGTGCAACTACAGGTAGCAGGTACCTGCAAATCAGGAAAAGGGGAACTGTGTTACCCCGAATTTAACGCGAGTGAAGTCGCGGGCAAAATAGCAAATAAATAAATGACGATATCCTTACCTGATGTCCAAGGTTCCATAACCAGTCACGCTGGCGTTGTTCACATCAACCCCCACATTGTTGGCATCGCAGAGATAGTAAGGTACACACTGACACTTCTGGCCATCCTTGTCAGTGTATGTGGATGTTCCTTCTGTGGGCCTTACAGTAATCTGACAAAGATTTTAAAAGCTATTAAAAATAGATCTTAAGTTACATTAACGACCACTAATTTGTATACACGCAGCAAATTATAAAAGTGATTTTCTGCAACTGTATTTATTGACGTTTAACGTCTTCTTACTAAACATACTATTACGAAATATGTTATTTTGGAGTCAAAACTTCTTGCCCATTCTTCTCCATAGAGATCAACGCTTTGGAATGGGCAACTACAGTACTTTCACAGTTATTATGCATTGTGACTGGGACTGTAGCTTCATCATTTTGTTTCTTGACATTCAAAAGTGCCTGTAATGGTCTAATTGAAATAAAAGCTTTAAGTTTCAAATGTTTATATCACGCGAAAATCGTTTTAAAATTTTGCTAAGTGTATAGATATTAGTGGTCGTGAGTGTACAGTACTTGGGCGCTAATAAGACAAACCGAGTTTATCAATCTGACAGCTACAAGTTAATGACCCACGATACACAGAACATCGTAACTCAGAGTTTTATAGTTAACCAATTTAACCGTGCAGTTCTAGATGGCGTTGTTTGTCAAGAAAAATTGCATCTATTTGCACATATATCATGTAAAGAATACACTGTGAAAGAATCATAATTAAAATCAATGATTCAACTTTACATAGGTACATTTTTTGCATTTAATTTCACTGTTACGACCCTAGGCGTTCAGGTCAATGGCCGACGATAGTAGCACAAATAATAGGTAGGTACTAAAGATATTAAGGCGACATTAACTGCGTCTAACCTTGACAGTAGTCAGCCATACACTGCCGCCCGTCGCCCGCCAGAGCCCCGCTTCAACGCGCACCAAGATTATTCGAAAAAACAACCCACCTTGATTTATCAAACACAATGCAAATAAAAGCCGTATACTAAAATATGGGTCATTAAATTGTCTTTTATATGATTAAAGTTTCATGTAAATACGCCCCATAGTTTTTGCGTGATTATCGTTTTTTTGTCCACGTTAGACAATACTTTACAAATTAATTACACTATGTTATTAAAATATAATTTCACATTTTCACATATCAAATTATGAATAAAATTGTCTAGTATAACATATATTTTTTTCAAAGAAATAAGACTACAAGTTTAGACGTGATGTTCAATATAAAATCATTAAAAGTCGTTTATCTGCGCCTTAAACAGGTACAGACGCCTGCACATCAAGCTACTACAATCTGTCAGATTTCTTTGATAGATTTTCGACTTTATTTCTAAAGTTTTAGGTTCAAGGTTCATTGGGAAAAATTGACAGTTTCGGGTAGCTTGACCTGCTGGCGTCTGTACAAATGCGCTAATTACATGAAATGCTTTTCCTAAATTTCTTACCTATTGGAATAACTTACGTAGGTACTTTATACCTACCTAACTAAACAAACTTGGAACTCTCAGCTGATTTTAGGGTTGTCGCACGGAATTCGTAGAAAAAAAAGTATCTATAGTTTTTTGCTTTTTGATTTTAATATGAATGGGACAGCTGATTTTTCTGCGAGTCAGTTCTAGAATTATGTAAGTATACACTTTTAAAAATTGTGTCACGATGTTCCCTGTACGACAGGTTTTTCTAAAACTCGATGTGTCTTCTTAACTCCACGTTCTGTACCTAGATTTGTAAAAAAAACATGCCGTCATTGATTCATAACATTTTAAATTCCCATAGGCTTGTTCGGTTGGCAAAAGATGGGTCCCATTGAGTGGATCGTTCGTGCCAAGCCCACATGAGGCTACCCAAACATGCAAAATAGATTTATGTTGCTGTAAAAGCCATAGAGTATGATGTCATTGGTATTGTATGATTGACAAAACCATTTAAATAAGTCCCATGTAAGTTTACGCGACTCCATGAGAATTTTTTTGAAACTTCAAAAGTTAAAAACTTGGTTTGGATGACAAGGCCATGCATTAAGTCATTTAACTAGTAGGTTTGAAATGGTCGCTTTAACAGAATGATAATAGAATAGACGCACAGACGCAGTTAATATTATGAACTTTATAATATTAAAATTTCAATTTTGAATTTTGTTTTTATTCTGGACGCTCTTACTGTGCACGTCTTTCTACATCGTTCTCACATATTTGTATAATCTCAACACGAATGATGTAAATACGATTTTATAATAATATTCTAATTTAAAAGAGTGTCCATGGAGTTTCTTGCCTATTCTTCTCCATAGAGAACAACGCTTTGGAATGGGCAACTACAGTACTTTCAGAAGTTATTTATGTCTTATGACCGGGACTGTAGATTCATTTTGTTTCTTGACATTCAAAAGTGCCTGTTATGGTTAATTTGATTTGATAAATAAATACACATAATTTATTTATTTAACATGTATTTTATAATATTTAAAAATAGTTGGTTATAAAAAAAATACCTATTACAAATACTCATAAAAAATGTTATGTCAACTAAAAAAAATTAAATAGCCTATAAGTAGTATCAGAGTTCAGTCATATTAACTACTTCTAATTCTTATTATTATCGGTCATTTTAGACCCCCAAAAGAGATCCACAAAAGATTATTGCTTTGCAATGCTTGAACATTGTAGATAGGTACTTAAATGTTTTGAGTTCAATAATTAAAGCTTTGGAAGTTTGTTTTTTGTGTGTGATTAGCAATTTGATCCACAGAAGGGAATGGTCCCTTCTGTGGATCAAATTGTTGACGATGGACGTATTCGCAAGTTTTTAACCTATTATCTACTAAAACTCGTGTTTTGTTGTTATTATACTGTACTTATAACCTTGGTTATCCGTGTAAACGTCGTTGATTGTGAATTAGCCTATTTTTTGTTATAATATTAACTGTCACAAATATTCTATAACTTGCTGGCGCCCGCGGCTTCGACCGCGTGATGATTGAAAATTGAAGTAGGTATGTGTTATTCCAGACTATAATCTACCTTAGTACCTAATTTCATTAAAATCCGTTCAGCCGTTTTGACGTGAAAGAGTAACAAACATCCATACATCCTCACAAACATTCGCATTTATAACAATAGTAGGAAATAGGACTATACCTATTCTAAAACATGTTAATAAAAATAACGAAGACACACCCTTTTTTCTCTATTTGGAGATCCTGGGGGCTTAGACAAAGTAACAATTTAAAAACGATAACGAAGTTAGAAATCGTTATCGCTCAGCTGTCACTAATACATTTTCAACTTTATACCCTAGTGCATAAATTTGAAAATCTATTAAAGACTGCTGAGCGAAACAAACAAAAACGATATGTAAACGTCAATAGATTTTCAACTTTATTAAACGCGCGCCTGAGCGATAAGGATTTCTAACTTCGCTATCGTTTTTAAATTGTTACTTTGTCTAAGCCCCCTGAATAGATAGGTGTCGTCCTCTTATGGAGGATAGACACGTACTGAAAAAAACTACACCGATCATCACCGGTGTCGTCGGGGGGCAGCGTCGTCTCATGCATCTTCCGCTGCCCCGGACCAACCCTCACTAAGCCAGCGAGGGTTATTGCAGCTTATTATCATAGAGAGGATGTCTTTGTTGTAGCTGTAGGAAATACTATATTTTAAATCAATTGAGGAAACATTGACATTGCGGCCGAGGCGCCCAAGCCGCTAGGCGAGGATGTTATAGAGCTGAGAACAGCAGTGGCGAATTAAACGACATGACACAAGAAAAAATTAAATACCAACGTTGTGTAATAACAACATGCATCTCCTCGTAGTAAACATTGTTTAATTTTGCTACTGACACTAATGGATACACAATTTTATAATTAACATTTTTGTACGAATATTTTTTCCAAAAACCCAAAACTTTATATAGATTTTATTCCAAAAATGGGCATTATACACTACTGTTACTCCTGCGCGGCAAAGAGGGAACGAATGCTCAAGGTTATTAGGGTACGGCGTTAAGTATACTTCTCCACACTTTATAGTATCTATAATATAAAATCTCATAGCATGCGATGGTTACCTTTTCATGCAAAATGTATTAACAATCAAATATGTCCGTCCAATGCATTGTTTTCTTCTTAATTATCATTACTCGGTCATCTTAAAGTAAATTTTACCCTTCTTGATGGTTGCTTTATATGCTCAGTCAATGCAAAACCCGTTGAAATGGCATCTTGTGAATATTATACCCAATTTGTCAGGCTTACCGCTTAACAGTGGGTCTGTGCTTGTACTCGCGCAATGTGGGGTAAGTATCAACATTTTTTGTGTGAAAAAAAGTGTTTTGCAGCTCAGGAGGATGAGAGATAGTTGCAACAGCATCCTGAGAACTGTAGCTGAGCGATATAGCTCTCCAATAGGGTATTTTACTCTATATGAAAGAAATTCTAAAAATATACAATTCAGATAGCTTAGGCAATAAGCAGTCGGAAAATGTTAGATTTAGTTAATAAAATAACTAAATGAATTTTAAAATTGATTTCAAAGTTTTCACTTTTTTAGTCTGTTGTTTTACTAAGCGAAACAGTGTCCGCCATGATTATTACGTCATACGGTCATGTTGTGAACAAAAAGTGACAACTGTCAACTGAGCAACGTCTGTTATTTTTGTATTAAAAAACTTTACATTTTAATTTTTATTGAAATAATAGTAATAATACCATGGAAGACGGTTTCGTAAAAGAAGACAGTACATTTTTTCATTTTTAAATTATAGTGAAATATACAACTAAACAGAAAGACTAATAACAGCGCATTTGTTTACATGACCAACTAACGTCATGACCACAGAGTAACATGGCGTCAAGCGTTTTTGTGATTTTACGCGCGAAAATAAAAATTGTAAAATTGAAATGCAATTTTATGGCACTTATCGATTGAATATTTTTTTTGTTTTTTTTTTGGTGGTTTACTAGGACCCTAGGATCAAAATGAGATACTTTTTAAAAATGGGTGTAATACCGTATTGTAAAATTTCTTGCGCAAAGGGTGACTGAAACTAACACTAGAGAATAAGTTTTTTTTTTAAACCGTTGCTACACACTAGGAATTTCTCCTGTATCGTGGGTGCGTTTACAAACATTCAAATTCACATACACAAACAGCCAGACCCGAAACAACTACATGTAAGTCATACAAATATTTATACGAGCAGCCGATTGCTCAGCCTCTGCGCAAACTGCCAAAGTTATTTATTATGTTACTAACACTCTATGAATCTTATTTTGTACGAAATAAAATAAGCTCTATTCTATTGTTACGGGAGAGTTTTATTTAATTCAGTCTCCCGCCGACAGCCGTCAACATCTTTATCCCACAAATCGCAGTTACTTCAAACACAGAATCTGTTAAAGGAAAGCCCTCAGCATCATGTAATAAACAACCAATCGTTTTCATGCGGTGTAATGTTTTAAAATCATTCGTTTTAAATTTCCCACATAACTCACGTATTCAAATCGGTCTTTCGATGAATTTGTCGTTGGTGGAGTACCGAAGACACCTATCAGTATCGAAGGGTCGACTGTAGGTATACCTTCAATGTTCACATCTCTCGTTCTTTGAGTAATCCCCGTGGATTTCATGTCTTCATTATGTAGCCTTGGAGAATTTGGTGTAGGTGGGGTCCCAAAGACCTCTGTTATAAGCAGAGGTTTAATTGTGGGGACACCAACATCTTTCGTAGCTTGAGTAGCACTGGAACTTGCGTTTTCATACCGTTGTCTTGAAGAATTAAGTGTTGGGGGAGTCCCGAAAACCTCAGTCAAAAGATCAGGTTTGATTGTAGGCAAGCCTTCAACCTTCACATTTCTTATACCCTCTGCATCCTTCTTTGGACTCGTATCTTCACGTGTCTGCCTTGTAAATTTTGGTGTTGGAGGAGTTCCAAATATCTCAATGAGGAGTGAAGGTTTGATTGTTGGAATACCATCGACTTTCACGAGCCTGGATCTTCCAGGAACCTGATTAATTGGTTATAGTTATCAGCGAGATAGCAGTGGACAATGGTGACGTAGGTTTGAACCCGGACACGCACATTAGTTTGTGCTAATTATTTCGTCAGCATATCTTACAAAATGGTGAAGAAATCTGTGAGGAAACAGCCCGTTCTAGCACTAAAACATGAAGTCCTACTCAGAGCTCGCAGAGATTTAAAGCCTGTGGCTGTGTCCTACCGGTGAAAAAGTTTAATAGCAAATAGGTTTTTACAAAAACTTTTATACGTCGTTTTTTTTTAAATTAGTTGAGTCCGGTCTTACCCGACTACTCTGAGAATAAACAGCCGAAACCAACTCAGAGCTCCAAGGTCCAGACAAAAATCTTGTTCAACTTACATGAGGACTATGCAGATTAGTGTCTGAAATGGGTTTTTTTTAAGAAAGAACCACACAGATTGAATGGACCTGTCCCGTCAGTGCAAGCATTTTGTCAGTTATCATTAATAAGGCTGCTCTAAAATTCAATTAGAATATTATTTTCAGTCCATTTATTTCAGTGAATAGGACCATGGAAGTAATTAAAGTTATAACATTAACTTATTAATTAACTTGTATTTAAAAAAAAAACAATTATGAAAGAAATGTAGTAACATTGGCCTTCCCAAGTATGGTACAGAAGAAGCACAATGTTTGCAAAAACGGGGACAACAAATGCGTTCCTTAAGGGGGGGAGGGGGCGGGTTTGCGGGTTGCTCCGGGGTGGCGGGTTGTTCGAAAGAGATACCGCGGCCCCGGAACATAAAGGATAATGGAAGGAACATGGGTGGGTTTTAGCCAGTACTAGTCTGACACTCGGGAAGTTATTTGATGATTTCCCACCCCAAAAAAGCCCCCCCCCCCTGGGTGGGAAATCATCAAATGGTGGTGCTGCGATAAGGGTACTTTTACAGTCAATAATTCTAAAGGGAAAGAAACTAGGCTGGATCTGAGTGATATCATTTGAGGACTGGTTTGAACTTACTGGCTACGCTAAGTAGCCCCCCCTAGTGGGGGGGGTCAGGATTGTTTTGTGTCGTCTATCTTATAGAAAATATACATAATCTGAAGCCATGCGTGAAGAATATAGGAAAAGATTGAAGAGGGCAGGAAGCTTTTAATGGGTGATGGAAACAATTCTGATAAGGAATCAGTGGGGCCTGCTCTTGTTTTTAAAGGTACTCCCATGTAGAACTCACTTCTTCAATAGACTTTGTAGTTCCGACGCGGTTAGGAGTTTTTGGTCCAAATATGATGTCCAGTGTATTACTGTCTACACCGGTCTTGACCTAATTAAATTTAGATAGTGCAATGTAGTTATAGATACGTTGTTAAGCGTTGTATTGTCATGATACACACAGTTTATTGTTGCGAGTTTATGTTTGCCTATTGTATTTAAAATTAAATAAAGGATTGTCATGCTGATCAAGAGAATGTTACGAATGACCAAAACTTGTTATTTTTTTCATAGTCTACGTCACACAGTCTTGCCTGTATAAAGCATTCTGTTACATCCTATAATTGTATTGTCATAATAATAAAAGGTAAAGTCATTTGGCCTGTGTTACGCAATGCGCTGGTACTTACTTAGACTTTTGTAAGCCAAATAAAGTAGATAGAAATACTTTTACAGAAATATAATTATAACGTCAATTATTTTGTCCGGTACTTCGCGCGGAATGCGCAGTTCAACCTAGGAGGTTTTCGTCTGCTTAACCGGGCGATTCCTGTGGATGCCTTAGAAATTAAGACCTCCAGCCAGGGCAAAAAACTTACAAACTAAGCGACTACACGCTAAGGGCACCCCCTGTGGGGAACGAGCCTCGGCTTGGGGCGTTGCGTCGCTGGGGGAGGACAGCAAAGGGACAGGCTGGATCTGAGTGAGCGCCTCAGTTTAACATTTAAACTTACCTCTTCAAGCGGTTGTCTAGTAGGTGGGGGTGTGCCGAATATATTGATCAGGACTGACGGGTCGATGGTGGTCTGCGCCCCGGCTAGAGCCAGGATCCCGGCTATCACGAGAACATGCATTTTACCTGGAAAAAATGGAAAAAGAGTTATTTAAAACTTAGTTAGGTTATAATTTGAGGGTTTTAATTACAGCTAAAGAAAAAATGGATGGATTGTGTAAGGACTTCCGAAGACTTTGGAATACTAAACGAGTGATGAATCTGAAACTACGGAACCCTACACTGAGCGTGGCCCGACATGCTCTTGGCCGGTTTTTTAATTGGTAGACGGACCTAACTCGTTTTTCGAGAATAATATTATTGAAACGATAGCTTGTATGTCTCCTAGCATTCTCTCGAAGCACATGTGACTAAAAGAGTGATGGATTTGAATGTTGATGGACGGAGAGCGAGAGGAAGGCCAAAGAAAAGATGGATGGATTGTGTAAGAAATGATATGAAGAAGAAAGGAGTAAATGATGCCGTGACGTCTGATAGGGGAGAATGGTAGAAGAAAATGTGTTGCGCCGACCACATATATATGTAGAATGGGACAAGGGCAGGAAAATGATGAAGCGTAGATTACAGTTGCAGTTGTAGTTTTATGATGGTCAAAAGATTGAAGATCTTTTTTTTTCGGATGGGTATCATCAAATACCTTCTCAAGTTCTGAAAATAGTACATTGTGGTTCAAATGAAGAAACTTTGTCATTGTAGCCGAGGCAAATTAACGCACTAGACCCCAGACTAGAGCTAATAGCGAAACTGAATTTGTTTGTTTGTTACGTCTCCACTCGTAAATGGCCAAACCGATTTTGATGAATTAACATAGGCTAAAAAGTGAGAAAACGGGGAGAAAGAGGGAAGAAAAGGGGAGAGAAAGATAATTCTTTTTCGATCATCATGGGGGTTAAAGTTAGCGTAAGCCAAAAGTAACTATGCCACGCGGACGAAGTCGCGGGCGGAAGCTAGTTTGAAATATTTAAGGGGGCTACCATATAGCAAACATATTGCCGTTTTATAGAGCATTATGTTTGCTTGAACTTGGTCGGGTTTTCCAAATTTTTTGAATTAAAAATAAAGAAAACGATTGATTCGTCGCTAATCCGGTTTGAGGCTACATAATAACAGCCACTCGAAGCGAACGTTAATCCCATTTCACGCTCACGTCACCAGAGGTAATGTTTGCTAGCCAAGGTCAATTCTTGAAATACTGAGTTTCCATTTGTATTAGTGAGCTATCATTTGTAGATCTTTGACAGTCGTTACAGGTAGTCAGTGTTCCGAAAGTCTGACAACCAGTCTTACCAAGGGGTATCGTATTACCCAGTATTAACTGGGTTGTGGAGGTCAGATAGGCAGTCGCTCCATGTAAAATACTGATATGCAGCTGCATCCGGTTAGACTGGAAGCCTACCCCAACATAGTTGGGAAAAGGCTAGGCAGATGATATGACAGACAGACAGACCGATAACAAAGTGATCCAATAAGGGTTCCGTTTATTTCCTTTTGAGGTACGTAACCCTAAAAACCGGCCAAGTGCGAGTCAGACTCACGCACCGAGGGTTCCGTACAAACTTCATCATTTTCCTGCCCTTGTCCCATTCTATTTGTGGTCGGCGCAACACGTTTTCTTCTTCCATTCTCCCCTGTCAGACGTCACGACATCATTTACTCCTTTCTCCTACATATCATTCCTTACACAATCCATCCATCTTTTCTTTGGCCTTCCTCTCGCCTATCAGACGTCACGGCATCCTTTACTCCTTTCTCCTTCATATCTCTTCTTGGGCCTTCCTCTCGCTCTCTGTCCATCAACATTCCGATACATCACTTTTTTAATCACATGTGCTTGCAGGTAACTAATTATAGTGCCGAACATTGATTGCCGAAATGATAAACTGTATTAAAGGACAAACTTTGACTTTGCCTGTAGAAAACTTTTGTCTCCATACATCAACTAAGGTCGCAGTTAGTTTAATTACAGCAATTAAGTTTAATAATAATATTTTTTTTGCGATGCAACAACGGTACGGTTTTCGGATTTTCCCCTTTACTAGTTCTCTATGACAAGACAACAAGCAATTCTTGCGAAATATCATGTTTCTAGGTATTCAATTCAATTATTTTATTGCTTCTCACATGTGTTTAACAGGTCTTAAATAATAATAATAATACAGTTCACATGGACCCTGTCGGGCACAACAATTTTCTTAAAATAAGAAGTCTAAATAATTAACGTAAAATATAAATTAATAAATCATAATAGGTATCAATGTCACAGGTAAATTAGTAAAAAAATATCAGGTCGTTTCAATAATAAATCAATACATTATGACAATACAATAATAATCCAATACATTATGTCAATAGAAACGAATAAAATACATTAAAACAACAAAATAATAAAATACATCATGTCAATACAATAAAATCATTATGTAAACAATAAAAGTCACTCCATTTTGATGTCATCATTAAAAAAATCATTTAGTGTGTAGTAACATTTGTCAATTAAAAGTTTTCTGACCCGTTTTATAAATAATTTGTCATTTTTTTCCACTCTTATGTTATTAGGTATTTTATTATAAATTTTTATTGAAGTGACGTAGTGAGGTAAACGGGAGGTACCCCATAGGTTTTCATTCCCTTTGCTTCTGAGAAATGTGACTTAAACGGCTATATCTACTCATCATTTAGGTACATGAAATTAAATATACAACCTAACTTATACATTAAAAAATAGCGTCAAAAAATTCGTCCTCAACGCTGTCAGTTGTCAATGTCCCCAAGAGACTGGCCGCGTTGCCACTTTATAATCTACTCATTACATTATAGATGGTTGATTTTTTGTAGATAGATATATACATCTAGAATATTGTTTATGATGTACACCATACCAATTATAAGAATTACAGTATACAACTTAAAAATAGGGTGACACAACGGGCGGTCTTATCGTTAAAAGCGATCTTTTCAAGACAACCTTTGGATGGATTTAAAGGAGGAGAGACAGTACTGTTCCCGAGATAAATCGTCTTGACAGACATATGGACGGACAACATAGGTAGTCATCCTACAAGGGTTACATTTTAAACTGAGGGGGCTGGTAGGGACACCGCCTGCCGGGGTTGCGGGTTGTTTGAAAGAGATACCGCGGCCCCGTAATGAACATGGGTGGGTTTTAGTCAGTAAAAGTCTGACATTCCCTCAGTCATTTGATGAATTCCCATCCGTTAAAAAAAGGGTTCCGTTTTTCCTTTTGAAGTACGGACTCCTAATTAAAGTCCAAAATAAAACGATGTCTTTTCTGTGGACATAAATTATTATTTTATGATCTTCGTTAATTTGATTTGATTATTTATTATGTACAAGTTTTTAATGACTCAACTGACAGATATCGTAAACACCAAAATTAATCAAACGAGAAACAAATGTCTTGTTTTTTTTTTAATTTGTAGCTTGCAAATGGCTATCAGCATTATCAACATTTCTGTGGGTTGGCGCCATTTCAACAAATGATAATGATACTTAATTACTATTTTTACGTTAATTAATTTAATGACGGTGGTTGACGCAGTAGCTGAGGAATCGACTGCTGCACTGCGTGCCACGGGTTCGATCCCCGCACGGAACAAATATTTATATAGGGTTGTTTTCGCTGAATGCATTGTATGAGTGAATTGAATGGTGGAATATATTCTTGTTAATGGTCGTGAGCTTGGCAAAGGTTTGCGTTCGATTCGCGGGTCGTAAAAGTGTCATTGGTTTTTTTTTATGAAGACCTAACTTTCGCCCTCGGCTTCGCTCGCGTTAAATTCGGGGTAAAACAGTTCCCCTTTCCTGATTTGCAGATACTTGCTACCTGTAGTTTTTACCCTTGCGCTTTATTAATTGTAATAGCAAAGCTAAATTTTCTCTTTTCTTCCCTTTTTCTCTCTCATTAATCACTTAAAAAAAAATAGCCTATGTCCGTCTCCATGGTCCCAACTATCTCTGTACTAAAATTTATCAAAATCGGTTTAGACATTTAGGCGTGAAGACGTAACAAACATACATACAAACAAACAAATTCACTTTCGCTTTTATAATATTTGTAAGGATATTAGCTGTGCCCAGGGTTTCACCCGCTGCTCAGGTCCCCTTCTGAAGACGGGTATGAAAAACAGATGTTGGCCGATTCTCAGACCTACCCGATATGCACACAAAATTTTATACAAATAGGTCCAACCGTTTCGGAGGAGTTTAGTAACAAACACCGCAACACAAGAGAATCCTACTTTCTACTATATAATATTATAAACGCGAAAGTTTGTATAGATGGATGTATGGATGTTTGTTACTCTTTCACGGAAAAACTACTAAATAGATTTCAATGAAACTTTACAATAATATAGCTTATATTATACATCAGAATAACACATAGGCCACAATTCATAAAGATATATTGTATATTCTATCACCATGCGAGTGAAACTGCGGGGCGCAGCTAGTTTTATATATTACTTACATGAGAAACTTTAGATTCTGATCGCGATATCTCGAATTCTCGACACACCCATACCAGTGGACGCTTAATTGCCTTTTTTAACATTCATGATCTTAACACTTTTTAAAAGTCATTTCAATCTGTTTTTCCCCTTAACACGGAATTGCAAGTGTTTTTTTCAACAAGCTATTGTTGAATAATGGAAAAAAACTTGATTTCACTCGACCACAACTCATATCTCGCGTAGTTATTAACCAAAATACATAGAAACCGGTTGTTAAAGTCATTAAAGTCGAGTTAATAATGAAACTGGATATAAAATATGATTTTGTAGCCACGTCATGATCTGCCTAACCTTTTCACAACCATGCTAGGGTTCGGTCCCTTTTTTTTAAGGTGTGTTAAATCCTCGATGGATGTTCTCCGCCATGGCGGAGGGGTCTGTCAGACTCCTACTGACTAAAACCACACGGTGTTCCTTCTCGTCACTTCTGGCTGGGGTGCCGGGACACAATCGTATTCCACACAATCACCCCAGCAGTGACGGTTTGCTTGCGGCAAACCCCTTCTCAGGTAATGGGGAGGAGTGAGCTAGATCCTCTCCCTGTCATATGAGAGGCGCGCGGAAACACCACGCGACGCCAGTTGAGGTCTATTTGCTTGGACAACAGACTTCCCAAGTCCATTGCCAGCAGGCCATTTTTGGGGGGCGGAAGAGGGCATTGTCGGCCCTCCTCCTGCGCCCAGATCTTCGGGTGTGGGAAGGTACGTTGGAAGTTTAGTCTAACCGGATTTGTAATTTACTCAACGCATTTAGCACTATGTAATACGATGTCCCTTTTTTACGCATGGGAAATCATCAAGTAACTTCCTCCTTCTTTTGGCCTTTATGTTCCAGGGCCATGGTATCTCTTTCAAACAACCCGCAACCTCGGCAGGTGGACCTTTGCAGGTTCCTCTGCTTTGCACAAATCTCTTAAAGGCGCGCGTGGAAAACAAACGCGCCTCGGCGCCGTGGATGTGGCATACGATACCCCTTGGACTGTCAGACTTTCGAGCCCCTAACTACCTGTAATAACTACTAAATGTGTACAAATGACAGCCGGGATCAACCGCTTATCGTGCTTTCCGAGAAACGGAGGAAACTCGGTATTTGGGGTCTCCCATCCATAAACGCGAAAGTGAGTTTGTTTGTTACGTGTTCACGCCTAAATGGCTGAACCGATTTTAATGAATTTTGGTACAAAGATAGTTGGGACACTGAGGCATAGATAGACATATAATTTTTTTTTTGTGAAAAATGAGGGAGAAATAGCGAAGAAAAGGGAAAACTTAGCTTTGCTATTACAATAAACAAGGCGCAAGGGCAAAAATTAAAGATAGCAGGTACCAGCAAATCAGGAAAGGGATCTGTGTTACCTCGAATTTAACGCGAGTGAAGCCGCAGGCAAAAGCTAGTCTACTATAAACTAGCGACCCGTCCTGACTTCGCACGGGTGCAATGTAGATACTAATATAATATACTAGCTGGCGCCCGCGGCTTCGCCCGCGCGATAACGAAAAAAAAGTATATAATCTACCTCTGTGCCAAATTTCATTAAGATCCGTTCAGCCGTTTTGACGTGAAACAGTAACAAACATCCATAAATCCTCACAATCATTCGTATTTATAATAAAAATTATATAAGTAGGATAAACCTTCCTCTTAAAACAGCCTATCTATTAAAAAAACCGTATTAAAATCGGTTGCGTTGTTTTAAAGTTCTAAGCATACTTACATAGTAACAGATAGACAGCGGGAAGCGACTTTGTTTGATATGAGGCCATGAGAACCATAGTAGCTTAACTAATTTTTTTACAATACTGAGTTTATGATTTTTTCCAGTTCAAATTGATCATTTTGATAGAACCAGAGTGCCCTAAAAGTGATACAACAAATATTCACTAGATGGCAGCATAATCACTGTTACGATTTTTAGTCTGTGATCTAACTTTGAGGTGCCATATTGGCCTAAGTAAGATAGGCCACTATGGTTTAGGCTCTCTATAACTTCACTGTCATGATGGCATTAGTTAGGCTATTTTTTGACAGTCTGTGGATGACAAACGTCATTATTTTCGCGCCCATGCGTGCTTGCTTGATCGTTCAGTAAATTATTATTAATTGTGAATAAGTGATGATATTATCATGTAGTGATCCATCATCCATGCATATTTTCCAACTCAATTATGTACACGTGATTATCAGTGTACTTGCTAAGACGTTGAAACGATTTTTGTACTCTATTTTATTAATGTAATTTAATTTTAATAATTTATTTAATCTTCTATTGTGATGTAATCGTTTAATTTAACAATACATTGTTCAATTATGTTTGTTCTGCAAGTAGGTTTTCACAAACACTTTTGCAAGTTTTTTTTTTTAAATTAGATGAGGCCAGTGTTTCGTACCCGACTACTCTGAAAAGAAACAGCGGAAACATACTCAGAGGTCACAGTCTCAAGGTCCAGACAATAACTTGGTCAACTTACATGAGGACTATGCAGATGAGTGTCTGAGTGGAGTTGTCCAGTCAGTGCAAGCATTTGTCAGTAATCGTGTAGCTCGACTCATAACTCAAGATCTACGACACGACAAACAATACCAAAAAAAGGGCATTTGTCTACGTCGCAAATGCAGAAAATATAGTACTCAAACTGCCAGATAATCGTTAAAAAACAAAAAAAAAGTAATGACCCACATGGTCCTCAAATTTTCAATAAACAAATAAAATAAATAATTATTTACAAAATTTAAATATATCTATGGGACATGGAGACCAATGTCATACGTATTGTATTTTCATGCTGACATGGAAATACCAAGATGCGTCGTAGAAAAAACGGAAAATAACTGGCCAGTAGGTTATTTTTTCAAATCAATGAATCACCACAGTCATCGTTAGAACAAAATCTCCCCATTTATAAACACTCTTCACTTCAAAGAATTCGCAGTTTTAAAAATGTTTTGAGCATAATTCTAGATAGATATAAGAGGAAATCCTACTAATATTTTAAATGCGAATGTTGATGGATGGCTGTACACACAAATAATCCTTACTAATATTATAAAAGCGAAACTGGGTATTAATGTTTGTTTGTTACGTCTTCACGGCTTAACGGCTAAACCGATTTTGATGAATTTTGCCACAGAGATAGTTGAGACCTTGGAGACGGACATAGGCTATTTGTTTTAATAAAAGTGGGAAATGAGGGAGAAAGAGGGAAGAAAAGGGAAAACTTAGCTTTGCTATTACAATCAATAAGGTGCAAGGGCAAAAACTACAGGTAGCAGGTACCTGCAAATCAGGAAAGGGGAACTGTGTTACCTCGAATTTAACGCGAACAAAGCCGCGGGCAAAAGTTGTTTAGAATAAAGGTAACACAGCCAAATGTGATAGACGGGATAACACGAAGAATATCGTAATCAACTTCAACTACAAATCTTCTTTAATGGCTTTTGTGGACGAGTACCACAATTTTTCCAATATCACGTGTAAACTGTTAATAAACTATCAAACGTTGGAGAATATTTAGCAAGTAATAACAGTAATTTAAAAAATATAGAATTAATAAAGTATATCTTTGCAGATTTAGATTAATTATTTCATGACAGAAAAAGAACAGAGTCATCAAGTCAAAAATATAATCGAATCGTAAACCAATACTTGTTAACGCATACGTGTGCCAAAATCGAAATTTGACAGTATTTCTTTTTACAATGCTACCAATGTCCGCTCTGTGTTTTAAATATCTTAGAGATAAGGGAAGAAGAATGATGATAGACGTCAAAATGACACGAAACATCACGCGGTTTAACATTTAATCGGGTCATCATTTGCTTAGCCCTTTCCCAACTATGTTGGGGTCGGCTTCCAGTCTAACCAGATGCAGCTGAATACCAGTATTTTACATGAAACGATTGCCTGTCTAACCTCCAGAACCTAGTCAGTACTGGGTAATACGATACCTCTTGGTAAGACTGGTCGTCAGACTTTCGGGACACTAACACAGATAGTTAGTGTCAAATACGTCAGACGAAAGTGAGTTTGTTTGTTACGTCCTCACGCCTAAATGGCTAAACCGATTTTGATGAATTTTGGTACAGAGATAGTTGGGACCCTGGAGACGGACAAAGGCTATTTTTTATTTAAAGTGAGAAAATGTGGAGAAAGAGGGAAGAAAAGGGAGACAAAGATATTTATTTTTCGATCACCACGCGGGTTAAAGTTAGCGTTAGCCCAAAATAACTATCATAGGTGGACGAAACCGCGGGCGGAAGCTAGTTAGAAAATAATGTAGAATAGAATAGTTGGATGCAGATGGTGTATTGATGATGATGATGTATGTTTGTTTTTTTATTCACTTTTATTTGAAATGCAGATTAGATCACTAATATTCATATTGTGAAGTCTTCGGCCGTGACCCCTTGACCCCTCACACGGCACGGATTTATCAAGTTTAAGACCCACATTTTAATAATAACTAGCTTTTTACTTCACCACTAACAAGCCATTCTAAACTCATCTCTGACCATAATTATACATTATCTAAAATATAAATCTACACATAGTTTAAAATCACATCAAAATACGTCAACCAATTACCGAGATCAACAAACAAAACAAGAATAAAATATCATTATAAAAAAAAACTCACTCGTACCTACCTTATTATTAAAAATCACAGCACTAAAATAAAACAACTAAAACTCTTTGGAGCGTCAAAAACTAAAGGTCGTTTGTTTATAATGATTGTTTTAAATTAAAATAATAGTTTTATATAATGTCTTGTGTTCATAATGACATCTTGGAGGCAACTGACATGATGTGCTTAAAACGATTGAATAAGAAACAAAACAAACATACTGAGGTTACGTTACGTCGAGGAAAACTTGTTATTCTGCAAGGTTGTGGGGACTTTTAGGATTGTTGTGTCATTAACGTGTGTCTTGATAATTATAGAAACTTATCATCTGCCTAGCCTTTTCCCAACTATGTTGGGGTCGGCTTCCAGTCTAACCTGATGCAGCTGAATTCAGTATTTTACATGGAGCGACTGCCTATCTGACCTCCACAACTCAGTTAGTACTGGGTAATACGATACCCCTTGGTAAGGCTGGGAGGACCCCGAGCAAAACTTGTTATTCTGCAAGGTTGTGGGGACTTTGACGATTGTTGTGTCATTAACGTGTGTCTTGATAATTATGGAAACTATGAAATGTTATTTTTTATTTATTTAAACTAGCTATAGTTGTTTCGGGTCTGGCTGTTTGTGTATGTGAGTTTTAATGTTCGTAAACGCACCCACGAATGCCCACGATAGGTACAGCAGAAATTAATTCCTAGTATGGGGTAATTTATTTAAATAAAAAAAACTTCAGTTACAATAGAGGTATATGGGCGGATTTAGGCATTCTCTACCAAAATCAAAATCAAAAGTTATTTATTTGACTGATAATCAGCAGTTTTTGAACGTCACATTAAAAGAGACAGTCCCACAAAAACGCCCTGGCCTTTGCCCTTCTACCAGTCAACCTTTGGATTAAATACGACAGCATTAAATACGATAGCATGTTAACAAAAGTCTAACCGTTCTATCGAAATGGTTCGCAGCTAACAATCTCTTACTGAATGCGAACAAAACCAAATGTCTAAAGTTTGCCTTACCAAATGTACCACAACGTGATCTAAATTTAAATCTTGACGGCAAAAATCTTGATGTTATAGCAGAAACTGTATTCTTGGGGATGACTATTGATTCTAAACTGCAATGGGGCGCGCACATAAGAACTCTTTCGGGTAGGCTCAGCTCAGCTGCATATGCAGTAAGGAAAATAAGGCAGTTAACTGATGTAGATACAGCTAGGTTAGTATACTATGCTTACTTTCACAGTATTATGTCCTATGGCGTTCTCCTGTGGGGATCAGCAGCAGACGTCGATTCAGTTTTTATATTACAAAAGAGGGCAGTCCGCGCGATCTATAAAATGGGTCCTCGCGAGTCCCTCAGAGAAAAATTTAAAGAGATCGATATACTGACTCTGCCCTCACTTTATATCTTAGAATGTTTATTGTATGTCCGTAAAAATCGGGGGCTTTTCAAAATTAGGAGCGACTACCACAATATTAATACACGCAGTAAACACGAAATTGTAATTCCTAAATTTAGATTAACAAAAACTAGCAAGTCATTTCTAATAAACAGTATACGCTTTTTTATCAAGTTGCCAAAATCAGTTATAGAACTGACAGATGGAAAGTTTAAAAACTACATAAAACGTGTCCTTATTAAAAACGCATATTACAAAATCAAGGACTACGTTGAAGATAAAGAAGTTTGGCTATAGTTCCTTCTGCGCATGCGGCTTCCCTGGTAGCTATAATCAGCACAAATTTGTGGATGTCTCTAACTATTCTCAATCTTATTTATTTGTGTGATCTCTTTAATCATTTTGTTTTTTTTTTTTTTTTTGCAATAATTGTCAAATCACATATTTATATCACCCTTGTTCTGAATAGTTACAGTACTGATAGCAACATCTGTGTGACTCGTCTTTTAGTTATTATTTTGTTTTTGCAATATTTTTTTATTTATTTTTTTACTTTTGTATAGATTCTTTTCTACCTATTAGTTGTGAATGAGTGGACATGGTTGGCCTTGTAGATTCTTAGACGCTTGTTAACTTTTGTTAACGTATTATTTTATTTTACTTTTTGTAAAGTAAGCAATGACTTATTGTCGGGCCTACGTTGTCCTCTCATACTTAAGTGCTAACGCTGTAACAACAACAACATTGTAAAACTAAATGATTTTAAAAGAGTAACCATGGAGTTTCTTGCCGGTTCTTCTCCATAGGAAACGACCAACCCGAACCGTGCATCTTTTCTCGACGTTTTATAAGTGCCCATGTAGGCCTATGTAAAATAAAAATATTTTGATTTGATGATTTGATTTGATTGTGATAAACAATTTTATTTAAAAAATAATAATAATATAACTACCTTATGGTGCCAAAAACTACCGAAGATTTATTGTGAAGGACGTCACGGTTGACATATGTCGGGCATGCCACCGTCCGGATGATTCAACTCGTCACATTATTTCCTGTTGTTCTCGTCTAGCTAACAGAGAATACTTGCATAAACACAACCTTGTAGCCAGGATTATCCATCAGCAACTTGCTCTGAAACACGGCCTTGTAGAATCAGAGGTGCCGTACTATAGATATGTGCTTGACCAAGTTCTCGAACATGGCGATATCACATTGTACTGGGATCGATCCATCATCACTGAGAGGACTGTTGTGGCTAACAAACCTGATATAGTGGTGGTGGATCGATCAGAGCGGCGCGCAATGATTGTTGACATAACGGTTTGCATGACGAGAACCTCGTGAAAGCCGAGAAAAGTAAACAACTTGGCTCGCGAGATTGTCGACATGGACGATGTGTACTCAGCAATCGTTGCACCGATAGTCACTTATAGTACTCAAACTGCCAGACAATCGTTAAAATCAAACCACCAAAAAAAGAAGTGAGCCACTTGATCCGCACAATCCTTACTATAATACTATAAAAGCGAAAGTGTGTTTGTTTGTTTGTTTGTTACCTCTTCACGCCTTAATGGCTAAATCGATTTTAATGATTGGTACATAGATAGTTGGGACCCAGAAGATGGACATAGGCTATTTTTTTTAAATAGGATATGAAGGAGAAAGAGGGAAGTAAAGGGAAAACTTAGCTTTGCTATTACAAATCAATACGGCGCAAGAGCAAAAACTACAGGTAGCAGGTACCTGCAAATCAGGAAAGGCGAACTGTGTTACCCCAAATTTAACGCGAGCAAAGCCGTGGGCAAAAGCTAGTAAACAAATAAAATGAATACCAAATTAATCACAAAATGATATCCGGCAAGGTTATGCTTTTGTAGCAGCGTAAGCTAAGCGTGTCGACACGATATGAAATACATAAACTGGTTGTGCGGTTTTCCTCAACCACGATTACCTTGTGTCGAATTGATCTGTGATATCATATGCTTACATAGTCTCCTAGTGCTTCTAACACGGTGGCGTTCCTGCTTGATATGAAGGAGAGTGGGAAAGGAAAAAAAAGTAATCCTTATCACTGTGCTGCCCGTCTATCTGTCTCTCTGTCTGTTAAAACCCTTTATCTCGGGAACATCATCTGCCTAGCCTTTTCCCAACTATGTTGGGGTCGGCTTCCAGCCTAACCGGATGCAGCTGAATATCAGCATTTTACATGGAGCGACTGCCTATCTGACCTCCACAACCCAGTTAATAATAGGTAATACGATACCCCTCGGTAAGACTGGTTGTCAGACTTTCGGAACACTGACTGACTACCTGTAACGACTGTCAAAGATCTACAAATGACAGCCGGGACCAACGGCTTAACGTGCTTCCGGGGCACGGATGAAACTCGGTATGTAACGGGTGGTCACCCATCCACAGACCAACCTAGGCAAGCGCGGCTTAACCTAAAGATCGACCCGAGCGGCTACTATTTATTTAGCCACGAGCTCCTTTATCTAGGGAACGCGTGGAGATATAGAGTTGAAATTAAAACCATATACTCAATTCTGGGGTTCCTTGAAAGTAAGTCTACGCAAAATAAGATATGGCCGTTTATGTTGCAAGTTTGTACGGAACTCTCGGTCCGTGAGTCTGACTCACTCATAGCCGGGTTTTTGATGTACCGTACCCAAGGGGTAAGACTGGACCCTAAGGCTGCGGTTCCACTGAGGTGGAGTGGAGCTCTCTCTCTCCGCCAATGCTGTTTCCTTTGAAGCGGAGTGGAGAAGAGATGTGGATTTCAAGCCATGTGATTGGTGAATCGCGGCACAGCTCTTCTCCGCTCTGCTCCGCTCCGCCTCAATGGAACTACACCCTAATACTAATACCCTAAGACAGTTGAAATTTTCACAGATTATGTATTTCTGTCTAAACAACAGAATCAACTAATATTTAAGCGGGCTCCCATATTGACGACAGGCCGTGTCGACGGCGCGTTAATGTTCGACCCGCGCCTTAAAGAGATGTCAGCAAAGCAGAGGGGCCTGCCGGGGTTGCGGGTTGTTCGAAAGAGATACCGCGGCCGGCCCCGGAACGTAAAGGGCAATAGAAGGAACATGGGTGGGTTTTAGTCAGTACAAGTCGGACACTCCCTCCCGCTCCGCCCAGAGCGGGGGAAGTTATTTGATGATTTCCCACAACAAAAAAGGGGACTCCCATACAACAAATATGTTGACCGCTTTTTTCTTCTTTAAGTTGTTAAAAGGACTGTATTTCTACATTATTTTTACTTCAACACTAATGTTATAAAAAGGAAATTTTTGTATGTCTGTAGCGAATAAACTCAAATCAAATCATCAATAAAATCACTTTCACTATTAGAACACTACAGTTTTTTTTTGTTTTTATAAAACGTTGCCCCACACTAGGAACTTCTCCTGTATCGTGGGTGCGTTTAGAAACATAAAAACTCACATACACAAACAGCCAGACCCGGAACAACTACCTGTAGGTCATACAAATATCTGTTCCGTGGGGGGACCGAACCCGCGACACGCAGTACAGCAATCGATCCCTCAGCCTCTGCGCCAACCGTGTCGTCAATTTATAATATTAGTAAGAAGTAAGATTTATTAAAGTCTATGGTCCCTTGAAGCTATAAACAAACAAAATCAACCCACTACAATCAAAAGACATGGCTATTTGTACAGACGCCTGCAGGTCAAGCTACCCGAAACTGTCAATTTTTCCCAATGAACCTTGAACCTTATATACTTTAGAAATAAAGTCGAAAATCTATCAAAGAAATCTGACAGATTGTAGCAGCTTGATGTGCAGGCGTCTGTACGTTGTAGGTTACAGGTTATTTATTTATATCGTGACATTTGCTGTTTATACAAAATCTAATTTACCACACGTGGTTTGTTATTAATCCATTATAGAAACGACATTCAAAAAGTCACATTGTACAAATACATTAGATGATAGCGGTCACCGCTAGGCACATCTACTTTTGTATGTTTTTAATACCTACTGTAAGGCGGTGTTCGATCAGAGGGGCTTGCCAGAGCCTCCGCCTGCCGGGGTTGCGGGTTGTTCGAAAGAGATACCCCGGCCCCGGAACGTAAAGGGCAATAGAAGGAACATGGGTGGGTTTTAGTCAGTAAAAGTCTGACATGGCCCCCCGCTCCGCCCAGAGCGGGGGAAGTTATTTGATGATTTCCCACCCCAAAAAAAAAATCGTAAACTGAGAAAATTTCGTAATCTGAGAAATATAAGACTGATTTGCGCCCCTTCGTACACGGAGTAATAAAAGATTGTAATAAATGACCACACGAGACATACAAGCTCATCATCATTTTCCTGCCCTTGTCCCATTCTATTTGGGGTCGGCGCAACACGTTTTCTTATTCCATTCTCCACTATCAGACGGCACGGCATCATTTACTCCTTTCTCCTTCATATCATTCCTTACACAACCCATCCATCTTTTCTTTGACCTTCCTCTCGCTCTCCGTTCATCAACATTCAGATCCATCACTCTTTTAGTCACATGTGCTTCGAGAGAATGCTAGGAGACATACAAGCTATCGTTTCAATAATATTATTCTCGAAAAACGAGTTAGGTCCGTCTACCAATTAAAAAAAGTCATAAGTAGTAATTACTGCTAAGTTTTATTTTATTTTTTTGTTTGTTACATTTATGTATATGTGTATGAGTATCTTATAAGCACCTATATACGTTTTCGTTAACAAATAGTTTTAGATATACAGCGTGTTGTTTTGCATCCTCGTCAAATTCAAGGACGTAACTATGCTAATGATTCTCGACCCGAATCGATAATAAAATAAGTAGTTTTTTTTTTTTACTTTTTTCGTATTTTCAGAAATCGGTAAGTGCACACAGGTGCGTGCATGCCGCTGTATGATACGTATGCGCCGACGCTCACGCACACTGTTCTGTGTGTTCTGTAGGTGATTCTCTACTTTTGAAGTGAAATATTCTGTAATACTGTTAAATTTAAACACACAGAGACAGATCATAAAAGCGCCGTATATTATTATTGATCAGGTACCGTAATTTTCATTGATTATTTATGACTTTTACTAGCACCTCCTAAATTTTGACGAGGATGCAAATCAACATATTGTATAGTTATATATATATATATTTTATATAATTTTTGTACCCTATCACAATGTTGTCGTATTTTACCCAAAGGTTGTCTGGTAGAGAATGCCTTATGGCATTAAGTCCGCGTATGTACGCTATTGTACATGAAGTTTAAATAAATAAATAGTTATTGAGTGTCGATTTGCAGTATAATTCGGGTTGCCATAACTTCTGGGAACCAATACGGGACGTTTTTTCTTCCGATACCCAAAACTCAATCGAAAAGCCCCGTGTCGGTGTTGAATGTGTTATGTAACACATTCAACACCGACCCGGGGCTTTTCAACTACACCATCTCAATCGAAAAGCCCCGGGACCCGGGGCTTTTCAACTACACCATACCTACATAACATTTCGTCTGTCCATTGAGCCGCCATCAATGAAAATATTCTTTCGACATTTGCATTGTGGGCTGGAATTGCAAATATATATTCACACAGCTTTAATAGGCATGATTTCTGCTCTAAATGTTCTGTTTCTCCAAAAAATGGGGAACGCGCTGTACGGGCAGCGGGCGCCCGCGCCATTCACCTCTATTTTCGTATTTTGTCGACATACGGGACAAATATGGGACAAGTAGTAATACGGGACGGGATGATCAAATACGGTGACAGTCCCGTATATACGGGCCGTATGGCAACTCTAAGTATAATCAAATTTAAAACAATTTTACCTCCTGTAGTGTAGGTACCTACACAAATTACGATGTAAAAGTTGTTTATGAAATGAAACATGCAGGCAACCACTTTAAGTGAAATGTTAAGTATTCATTTGCATCTAGTTAGTCTAGATATAGTTGGGAAAATACTATGCAGATGAGCAGACATTAATTATATAACACTAGCTTCCGCCCGCGACTTCGTCCGCGTGGCATAGTTACTTTGGGCTAACGCTAACTTTAATCCGCGTGATGATCGAAAAAAAATATCTTTATCTCCCTTCTTTCTCCCCCTTCTCTCACTTTTTTTTAGCCTATGTCCGTCTCCTATCTCTGTACCAAAAATCATCAAAATTAGTTTGGCCATTTGGGCGTGAAGACGTAACAAACAAACTCACTTTCGGTTTTATTAAATAATATTAGTAAGGATAGTAAGGATTTCAAGTTATTATTGTACTGCCTATGCTCCAAAGCGGTAACTCAAAAAAAAAAAAACAAAAGCGATTTTAATGGCATTGAATAGCTTGTTTTTTTTAAACAAAAACCTTGCCCCACTCTAGGATTTTTTCCTGTATTATCCTGGGGTGCGTTTACAAACATGTCAACTCATATACACAAACAGCCAGACCCGGAACCCTGTAGGTTATACAGATATTTGATCTGTGCGGGGATCGAACCCGCGACACGCAGCGCTTCAGTCAATCGTTCAGCCACTGCGACGACAGTGCCATCAAAATCAATATGAATCTAATGAACTAAGCCAAATAGCAGTAACTAAGTAGCTAACTATTTTGAAAGGTTAAAAAAAACTTATCTTTTGCCTAGCCTTGTCCAAACTTTGTTAGGGTCGTCTTCCAGTTTAACCGGATGCAGCTGAATATCAGATTTTTACATGGAGCGACTGCCTAGCTGACCTCCACAACCCAGTTAGTTCTAGGTTATACGATACCCCTTGGTAAGACTAGTTGTCAGACTTTCAGGACACTGACTTACTATAACGATTGTCAAAGATCTTCAAATGACAGCCAGGACCAACAACTTGACGTGCTTTCCGAGGCTAGGCTACACTAGGAAGTGGCAAAGGGCAGGGCAGGGCGTTTTTGTGGGACTATCTCTTGTAATGTGACGTTCAAAAAGTGCTGATAATCAGCATAATTTGAATAAATGACTTTTGGTTTTGATTTTGCAGGCAGGAAACTCGGTATGTAGTGGGTGGGCACCCATCCACAGACCAACCTGGGCATGCGCGGCTTAACCTAAAGATCGACCCATTCGAAGGGCTGCTGAACAACAAGCTCCTCCAAAAAAAAAAACATAAAAAATACAACAAATAAAAACCAAACTATATTTACAAAAACCCTCTTTTTTCGAAACCGGCTTTCCTTGAGATACTTACTGCTTTCGCGTTTAGTTTGTATAGTGAGTCAACGCAGAGAAATGGGTCAGCAATCTCGTTGATCTTGTGACCTTCCGATAAGATAACGGGTTTAATTATATTTAAGTATGAGTATGGCTAATAATACTGCAATGAAACTATAACTTTATGTACATATAAAAAACTATCCCGGGCGTTGGGCGCCGTAGATACGGGCCTGTGGACGGTGAGCAATGGGTAGCTCACCGTTCGTCCATCTATTGACGACAGGCCGTGTCGACGGCGCGTTAGTGTTCCACGCGCGCCTCAAAGAGATGTCAGCAAAGCAGAGGGGCCTGCCAGGGCCTCCGCCTGCCGGGGTTGCAGGTTGTTCGAAAGAGATACCGCGGCCCCGGAACGTAAAGTGCAATAGAAGGTACATGGGTGGGTTTTAGTCAGTACAAGTCTGACACTCCCCCCCGCTCTGCCCAGGGCGGGGGAAGTTATTTGATGGGTTCCCATGCGCAAAAAAAAGAAGGGCGATGCAGAGAGAAAACATATTAGGTGCAGTGCAGGGTGCATAACAGAAAGTTTTAAATAAAACATTTACAAATATAATATAACGATAGATACTTATATACATACATTCAAACAAAATAAAGTAAAAAGACTTACTTAAAAATACATAAATACCTACATGGAGAAAAACTAATAACCACTTAATTTAGAGACGAATCTGTCAGCTTCCTAAACAAATATTTTAAAGTAAATTTAGATCTTCCATCAAAATGTTCCTTCCAAGGTGAATTGTTTAATTTTATGACACATGTGCTTGATGATCTCCAAACTATCATTTTATCGTGATTGATACTCCGCCCTCGACCTATATTTGTGACTTTTGATGTTGCACATTCCAATTTATGACCAGTCATTCACGGTTCAGGCTAGAGGCTGTCCGTTTATGGAACAAATTACCGGTGTCAGTAGGTAAAACAAGCTCAGTCACTCGTTGCTTTTAAAACCTTAGTTGTCAATCAATGTTTCACACCTAGGTATTTTATTTGTCTATCACATAATATCATAAAACTGGATTAAATCGTGGCTAAATAATAGCAGCCGCTCAGGTCGATCTTTAGGTTAAGCCGCGCTTGCCTAGGTTGGTCTGTGGATGGGTGACCACCCGTTACATACCGAGTTTCCTCCGTGCCTCGGAAAGTACGTTAAGCTGTTGGTCCCGGCTGTCAATTGTAGATCTCTGACAGTCGTTACAGGTAGTTAGTGTCTCTAAAGTCTGACGACAACCAGTCTAATCAAGGGACATCGTATTACCCAGTACTAACTGAGTTGTGGAGGTCAGAAAGGCAGTCGTTCCATGTAAAATACTAATATTCAACTGCATCCGGTAAGACTGGAAGCCGACCCCAACAAAGAGCTTGGGAAAAGGCTAGGCAGATGATGACATAATATCAAAAAACACATGTAATATAATTTTTTTTCTTGTTATTTGTGAAGTATTAGCAGTACATCATTAACTACCCCCAGTCATATTTTTATATTCGTACAATCCATCCAAAGGTTGTCTGTAAGATATCGCTATCAGCGATAAGACCGCCATTGTAACATTTGTAACCATAGAATTAGCAATGTGTGGCAATTATAGATGTGCAATTTGCTATTTAGTGACACCGCTACTACAGTTTGTATATAACAGACATGAACGCATCCGTTACCTGAAGGTCTAATATAACGGCCTTCCCTTTAAAAAAAATATTCGTTTCCCCATACTAGGAATTTCTCTTGTTTCGTGGGTGCGTTTACAAACATTTAAATTCACATACACAAATAGTCAGACCCGGAACAATTATCTGTAGGCCATACAGAATATTTGTTCCGTGCGGAAATCGAACCCGCGAAACGCAGCGCAGCAGTCGATCGCTCAGACACTGCGCCAACCGAATCGCTTTAGCAGGATGTTAATAGGAAAAAAAACCAACCCCTCTCGTCCCATGAGTTCACTAGTTAAATTTATTGTGTGTTTATAAAATCCTAATTAAGATTTGCTGATTAAAAGCAATTGATTTATTTCGATTCGATACGGTCTTCGATAAGCTAGCTTCAATCGATTTTTGTGAATCGTGAGGTGAATATAATGGTCATGCTGGCTTATGCAAACTTATACAATGGGACCATAATTAGCCATGTCAAACAGTCTTATGCCACCGGTCCGCACGTTGCTACTGGCGAAAACAATAACTATAGTCTAGTCAACAAGTGCTTTTTTAGTCAAAACTTTTTAAAAGGCTCGGAAAAATATGGTTGAGGGCTCATTCGATTCGGGATCGAATCTAGAAAGTTTTTGAAAAAATTCAAGACCCGCTCGAAAAAATTGCAAAAGTTATTAACAAATTAGTAAACAAAAAAAAAGGGGTTTAGTTTTTTTGGTATATCTCGAAAACTATTTGATATATTTTGATTTTGAAAAAAGATTCAAAAAGAGGAGAAAATTTCCTAAAAAAAACTCCCAACTCGCGAAATTGTAGGACCAATATTAAAAATTTTACAGGGAGCTGAAATAACGCCTGAAAACGGGTACTCGGGTTTCCGCAAGCCACGCCCCCTTCGAGCGCTTTAATGAAAACTATTATTTAAACATATTAAATGTTGATATTAAAATTTGAAAAAAATTCAGACATGTACAGGACAAATTAAAGAATGAAATGCCGTAGAAAAAATATTTTTATCGCGATTTTATAAAATGTTATCCATAAATTAATTAACAATTTCTTCCGACTGGGCTATAAACATTGCAAGTTGCATAATTTTTAAACCAGAAATCTCAATTTTTTTTCCTCTCGTGGAGCTATTCTTCAAAGATTAAAGAAAGGATTTCCGTTGAGTAAATTAAAAAATTATTAATTTTCGATTTGTTATTAACAAATTACCTAGGCGGCAAATTAAATATTTAAATAAATGTTACAAGAATTATTTTTTTTTCCAATGTCGATGATCACTCGTTTTTCTATCAATAAAAGCTACCTAAAAATATTTTTTTATAAATTTTAATTCTTTTTGTTTATAAAATTGTTATAAACAAATAGATTATTTATAAGATAATTGAATTTTTTTTTTGAAAATAGATTCCTCGTAAAAAATTATGAATTTTAAGATAAAAAACGATCCTTAAAAAAAATTTTTTATTGCTAAAAAACCGTTTTGTTAATTAACAAATTTTTTTTACCACTTTTTAATAATATCAAGGTACGCTTTTTTTAAAATATCATTATTTATTATACTCCCTAATAATCAAAAAAAAAATTTAGTTTTTTTATAAATTTTCATTGTTTATTAAATAAACAATTTGTTATAAACAGTTAATTTTTTTTTGTATAATTTTTTTAGAATTCTTTACACTAAAATAAAACCGACCAATTACCTTTATGCGAAAAAAAAAAAAATTATTCGAAAATAAATATAAATATATTTTTTTTTTTTGCAAAAAGGTAATTAGTCGGTTTTATTTTAGTGTAAAGAATTCAAAAAAAAATATACAAAAAAAAATAATTGTTTATTTAATAAACAATGAAAATTTATAAAAAAACTAATTTTTTTTTTTGATTATTAGGGAGGATTATAAATAATGATATTTAAAAAAAAAAGCGTACATTGATATTATTAACAAGTGGTAAAAAAAAATTGTTTATTAACAAAACGGTTTTTTAGCAATAAATTTTTTTTTTAAGGATCGTTTTTTATCTTAAAATTCATAATTTTAAACGAGGAATCTATTTTCAAAAAAAATAATTCAATTATCTTATAAATAATCTATTTGTTTATAACAATTTTATAAACAAAAAGAATTAAAATTTATAAAAAATATTTTTAGGTAGCTTTTATTGATAGAAAAACGAATGATCATCGACATTGGAAAAAAAAAAATACTTGTAACATTTATTTAAATATTTAATTTGCCGCCTAGGTAATTTGTTAATAACAAATCGAAAATTATCATTTTTTTAATTTACTCAACGGAAATCCTTTCTTTAATCTTTGAAGAATAGCTCCACGAGAGGAAAAAAAATTGAGATTTCTGGTTTAACAATTATGCAACTTGCAATGTTTATAGCCCAGTCGGAAGAAATTGTTAATTAATTTATGGATAACATTTTATAAAATCGCGATAAAAATATTTTTTCTACGGCATTTCATTCTTTAATTTGTCCTGTACATGTCTGATTTTTTTCAAATTTTAATATCAACATTTAATATGTTTAAATAATAGTTTTCATTAAAGCGCTCGAAGGGGGCGTGGCTTGCGGAAACCCGAGTACCCGTTTTCAGGCGTATTTTCAGCTCCCTGTAAAATTTTTTATATTGGTCCTACAATTTCTCGAGTTGGGAGTTTTTTTTTAGCAAATTTTCTCCTCTTTTTGAATCTTTTTTCAAAATCAAAATATATCAAATAGTTTTCGAGATATACCAAAAAAACTAAACCCCTTTTTTTTTGTTTACTAATTTGTTAATAACTTTTGCAGTTTTTTCGAGCGGGTCTTGAATTTTTTCAAAAACTTTCTAGATTCGATCCCGAATCGAATGAGCCCTCAACCATATTTTTCCGAGCCTTTTAAAAAGTTTTGACTAAAAAAGCACTTGTTGACTAGACTACTATAGCTGCTTGGCAGTTTGCTGAATGAGGGTTTTCTGGCTTGACACCCACTAGGCGGCAGCACTGAGACGTCAGGTTCAAAAACCTGTCAAAAGTGACAGCGCCTATATTCGTCTGATTTTTTTTAACTTCAACTCTTCATTAATGGCTTTTGTGGACGAGAGATACCACATTTTTGCCAATAACACGTGTAAACTGGTAATAAACTATTAAAGGCTGGAGAATATTTAGCAAGTAATATAAGTAATTTAAGAAATAAAGCAACAATAAAAGTATTTCTTTGCAGATTTAGATTACAGTTTATCAATTTATGACAGAAACAGAACAGAGACTTCAAGTAAAAAAAAACGATTCATAAGTCTGATTTTGTTTATTGAAATGAAATAAGTTCACTATATTATATCTCATAATCGGAATGCCACAATGTTTTGCAGTTCTCTAATTGCTCTTTTTTGAGCTCAAGTTTTATCTCGGCAACATATTTTGTGTCCATTATGCACGTGAATTATCCATTTTTAAATAAAATTGAGCAGGTTTTAAAATCAAACACTGAAAAGGGATGAAGTACTCTTGCCAAGTGGCGCCAACTAGTGGCGTACATTTTTCGTGAAAACCCTTGTCGCGGCCATTTGCCCAGTATGACGCAGCCGTGACAAACATGATTATTCATTTTTAACCCTTTTGGGGCCATTTTGTTGTCCATCCATCTGTCTGCCTGTTTGTCAAGACGCTTCATCTCGAAAACGGAGGTTCTCCCCTATCAGACGTCACAGCGTCATTTACTCCTTTCTCCTTCATATCATTCCTTACACAATCCATCCATCTTTTCTTTGGCCTTCCTCTCCCTCTATCCATCAACGTCCAGATCCATCACTCTTAAAAACTTAGTATTTCGCCATAAAAGCGTAAAAAAACAACCAAATAATTTTTAAAAACATATATTTTTATTAATGTTAAAAAATATTTACACTTTGTAATACATTTGCTAACACAGAACTATCTATATACAGGATGCAAGAAACGTCGATAAACACGTCGGTGTCCCACCCACCCTGTATAATTACCGCTAATGCTCCTGCCGTCACCTCTTCGCTAGAAGAGGATGAAGCGATCCTTACTGCTAGAGTGCGAGGGAGACAAACTATAGACAAATTTATTTGAAGGTACATAATAAACCGAAAACCTTATCAACATTGTATCAATAGTTATAAAGTTGAATATTGAATGAACTTCTATTTATCTGAGAAAATATGAACGAGAAAACTATTTTAGACTTGTTTTTATTAGACACAATGTTGACATATAATTTTTGTGGATGAGAAATCGTCAAATACCTTTCCCCGCTCTGGGCGGAGCGTGGGGGAGTGTCAGACTTGTACTGACTAAAACCCACCCATGTTCCTTCTATTGCCCTTTACGTTCCGGGGCCGCGGTATCTCTTTCGAACAACCCGCAATCCCGGCAGGCGGTGGCCCTGGCAAGCCCCTCAACCAACGATTTGTCTCTATATAAATTTAGGAAAACGCTTTTAAAGATGGCGTCGTTGACGTTTACTGCTGCTTCTCTAAAAATCCGCTGTGTCGCTGCGGTCGCCTTCAGTATTGGGCTACAGTTTGTCTCCCTAACACCAATTTGCTTATCCATTCGTAATAGTTCACTTGTTATCGGTCCAGATGTATACAAGAAGGTTAAGATTTAAATCATTAGATGTGCCCCTAAGCGTTGCACGTATCTTCTGCGTTAATTGTTTTGTTTTATATATAAATAAATGTTTTTAAGAAAAAACAACTTGATGCTTACACATAATGTTCATTTTTCGCTAAAACTTCAAATATTTTAAAAATAATACTAGCCATTCTGAAAAAAAGCTACGCGTCGCGCTAGTGTGCTTTTTGCGTTCATTGTTTTGTTTGATAAATAAATAAATGTTTTTAAGAAAACTCAACTTGAATGCTTACATATAAAGTTCAGTTTTCGATACAACTTCAAATATTTTATAAATAATACTAAACGTGATAGATTCTGAAAAGAAAAAGGATATGAGAAAAACACGTTTTACAAACAAAACGAAAATCTCTCCTGTCAAACGTCACGTCAACTATCATTTACTCCTTTTTCCTTCAGACTCTTCACACAATCCATTCATCTTTTCTTTCTGCTAACAGCGGCAGTATTCTTAACAAAACAGAAATAATACTAATTATATTTATTTTCTTTCCGCGCGTCGTAGGGGCCATCTAACGATGTAAATCTTCACGTGAATGTACAAAGGTTAACTTAATAATGTATGCGCTAGTTTAATATACATTTTATTTTATGTTTGTATGGGGTTCAGGATAAGTATGGCGCGGTCTATTCGGATCGGTGGCGTTTGTGAATATACGTGGGTTTTTAATAAATTACTCTCATTTGCGCAAGCGACGCGAGGGGAGGGGCGACGCCAGGGGAGGGGCGAGCGAGACAAAAAACACGCCATGGCTTGTGTTTGTTTTGGGGTGGGTATCTTTTATTTGTTCTAGTGTCAATCAATCTTAATACTATTTAATTTATTTGTTACTAGCTTTTGCCCGCGGCTTCGCTCGCGTAAAATTCGGGGTAATACAGTTCCACTTTCCTGATTTGCAGGTACCTGCTACCTGTAGTTTTTGGCCTTGCGCCTGATTTATTGTAATAGCAATGCTAAGTTTTCCTTTTTCTTCCCTCTTTCTCCCACTTTTTTTCAAAATAAATCTTTTAAATTAGCCTATGTCCGTCTCCAGGGTCCCTCCTATCTCTATACCAAAATTCATCAAAATTAGTTTAGCCATTAAGGCGTGAAGACGTAACAAACAAACTCACTTTCGCTTTTATAATATTAGTAAGGATTTAATTAACGTTTTTATTTGTGTTATATGTTGTATTATTTGGTGACAGGCATCGTATTGGATGTCTGTAATAGTGCTTTAAATTGGTGGTAAATAAATAAACGAACCACGGATGAAGAATAATCGTTTTTGAATTTTGATCAGTGTATACAATATTATTGCTCGTACGTGTACCTACATGTTTTTCCCACTCGTTTGACATTCATCATCTGCCTAGCCTTTTCCCAACTATGTTGGGGTAGGCTTCCAGTCTAACCGGACGCAGCTGAATATCAGTATTTTACATGGACTGACTACCTTTCGACGTCCACAACCCAGTTACTACTGGGTAATACGATACCCCTTGGTAAGACTGGTTGTCAGACTTTCGGAACACTGACTACCTGTAACGACTGTCAAAATGACAGCCGGGACCAACGGCTTAACGTGCTTTCCGAGGCACGGAGGAAACTCGGTATGTAACGGGTGGTCACCCATACATAGACCAACCTAGGCAAGCGCGGCTTAACCTAAAGATCGACCCAAGCGGCTGTTATTATTTAGCCACGAGCTCCTCGTTTGACTCGTTTGATATTATTGCATAAAAATACAGCCGAGCCAGGCAAGCTAGTCCAAAACCACAATTACTTCAGATTTTTAGAAAGTAACTTCTTAATGAGAGTAATTTATTAAAAACGGGCTATTTAATAAATAAACAAAGGTTGAATAGTTTAACGGTTACATCATCAAACTTGTCGTGAGTTCGATTCTGAGCCGTTTTACTGCTTGTCCCACTACTTGTATAGTCGACCTTGTATTTGCTTTACCACATATGACAACTCGCTGCTTAAATAGGCATGACGACAGTATAAAAAAATCGCTGATTCAGTGATTAGAGGGGAGAACTCAGATTAAAAAAAAAGTAAACACAGGTTTAGTTTTATTTAAAAATTACAGATTATTAAGATTTTCAATAAAATAAAACATTAAAATACTGCAATCGGCCATTTTGACTGAAACACCGATCACAGCGTATGACGTCACGGTTATGTGATATATGGGACGTTGTTATAGACACAATGACATTTTTACTTAACTGTGACGTCATGCCGACGCCATGACACATGCGAGCTGTTTTCGGGCACTATTGAAAAATTATGAGAAAAATGGCTTCAAACTTTGTTAAACTTAAGTTTATTACCGAAATAAAGGCTTTTTTGTAAATAGTAAAAGTGTACCCACATTATGGACGAGGATTTTAAAATCTTTCGTCACGCCTATTCGAAAGGGGTAATGTCGAAAAGTTATTTTTGTACAGAAGATCTAAATATTAGCAAGCCAAACAAAGTGTGTAAATGCAAAAAAAGCCACTGACGTACCCATAACACAAGTTAAATCTTACCTTGGGTACCAGGGTTCATTTCACTACTTACCAAATGATGTATGTTAGAATTTTAAAGACATTGTTAGTTTGTAAGTGGTTTTGTACAAATCTCTTTCCGGCAATAAATATTTTTATTAATTATTTATTAAAAGGCAGCCATCTGATAGGACCATTTATAACACAAGAATAGTGAGTGTCTTTTTTGCATATAAAAATATAAAGAGAATGGGCTAGTTTCCAAAAAAATATTAGTCCGTCTTTTAGATTATTAAAAAATAAGGAACACGTATTTTTTTATTTGTAAATTAGACCAAAAATGACAAAGATATAGCCCATTAAAGTCACGTGTGACGTCACATGTTGCTGCATTTTTTAGCAACAAGTGACGTTATACGTAACTTTAATGCCAACCGTGTCGTGTGTTGTAATAATAATAATTCTTTTTTTTTTTTCGGATGGGATATCATCATATATCTCCTCCCGCTCTGGGCAGAGACGGAGTGTCATACTTGTATTGACTAAAACCTACTCATGTTCCTTCTTTTGCCCTATACGTTCCGGGGCCGCGGTATCTCTTTCGAACAACCCTTCCCCCCGTGCGGCGGTGTCCCTGGCAGGCCCCTCTGCTTTGCTGACATCTCTTCGAGGCGCGCGTGGAACACTAACGCGCCGTCAACACGGCATAGTATGACCAAGTAAGCAGTTCAAGATGGCGCTGCTTGTCAAAAAAAAATATCGGTATGTCAATCTTGGTACATTTATTTCTGGTTTCTGCTTACCCGCTTGCCACGTAAGTGGGTTTAAGTCTTAGAGTGGTGCAGACAATACTAGGTCAACTATACAAGCATATTTACCTAAGTGGGGTAAACAGGAATACTATGAAACGTGGAAAACACATACTTAAATATCTCCTTTAAAAATAAGGCAGTTAAATATTTAACAGGTAGTAGTTTTGCTCGCGATTTTGCCCGCGTTTTTTGGGCTCCGTACATTAAAAAGAAAACACGAAACCTTTATAGGATCACTTTGTTGTCCGTCTGTCTGTTTGTCAAGACCCTATAACTCGGGAACGCGTGGAGATGTCGAGTTGAAATTAAAACCATATATTCAAGTCTGTGGTCCCTTGAAGCTGTGAAAATCAACTCTCCAAGTCTACGCAGTCAAAAGATATAGCTGTTTATGTCCCTCGGTGCACCAGACCGACTCGAACTTAGCTAGTAAGTTTAATTTTACGTCTGTCCTGTCTATAAGTTTAAGCAGAAGTGTCCCAGATAGTACACCCATGTTGTCTAGGTCCCATATAATAGGGGGGAGTTTGGAATTTTGCCCCATTGATGGCAATAGGTTTGCTATTGCCATCAATGGGGCAAAATTCCAAACTCCACGGCTTCTACTGAGAAAATCCTGATGAAAAACCCAAAAACACTCTGCAAGACCTGGGATTCGAACCTTGGACCTCATGCTCTACAGTCGGTAGACCAATGAGGGAACAACTTTATAGATGTAGCATAAAATTTTAAATGATTTATTATGACGCCAAACTGGTATAAATTACTTATGCGAAGTAGGAACAAATCTAGTCTCAAAAAAAAAATCTCAATGCGAGCGAAATCGCGAGCAAAACCATGTAAATAATAATAAGTATTGCATTGATCTGGCAACTTAACAACAACTGTCGAGCGACAGTGGCGCAACATTCGTAAACAACTTTACAACAGCGCATTGCATTGATTATTCCTTAAAATTGTGAAGAGGCCTGAAATAATTATAAGTTGATTATTAAACTTATTTTTCCGCCACTGCGTAGCAACTGCGGAGCAATCGCATGTTGAATGCGACGCAATTCATTTCGGTTTGATGAATTAAACTTCATTCTCTGCCACTGCGTAACGACGGCGGAGCGACTGCGTGGCAACTGCGGGGGAACTGCGTGCCAACAGGGCAACTTTTTTTTCTCAGTTTTCTCGCAGTTGATCGTGTATGACAGTAATACAACCCCATACAAATGTGTTTGTTGCACGTCCGGTGTGTTACAAGTTCTCGTGCAAGAAGTGCAGGAGTGTCGCCTCGTAGTGCTTGGCCGCGTGCATTGCACGTAACGAGTGCCTCTCGCCGGGGTATACCTGTGGGGAGAAACGATATTTTTAACCGACTTCAAAAAAGGAGGAGGTTCTATATGTATGTTCACCGATTACTCTGCCAACTGTGAACCGATTTACAAAATTATTTTAGAACGAAGTTCCTTATCGCGCGTTACGAAAGGAGGCTAGACGAAAAAAAAATAACTAAATACTTTTGGTCTCAAATTTTTCCGTCTTAGTTTTTTGCTATAGTTGTAAACCGTGCGGAGTGCGCGTGTTTCTCTGTCTGTCTCTCTCTCTCATAGAAAGCAAGCCAGTTATTTCCGTTTCGTCTTTCTATTTCGCATTGCTTATTGTGGTGTCGCAACGATTGTTTTTGTTGAGTGTATACAGGTTTTTTTGTACATAATAAATTAAAACTTCGTTCCATCCGGGTGTCCCTTGACACCTCTCAAGTTTTTTTGTTCGAATTTGTTAAACTTTCGATGTGGTATGGTCAATTTTATTTATATTGCTTAGGTAGTTTATGAGCTGTCGTCTATAATTCATAATTTTGCTTCTATATCTATATGAAAGATGCTCATTTATTTTAGTAACAGTAGAAAATAAAAAAAACTTTTTTGTAATAAATAAAAACAGATTTCCAAAAAAAGTTTAAATAACTTTACTTACTGCAGTGGCAAAAAGTCAACTAAACAAACAAGATTCACCGACTTCCGGAAGTAAATCCGCCGCCCGAATGTTGGCGAACCTGTCTTAACGTTGTCATGTTTTTGCCGGGAGAACGAGACATCACGACAAAGGCACAAGATGGAAAGAGATAAATATTAGATTGTCAAAGCCACAGTTGTTCGTTAGGTTAATGACCTTTCGTATCGCTGCTAGTTGGCCTTATTTTACATAAATTGGTTACATAAATAAAAGTCATTATACCTGTACTCTGTGAGGTTTCCCAAGTCTGACAAGTTCAGCCGTTAGCGCAGCCGTGTGACAGAAGTGCACGTTCTCGTCCGCCAACCCATGGATTATTAGCAGTCTGCCCTCCCTGTAATGACGTTATAATGTAGTACGGAACAAAGAATACCTATACTTGTATAGATCAACTCTGACGCTGGTCTAGGCAAGGCCAACTCTTGGATGTGAAGATGATTTTTTCTTTCGTGGTTTCGTTTACAAACATTTAAACTCACATACACAAACAGCCAGACATGAAACAACTATCTGTAGGCCATACAAATATTTGATCGTGCGGAGATCGAACTCGCGATACGCAGCGCAGGAGTCGATCGCTCACCAAATGCGCCTGTGCTGTTGCATTTAGAAGTTAGGAATTTCTTAGTAACATCTTGGAGTTCTAATTTCTAATCGATTAAAGAGATTTTTTTCGCCATGTAGTGCTCGGTGTAGGCGGTGTGTACAGTGTAGCGTGTAGTGTAACATACTGGTCGGGGAAGAAGGGCGCGTGCGCGAGCACGGAGGCGCGCGTGTAGGCGGGCGGGGCGCGGGCGGGGGCGCCCATGTAGCGCTCGGTGTAGGCGGTGTGTACAGTGTAGCGTGTAGTGTAACATACTGGTCGGGGAAGAAGGGCGCGTGCGCGAGCACGGAGGCGCGCGTGTAGGCGTGCGGGGCGCGGGCGGGGGCGCCCATGTAGCGCTCGGTGTAGGCGGTGTGTACAGTGTAGCGTGTAGTGTAACATACTGGTCGGGGAAGAAGGGCGCGTGCGCGAGCACGGAGGCGCGCGTGTAGGCGTGCGGGGCGCGGGCGGGGGCGCCCATGTAGCGCTCGGTGTAGGCGGTGTGTACAGTGTAGCGTGTAGTGTAACATACTGGTCGGGGAAGAAGGGCGCGTGCGCGAGCACGGAGGCGCGCGTGTAGGCGTGCGGGGCGCGGGCGGGGGCGCCCATGTAGCGCTCGGTGTAGGCGGTGTGTACAGTGTAGCGTGTAGTGTAACATACTGGTCGGGGAAGAAGGGCGCGTGCGCGAGCACGGAGGCGCGCGTGTAGGCGTGCGGGGCGCGGGCGGGGGCGCCCATGTAGCGCTCGGTGTAGGCGGTGTGTACAGTGTAGCGTGTAGTGTAACATACTGGTCGGGGAAGAAGGGCGCGTGCGCGAGCACGGAGGCGCGCGTGTAGGCGTGCGGGGCGCGGGCGGGGGCGCCCATGTAGCGCTCGGTGTAGGCGGTGTGTACAGTGTAGCGTGTAGTGTAACATACTGGTCGGGGAAGAAGGGCGCGTGCGCGAGCACGGAGGCGCGCGTGTAGGCGTGCGGGGCGCGGGCGGGGGCGCCCATGTAGCGCTCGGTGTAGGCGGTGTGTACAGTGTAGCGTGTAGTGTAACATACTGGTCGGGGAAGAAGGGCGCGTGCGCGAGCACGGAGGCGCGCGTGTAGGCGTGCGGGGCGCGGGCGGGGGCGCCCATGTAGCGCTCGGTGTAGGCGGTGTGTACAGTGTAGCGTGTAGTGTAACATACTGGTCGGGGAAGAAGGGCGCGTGCGCGAGCACGGAGGCGCGCGTGTAGGCGTGCGGGGCGCGGGCGGGGGCGCCCATGTAGCGCTCGGTGTAGGCGGTGTGTACAGTGTAGCGTGTAGTGTAACATACTGGTCGGGGAAGAAGGGCGCGTGCGCGAGCACGGAGGCGCGCGTGTAGGCGTGCGGGGCGCGGGCGGGGGCGCCCATGTAGCGCTCGGTGTAGGCGGTGTCGTACAGGCGCCAGCACGTCACGGGCGCGCCCGCCACGCACGCGCGGAACACGGCCGGCCGCGTCGCTAGCGCCAACAGGGACAGGTAGCCACCTGCAGACAACAGACGACAGTGTCAAAACAGTCATCCAAAACGGTCCACAACATAAACACCATCTAGCTCATGCTGAATTCGAACTTCCAGTCTAACCAGAGGAAGGACTATCGAGGGCCCTTATTCCGGAAACTCGGTTTTTTCCATCGGTAAAACCGGTATCTTCCCGATCTTTCGAAAAAATCTGCCGTTTCTTCTAATATACATAACTTGTCATAATTGTTAAGCATTTTTTAGTTGACAACTAAAGTGAGAAGAGAACGTTATAAAGCATTTGATTCTGTAAATCACGACATATTTCTTTTAATACTTGACCATTATTGACTAGGTAAATTACAGCTTAGGTTGACTAATTTTTATTTGACTAATAGGCAATGGCAATTTCAAATTCGAAAGGTTCAAATGATCATTAGTGGTAGTTACATAGTTAAAAAAAATTGGGGTTCTGCAAGGCTCAATATTAGGTCTTTTCCTCTTTTTAGTAATTGATGATCATCATACCTTACGAATCGGCAACAATTTACTTCTATAAATAAAATCAGCCCCTCTACAAAAACAGAAATTACATATAATTCTAAACATCGTAAATGTTTAGTCGGTGTACCACAAGGTGGTGTCCTTACACCATTATTTTTCATCGTATATATTAATGACATGCCTAAAATTATTGATAATCCAATGATATTATTTGCAGACGATAGCACGATACTATTTAAAAGTCAAAATGATGAGATATTCGAAGCTGAGATAAATAATGATCTTAATGACATAATAAATTGGCTAACCGAAAATAACCTCAAAATTAATCTAGAAAAAACAAATTATATTTCATTCGAACAAAGAACAAACAATAAAAAACCAGATATCCGATATATTGACAAAAATATACGGGACACTGATCATACTAAATTCTTAGGCATCTGGATTGATAGAAACATGAAGGAAGGTACAAAAAACTAAGCCAGTGTTCCTATGCTCTCTTTAACCTAAGGAAAGTTTCAAATCAGGCAACTCTTTTAATGGCGTACCACGGACATGTCTCATCAACATTACGTTACGGTCTCATATTTTGGGGGAACTCACCCGACAGAGAAATGGCGTTTAAAGCACAGAAAAAATGTATTAGGGCAATATGTGGCATACAAAGCAGCGACAGTTGTAAGCCGCATTTTCACGAGCTAAAATTACTGACACTTCCATGCAGTTTATATACAGGATGTAACGGAAAGGGTATATACATACCAATAGCGAGGCTTCTTTTTTTTTTTCTTTCTTTCTTTTCTTTCTTTCTTTCTTTTTTTTTTCTTTTTTTTTTTTTTTTTTTTTTATATTTAGCTGAAACCCTTGCGATATCGTTTGATAAGCCTTGAAGAAGCCTTGCTCTTGATATGTATATACCCTTTCCGTTACACGTTGTATATGAAGTAGTCAGCTTTGTTAAAGAAAATCTACATCTTTACAGCCACCCAAAAAGCATACGCTACAAAAATATGATATCCACAACACGACACAAAAAAGCAATTTTTAGTAAAAATCTATTAGGTATGGCACCTAAAATCTATAATAAACTACCGAAGCAATATCGACAATAAAGATCTGTTTAAAAAATGCTTAAATGAATTTCTGATTGCAAAATGTTACTATACAATAAACGATTACTTGAATGAAAGATAGAAGATCTAAAATATCCGACTCATTACTTATTATATCATTGTAAACTCGATTTTTTTTTTATTTAATTCGAAAATAAAACCTAACTTTACGATATGATTTTTTAACAATTATTTAATGTAATAATTTAACTACTAACTTTTTTATTTTTCTCTCGTAATTCTGACATTCTATACCAATCTCTATAATCAATTTGTAATATGTATTACCAATGATGTAAAACAATATGTGACATGGACCTACTGTGAAAAAAAGTATAATTTTGTTTATTACTGTGTGCTATTTAATTTTATTTAAAACTTGTAATAATTGTGAAGACACAGATTAATTTATTATTAATTGGCTATTAAATGGTACACCTGCATGTATTTGTACGCTTCAATGCAAGACATAGATGGACTGACTATATTATGTATTTAAAAAAACACCTTCTTTAACCTATGTTTACAAATAAAGATTTCATTCATTTTCATTTTCGGATCTTGACGGGCCTGTTGGTCTAGTGGTTAGTGGCCCTGACTGCTGAGCCGGAGGTCGTGGGTTCGATTCCCACCCAGGACAAACTTTGTGTGATGAGCATGATTGTTTGTTCTGTGTCTGGGTGTGATTTATCTATAATATGTATGTATTTATAAATTATATAAGTATGTATATCAGTTGTCTGGTTACCATAACACAAGCTCTGCTTAGCTTGGGATCAGATAGCCGTGTGTGAGTTGTCCCAAGATATTTATTTATATTATTTATATTTATATTTATTTTCATGATATTCAAAAATCACCCTCAAAATATGGTGGTATATGCTGATGACGCATCCCTAATTTTGAAGGAATACCAGACAGGCCCAAAATCTAGTTTGTGTGAATATAACTATATACATCTACTAGAAATTCTACTTCAGGGCTACAATTGGCGAACACGGAAAAACATTTAGAATTGAATGAAAAAATACTAAATGCCTAAGATTTTTTTTTACCGAATTTTAAAAGTAGTAGTTATGATATAGTAATGAATAAAGAGAAACGAGAGTTCGCTTCCACTCCGCCCAGAGAGATGATTTTCCACCCGTAAATAAAACCGCCCAAGTGTTTCGTACAAACTTGCGACATAACCGGCCATATTGCACGCCGAAGGCAGTGCTCTACTCTCGACATGTCAAAAAACGAGGTCTTTCGAAAGTTGAATGACTTTTTTCTCACTAATATAACACTTACAGGATAATATGAGTGCACTAAAATCGAGTTAAATAATCTATCAAGCACATATTATGGTGTTTTTTATGAACAATTATTTTGTTTAACATAGTAAATAATAACATTAAAATCAATCATTCTTGGACGTCCGTCAGTCTGTGTTTATGGATCCATGTATGTGGCAGAGAAATTGGTCGAAAAATGTATCGTACCAGAATACTTTTTTTCTTATTATATAAAGTTATACCCTGGGCTGATTCCTAATTAATATTAGCGTTCTAAGTACTGTCGTTTAATTATAATTTGTAAAAAACTAAAATACGATTGTGTATTTGTATATCTATATTTACATTTGCTATTTTGTTTTAAAAAACTTGAGTTTTTGTTTTAGATTTTTTTTTAAATGTGAATGACCGCTATGAGGCGTGCCCTTTTGGATTTTCCAAATTATCTTTTGACTGCGTTAAGTAAAAGGGTTGATTTTTTCACTGCTCCTAGGGACAAGGGTTTTATCTTTAACTGGATACCTCCAAGCGTTCCCGAGATAAAGGTTCTTGGCAGACAGACGAACAAGGAGATCCTTTAGGGGATTTTCCCTTTTGAGGTACCGAGTCCTAAAAATTGGACTTTGTATAGAAACTGACGCCATCACCTGATCAACATAAATGGGAAAACTAAAATAAAACTATATATTTTCAAAAGTCTTAGAACAAAAGCTGCTAAGTTTCATAGTCCAAGAGATCACCCTGAGGTCTTAAGCTTAAACTCTTTCGCTGCCCAGAACTCAGCGTATGAGTACAAAATATATGGTACTAGCTTTCGCCCGCGGCTTCGCTCGCGTTAAATTCGGTATAACACACCAAACAGACCTGCAGTTTTTGCTCTTGCGCCTGATTGATTTGTAATAGCAACGCTAAGTTTTCTCTTTTCTTCCCTCGTTCTCCCTCATATCCCACTTTTTTTTTAATAAAAGTTGGCCTATGTCCGTCTCCTGGTTCCCAACTATCTCTGTACCAAAATTCATCAAAATCGGTTTAGCCATTAAAGCGTGAAGAGGTAACAAACAAACAAACTCACTTTCGCTTTTATAATATTAGTAAGGATAATTTAAACGGCTGAACGAATCTTGATGAAATTTGGCACATAGGTAGGTTATGGTCTGGAATAACACATAGGATACTTTTTTGCGATATCACGCGGGCGATGCCGCGGGCGCCAGCTTGTGTTACAATATTAATAATCCTGGCGGCTCGCGAAATTGGGGTAAACTTGAGAAGTTAGTCCTAGCCGTTGGCACGTCTACGCGTATAACACTGCTAACTCTACGGTTTCGAGATAACTCTAATAACTGTATGAAAACTCACCGTAGCTCCATCCGTGAATGGCGACCCTCTCCATGTCTATACAGCCAGTCTCTTTGGCTAGCCATTGTAATACTTCTACCTGTTGATGGAAAACATTATTTATTTTATATATATGTCACCGGAAAATAACAAGATCCGTAAGTTTATCAATTTACTAGGAAGTTTATAAACTTTCGTAAGATTCTAAACGGGAGATAAATTGTAATATTTTACGTCCACATTTTCGTGCACCAAATATTCCTTCCTGAATGTTAAAAAAATGCGTAGGTTAGGTTAGGTTAAAACTGTGACCCCCTACGCCAGTAACGACGTAAAATATTACAATTTATCTCCCGTTTAGAATCTTACGAAAGTTTATAAACTTCCTAGTAAATTGATAAACTTACGGATCTTGTTATTTTCCGGTGACATATATATATCGGTGAAGTCAATAGTACGAGAGTTGTTTTGACAACGAGACGCAAGCGTTAGCCGTGAAGTTAGCGCTTCCACAGAGTCAAAAATGAAGTTCGTGTGAGCGGACTGCGAAGCGACGAGGGAGCAGAGTGTCGCGGACGGACTCTCTCTCTTCTCTTCTCTGCAGTGCCTGCTGTCGTGCGAACAACTTGTCTAGGAACTGTATTACGACTACTTGTGATAATTGCGCCTAGTATATTGTTATTGTAACTCGATTGTAAATTCGTGGTGTGACATAAAGTTATTTTTTTTAACCCGTTACCCACATATTGCCAACACACACAATATGTTTTCTGGTGAAGGTTCTCACCTTAATCAGCCATGTCATCCGACATATAGATATATTTTAAAACGTTGCCCCACACTAGGAATTTCTCCTGTATCGTCGGTGCGTTTACAAACATTTAAACTCACATACACAAACAGCCAGACCCGAAACAACTATCTGCGGTCCGTGCGGGAATCGAACCCGCGACACGCAGCCCAGCAGTCAATCGCTCAGCCACTGCGCCAACCGTGCCGTCAATTTAATAATGCGTTCAGGGTTCTGTTACGACTGCCACTATTTTGCAGCGCATCGGGGATGTTTGCTGACACACGCAACGATAACTTTAACGCAGAATGGCGTAAAAAAATCGCCATGTTGCTTCTTTATGATTTTGTAAAAAAAAATATTTTTTTTTTTTTTTTTTATTATTGATAGGCTCGCGTTTGACCACTATCTCACCTGATTGTAAGTGATGATTTAAATTTAAATTTAAAAGAAATAAATGAATGAGTGTCTAGTGTGGGGCAAAGTACAAAATGTAGTATCAATATTTCTACCGTACAAGTGTGGATATATAAGATGGTGTATATCTAAAAGGAATCACAGGTCAAGTAAATTACAAGTATAGGTTTATTGAAGAACCAAAAAGAAGTCTTTCTACATTGAAGTTAAGTTAAGGACTGACTTCCAGCCTCTTTTTATGTAATTACGTTACCTACCATTGTTGGGTTTCTGTATAAAAAAAAAACAAAAATTGGACACGCAAAGCATTGCAAGTCGTTGGGTATATCTGAACCACTGGGCCCCCATGTACAGCGATGTGCAATACGCCATAAAGAGGGCTATTTTAATTGCTACAGTACAACAAGAGAACCTGCGAGCTAGCATGTCATGTGAATTATCCAAGTCAATATTATATTTGAAATTATATATTTTGAATCATATTTAATGAAAACAGGAGAATGTGTAAACAAACATTATTTTTTTAATTAAAAGCTGGTTTCCTTAAAGAAGTTGCCGCAAGTTGAGGAAATACATTAATGATATAAATGCTTGGCTCAATGCCGGTCCTGCTCCACAACCATAGGGGCAAACTAACTGATCCAGCGTCTGAAGTTATTGTGGCAGCTGTAGAAGATTGTAAGACTATATTTGCATTGTATAGACTCAATTTCCTAATATTGTATAATTGTAATGCCCATGTGTGAGTACTATGTAATTTAATTGACTCGACGGTTGCCCTGGTGGTTGAGAGATTGTCATGCTCACTTAAATGTCTCGCTGATGGTGGCGTGTGTCGGGTCATTTAGTTCCCTTCAAAATGGTTGAGCTGAATGGGGCTGATATATGCGTCATGTTCGTGAACGGGCGCTGTCAGTTGTGACTGATCATCTATTAGCCGCCACGGTTTGTTTTATTTAATTAATTAATTTATCTATTAAACTCTTGTTTTTGCTTTTACTCTGGACGCTCTTAATGTGCTCGTTTTTCTACATCGTTCTCACATGTATTTATAATCACAACATGAATGATGTGTCCATGATTTTGTAAAAATATTATGATTTAAAAGAGTGTCCATGGAGTTTCTTGCCCATTCTTCTCCATAGAGATCTACGCTTTGGAATGGGCAACTACAGTACTTTCACAAGTTTTTATGTCTTGTGACTGGGACTGTAGCAGCATCATTTTTTTTTTGTTTTCATGACATTCAAAAGCGCCTGTAATGGTCTAATTGAAATAAATGATTTGATTTGATTATTTTTACGTTGTTGTATTTAATGATAATTATATTCCATGCAGTGATCGGATAATCGGGCACTTTTATACCTAAACTTCTTTTCTTGAAAGAATAATATGGATATTCCTTCCTGAATTAATAAGTAATCCCGAATTCCTGCGATTAAACAATTTTGTGAAAACAGCTATAAGTAACTAAGGGCCGATTTTTCAATCGCCAGTTAAGTTTTATACGACGAATAAGTCTGTCATTTTGACAGTTTTTGTATGGACACTCTGTCAAAACGTCACATTTACTCTTTAGATAAAAGTTATCTAACGATTGCAAAATCGGCCCTTAATAAAATTATAGCAGTGGTTATTTTGATTTAGTATCTTTATTTTGTTAAAAATAAATGGAATTTCAAAAAAAATGTTACAATGAGAGTTTAACAAAAAACAGCCGTTTTGAAAGTACAAGAGAGTATGTAAGCATTATTCAAAGAAAATATATCGTTTTTACAACGAGTTCTAATATTTTGTATGCAGGTAACATTTTTAGCAATCAAGAATTTCAAACGAATCCGGGATCCGGGATTCTAAAAGGCATGTCCATATTATTCTTTCGTAGGCATAAAAATTAAGTTCACTGATTTTATGATAAGTTTTTGTAGGTAATAAATATTTTATAACTTATTATTATTTACCTGGTCATCCAACTCGATCTGTCCCAGCTTCCCTTTGATGGCGGCCTCCCAGGCGCGGCCGCGGTGCTTGGACCCGCGCGAGTCCACGGCCACCACGTTGAAGCCGCGCGCAGCCAACATGTGCATGCGCAGTTGACGGATACCCTGACGAACGCCAATTGCTTTTGTAAAAATTTGATTTAAAAGAGTGTCCATGGAGTTTCTTGCCCATTCTTCTCCATAGAGATGTACGCTTTGGAATGGGCAACTACAGTACTTTCACAAGTTATTATGTCTTGTGACTGGGACTGTAGCAGCATCTTTTTTGTTTTCATAACATTCAAAAGTGCCTGTAATGGTCTAATTAAAATGAATGATTTGATTTGATTTAAGGCTTGAAAAACTTCGCCAAATTGTATAATAATCGTTTCTTGCTCACATATTCAAAAGTTGTGTGTCAGACTTGTACTGACTAAAACCCACCCATGATCCTTCCATTACCCTTTATGTTCCGGGGCCGCGGTTTCTTTCGAACAACCCGCAACCCCGGCAGGCGGTATCCCTGGTGCATCTGCTTTGCTGACATCTCATTGAGTCGCGAACACTATCGCGCCGTCGACACGGCATATATCTGTACCTTAATCATAAAATGATGAGCGTTTCTCAGAACATACCTTATAACTATTAGTGACAGTCTGCACCTCGGGCCCCCCGTACACATGCAGCACGGTAGGGCTCCGCCCCGGCCGGCCACATCTCCACAGCGTGCAGTAGGCCGTAGCGCCGCAAGACAGGCGCGTCTCGTAGATCTGAGGCGGAGGGATGTCTGATATGCTGAGTGAACGTTCTGGAAAGAAGATTATTATCTTATATACCTGTCAAGTTTATCAATCAGTCCGGAATCACCCAACTGTGGGGTTTAGGCCTCCCATAGTATTTTTGATTCAACTTTGTCATTGCGTTCTAGGCGGTATTAACACACGAGCCGTTAGACGAGGGTGTTATGGAGCCGAGAACAGCAGTGACAAATTCTCACGTGAAAGAAACGACGTTTTTCAATTACGCTTACGGAGAAATTAAATAACAGAACGAAATCTATTTTTTTTAATATAATTTGATTCAATTAGTTTTTTTATCGCGCCTTTTTTTCTCAGACTGAAGAAAAGGCAAAAGTATAACAAAACTAAACGGCCTAATATCAACAATAAATAAAAAATACTGTCATATTTTAGTTTAGAACTCGAATAAATGTCAGTTTGTTGTTATATGCAAATTTATTATATCTTTGATCATGTTTATTTATGATATTCTGTTTATAAACACAATTATTAAGCTATTGCATAGCTTCTATCGCGAGCCTTGAGCGTGGAGACCGAATCCAGAAATTTCGTAACGAAAAAGCCTAACAAGAAATTTCATTACGAATATGGTCAGTTATTTCAATCACGATTTCAATGTTCTATTAGCGTGTTTGGTAGAGAATCGGATAGTCAAACGACATTACTCTGGATCAAACCCAAGGTCTTGTTTTTTTCTTTTTGCGACGTTTTTTCATTGGAAATACTTTTTAAATATTATATTTTTGACGTGACAACGTCTTATAAATTGGTTTGCCGGGTGACACTTCAAGAAACTGCGTTACGCTCCGCTCACGTTATGCGCTCACAATGAGAGCGAGTGAGAGGCACGCGTCCCTTCCACTCGGGCATGGTTAGCCCGCCTAAGAGCGAGAGAGACAGAAACGTATTTTACCACTCAAAGTCGTTGTCACGTAAAACTTTCGCCCGTATACCGACTTTACAGGCAACCAATTTTTTATTTATTTATTGCATAAGTTTTTTTTTTGTTAATTGCATAAGTTGATAAAAATGCTATGCAATAGGTTTACCGCGGCAGTCCCCGAGTGCCACACGTATTTTTTTTTAATTAAATATGAAAGCCATAAATACATGCGCCTCTTGCTTCTAAAAATAAAATAACCGCCGTCTATAGGGATTTTAGCAGTGGTTTATTATTATCCGTGATAAAACAGAAACAATGAAAGTCCTTCTTGCGATAAATGGGAAAAAACTCATGTGAAATAGATACAGAAGCCCAATGATTACAATGACGGGAAGAACAAGCACCTCTCATCTCCGTTAAGGGACATTCACCCGGGGTTGCGGGTTGTTCGAAAGAGATATCGCGGCCTGAACGTAAAGGGCAATAGAAGGAACATGGGTGGGTTTTAGTCAGTACAAGTTTGACACTCCCACCCGCTCCGCCCAGAGCGGGGGAAGTTATTTGATGATTTCCCACACGCAAAAAAAAAGGGTACATTAATACACATTATGACGTACTTAGTATCCTTCGTATTTACAATGGCTAGGTAAGCTATGATTGTAACATACCTCTAATTAAGGAACCCGTTTCGCTATCCGTGTCGTCACCGTCACCCGACCGGCTGTCCCAAGAACCATTGAAGCTACGAACCTCCAGAGATTCTGTCAAAGATAATCGAGTTCTGAAGCTATTTCTTTGTTTTATCAGTTTTCTAGTCAATAGTCATCTATTTTACGCAACAGACGTAGAAAAAAGAAATCTACCATTTTCTACCAAATGGTAATTTTTGATAAACAGTCAATTATACAATATTGACTAATATTACCACAAATTCTTAATGCATTCTACTAAAAATAAAATGGCTACCAATTTCTACCAAATAGTAGTTTTTTAGAAACGGTCAATAACACACTTGTAACTAACATGTTCACAATTTCCTAATAGAATGTACTAAAAATAAAAAGTCTACCATTTTCTACCAAATGGTAGTTTTTGTCAAAATACAACTAATTAATCTGTCATACTGATATGGTGCTAAGTCTCCTGACAGAACTTCAACCATGGTGGAAGCGCAGACTAGCTTTCGCGGGAGATATAAGTACTTCTTTCCCTCACTCTCATTACGGTCATTACTTACCCGAAGGCGGTCTATCGGTGATAGTCCCCTGCACTAATAACCGCGGCGGCGATGTGGTGATCCTGTACACCCTCGTGACAGGTACACTGCTGATGTTGGACGATGTGATTACTGCCATTGTGCAGTCCTGGGGACAAAATAGATAGGATACACGCTTTTGTAAGTACTGTAGTAACTGGATATTACTACTTGAAATAAAGCGCATATAATATTTTAGGGATTATAATTTAAATTATATGTCACACTTCTTATATCAAACCTACCATTCCTATTCTATATTTAAAACGACCTGAGTATTTGAACGTTATGCTATATCAGCTAACATTGCTTAGGTTATAAAACCACTAAACTTACAGTACATAGGAAAATATCAAGGTGACAAAAAATATGATAACAATGAACGGACGGCACGGTTGGCGCAGTGGCTCAGGGATCGACTGCTGCGCTGTGTGTCGCGGATTCGATTGCCGCACGGAACAAATATTTGTATAATCTACAGGTAGTTGTTCCGGGTCTGGCTGTTTGTGCACCCACGATACAGGAGAAATTCCTAGTGTGTGGGGCAACGTTCTTTTTTTACAAAAAAAATGCTCCCTATGTGTCGTTGTCCCTTTGTGCTGTGAAAAAAAAATAAACCTTTTAACTCTACACAGTCAAAAGATATGGTTGTTTATGTCGCTAGTTTGTGCGGACCCCTCGGTGAACTTGGCGGGTTTTTATGGCATTCAAAAGTACCTGTAATGTTCTAATTCAATACTCAATACTTTATTGCATCCCATAATGTATACAAGGCTGGTAGGTAAATTGAAGAGAAACAATTATGGACCCTGTCGGGCACAGCAAGTTAGTTTTTAGAGGAGAGGATGAAGCGCTTTTTGTTTAAAAACATAATAATATTGAAATTAAGGAAGAAAATCTTATATTTAGATATTTAAGTAGATATTATTTATGTGTAGGTTTATATTAATTTTATTTATTATTAATATTTATTTATTTATATTCTAGATTATAAATTAGGTAATTATTTTATATATTTATTTATATATTAGCTGTAATTTTTCATTAACTAAATAGTAAGTAATTAAAGATATTGCACGGTAGATTCAAATAAATGCTTTGAGTTTGAGTTCCTCGTCTATCTTCTGTATCCTATTGAACACTTACCTCATCAATATCGACAGCACAAGAGTGTCCTACAGTCGTCAGTAGTTGCACCGCGTGAGGCCGGGGCGGCGACAGTGGCGCCACGTACAGGTGGCGCTCCAGTGGCGTCTCGCGGAGCCCTACGAAGTACACGAGCTGGCGGGCTGTGTCTACCTGTGGGAGGTAATGGATATGATTTACTTCAAGATAAAAGTATACTACACTACATTTATACTATACAAAATCACCATATTTTTATTTCACACTAGCTGGCACCCGCGGCTTCGCCCGCGTGATATCGAAAAACAAAGTATCCTATGTGTTTTTCCAGACTATCATCTACATCTGTGCCAAATTTCATCAAGATCCGTTAAGCCGTTTTGACGTGAAAGAGTAACAAACATTCGCATCCTTACTAATATTATAAAAGCGAAGGTGAGTTTGTTTGTTTGTTACCTCTTCACGCTTTAATGGCTGAACCGATTTTGATGAATTTTGGTACAGAGATAGTTGGGAACCAGGAGACGGACATAGGCTTATTAAAAAAGAGTGGGATATGAGGGAGAACGAGGGAAGAAAAGGGAAAACTTAGCGTTGCTATTACAAATCAATCAGGCGCAAGAGCAAAAACTACAGGTCTGCTTAGTGTGTTATACCGAATTTAACGCGAGCGAAGCCGCGGGCGAAAGCTAGTTTATAATATTAGTAGGATAGGCCTACATGGGCACTTATAAAACGTCGAGAGAAGATGCACGGTTCGGGTTGGTCGTTTCCTATGGAGAAGAACCGGCAAGAAACTTCATGGTTACTCTTTTAAAATCATTTGGTTTTACAATGTTGTTGTTACAGCGTTAGTACTTAAGTATGAGAGGACAGCGTAGGCCCGACAATTAGTCATTGCTTACTTTACAAAACGTAACATACCATGAGAAGTTAACAATTGTCTAAGAATCTACAAGGCCAACAATGTCCACTCATTCACAAAGAGTTGTTAAAAAAAAACTATACAAGAAATAGAAAAAATATTGGAAAAAAATATTGACTCCAGATCTATGGCCTGGCAGTCCGAGGGTCATACAAATAGGCTTTCATTGATCTCCTTCTGCGAAGCAGTTATACTAGCGAAGGAGGTGGCTGGATGTTTGAGGGAGGGAACCGAAAACCAACCCGACCGGGAGAAGCTGCAGATAGCGGGTCTGTGCACGGTGAGCAATGGGTAGCTCACCGGCCGTCCGTCTATTGACGACAAGCCGTGTCGACGGCGCGGTAGTGTTCCACGCGCGCCTCAAAGAGGGTCAGCAAAGCAGAGGGACGCTAGGGACACCGCCGCACGGGGGGAAGTGATGTTCGAAAGAGATACCGCGGCCCCGGAACGTATAGGGTAAAGAAGGAACATAGTGTTTTAGTCACTACATGTCTGACACTCCCCCCCCCCTCCAGAGCGACACAAGTCATTTTTATTAAGTCAGTTTTTTTTATTAATTATTTTGATGTGTCATTTTATGACTTCATTATGATCTCATTAATTTAATATTGTAAATATTTTTTTATTTCTTTATTGTGAATGTGAGGACCATGTGAATCATTACTTTTATTTACTTTGTTTGTTTTTGACGATTGTCTGGCAGTTTGAGTACTATAAGCGACCTACACAAATGTCCTTTTTTTTGGTATTGTTCGTAGTGTCGTTGAACTCCTTGGGTTATGAGTCGAGCTACACGATAACTGACAAATGCACTGACTGGACAGGTCCACTCAATCTGTGTGGTGCTTTCAGACCATTTTAAACACTAATCTGCATAGTCCTCATGTAAGTTGACCAAGGTTTTTGTCTGGACCTTAAAAGAGACCTCTGAGTTTGTTTCGGCTGTTTCTTCTCAGAGTAGTTGGGTACGAAACACGGGCCTCATCTAGTTTTTTTTAAAAAGACGTTTAAAAGTGTTTGTGAAAACCTACTTGCAAAATAAACATCATTTACGAATATTACTCACCCAAATCTTTCTAGCCATGACCTCCCATTCTCCAGCCGTGATGGGCTCCTTACTGATCATGTTGGGTCCTACAGCGTTGCTCTCATCTTCGTTTATCATTTCTATAACGGCTGCGTAAAAAAAATGGTAATTTATTATGAATTTTTAAAATTTTTAGGAGGGTAACTCGAGACCCAAATACTAAGACTCCGCTGTCCGGCCTTCAATCACCAGGTTGTATCTCATGAACCGTCATAGTTAGACAGTTGAAATTGTCACAGATCAAAAGGCGGTTCGGCAGAGGTTGAGCGATCAACTGCTGCGCTGCGTGTCGCGGGTTCGATTCCCGTACGGAACAAATATTTGTATGACCTGCAGATTGTTGGGTCTGGCTGTTTGTGTATGTGAGTTTAAATGTTTGTAAACGCACCTACAATACAGGAGAAAATCCTAGTGTGGGGCAAAGTCAATAAAAAAAAGAAATTTTACTTAAGAGTTCCAAAGAGTATAACCTCCATCTATTACCCGGCTGTATTTCATGATTAGACGGTTCAAATTGTCACAGATGATGTATTTTTGTTGATGCTATAACAACAAATACTAAAATACAGAATAAAATAAATATTTAAGACTAGGCGCCCGCGACTTCACCCGCGTGATTTCGAAAAATAGTATCCTATATGTTATTCCAGACTATAATCTACCTCTGTGCCAAATTTCATCAAGATGCGTTCAGCCGTTTTGACGTGAAAGAGTAACAAACATCGAATAACAAACATATGAAACTAACTATACTTATAACAACCTCTAAACTACACGATTGCAATAAACGATGAATAAATAACTATGAAATGGTAGTTTTTTACTAAACATTAATTTTCTACCAAATAACAACATTTTATTTCTATTTAAAACGTTGCCCCACACTAGGAATTCCTCCTGTATCGTGGATGCGTTTACAAACATTTAAACTCACATACACAAACAGCCAGACCCGAAACAACTATCTGTAGGCCACAATAAATATTTGTTCCGTGCGGGAATCGAACCCGCGACACGCAGAGCAGCATCCAATCGCTCAGCCACTGCGACAACCGTGCCGTTAACAATCTACCAAGTTTAAAAATTTCTACCATAAACTTTAAGTACTCACATCGATTCTGAACGCTGGTCTTCTGTAAGAGCGCGCAGGTCACCAGGTACAGATGCAGATGTCCGCTCTCCTCGCTAGCCCAGATGAAGCTCATCTCGTTGTCTGCAGCCGGCAGGAACTGCAGTATGTCGTGAACGTTGATCCACGCGTCTGGCGCTGTCTCCGAGACTAGGATTTGTATGTCTTGGATTGGCTGTGCAAAAAAACGTGCGGTTTAGTTAAGACGACTGTCAGTGAAATGAGTAGTGAGACCTTTTCTCAATTATTTATTTATTAGCTTTTGCCCACGGCTTCGCTCGCGTTAAATTCGGGGTAACGCAGTTCCCCTTTCCTGATTTACAGGTACCTGCTACCTGTAGTTTTTGCCCTTGCGCCTTATTGATTGTAATAGCAAAGCCAAGTTTTCCCTTTTCTTCCCTCTTTCTCCTTCATTCATAACACACTTTAAAAAAAATATAACTATGTCCGTCTCTAGGGTCCCAACTATCTCTGTACCAAAATTCAACGAAATCGGTTTAGCCATTAAGGCGTGAAGAAGTAACAAACAAACTCACTTTCGCTTTTATAATATTACTAGCTTTTGCCCGCGGCTTCGCTCGCGTTAAATTCGGGGTAGCACAGTTCCCCTTGCGCCTTATTGATTTGTAATAGCAACCCTAAGTTAAAATCGGTTTAGCCATTAAAGCGTCAAGAGGTAACAAACAAACAAACAAACAAACTCACTTTCGCTTTTATAATATTAGTAAGGATTAAGGATTTCACGATTTATGTACACACTGCATTCAGTAATGAAGACAGGAACAGAAAATAAGTACAAAGCAATGCTTATTTCTAAAGAAATCTTTTCCAGCATTTCTGCGAAAGGAGAGTTAATAACGACTTCCAAAAAAAAAAAACACTAAAGAGTGGAAAATAACTTTACTTACGGAAGTTGGTGGGAAAAAGTCAACGAAGCCAACAAAAGTCACCGACTTTCGAAAGAAAAGTTATTTTTCAATTTTTAGTTTTTTTTTAGTAACTCGGGTAACTTTTTATATCCTTTATTTTCTTTGTAGTGTTAAGATTAAAGTTTTTTTTAAAATATTGTGTGTACTTGTGGCAAGTGCCAAATCAAACTGTTTTCTTTCTTTCTATTATAAATTTTTTGGCCCATACTATTATTTTTTTTTACAAAAGGCAGTTCTTATTACAATTTTCCATATGCAACAGATTCTTGTATTAACTACTTATAGCGCCTTATAGTACTTAGCTGGCGCCCGCGGCTTCAACCGCGTGATATAAAAAAGGATCCTATGTCTTATTCCAGACTATAATCAACCTCTGTGCCAAATTTCATCAAGATCCGTTCAGCCGTTTCGACGAAAAAGAGTAACAAACATCCATACCTCCATCCTCACAAACATTCCCATTTATAATATTAGTAGGACATTGAAGTGATAATGCCGTAACACTTACCTGATCGCTCTTGATGCTGTGGTCTACCCTCCCACACATGGCATCGTCCGCCTGTTCATAATACGTGGGGGTCGTGAACTGCGCCAGCGGGATCAGCGCCAGCTCCAGACGCTGTTGCTTACGGTCCAGGAGTTGCACCCAGACGCTGTGGATAATTTTTTTTTTTAGAAAGGCAGAATTTAAAAAAAAAACGCACGCACCGAGAATACCAACAACGGCAATGACTTTTGACTGCCTCGTCTAAGAGGGTTGTTTTTTTTCACAGCTCCTGGGGACCATGGACTTGAATATATGGTTAGTAGAGAGATAGAAACCTATTTGGTGTCACATTTTCTAATATTTTTTTAATTACTTATATTTTATTTATTTACACAACAGAAAACAAAAGGAAACATCATTAAAAAACAGAGTACAAAGGCACAGCTTATTAAAAAAGTAATTTCTACCAGCAGGCCTGCGAGAGGAAATATGAAGAAATAAACGTAGACAGTAGAGTGTGAGAACAGGAAGAGAATAGTAACTAAAATATGAATGTCTTAACCTAAATATAAGTACACAAATATAACAATATATACCTGTATAAATACATAACACTAAAATATATTAACAGATATCTAAATACAACATTCACAATTGAGAGGAAAGGTTATAATAATACTCTTTTAAGAGTAGCGTAACTCATAAAAGAAAAAAAAACGGACCCATTTTGTGATCACTTTGACGACACGGTTAGCGCAGTGGCTGAGCGATCGACTGCTGCGCTGCGTGTCACGGGTTCGATCCCCGCACGGAATATTTAATTTTACTGTTTTGTCCCGTACCTGTCTTCATTACCTGCCGGGGTTGCGGATTGTTCGAAAGAGATACCGCGGCCCCGGAACGTAAAGAGCAATAGAAGGAACTTACTGGGTTTTAGTCAGTACAAGTGTGACACTCCCCCCCGCTCCACCCAGCGGGGGAAGTTATTTGATGACTAGCTTTTGCCCGCGGCTTCGCTCGCGTTAAATTCGGTAGCGCCTTATTGATTTGTAATAGCAACGCCAAGTTTTCCCGTTTCTTCCCTCTTTCTCCCTCATATCCCACTCTTTTTAAAAAAATAATAGCCTATGTCCGTCTCCTGGTTTCCAACTATCTCTGTACCAAAATTCATCAAAATCGGTTTAGCCATTAAAGCGTGAAGAGGTAACAAACAAACAAACAAACTCACTTTCGCTTTTATAATATTAGTAAGGATTTTCCATCCGCAAAAAAAAATGTCTTCATGATGTACTTACTAGTGTCCATCTGGGGTCCAACCGACCCTGGCGAGGTACTCGAACCAAGGGAAGCTGTCTTTCAGCGGCTGACGCAGCTCGTACCACCGGATGTCCGTTACTTCCATGCATCCGTTTGTTGTGTCGCCAGCTGACATGAAATTAAAACAAAAATATTTTACTTAAAGAATGACATGAAGGAAAAAGGAGTAAATGTTGCCGTGATGTCTGATAGGGGAATGAAAGAAGAGGCGAGGATAGAGGGGAGGATTCTGAGGGGAGAATGGAAGAAGAAAACGTGTTGCTTCGACCTTACTTTTTGCCCCAAAATGGGGGTGTTATGTTTTCAGGGTTTATGTATGTTTGTATGTATGTGAGTTTCTTTATTCCATCATATTTACATGGTTTACATGTATGAGGTATCATTAGAATCCTTGCATCGTCCCCAGTAACATAGGCTTTTGAAAAAGCTATAGAAGTTATTTTTTCTTTTTACACGACTGAGCCAAAAAAGGAGTGTTATGTTTTTTTAGTTCATTCTTTTGATATGGCAGTCGTGATTTTTAATTTTTTAAATTATTGTTTTTAAAAAAATCCTTACTTTAATTAATTATTAATTAAAGTATTAATATTTATTTATTTGTTTGTTTGTTACGCCCAAATGGCTAAACCGATTATGATGAATTTTGGTAAAGAGATAGTTGGGACCCTGGAGACGGACATAGGCTACTTTTTTTTAGATAAGGGGGGAAAGAGGGAAGAAAAGGGTAGAGAAAGTTGGTCAAAGTTAGCGTTAGCCCAAACCAAGTCGCGGGCGAAAGCTAGTAAATAAATAAATATAATGGGACAAGGGCAGGAAAATAAAAGTGAATACAGAATATGGATTGGGCAGTTTTTTAGGTACTTTCACAACTTATTATGCACTAGATTTTGCCCGCGGCTTCGCTCGCGTTAAATTCGGGGTAACGTGGTTCCCCTTTCCTGATTTGCAGGTACCTGCTACCTGTAGTTTTGCCCTTGCGCCTTATTTATTGTTATAGCAAAACTAAGTTTTCCCTTTTCTTCCCTCTTTCTCCCTCATTTCTCTTTTTTATTTAAAAAAATAAAGCCTATGTCCGTCTCCAGGGTCCCAACTATATCTGTACCAAAATTCATCAAATTCGGTTTTGACATTTAGGCGTGAAGAGGTAATAACAAACAAACTCACTTTCGCTTTTATAATATTAGTAAGGATTGTGTCTAGGACTGTAGCTTCATTCTTTTGTTTCTTGACATTCAAAAGTGCCTGTAATGGTCTAATTGAAATAAATGCTTCGAGTTTGACTTTATTTTATTCAACAACTCACAATGTTCGGCAGCGCCCTCTTGGTAGTAGTCAAGCACGGTGGTGGGGGCCGCCTTCTGGAGCCTGAACGTCACCATCTTCAGGGAAGACTTGGCGTTGGGGGTGCCGGCGCGAGGGAATCTGTTGGAAAACGGTCAAATTATTATATTTCCGTATTCACGTATAGGCAAACCCTTCAAATAGCTGTCAGCCATACATTTTGTACATCAAACTATATATTTATTTATTATGAGCCAGATGTAGATAGATAGATAGAATATTCTTTATTATGTACACCATGCAAATAACAAGAATAACACTAAACTTATAAATAGGGTGACACAATGGGCGGTCTTATCGCTAAAAGCGATCTTTTCAAGACAACCTTTGGATGGATTTAAAGGAGGAGAAACAGCGGGCCAATGGCCTCCTTTCCTTCCTCCCATTTTTTGTCTATTGAGGCCCAATCTTTTTCTTAGAACTCCAGCTCATCACGCCATCTCCTTCTGGGCCTATCGCGTCGCCGGGTCCTGTTGTTTGGAACCCAATCGGTTGTTACTTTGGCTCAAATCGATTGCGACATGCGGCAGATGTGGCCAGCCCAGTTCCACTTTAATTTTGCGGCTGTGCTGCAAACGTCTGCTATTTAGGTTTTGGAGCGAAGCATACCGTTTCTTATACGGTCATAAATTTTGACGATCAGAATGCTTAGTTCCATAGCTCCCGGCAGACCCCGAGTGCGGAGTTTTGACGCTTAGCCTTTTGAACGCCAGAGCATGAACGCACTCGCGAGCCCTCCACGACGAGAAACTCATTTTACCTACATTTTTGTCACATATTTGTGTCGTTGGTGTCCATGTCACGCCCTTGCTTGTCACATATATGTGACCATGGCGTTCAAAAGGTTAATTAATGACCACGTTTGCGCTCCATAGGTAAGGGTGGGAAGAATGGGAAGAAAGAAAAAAAGTCGAAGTGTTCCTTTCATGACGTGTTTCATCGAACAATTATACCTTTTCCAGGCGTTTTTGGTGCGTCGAGCAATTTCTTTATCTTGCCTCGCCTGGAAGGAGACTAATTGGCCGCGGCGAGGTATATATTATTCTATTTTGTTTATGAAACGGTTTTATTTGGCACGTTTTTTAAAATTTGTAATTAATTTGGACGCATACGCATAGTGACAAACAAATAAACAACTTAGACTTCTTATTTTGCATTGATTTTGCGCGATAATGACTATTATATCGAGTTATTACTACCGTGAGCTATTTTGTATTGTCATGATTACAAAATCATTGATACCAAATCAAATTTCAGTACTTTGAGTCACAGATAACAAAATAGGTGCAGTACTAAAAAAAAACGCTTCGATATTTGAATTTGAGCTAATTTTTTTTTAATCATTGCTACACTTTTTGCGGTTGGAAATCATCAAATAACGCCCCCCACTCTGGGCGGACTGGGGGTGGGGGGAGTGTCAGACTTGTACTTACTAAAACCCACCCATGTTACTTCTTTTACCCTTTATGTTCAGGGCCGCGGTATCTCTTTCGAACAACCCTTCACTCCGGCAGGCGGTGACCTTGGCAAGCCCCTCTGCTTTGCTGACATCTCTTGGACAGTACAGTACTTTCACAGTTATTATGCCTTGTGACTGAGACTGTAGCTTCATTTTATTGGTATCATTGTATCGACAGTTCAAAAGTGCCTGTAACTGGTCTACTTGAAATAAATGCTATTGATTTGAGGCGCGCGTCGTTCACGAACGCGCCGTCGACTATACGACGACGGCTAAACTTCTGCCTTATTTCAAATCTTCAACTGACCTGAACTCTTCGACTTCTCCGCTGCTGCTCTGAGATGAGGGGAAGCTGAAGATCTTCACTTCACTCTCATCTACTTCTTCGTAGACTATCCTGAATACATCATCTGCAAATAATAAGGCCAATCATCACCGCTTGTGTTTTGTAAAGTAAACAATGACATATTGACGGGCCTACGCTGTCCTCTCATACTTAAGTACTAACGCTGTAACAACAACATTGTGAAACCAAATGATTTTAAAAGAGTAACCATTGAGTTTCTTGCCCATTCTTCTCCATAGAGCTCTACGCTTTGGAATGTGCAACTACAGTATTTCCTCAAGTTATTATGTCTTGTGACTGGGACTGTAGCAGCATCTTTGTATGACATTCATAAGTGCCTGTAATGGTCTAATTGTTGTAGTTTGAGTTTGTTTCTTCAAACCGATAAGGAACTCCATGGTTACTCAACCATGAAGCTTCTTGCCGGTTCGTCTCGATAGGAAACGACCAACCCGAACCGTGCACTTTTCCCCGTCGTCTGTATCGTGGGTGCGTTTACAAACATTTAAACTCACCGTCAGCCTGTGGCTGCCACCAGAAACCGGTGTATCTTGAGAACTCTTCCTGCGTCACGTAGCATGGTACTCCAGCCTGGCGAGGGTCGTCTGCTAACCTAAAAAAGAAAAACAAGATAGATTTTGGAGCATATTTACAAAGAATTCAAGAGTCATCATCATCATTTTCCTGCCCTTGTCCCATTCGATTTGATTTCGGCGCAACACGTTTTCTTCTTCTATTCTCCCCTATCAGACGTCACGGCATCATTCACTCCTTTCTCCTTCATATCATTCCTAACACAATCCATCCATCTTTTCTTTGGCCTTCCTCTCGCTCTCCGTCCATCAACATTCAGATCCATCACTCTTATAGTCACATCTAGCCAGCATTTCCGAACTAAGTTGGGGTCGGCTTCCAGGCTTACCAGATGCAGCTGAATACCAGAACTTTATATGGAACGATTGGCTATCTGACTTCCACAACCCAGTTGGTACTGGGTAACCTCTTGGTAAGACAGGTTGTCTGACTTTCGGGACTCTGACTACCCATAACGACTGTCAAAGATCTACAAATGACAGCCGAGATCAATAGCTGAACGTGCTTTCCAAGACACGGAGCTAATATTATAAATACATTTTTGGGAGGATGAATGTATGGATGTTAGTTACTCTCTCACGTCAAAATGTCTGAACGGATCTTGATGAAATTTGGCACAGAGTTAGATTATAGTCTGGAATAACACATAGGACACTTTTTTTCGATCATCACGCGGGCGAAGCCGCGGGCGCCAGCTAGTTTTTAGATAAATAAATGGCTGAATAAATGGATAGCCGACCCCAATAGAGTTGGGAAAAGTATAGACAGTTCATGATTAAAATCCTTACTAATATTATAAAAGCGAAAGTGAGTTTGTTTGTTTGTTTGTTACCTCTTCACGCTTTAATGGCTAAACCGATTTTGATGAATTTTGGTACAGAGATAGTTGGGAAACCAGGAGACGGACATAGGCTAATTGTTCTTAAAAAAAAAGTGGGATGTGAGGGAGAAAGAGGGAAGGAAAGGGAAAACTTACCGTTGCTATTACAAATTAATAAGGCGCAAGGGGAACTGTGTTACCCCGAATTTAGCGCGAGCGAAGCCGCGGGCAAAAGCTAGTTTTAAATATAACTTACCGATCAGGTTCATGTCCTTTACACGCATATGTGAGACGTGTCGGTCGTCGTAACTGGCCGCCCGCTAGCCAGATGTCGCCCCGAGCGGCGTGGGCCACTAGCTCGGGGGCCCGCGGGCACATCGCCGGGGTCAGGGGGGCCCCGCCGCCAGTGTTGAGGGAGCGGGGGACTAGAGGCGGAGACTGGAAGTAAAAGAGAACACAATTGTTACCTGGGCATTTTTATGGGTAATATATATTTATTTATTATGAAGACAACAGGGGTCCAGTGTGTTAGTAACAAAATTCTTAGCCTATGTTAGTACTTAATAGTAAACAGTGATCTGGTTCGATCGACCAGCGAATGCATGAGCGGGCTGTCTGCCCTGGCGGCAATTGAGTGAAGGATGCTATTACGTAATACAATACTGACCCTAAACACTATGTTCTCAGTAGGTACGACAAGATTTTTACATATGACACTTTTAGGGTAACGTACCTCGCCGTATTGTCCTTCTTCTGTCTGTATATCTGTCAAGACCCTTTATCTCGGAAACGCGTGAAGGTATCGAATTGAAATTAAAACGATACAGACATACGGACAATAAAGCGATCCAATAGGTTTCCGCTTTTACCTATTGAGCTACGGAACCCTAAAAATATTCATATACTATTATTTTTTATGATTAGGTGCAAATATTACAGTAATATGCTTCATTAGCCTATAAATTAAAGTCAAACAAGTACTATAGGTTTAAGCAAGTACTATTAGGTCAAACAAGTATTACTGGGTCAAACAAGTACCATTGGGTCAAACAAGTCCTATTGGGTCAAACAAGTCCTATTGGGTCAAACAAGTACTATTAGGTCAAACAAGTATTACTGGGTCAAACAAGTACTATTGGGTCAAACAAGTACAATTGGGTCAAACAAGTACCATTGGGTCAAACAAGTACTATTGGACCAAACAAGTACTATAAGGTTCAAACAAGTACTATAAGGTTCAGAAAGTACTATTGGGTCAAATAAGTACTCTCGGGTCAAACAAGTATTATTGTTCAAACAAGTACTATTGGGTCAAACAAGTACTATTAGGTCAAACGCAGCGCTAACAAAAATACCATACCTCTATTCAAGCCTCTCTTACCTGACTGAGCGCTTCGTCAGCCACGAACAGCGAAGAGGCGCACGGGAACATGATGCGGCCAGTGCTCTGATGCAGCTCGTAGGAGGCGATGCCCCAGGCTGCCACACGCTGTCTCTCCCACAGGAGCTGTTCCTCGCGGGACCATTTGCCTGCGGTTACGCCTAGAGCGACGTTCGACTCAATCAGGGGCTTCCAGTCAAGTCTGTAACGAGGAATGGGATTTTTAGACAGAAGTCACCAACGGCTTTTTTTTTGGGATGGCAAATCATCAAATAACTTTCCCCGCTCTGGGCGGAGCGGGGGGGAGTTTCAGACTTTTACTGACAAAAAAATTGAATGAGTTTATTTTACGTTTTGTAAAGTAAGCAATGACTTATTGTCGGGCCTACTCGGTCCTCTCATACGTTAAGTACTAACGCTGTTACAACAACATTGTAAAACCAATGATTTTAAAAGAGTAACCATTGAGTTTCTTGCCGGTTCTTCTACATAGGAAACGACCAACCCGAACCGTGCACCTTTTCTCGAAGTTTTATAAGTGCCCATGTAGGCCTATATGAAATAAAAATATTTTGTTTAAATTACAACGAGCGTCGAAGCGTCTGTTAACTCTAATTAAAACAGTTTCAAAGTTCTTCCTAAACTTTTATTTACAACACTGCTCGGCCACAACCTAGACGATCAAGCGAGGCGCGTGTACGCGACTGCAGACGGAATTAAAAAACGAAGAGATAGTCTAAACCGTGTTTAGACTAACCGCGATGCACTAAATGCTTGGCCACAACCTTTAAGATGACGCTAGGCGCGTGTAAGCGACTGCGGACGAAATTAATAAGAGAAGAGATAGGTTAAGCCGTGCTTAGACTAACCGCGATGCACTAAGTGCTTGGCCACAACCTTTAAGATCAAGCGATGCGCGTGTGCGCGACTGCGGACGGAATTAAAAAAAAGAAGAGATGGTTTAAAGCGTGCTTAGACTAACCGCAATGCACTAAGTGCTTGACCACAACCTAGACGATCACGCAAGGTGCATTATGCGACTGCGGACGGAATTAATGAGACAAGAGATAGTTTAAACCGTGCTTAGACTAACCGCAATGCACTAAGTGCTTGACCACAACCTAGACGATCACGCAAGGTGCATTATGCGACTGCGGACGGGATTAATAAGACAAGAGATAGTTTAAACCGTGCTTAGACTAACTGCTTGGCCACAACCTAGACGATCACGCGAGGTGCATGTTAGCGACTGCGGACGGCATTGATAAAAAATCGGTTCACCCAGACCAGAGTTATGAGGTAACAAACACAAAAAAAAAAAAAAAAAACATACAGTCGAATTGAGAACCTCCTCCTTTTTTGAAGTCGGTTAAAAAGATAGTTTAAACCGTGCTAAGACTAACCGCGTTGCGTCTAGCAGATGTACGGTTACTGCGAGGTACTGTAGTAAATTGGTAATTATTGTTTTTTTTTTGTCTTTTGTATAGACATTTTAACTTGCACGTTTTGCTACATCGTTCTCACATAATGCACAATCTCGACATGAATGACGTAACCAAAATTTTCTAACAATATCCAGATTTAAAAGAGTGTCCATGGTGATACTTGCCCATTCTTCTCTATAGAGATCTACGCTTTGGAATGGGCAAATACAGTACTTTCACAGTTATTATGCCTTGTGACTGGGACTGTAGCTTCATTTTTATTGTTATCCTTGTGTCGACAGGTCAAAATTGCCTGTAACTTTATAATAAATTATATTATAATAAATTATCTATATATATAAAAATGAAACCCGTTTCGCGTTGTCACGGCATCACGTGTGAACGGCTGAACCGATTTCGATAATTCTTTTTTTAAAATGTTTGTGGAAGTCCAAGGATGGTTCTTACGAAAAAAAATATTAAGAAAATCTTTCAGAAATATTGAAAAATATACATTTAATTTTGCATATTTTAAAAAACGCGCGTAACGAATGTCAACGTCATTCACAGCCATAGCTATATTGAATATTGAAAGAGCATCGTTCGTTCGGAAATGTGGTTACTTAATTAAATTCTATTGCACAAATTTACAAATTTTTGAAAATAACTCGCCACGGAATATTTATTTATAGATAAATATTATTAAATGTACCGACTTTGACGGTAATATTATAATAATACCAGTGATGATTTCATTTTAATGTAAGTATATAATAATAATAAAATTTGTACCATGAGTTAGATTTCAGAACGCAGTATACAAACTTCGCATAACCTATTTAGTAACCTGTGGTAATCTGTGACATACATAACCGCGCTAACAATAATAAATTTTATTAAGTTTTTGATAATTTTGGTTTTGTTTTAAAGACTAAGAAGTTTGGATGTGACTAGCTGGCGAATTGAAGAATTACAAATCAGTTGATTCCGATAAATTCGCTGGAATTGCCCGGCTTACCGCCTCATAATCTGCAATTAAAAATCGGATCAGTAATATAATTATTATGTTACGGAACATAAACCAGCCACGTCTGTGTAATAGCACCGGGCTTGCGGTGAAAAAATTATTGAACAACGTCATCGAAGCCACAATTTTGAAAGGGCAGTACAAAGGCGAAGATGTTTTAATCCCACGCATCCCTATAATACCGAACGACATGCCATTCAACTTTAAACGTTTACAGTTTCCAGTGAGGCTTGCTTTTGCAATGTCGATAAATAAATCGCAAGGGCAGTCGCTAAGTGTTTGTGGCATCAACCTAGAAAATCCATAAACTAATAAAATTATGAAATTAGTAAAGTCCTTCTCAGTTATGGCGAAACCAGGGAAATAGGGATACATTTTTATATGGAGGATATTATAGATTCCAGTTCAAATTGAATAGGTACGCATACCTAAGATAGGACAACTGTCAGCTATACAAAATAAAGTAGTGCATCAAAGCTACACTAAGGCGGTACGAAGTTCGCCGGGTCAGCTAGTATTACAATAAATTATAATAAAACTAGCTTTTGCTTGTGGCTTCGCTTGCGTTAAATTCGGGGTAACACAGTTCCCCTTTCCAGATTTGAAGGTATGTGCTACCTGCAGTTTTTGCCCTTGCGCCTTATTAATTGTAATAGCAAAGCCAAGTTTTCCCTTTTCTTCCCTCTTTCTCCCTCATTTCTCACTTTAAAAAAAATACCTTATGTCCGTCTCCAGGGTCTCTGTACCAAAATTCATCAAAATCGATTTAGCCATTTAGGCGTGAAGACGTAACAAACAAACATAGAAACAAAATCACTTTTACTTTTATAATATTAGTAAGGATCTCTAGTTAGTTTTTTAGTGTTTACATTTTCGTGTCCAAAGATCAAAGAGGATTGTCCCAAAACAAACGAGTTTTAAAACCTACAGCTATCTGTAAAAATACAGACAAAACAACGATGATGAATAATACGCTGCTATTATTAATAAAATAGAAAGTACTATTACATCAAATAATGACCTCTCGAAGATCAAATAATGTCACAAGCAACTTAATCTGACGTCTGATACAACAATAATTGTTATCAATATTTTGTTTACTAACAACGCCATTACAGATTATTATAGAAGGTCAGTTTCCTTCATGCAAACATTAAACATTTTGTTAGAGTCTTTACTTTCACTGTCTCCTCCGGGCGATCGTCAATTTTTTTTTCATTTTAATAACGTTGCCCCACACTAGGAATTTTCTCCTGTATCGTGGGTGCGTTTACAAACATTTGAATTCACATACACAAACAGCCAGACCCGAAACAACTACCTGTAGGCCATACAAATATTTGTTCCGTGCGGGAATGCAAACCCGTGACACGCAGCGCAGCAGTCAATCGCTCAGCCACTGCGCCAACCGTGCCGTCAAAAATCAATTTAATACACGGTGAAGCACACAGTGGTTGTCAAAATTGACTTGTACTGACTAAATCCACTCATGTTCCTTCTATTGCCCTTTACGTTCCGGGGCCGCGGTATCTCTTTCGAACAACTCACAACCCCGGCATTCGGTGGCCCTGGCAGGCACTTCTGCTTTGCTGACATCTCTTTGATGAGCGCGTGGAACACTAACGTACCGTCGTCAATAGACGGACGGACGGTGAGCTACCTATTGCTCACCGTCCACACCAGCGTCTATGGTGGCCGGGAGTCGTCTCGCGGCTCCCGACGCCCGGAGCGTCTCGCGCGGCGGTTGGGTTGGTTTGAGCTTTAGGGCTGGCTTTTTCTTTGGCCAGCGGCTAAGCATTGCCGTACAACGTGGCAACGCGGCCAGTATCTTGTGGACATTACAGAATTGAGGACGAATTTTTGACGCCATTTTTGGTTTTAATTTGTAATTTAGCTTCTTTCAATTTAATGTGTTGACATATGCAATTTTTAATTTTATTTGTTTGTCTACTAAATGTATCCTTACTCCTTACTAATATTATAAAAGCGAAAGTGAGTTTTTTTGTTTGTTACGTCTTCACGCTTCCATGGCTAAACAGATTTCGATGAATTTTGGTACAGAGATAGTTGGGACCCTGGAGACGGACATAAAAAAAAAGTGAGAAATAAGGGAGAAAGAGGGAAAAAAAGGGAAAGCTTAGCATTGCTATTACAATAAATTAGGCGCAAGGGCAAAAACTACAGGTAGCAGGTACCCGCAAATCAGGAAAGTGGAGCTGTGTTACCCCGAATTTAACGCGAGCGAAGCCGCGGGCAAAAGCTAGTATTCAAATAATTTTGCATGCCGTAAGGCAAAATGTATCGGGACGTCGCAAAACTTACCAGCATTATATTTTGTATCCCTACCTACATTTTTAGCAAATAAATGATTTCTATTTTAATTTATTTCAGAAAGATAAACGACCGAACAGACCGAAGTTGACCTTCTGCATATTTCTGTGTAATGAGAACTTGCAACATACTACACAAAAGATTTGTTTTTTGAATGACTAATTAACTTCAATTTCTTTAAAATAACGCAAGATAACAGTGAAAGTGAATGTTTTTGTAAACATTCTGATAATTGCTAATAATCTATCCATACTAATATAATATACTAGCAGTGTCATACAGTTTCACCTGCTGCTTAGCTCTTTAGTACTGTAGCTTGATGTTACATAACTTGATAAATGAGCTATCCAACACTAAAATATTTGTCAATTCGAACAAGTAGTTTCTGAGATTGCCGTTTTCAAATAAACAAACTCAGCTTTGTGATCTTCATCATCATCATCATCAGGCTATATTAGTCCACTGCTGGACATAGCCCTCCCCTAATGAGCGCCATAGCGCCCTGTCTTCAGCTTGCCGCATGCAGCATCAAGCATAATCTTAAGGATGGTATTTAAAAGTACTTCAATTTATTCCCATTTCGTTTACCTAATTTTGCCTGTGTTGCACCAAATATACTGAATGTGCACCAAAATATGTTAATTAAAATATGTCATAACGAGCATCAGCGCACTACAATAAAAAAGTGTTATAATTATCTTTATCCATTTTCTATTAATGCAAGTCGTTACTGGCGTAGGGGGTCACAGTTTTAACCTAACCTAACCTACGCATTTTTTAAACATTCAGAAAAGAATATTTGGTGCACGATCAGTATTTTTGGTGAACACAAAAATATTATCCTAATCTTAATAATATAAAATTCTCGTGTCGCGGTGTTCGTTACCAAACTCCTCCGAAACGGCTAGACCGATTTGTGTGAAATTTTGTGCGCATATCGGGTAGGTCTGAGAATCGGCAGATATCTATTTTTTAAACCCTAAATGAGAAGTGGACAAGGCTAGTATTATATAGTATAGTTGTGAATATAACCTTGTCTATCTGTTATATATATTCACACCCGTGTGTATGAATTATATCCCAAAATAATATCACTCAGATCCAGCCTGTCCCTTTGTCCTCCCCCAGCGACGCCCTAAGCTGAGGCTCGTACCCCACAGTGGGTGCCCTTAGCGTGTAGTCGCTTAGTTTGTAAGTTTTTTGCCCTGGCTGGAGGTCTTAAATTTTAAGGCATACACAGGAATCGTCCGGTTAAGCAGACGACAACCTCCTAGGTTGAACTGCGAGATGCCATTCAGAAAAAAAAAATGAATTATACCAAAAAAAGAACAATGACAATATAAGTTAAACTGTCAATTGCAAAGTCAACAATACTTTGCAGTTTGTGTTCAAGCAACACTTTCTGCTGCTATGATATGATGCAAGATTTAAAATATTCAAAAAAAACAGGTTTCTCATTAATACTTAGACATAAATAATGCATTTTGTTGAACAAACCGGTCACCTTTATTTCTAAGAGGCGTGAGCATAGCTTTTAATTATTATTACTAGCTTTTGCCCGCGACTTCGTCCGCATGGCATAGTAACTTTGGGCTAACGCTAATTTTAAACCACGTGATGATCGAAAAAAAAATATCTTTCTCTCCCCTTTTCTTCCCTCTTTCTCATCCTTATCTATTTTTTTTTAATTAGCCTATGTCCGTCTCCAGGGTCCCAACTATCTCTGCACCAAAATTCATCAAATTCGTTTTCGCCATTAAGGCGTGAAGACGTAAAAAAAACTCACTAGCTTTTATATTAGTAACGATGATATCAGCTGATACAAATTGCGCGCCGACCTTCATCAGCGAAGTTTCTTGACGCTGACGGCACGCTTGTCCTGGCACAGGGGGGGTCTCACCACGCGGCGGCCGATTTAAAGACACGCGGGGTTGCGATAGTCATGGAGAGAATCTGGCGAATGGATCTCGAGGTGGCCTTGCACAAATCCGAGCTCTACGCTGGAATCGTGCGGCCGCTTACGGGGCCCCAGTGTGCGGATGTGGACGCATTCTTTGGGGCGGCGTGCCGCCTATTACCTGGACGCGCCCCAAAATGTGGTAGCGATAATGCTGATCCGGGGCTACCGCACGATCTCCGGCGAGGCGGGAGCCTCCTTGCCAGATTGCCACCGTGGCATCTGGAGGTCATAGTCTTTGCGCGCCTGTACGAGTGGCTCGCGGAGGCACTACACCGGGCCGGGGTTGCGGGTTGTTCGAAAGAGGTATCTCTTTCGCGGCCCCGGAACGTAAAGGGCAACAGAAGGAACATGGGTGGGTTTTAGTCAGTACAAGTCTGACATGCCCCCCCGCTCCGCCCAGAGCAGGGGAAGTCATTGGATGAGTTCCCACCCGAAAAAAAAAAAGGCACTACACCGGGGGGATACTGCCATGCCGCGGCAAATTGCCACTCAGCGGACAGACCTCCGGTCCCTCATGGTGGCATGGAGCTAGGCATGGCCTGTCGTAGGGTACGCCACAATAGTGGCGATTAGTCCCCTCTTTGGGGAGTGGCTGGAAAGGTGCCATGGCATCCTTCAAACGAACCGCGCCGCGGGAGACGCTACAGGCTTTGGGCGCCGCGAGACGATTCCCGGCCACCGTAGATGCGGGTAGAAAAGCAGCGGTGCCTGCCGGGGTTGCGGGTTGTTCGAAATACATACCCGAAACACAAAAGGGCAAAAGAAAAAACATGTTTTAGTCAGTTAAAGTCTGACACTCCGCCCAGAGCGGGTGAAGTTATTTGATGATGTCCTACCCAAAAAAAACTACGACAAACAAAACAATGCATGACAATGATCCATCTTCCTGCCCTTGTTCCATTCTATGTGTTTTTGCTGTCTTAATAGATAATGGTATGGAACCCTATGTGCGTAAGTCCGACTCACAATTGGCCAGTTTCTTTAATAGTATCTATATTATGTGAAACTGACTCCTGCAAGCCAGTTTTTTTTAAAGATTAACGTAGTTACTTATACTGCCGTGTGTCTACATTTTTGTAGTCGCAGTGTTTGTAAGAAACAATATCGACATGTATAATTACTACATGTGTATACGACGCAAAGACAAATTACTTACATTGAAAGTATCTTTTGTATGGCTATACTCATCTTTAATAATATTCCGGGGCCTATCATAACAATGGAGAATGTTACTAGGTATGCCAAATCGCTTGAAATGTTGTCTCAGTAAAGCCTGTATGTATACAAACACACTAGTTTCGTTGTAGTAAAAAAAACCTAGTAGTATGTATTGATTTTATAGGCATTCAAAGTTTCGAAAAATATCGAGCCCGCTAACAGTCACGTGACCGCTTGTGACGTCATTTCACAATGCGCCGCGCGTTGTATTTTTACATTTAGCCACAACACATGATTTCCTAGTATTTAGATTGGACTTTTTTAAAAGTATTAGTAAAGTAAAGTTAGTAGTACTAGTAGAACTAGTAGTAGTTATAATTTCAACGGTAAGGGCGCGCAACCACGAGCGGACTGAATGAGCCAGACTGAGCATGTTGTGTGATGACGTCACATCGTAACCGGCAGCCCGCGTCTTGTTTTACTTCTAATAATCAAAATTAGTTAACATTCTTCATTACGGAAATTAAAAAAAATCAAAAGAGTCTCTATGATCTGTTAGTAGATCTCTATAAAAGACTTCTTATTGGACAAATCACTGCTCCAATATAATTCCCCTCAGGTATTTGTTTTGTTTGGTTTTAGTTTTTTGTGAAATATTAATAATTTGTTAAATAATTTACCTACCTATATTCTTACATGACTATTCTATGCCCAAAGGGTGGGACAAAGCTGATCTATTTAATTATTTAAGACCTGTATTATGTACAAACCAATGATCCACAATAAAGATATTGAATTGAATTGTATTTCTAAAGGTTTTTCCTTATAAAAAAGACAAACAATTTAACGCAGCAGCCACATTACAGAAAGAGCTTGTGCCTAGCCCCTCAAGTTGATCTGTAGGTTAAGCAATGCTTGTGTAGGATGGTCTGTGGATGGGTGGCCACCCATTACATACTGTATTTCTTCCGTACCTTAGAAACCATGATTAACTGCTGGTACCGGCTGTCATTTGTAAATCATTAACAGTCATTACAGATAGTCAATGTCCCGAAAGTCTGACAACACGTCTTACCAAGGGATATCATATTATCCGGTAACTAACTGGGTTGTGGAGGTCAGATAAACAGTCTCTGTAAGTAAAATGCTGGTATTCAACTGCATCCGTTTATACTGGAAACCGACCCCAACATAGTTTGGAAAAAGCTAAGCAAATGTTGATATGGGTGATTATACAAAAGTTGGGTAACTCTTATGAATATTTTGTTTATTATGGTTATTAAATCATATTTCTACAAATTCGGGTGTTTATGATAGCATAAATAATAATAAATATATTGTTCCAAATCGGCCCAGCCACTTTTTTACGTAGATTGTGAGATATTTAAAAACTAAGTAGCATAATGTGGGGAGTAACTAGGATAATGTTAACGGTGGGTAATGCCTAAGGCATTAAGTCCACCTTTGTACAGTTTTTTACTTGTGCATAAAGTTTTAATAAATAAATAATGTGGGTCCTATATTCACATACACACACACACACACACTCATTATGCTAGTTGTGTTTTGTATTGTATCCCCCATGTCTGAGGCGTGTATTTTGTGTCTCTACTAGTTGCTAAAATGCGTTATTTTGCAAAATGTGTGTGTTACACACATTTTACAGCGAAACAGATAATTTATGTATATTGCAATAAATTAGGTGTGGATTTAATAGGTACTATTTCAATTACGTATTGTTTGAAAATAGTCACAATATGTTACTAAAGTTATGTTAAAAATACTATGTCTGATTTTTACAAAAACTGAAAAAACTGTCGGTTGAATATAAAAAAGCAGTAAAAAAATAAAAATTACTACTATCTTTTTTTAAAATAAGAATTAAGTATGTTAATAATGCATGGTTAAACAACAAAACATCTTAAAAAATGTAATGGAATTTTAATTGGATAAGTTTTCTACAAAGCTTGAGATACTAACAATAGAAAATGTTCTACTGAATAATTAAATGTATAGGACCTAATAAACCATCATTGAGTAAACACTAGAGACAAAGGAATTTAGAGAAGTTTAAATAAAGAACAAATATCACACTAATCTTTTTTCCCATGCATAAATAAGTCACTTTTTTTTTATACTTATCAAGGTTTGTGAAACCATGGTCATGAGTTGACAAAAATAAAACAAGTACCATACCTGGAGTTATTAGGCTGCTGTGTTGGTAATACATCAGTATAAAGCAGTGTGATCTCCCATCCATTCTGTGGGTTCCTCAGAAAATATATTCTCGTTTTTCCATTTGCCAATTTACGAAAACTTATTGCAATTGGAACCATAGTGGACAGACATGAAAGTTCCTTTCGTAAATCGTGAACCGCCTGCCGAACCTCGGCCCAGGAATACCGTTTTGAAGGAGGACGTATATATTCCACCGCTGCAGCTCCATCTCCAGCCCCTCTCACCTCCATTATATCAATTTCCATTAATTTCTACGCTGCCGAAAATCAATTCTCTTTCCTCGATAAATTCTTATTCATGATGTAACAAAGAACAATAGATGTCTGCACTTAGACACTTAATTCGACTAGTTAAATGAATATTTAAATAGTGATCTCATTATAATATTGAAATTACGTTGATTTGATTTTTGTTTCACTAAAAATAGGGCCAACACACTCGTTTTTGACTTTTAGTTGTCTTGCCAAATGGTCGCTGACCTCTATGTCGCTGCTGACCAATCGCGGTTCAACCAATGGTTTGTCTTATTGAAACTCACTCATTCCTATCTCACCTCGCAAACCATTTTCATCAATCTTCTCTCACTGGAAGTGTTAATAAATACCAAAGAAACTATGTTCTTTTTTTATTACATTTTTTTATTTGATAAGAAGATACTCTCCATACATTCACTGAGATATTATTTTTTTCATTGTTTCTGCAATTATGGGTGAAAGTCATGCGAGATCAAATTTGAGTTAAGTTCGGAATGTTCGGATACGCATTTCTTTTGAGATAGATAAAATGCATATTATTATAAGATAATTTATTGTATGATTTTATTTTTAACACGGTGATGATTTAAAGAAGGAACATAACAAAGTTATAATTTCATAAATTATAGAGAAAAAAGAAAATTTTGGAAATAATATACTTTTTAAATTATTATTTTCCGAGACACGTATCAAAACTTTGTAAAATTTGACAGATTTATCATTCGTTCGGAAACAATCAACGTAAGGAAAAAAAGAAATGAAATGAAAACTTATAATATAATGTAACCTTGTGATTTAAAATTTAATTTAATACTTAAGATTTGCCCGAATATTTTTTTAAGCATTGTTTTCCCACAAATCAATAATGAAAAGACTAACAGGATATGACAACACCTTGCTGAAATTACTGCAGTTCCGGCAACAATTGCCCGCCGAACTGTCAAACGGAATTATGTCGCTGTAGCGGCCGACGCGATCTGTTTTCTTTTCATTTTGCAATTCGTAAAAATGGCAAAAGTGCTGAATGTGATGCGGACTTGTGGTTTATTAATATATTTAATATTCTGTGTGAACGCCAATGAAAATAATGCCTCTGAACCACGGATAATATCGTTCAAACTGGACAGTAAAAAGTGTGATAACGTAAATTGTAAATATTTACTAAATATTAAGGGTGGTGAGTTTCTCGGGCATTATCCTTGGAGATTGACCCCAGTGAAAAGTTCAGGGGGTGGTGAATGTGATGTCATTTTCCCCGATTATGAACTAAAAGAGCTATCCACTACGCAGTGGTTGACGAAATTAGAAATTGTTTTACCTAAAATGGACTCGAAAGTATATTTTTGTGTTTATAAATATAACATGGAGAACACGAACAGTCCGTTTGGAGGGAGGTGGGTGCATCAGGGCACTGAACATTACATAGATGTGAAAAGCGAAGATTCGTGAGTATATTTTTGTTTCATTTTTCGACTTAACATTGTTTTCGACGCACAGCTGATTAAACTGTATTGGCGTCGATTTTCACATGGATAAAAATGAACAGTCACCTCTTCATTATAAATAACGTTATTTGGAAAAAACTCTGTCAACTTACATTAGAAAATTAACAAGAACAGCTGCATTTATATGATTTCTTCACATCATTTCAGGTCAAACACCTCCAACATGTCCTAGACTCTATACAGTTTTAATTTTAACTGAAAATCTTACAAAACCTTTGCAATATTATCAATTTTAACAATTATTAATCTGGGTCAGACATTCAGTAATTTGTTGCTTTGCCAAAATAATGAATCATTATCTGCTTTTTAATTATACAATTTTGTAAAATAAGTAATTAATTTGAAACCTTTTAAATATTAACTTTTGATTTCGGATAGCTTGTTTAGGCCAACAATCAGGTAAATTGTTGGCTTAATGTAGATATGGGATTGATTTCTTGAGAACCATTCACTACTGATTGGTTTATAAGACATCAATAATAATATAATTATGTGGGAACACTCTCAAGACTTGGCAGCTGGGATTCTGTTCCTGATGCTGATGGATTACTACTACTTATTTAAAAAAAAACAGAAATATTACATAAAATATGATTAAATAAAACTGAATAAAATAAAAATATTTAAACAAATATTAAGTTAATGCCAAGTCTGCCCATTAAAAAAACTACACATCCAAATACAGTATAAAAAAAGAATTCTGCATTTGTAAAGCATTTCAAAGTGACATTTTTTGAGAAAATAATATTGTTATTGACTTTTCTACTATAAAATATGATAATTTTATTCATTAGGCAGTAAGTAGTGGCCGCTCAACATCTGTGATGATCACTGTTCATTTCTGTATTGAAACTGGCAAATACTCCATAATAAATGTTGAAGACTTCTCAGAGTTCAGAGAAATAGTAAAAAAAGTGGCTAGTCAGACTTGTGCACCAAAGGTACCGAAACAAACTTGTGTGATATAAAAGGCCATATCTTTTGACAGCGTTGACTTAGAGGGCTCATCTTTCTACAGCTCCAAGGGACTACAGACTTGAATCATCATCTGCCTAGCCTTTTCCCAACTATGTTGGGGTCGGCTTCCAGTCTAACCGGATGCAGCTGAATATCAGTATTTTACATGGAGCGACTGCCTATCTGACCTCCACAACCCAGTTAGTACTGGGTAATGCGATACCCCTTGGTAAGAATGGTTGTCAGACTTTCGGAACACTGACTGCCTGTAACAACTGTCAAAGATCTACAAATGACAGCCAGGACCAACGGCTTAACGTGCTTTCCGAGGCACGGAGGAAACTCGGTATGTAACGGGTGGTCACCCATCCACAGACCAACCTAGGCAAGCGCGGCTTAACCTAAAGATCGAACCGAGCGGCTGCTATTATTTAGCCACAAGCTCCTCGAGCCTCCACGAGCTATTCAAGACTACAGACTTGAATACATATTTGTAATTTCAACTCTATACCTCCATGTGTTTCTTGACAGACAGCAACGTGATTCAGTAAAGGTTCTGATTTTTTCCTTTTGAGGGATGGTACCCTTAAACCACTAAACTCTGACTAAATCCTCTGTACAAAGGGGGTGAATATTTGTTTCTTAAGTGATATATTTGTTCCACATTAAGTAATTTTATGTGGTAAACTATGAGCAAATGTCCATTCAAACAATTTTGTTTAAAATAACTCCAAAGTATTTGTAAGTTGGTATTGTCACTGCCAGGGTTGCAGGTCATGTGAAAGAGATACTGCGGTTCCAGAACACAAAACGTAAAAAAAACACATTTAGTCGTTAAAAGTATGACACTTCCAAGCCTTCCAAGCTTCAAGCTTCTCCGCCCAGAGTGGAGGAAGATATTTGATGATTCCCCATTCCTAAAAAAAAGCGTGTGATGTAATCTCATGCCAACAGGTAATGATAGACTGGATCACTAATATGCTAAGTGAACGAGTGGTTCGCCTTGCAGAAGTACGGGAGATGGCCTTGATAGCGAGAGGCTGTCCTCAAGGAGGGGTACTTTCTCCGCTCCTCTGGAATTTGGTGATAAATGACCTCATCACAAAACTCAACGCGAACCACTTCTTTACAATCGGGTACGCAGACGACCTCACCATCCTCATTTCAGGGAAGGTGACGGGGACAATCTGCAACCTTACCCAACAGGCCCTACGCATCGTTGAAGGATGGTGCAGGGATTTCGACCTGTCTGTAAACCCCAATAAAACTGAACTAGTCATGTTCACCCAAAAGCGAACACTAGGACCTTACCGCCTACCCAAACTATTCGATACTGAACTCCAATTAGCCAGTGAGGTGAAATACCTAGGCGTCATCCTGGATAGTAAGTTGAACTGGAGCAGTCACTTAGACAATAAACTAAACAGAGCCTGTATCACCTTTTGGCAGTGCAGAGGGATGATAGGTAAGAGGTGGGGGCTGTCTCCCAAAATCATCCTCTGGCTTTACTGCGCGGTAATCCGACCTATGGTCACGTACGGGGCCGTGGTATGGTGGCCCCGCACCAAATTGGTGACAGCCTCAGCTAAACTTCAACGTATGCAGAGGCTTGCCTGCACGGCGATCACTGGCTGCATGAGGACTACTCCGACTGCAGCCCTTGAAGCCATGCTAGAACTCCCACCGCTCCACCTGTTCATTCAGCAGGAGGCAACGACGGCGGCATTACGTCTCAAAACACTGCATTTATGGGGTAAGAAATATACACAGCATACCAAGGCGCTGGAGGAGTTCTACAACGAGTTCCCAATAGCCAAAGCGATAAACGATCGGATACCCAAACAATTCGTATTCGATAAGAAATACAAAATCCAGCTCCATGAAGACCACCGTTGCGAAGGGCTATGCCCCGCAGAGGTAAGAATCTTCACAGACGGATCCAAAACAGGTACTGGCACGGGAGCCGGAGTCTTCTCAGAGGACCTCAACATCCACATAGCCGTACCTCTGGGGGTCCACAACACGGTGTTTCAGGCAGAATGCATGGGCATCTCCCTAGCCGCGTCAGCCATCACGGCAAGGAAGGTTGAGGGCCACTCTATTCGCATACTTTCGGACAGCATGGCTGTACTGCAAGCACTAAACAGCCAAACAGTCAATTGTGGGCTAATACATGAGTGTCACCAGCGCCTAAATAAGGTTGGTAATCTCAACAAAATAACTATCCAATGGATCAAAGGACACAGCGACTCCCGAGGCAACGACGCTGCGGACGAACTTGCTAGAAGGGGATCGAGCATGGTACCAGTGGGACCCGCACCTATCGTGCCACTACCATTTGGGTACCTACGTACACTGGTAAGGAAACGCACCAGAGAACAACACCACAAACTGTGGCTGGACCACGGTGAGTGCAGGCAGGCCAAGGAAGCTCTTCCTAGTATCGACGGCCGCTTCACTAAACAGGCGCTACGGATGACAAAACCACAGCTGCGCACAATTACAGCAGCCATTACTGGCCATGGCTCTTTTAATAAACACCTCTTTGTCTTAGGAGTCACAGACAGCCCACTGTGCCGAGCCTGCATGGAGGTAGACGAAACAGCAGCCCACGTGCTTCTGCACTGCCCAGAGGTTGCCCCATACAGGGCAAAGTACTTCGGTAACCCAGGTACTCTTCGCGAGATCGTCAGCAACACCAAGGCGCTGCTGACGTTTTTCGCGGAGCTGGGGTGGATCGAATAATATTCCCACCCATACGCAAAATACGCGCCTCAGACGTGGAGTTGCGGACACCAGCCCGTTATACAATACAATACAATACAATACAATCTCATGCCAAATGCCAGAACTGATTACTAGAGCCATCTTGGTTGATTCTGATATGCTACAGCAGACAATTGTTACTACATAAATCCTTACTAATATTATAAAAGCGAAAGTGAGTTTGTTTGTTACATCTTCACGGCTCAATGGCTGAACCGATTTTGATGAATTTTTGTACAGAGATAGTTGGGACCCTGGAGACGGACATAGGCTATTTAAAAAAATATATTTAGATATGAGGGAGAGAGAGGGAAGAAAAGGGAAAACTTAGCATTGCTATTACAATAAATAAGGCGCTAGGGCAAAAACTACAGGTAGCAGGTACCTGTAAATCAGGAATTGTGTTACCCCGAATTTAACGCGAATATATATTTTTTATTCTTTTATTTGATTGCAGGCTTCTATCCTCAAAGGCAAGTCAGCCTCATCATAACTTAAACTAAATTTTAAACTAAACTACACACTTATGATACAAATTATTATTCTACACTAAACAAATCAGCAAGGAGAATTGCTATTTCCAGTGAGGGTTGTGCTAAAATTTGAACATATGGACTGATATCGTATTCTTTTAATTTTAAGATACTTCATAGTATTTCTCTTTCTTTCTTTTTCTTAGGACACTCTACTAGTACCTATATGATGAACATCTTCAACCGTTCCACACGTTTCACAGTTGGGAGAATTTACTTTCTTCATTAAAAATCCAAACCTTCAGGATGGCAAGTGACCAGAGCGCAATCTATGAAGCAAAACAATATGACACCATAGATAATTTATTGCATTTTTGTTACTATGGGAACAAAGCAAGCATATACAATAAAACGTAACATAAATAATTTACTGTTAACTGCGAAACATTAATTGGATTATCTGGAAATATTGATTGGATTTTTGTTATAAAACAGCTGCTAATTGCCAAGTGCTAAGTTACCATCTGAAGTATCAATATTTCCAGAGTTCATCATCTATCTAGCCTTTACCCAATTATGTTGGGTTTGGCTTCCAGTCTTACCAGATGCAGCTGAATACCAGTATTTTACATTTTACGACTGCCTATCTGACCTCCACAACCCAGTTATAACTGGGTAATATAATACCCCTCGGTAAGACTGGTTGTCAGACTTTCGGGACACTGACTACATGTAACGTGCTTTTCCGAGGCACGGAGGAAACTCGGTATATAACGGGTGGTCACCCATCCACAGACCAACCTAGGTAAGCGCGGCTTAACCTAAAGATGGTACCGAGCGGCTGCTACTATTTAGCCACGAGCTCCTCAATGTTCCCAGAGTTGCGGGGCATAAAAGGAACATGGGTGGGTTTTAGACAATAACAGTTCAACTCTCTCCCCTGCGGCTGTTTGTGTATGTGAGTTTATATGTTTGTAAACGCACCCACGATACAGGAGCAATTCCTATAGTGGGGCAACGATTTTTTTAAACAAAACATATTGCCCAGTTCAGGAATCGAACTTAGGACCTCATGCTCAACCATCGCGCTTGCGACCACCAGACCAACAAGTCTGATGATGAATGAATATAAATGCATAAAAAATACGAAAGAAAGAGATAAAAAAACGTTGTTATCAGTAACTAATGAAAGGGAAACTACACCGGCCGCTGCTACCGTTTGATAAGATATAAAACAGATAATCCTTACTAATATTATAAAAGCGACCCTGGAGACGGACATAGGCTATTATTTTTTTTGAGAAATGAAGGAAAAAGAGGGAAAAAAAAGCGAAATTTAGCTTTGCTATTACAATAAATCAGGCGCAAGGGCAAAAACTACAGGTAGCAGGTACCTGCAAATCAGGAAAGGGGAACTGTGTTACCCCGAATTTGACGCGAGCGAAGCCGCGGCAAAAGCTAGTATTATCATACACTTGTGCAGTAATAACCGTATTATTAGGTAGTACAAGCCGAAACGCAGTTTAATCAGCACTGCATCGACGGTGACTCATTGTTACGACGCATGCGTCTCACCATTTTTGCACACTAAGCGTAGTGTGAAAAAATGGTGAGACGCAGTTTGGTCGGCACGTTTTTTTTCTTCTGAATGGCATCTCGCAGTTCAACCTAGAAGGTTGTCGTCTGCTTAACCGGGCGATTCCTGTGGATGCCTTTAAAATTAAGACCTCCAGCCAAGGCATAAAATTTACAAACTAAGCGACTACACGCTAAGGGGGGACAGCAAAGGGACAGGCTGGATCTGAGTGAGTTGGTCGGCTTTGCACTGACTGCGACACTAATATCTACATTGACACACAGGCAACTTCCCTCTCTATTTTTAACCGACTTCAAAAAAAGGAAGAGGTTCTCAATTCCACTGTACGTATTTTTTTGGATGTTTGTTAAGCGATTTTTACGTCGATTGTGGGACGATTATAAAAAAAAAATGTTTTTAATCGATAGTGTATTGTCCCGAAATTGTTTGGGTAATAAATTATGAGTTATCTTATATAATACATAGGTATATTTTCTTCTCATGTATATGGACGAAATGCTACTATGTCAATGAAAAATTATTCCTTACTAAAGTGAGTTAGTTTGTTTGTTACGTCTTCACGTCTAAATTACCAAACCGATTTTGATGAATTTTGGTACTGAGATAGTTGGGACCCTGGAGACGGACATAGGCATAAAAGTGAGAAAAGGGGGAGAAAGAAGCAAGAAAAGAGGAGAGAAAGGTAATCGATGTCGATTATCACAGGGGTTAAAGTTAGCGTTAGACCAAAGTAACTATGCCACGCGGACGATGTCGAGGGCGGAAGCTAGCGGTAATATTAAATAAAATAAAATAAAAAAAGGTTTATTGCAGAAACTAGTACAACTTTTACAGTAAATATTACATTTGGACCTCCTTTTAAGTAAAAGATGTAAGTACCTGAGCTAGCAGGTCCCGCTCTCCAATAACAGTTAAGAAAATAGTACAAGCGGTGCACAATAAAAGAGAAAAAAAATAAACCATAAATAAAAAACTTAAATTAAACAAAAAAGACCAAATAACATAAAAAAAAGAAAAAAATTAAATAAAATGACAAATAAAAATTAAAAGAGGGAGAAGTAAATGATGCCGTGACGTCTGACAGGGGAGAATGGAAGAAGAAAACGTGTTGCGCCGACCACGTATCCTCGTGAGACCCAGAGGGTTCCCTACGCATTAAAACCGAACAGTCTGTTTAAATGAACAAAATTTATAGTGCTTTAAGTCCCGAGACTTGTTGTTGAAAATTTGACACGTTAGAGTTATTGGTTTGAAGTGAGACTTTCAGGGCATAGTTATGAAAGTAAATAGATGCCGTTTTATACACTTTAATTTTTATTGTCTAAAGATTTCAGCTTAATTTAAAAAAAATATGAATGATTTCGTAATATGTCCATTTAAACGGCTAGTAGGCTTTAATACGAACTCATCCGGTAAAAGCTGTTGGATTGAGTCGCCATCTTTATTTTGGGTATTTTAGAGGGCGCGTCGGTCTCACGAGGATATAGAATGGGACAAGGGCAGAAAAAATTATGACACTTTTACTGACCAAAACCTACTCATGTCCTTTCTTCTGCCCTTTATGTTCCGCGGTATCTCTTTCGAACAACCCGCAACGCCCCGGTTGTCTTCTGCTTAAGCTTCCATTTAAGACCCCTGTCCAGGCACTCAGAAACTAAAGTGTGAAGGTTAGAAACATACCGCTAAGCAATGTTAAATGGCTTCTAGTTATGTGTGCGTGCCTTTTAAGTACGACCTTGACACCCGAACTGTACAGTGCGCAAATCTTCTATGTCAGTACGGTTGGTCGCACGTCAGTGTTAGTGAAACTTGTCCTCCAATTGCGCGATCTGAAGGATATTGAAGGAATTTTCTGCTGATCCTTGAAATAATGAAGGAATTAAACATGTTTTATTTATTTGGTACACACTAAAAGTGCATGCACAAACATAGGTTACACTTGATAAGCTGCAATTTTTTTGGCGCAGTTGGGTAAAAAAAGCTTAAATCCAAACAGCAACAAAAATACGTGTGGCACTCGGGGACTGCCGCGGTAAAGCTATTGCATAGCATTTTTTATCAACTTATGCAATAAATAAAAACAATCTAAATAAAATATTTAAAAAGTACTTCCAATGAAAACTAGTCGCAAAAAGAAACATTATTTTATCAACTTAGACAATAATTAAAAAAAATAAAAACTAAATATAATATTTAAAAAGTACTTCCAATGAAAAGAAGTCGCAAAAATAAAAACAAGACCTTGGGTTTGATCCAGCGTAATGTCGATTGACTATCCGATTCTCTACCAAACACGCTATTAGAACATTAGAATCGGGATTGAAATAACTGACCGTATTGTGTAAACGACGTTAGACAATGCACGGCCTTCAAGCCACACCTCCGTGCCCTACGGAGTGGGGAGCGTCAGGTTTTTTTTCGTTACGGAATTTCTGGATTCGGTCCCCGCGCTCAAGGCCCGCGATAGAAGCTAGCTTATAAAGAAGTGGTCGGCTCAGTTATAAAATGTGTCAGGTCATGGACTAGCGATATTCTGGGCACCTACATTTATAGAGCAAACATTCGAGAACTAGATATTGTTGATTTACAAACAAAAGATGCCATTATTTTTGTTTCCGTATCTTTTGTTAACGTAACTTTTGTTAACGTATTATATTATTTTACGTTTTGTAAAGTAAGCAATGACTTATTGTCGGGCCTACGCTGTCCTCTCATACTTAAGTACTAACGCTGTAACAACAACGTTGTAAAACCAAATGATTTTAAAAGAGTAACCATGGAGTTTCTTGCCCATTCTTCTTCATAGGAAACTACCAACCCGAACCGTGCATCTTTTCTCGACGTTTTATAATAGACCATGTAGGCCTATGTGAAATAAAAATATTTTTATTTTGATTTTGATTTCATAAAATCCTCTGAAAAGCCTATTTTTATCTCAGTAGGACCAAAACTTTCAAATGAGCAGATTTTGTATAGCGGAATCCCTTGAGTACCAGAAAACTTTAAATGGGTGATAATAAACCGATCACTGTCAAAAAACAGTAACTATCCGTTTTGATTGTAGAGTATACATGTAGGCATAATCAATCCTAGGACGTCCCCTTCTGGGCTTCAAGCTCCCTCTTAAGAGACTGCGTGGGCCATATGTATGGCACACAAGTTGGCCAAGACTTGGTTGAGTGCTGGAAGTATAGTTTTTTTTTGCGGATGGGAAATTATCAAATAACTTCCCCGGAACTGGGTGGATCGTGGGGATTGTTAGACTTTTACTGACTAAAATCCACCCATGTTCCTTCTTTTGTCTTCTGTTTTCCGGGGCCGCGTTATCCCGTTAGAACAACCCGCAACCCCGACAGGCGGTGGCCCTGGCAGGCCCCTTTGCTTTGCTGACATCTCTTTGAGGGGCGCGTGCAACACGAACGCGCTGTCGACACGGCCTGTCCTCATCAAACGGACGGTGAGCTTGGAAGTATGGATGTTTTCTCGAGATAAATGGTCTTGACAGACAGCCAGACGGATATCAAAGTGATCCAATAAGGGTTCCGTATATTCCTTTTGGGGTACGCAACCTTAAAAATGTTTTTCTTCAATCACAGATGGATAACGCCATTTTAGCAAACGCACAAGATGAACAACCCCAGCGACATTATTATGTTTGGCAGCCTACTTGAATACATTAGCATAGTTTTTTATGACAGCGTATTACCGGGTGTCTATAGTGTGGCGAGCTATGCCACCCTCAACCCCCATGACCTTTGAACTACGCATAAATGTGGCCTAGATATGGTAGTTCTACTGGCAAAGTATTAGCACAGAATGGAGGACAGAATGTTACTCGTTATGAGGAGCTCGTGGCTAAATAATAGTAGCCGCTCGGGTCGATCTTTAGGTTAAGCCGCGCTTGCCTAGGTTGATCTGTAGACGGGTGACCACCCGTTACATACCGAGTTTCCTCCGTACCTCGGAAAGCACGTTAAGCCGTTGGTCCCGGCTGTGATTTGTAGATCTTTGACAGTCGTTACAGGTAGTCAGTGTTCCGAAAGTCTGACAACCAGTCTTACCAAGGGGTATCGTATTACCCAGTATAAACTGGGTTGTGGAGGTCAGATAGGCAGTCGCTCCATGTAAAATACTGATATTCAGCTGCATCCAGTTAGACTGGAAGCCGACCCCAACATAGTTGGGGAAAGGCTAGGCAGATGATGGAAGACAGAATGTTACGCGAAAGGATAAAGTAAGAAACGAGAACATAAGATGAAGTCTGAAAGTAGCGCTAGTGACTGAAAAGTTGGGTGGTAATCGGTTTAAGGTAAATAGACGTACCACGAATCTTGACGACCTAAATAACGCCCTATTGCAGGTCCATAATTGGTTTACTGCTAATAACTTAGTATTGAATGGAAAAAAAACGAAATGCATAAGATTCGCTCTACCAAACGTCAAAAGTAGTGATTGTGACATAGTATTAAATCAAGAGAAACTAGAATTCGTCAATAAAACTGTTTTCTTAGGCATCACACTCGACTCGAGGCTACAGTGGGGTCCTCATTTAACATCTCTTGCAGGACGGTTGAGTTCAGCAGCATATGCCGTAAGAAAAATCCGTCAATTTACTGATGTAGATACCGCGCGACTAGTCTATTTTAGTTATTTTCATAGTATAATGTCATACGGTATTTTACTTTGGGGACGGGCTGCAGACATTGAGTCTATATTTATTCTGCAGAAAAGAGCCATCAGAGCCATGTATAATCTACGTAGGCGCGATTCTCTAAGAGAACTGTTTAAAAAAATTAACATCATGACAGTACCTTGTCAATACATCTATGAAAACATCATGTACGTTAGGAAAAATCTGCATCTATTTAGTAAAAGAAGTGACAGACATCACTATAATACTAGAAATAGGGACCAACTGGTTCAGCCAGGTTTCAGGCTAGCTAAAGCAGACTCCTCTTTTATGGGGTACTGTTTAAAATGTTACAATAAAATACCTCCACACATCCTACAACTGAATGAATCGAAGTTTAAATCTTGTATTAAACGCACACTATGTAGGCAAGCATACTATAAGTTGGGGGATTACATTAATGATAAAAATGCTTGGCTCAATGCCGGTCCTGCTCCACAACCATAGGGGCAAACTAATTAATCATTAATCAGCATCTGAAGTTATTGTGGCAGCTGAAGAAGATTGTAAGACTTTCTTTGCATTGTATAGACTCAATTTCCTAATATTGTATAATTGTAATGCCCATGTGTGAGTTCTATGTAATTTTATTGACTCGACGGTTGCCCTGGTGGTTGAGAGATTGTCATGCTCACTTAAATGTCTCGCTGATGGATGGCTGATGGTGTCGGGTCATTTAGCTCCCTTCAAAATGGTCGAGCTGAATGGGGCTGATCCATACGTCATGTTCGTGAACGGGCGCTGTCAGTTGTGACTGGTCATCTATTAGCCGCCACGGTTTGTTTTAATTAATTAATTTATCTATTAAACTCTTGTTTTTGCTTTTACTCTGGACGCTCTTAATGTGCTCGTTTTTCTACATCGTTCTCACATGTATTTATAATCACAACATGAATGATTTATCCATGATTTTGTTAAAATATTATGATTTAAAAGAGTGTCCATGGAGTTTCTTGCCCATTCTTCTCCATAGAGATCTACACTTTGGAATGGGCAACTACATTACTTTCACAAGTTATTATGTCTTGTGACTGGGACTGTAGCAGCATCATTTTTTTTTTGTTCTTGTTTTTATGACATTCAAAAGTGCCTGTAATGGTCTAATTGAAATAAATGATTTGAGTTTGAGTTTGAGTTCAATCAATCAATCAAAATATTTTTATTTCACATAGGCCTTCATGGGCACTTATTAAACGTCGAGAAAATGTAAACTGTTCGGGTTCGTCGTTTCCTATGGAGAAGAACCGGCAAGAAACTACAAGGTTACTCTTTAAAAAATAATTTGAACACCTATACGGATTTAGCTGAAATTTGGTATGAAGATAGTTTAAATCCTTTTTTTTTGGGTAGGGAAATCATCAAATAACTTCCCCCGCTCTGGGCGGAGCGGGGGGAGTGTTAGACTTGTACTTACTAAAACCCACCCAAGTTCCTTCTATTGCCCTTTACGTTCCGGGGCCGCGGTATCTCTTTCGAACAACCCGCAACCCCGGCAGGCGGAGGCCCTGGCAGGCCCCTCTGCAGCTTATACACTGAATAAACATATAGGCTACTTTATCCCGGTCTACGCAAGTGAACCCACGAGGCGCAGCTCGTCTAAAAGAATATTATAAAGAGGAAAGATTTATTTTGTTCGATCGAATAAGCTCCAAAACTACTGGACCGATTTTAACCATTTTTTCACTAATAGGAAGCTACATTATCAGGAAGTAACATAGACTATACAACATCACGCTACCACACACGAGAGCGGGTCAGTAACTAAAACCGCGCAAGACAGCTAGTCTAGCTAGGCACGATGCACGTTCCTGGTTGCTTCTAAAAACCTGTCTCCTTTTCTGCCTGTCCTGCAAAACCACTTTCTTCTATCAGGATTTAAAGAAGCAAATGCTAGAGCTGTGCAGGTGGCTACATACTGGTCTAATACAATATGAGATTCATCGACACGAAAACATGAAGAAGAAGCCTGTCTCCGCTCGTGGTTTGGGGCTGACCTTCTGTATGGTTATCCTGTGGTATTAGTTAGCCTTGACATGGCTTAAGCTGCTTACGTAACTGCCAAACCTTTGCCGAGACCGCTTAATCAACTTTAGTGAAACAATTTTTTAAGAGACGAAAAAGTTGGAGGCTCTCAATTCGACATGTATGTTTTTTATGGAAGTATGACCACGCATAACTTTTGACTTAGACGTCCTATTTGATTTTTTTTTCTTTTTAATTACGTTGTTTAATGCAAAGACCAGTTGCAAAAAGTTTCGTGAATACTTTGGCAGTCGGAATATATTCAGTAATTCAGTTATGGAACTAGCCAGGAGCAACCAGAGAAACTTCCACTAAAGACAGGCAGCGTCGACGGCGCGTTCGTTTTCCCCGCGCGTTTCAAAGTGATCTCAACAAAGCAGACGGGTCTACCGGGGTTGCGGGTTGTATGAAAGAAATACCGCGGCGCCGGAAAACAAAAGACAAAAGAAGAAGCATGGATGGATTTTAGTCAGTACAAGTGTGACCCTACCCTACGTCTAGAGCGGGGGATATTATGATTACCACCACCAATACCACCTCTAAAAAAAAATGGAGAAACCTCCTTACAAAGCGAAAATGCTCCTGTTGTCCTTCGCGTACTGTTCGGGCGTCGTTTCGGAGCAGTGGGACTCCAGCTTAAGTTTTCTGACTCTCGACTCCTTGAAAGTTCAAAAGTGCCTTTAAATGGCGAGACTGCTCTCTCAAGTGGTGATCTGTAATGTTCCACGAACGAGGAGACACTTAGGCTTATTGCCGCTTCAGACGGAATGACAAAAGATTGGGCGTCTTGTTGGCGCGTCAGCCTCCTATTGGTCGACTGATGCGCCACGTCGGAGCGTTGCTTTCTTTAAATAAAGAATAAAGTTAGCGGTAATGTTTTCAGATCCACACTATTCTATTTATCTTTTATTATTATTACTTATTTACATCATAATTATATCGTTATTTCACATTTATATTATTATTATTTTATCACTAAGTACCTACTTACTTATTTATTTGTACTTGTTGCCATCGTCCGTGTGTCACTGCGGGTGCCAACTGAAAACCAGCGTTGGGTGTCTGACGCCTAGCATATGCTGAGTTGGTAACCCTTTCGTTATGGGCACGCTCAGCGCAACCTTGTCCATGTTTTTCCGTTCCGTGTACCTTTTTTTTTTCTTTTGCTGTTGTGTTGTGTCTGTTTCGAATAAATATTTTTCTATTTTTTTCTTTCTATTACTTATCCTATTCTACTTCCTACTATAATCCTACTTCCTGCTTATAATATTATAAATGCGAATGTTTGTGTGGATGTAAGGATGTTTGTTACTCTTTCACGTCAAAACGGCTGAACGGATCTTGATGAAATTTGGCACAGAGGTAGAATATAGTCTGGAATAACACATATGATACTTTTTTTTGATATTACGCGGGCGAAGCCGCGGGCACCAGCTAGTTTGTTAAAAACAGGAAATGATGCACGCTACCAATGGCAGTTAGCTTGTAGTCCGATTCTAGGCTTAGATTACCATTGACACGCTAAGATGATTTTTCAATTGAAATAAACTAGGCATGGACTAACTATATCCGAAAAATAACTTGTGGTATGGTGGTATCTCAGACAAATTCTGAACGAGTGTTAATTTTTATTAGAGTTCGGATAAACTCGTGATATTTGGGATATTTGTTGCGCGCGTCGCTGCATCGGTGCCTCCAATAGTAAGGTCGGAGTAACTCGGAAATAGAATATGTTAGTTTTTATGAAAGGGAAGAAGTTGATGTGTATCCGCTTAGGGATATATATCCGAAGATATAGATATGTCCAGAGTTACCCATGCCTAAAGTAAACGTCTGAATTGAGTGAGAATCCAATTTACAATGAATTGCCTGATGTCGTTAAGAAGCTCCCTATTTATCTATTTAAGATTAAATCTCAAACCAACCCAGCCGCCGCGGGAGACGCCCACGACTCTCGGCCACCGTAGATGCGGGTCTGTGGACTGTGAGCAATGGGCCTGTCGTCACTGTCCGTCCGTCCAGTGACGACAGGCCGCGTCGACGGTACATTAGTTTTTTTTTTTTATGAATGGCATCTCGCAGTTCAACCAAGGAGGTTGTCGTCTGCTTAACCGGGCGAATCCTGTGGATGCCTTAAAAATTAAGACCTCCAGCCAGGGTGTAAAACTTACAAACTAAGCGACTACACGCTCGCGGGCACCCCCTGTGGGGTACGAGCCTCGGCTTAGGGAGTCGCTGAGGGACAGCAAGGGACAAGCTGGATCTGAGTGATATTATTTAAGGGCTGATTTGGACTTACTGGCTCAGCAGCGCGGGCTGGCTCTTTCAAGGGACGGGTGGGGGTACATTAGTGTTCCACACGCGCCTTAAATATCTATGTCAGCAAAGCAGAAGTGCCTGCCAAAGCCACGGCCTACCAGGGCTGCGGGTTATTCGAAAGAGATAACGCGGTACGGGAACATATAGGGCGAACATAAAGTGACGGCACGGTTGGCGCAGTGGCTGAGCGATTGACTGCTGCGCTGCGTGTCGCGGGTTCGATTCCCGCACGGAACAAGTATTTGTATGGCCTACAGGTAGTTGTTTCGTTCACGCACGATAATGTGGAACAACGCTTTTAAAAAAAAAAACTATTGAACTTGTGTTATGCAAATACATAAATGAATTCGCTGTGAACACGACTGAAACCCGTCGCGTAGTTTGTGTCAAGACCTTGACCCTCTCGGGAAGTAACCTCACTACCACCTCGCGAGCTGGCTCGCCCTACCCCCAGGTGGCCGATTTTAGGGTGGGCCGCGCTACCCCTTGGCCTAGTAAACAAGAATGAGTTAAGTACTTATGAGAAAAGTTTTGTATGTTATATAATCCTTACTAATCTTATAACAACGAATGTGAGTGTGTTTGTTACGTCTTCACGCCTAAATGGCTAAACCGATTTTGATGAATTTTGGTACAGAGATAGTTGAGATAGAGACGGACATAGGCTATTGTAAAAAAAAAACTGAAAAATGAGGGAGAAAGAGGAATTTTCATACAAATCGGTCCAGCCGTTTCAGAGGAGTATGGTAACTTACACTGTGACACGAGAATTTTATAACATTACTAGCTTTTGCCCACGGCTTCGCTCGCGTTAAATTCGGGGTAACTCAGTTCCCCTTACCTGATTTGCAGGTATTTGCTACCTGTAGTTTTGCCCTTGCGCCCTATTTATTGTAATAGCAAAGCTAAGTATTCCCTTTTCTTCCCTCTTCCTCCCTCATTTCTCACTTTAAAAAACAAATAGCCTATGACCGTCTCCAGGGTCCCAACTATCGGTACCAAAATTCATCACAATCGGTTTTGCTATTTAGGCGTGAAGACGTAACAAACTCACTTAAATTGATATTTGGTTATTGTGAGTGTTAACATGTAAGGAACCCTCCGTACGCAAGTGTGAGGACCTGACAGGTCCCTCTGCTTTGCTGACATCTCTTTGAGGCGCGCGTGAAACACTAACGCGCCGTCGACACGGCCTGTCGTCAATAGACGGACGGACGGTGAGCTACCCATTGCTCACCGTCCATAGGCCTGTATCTACGGTGGCCGGGAGTCGTCTCGCGGCGCCCGAACATTTAGCTGACCCATGGCTCACGGCTACGATAAGTAACCATTATGCATTTCACTAACCTGATTAATATTCTACTAGGCACTCCTATCATCTCTCGTATAGGATTGGCAGGTAGCCAATATCGCCATGCGTATAGACGATAGGGCGGCACGTGTTTGTGTCAGACGTCACATGTAGGGTTGACACCTTTTTTGATGGCCAAAATAAACGGGTATGATTTAAGCTGTCACCAATTTAATTCATTTTGTGTTTCTTAAATAATAGGGTTTGCCCTCAAAATAGTAGATTAGTCACCAAAATGTAGTCAGCAAACAATATAAAATCAATTCCACAATAAATTACCGAAAATCATGGAGATATACTTAGGGTCTAGTACCAAATAATTGTTTTTGTATAAATTATAATAGGTTTGTCCTAATAAGCATTTAAGCAAACTAATTGAAAGGGTCCGTGGGTTACGCCCCCGGTGTGTTTTGCCCCCGTGGTGGAAGCCCCCGATTTTAAATTAAGTTATTATAGTTGATTTCGCCGAAATAAAAATATTTTTTACTAGATACAGACGATGAAAAAAGTGTTTCGGAACCAAATACGTAGACAAACTTACTAAATAAGTATTCTAACTAACACAATATTGGATACTATAAACATGCTACAAGGATATTCACTTTATTACTATATTACAATTATTTACTTTAGATGCATTACTTTGTACTTTGTCTAAACGAGGCGCCCGTGCCCGGCCAAACTGGTTTTACACAATAGCCAGATCGAATTCTAAAAGAAAGAGATAGGTAGTCAAAGAAAGGGAAAGATAGGGTTGAAAACAATAGAGTCCAGGGTGACGGACAGTGAAAATAGCAAACATAGCGATGGGCACTATTTCTATCCCTTTCCCACATAGTTGCAATATGTTACTGATAAGAAAGTTTAGTCGGTCATGTTAACTCAAAATGGCAAGTCCAGGTCCTTCACGGGGTTTAGCACAAACCAATTACAAAATAATTTCAAATAAACTAGGTGGAAGAACGTTACTACATGTCGGATTTGCTTATAATCTTCATAGGAAAAATAATAAATCGAGTGTGTGGACATGCGTAAATAAAAGACATGGCAAGTGTAGTGGTTCTATAAAATTAAGTGAGGAAAGTGACAATGTACAAATCAAAAGGTTTTATTTGTTATCAAAGTTGTATTTACGTAGATACCTATTATTATTTATTAGACATTTAATTTAATTTTTATTACATATTAAGTACCTACGTATTACCTATTATTACCCATTAGTACCTATTATTAGATAAGCAAACGTTTGTTACACCGACATTGTTAATAAAGATTTATAATAATAAACTATGATTTTGATTTTAATAATGAACCATGACTTAGACATTTTTTATAATAGGTTACACTTTGCTATCTGACTGTACTTTTGATAAAAATATTTAACTAATAAATATTATAGTACTAAAACGAAATCGGGGGCTTCCACCACGGGGGCAAAATACACTGGGGGCGTAACCTACGGACCCAATTGAAAGAGATCACCAATAAACTATATTATATCTCTTTTTTCTATCAATGCAAGTCGATTCTGCCACAGGACGTCACAGTTTTAACCTAACCTAACCTAGCCATTTCTGCCATCTGCGCCAAGCGATCGATTTATTTGGTGACAGATCTACCATTCTGAGCACCAAGCTATTATTTAAGTAATAAAACTATTATTATAAGAACGAAGTTTATATTCATGTAATGCACTACAATTTTATTGGTAATCCATCTCATATTTTACACATTATTTTAACAATAATTTGGTAATTCATACCTGGGAACACTCTTTGTTTATCTGAGAACGAAAATATTTCGTGGCGATAGATCTATTTATTAGGTGATACAACTTGATGACAAATATAAATTTTGGTGACAAAAAATAGACTACATTGGCTATTAAAGGTAGAAAAAAAAAACGTACAGACGACGGCACGTCAACCTATTCTAAACTATTATAACCTACCATGACGTCTTAAAGCAGAACTTATTTCACTGAGGGAAAGAGACAGAGCTATACAGGGTGTCTAGCACCATCTCTTTCTCACACAGGAATAAGAACTGCTATAAGACGTCATGGTAGGCCTAAAGATCTCTCTACAAGGGATCGCACACCGTGGCAGAGAGATCAGGTTATAATGGTTTTGTGTAGGTAGATGTGCCGGCGAGTGTACGTTGTGTAAAATAAAGTAGTCTTTGTTCAGCTTTAATACGAGTACCGTTTGAAAATATATTTCTCATTACTTTTAGCCAATTTTAAGCAAAAAATTATTTTCACTGAATATCTCCTCAGCTTCTTATCATTCAAAAATTAAATTAAAATAAATAAATACATGTTCTCTCGTTCTGTTTACGCAAAAAATCTTACAATATACCTGTTTCTGCATATTTTATGTCAAGATAAATTAGAATTACGCAAAATAAAGTGTTTTCGCGATTTCACAGTTACCTGAAATAACGTATCGTAATATTATAAATGCGAACGTTAATGAGGATGTATGGATGTTTGTTACTCTTTCACGTCAACACGGTTAAACGGATCTTGATAAATTAATTAGGCACAGAGGTAGATTATAGTCTGGAATGACACATTGGAGATTTTTTTTCGATATCACGCGGGTGAAGCCAATATCATATTTTCCGTCCCTGGAGTCCAACTCAGGACCAGCAGTGGCGCTTAAGACCATTCGAACAACAAGTCACTCCATTTCCGTTGCCGCGGGTGCCAGCTAGTACAGACGCCTGCACATCAAGCTACCCGAAACTGTCAATTTTTCCCAATGAACCTTGAACCTAATACTTTAGAAATAAAGTCGAAAATCTATCAAAGAAATCTGACAGATTGTAGTAGCTTGATGTGCAGGCGTCTGTACTTTATAATAAAGCACAGGTAGCAACCCTAGTCACATGTGTGTTTGTGTATTTCTGGAGCGCATGTGTTGAAAGATTGTACAGATTATCCAAACCTATAATGGCCTATCCTACGCCAAAAAGGTTCTAAGTTTTTAGCCTTGCCAGTGGAATATCAGTTTTATTAGTTAAGTTTTTATTTTACACTAGCCTTTGCCCGTGGCTTCGCTCGCGTTAAATTCGTGGTAACACAGTTCCCCTTTCCTGATTCGCAGGTACCTGCCACCTGTAGTTTTTGCCCTTACGCCTAATAAGGCGTAAGGGAAAACTTAGCTTTGCTATTACAATCAATAGATTGTAATAGCAAAGCTAAGTTTTCCCTTTGCTTTCCTCTTTCTACCTCATTTCCCACTTTTATTTTTTTTTTTTTATTAAATAACACTAGTTTTCGCCCGCGACTTCATCCGCGTGGCATAGTTAGTTTGGGCTAACGCTAACTTTAACCCGCGTGAAGATCGAAAAAAAATATCTGTCTCTCCCCTCTTTCGCCCCCCTTTTCTCACTTTTTTAGCCTATGTCCGTCTCCAGGGTCCCAACTATGCTAAGGAAAATTAAAAACTAGAGACTATAAAAAAATAACTACTTTTATATTTCTTTATTTTTACTCTGATTGACGCAGATAGAAGGACCTTCGGCAGCGATTGTCGGTAGTCGTAAACTACAGATCAGATTGCTTATTGAAATGTTTGTAAGTACTTGATCTACATACGAAAGCAATAATATTTTTATTACAAAGATGGAGAAAAATAATAAAGATATAGGTATTTATTTATTTAAAATGTATGTACAATAGTGTTACATATGTATAAATGGGGCAACGTTTTATAAAAAAAAAATACGTGTGGCACTCGGGGACTGCCGCGGTAAAGCTATTGCATAGCATTTTTTATCAACTTATGCAATAAATAAAAACAATCTAAATAAAATATTTAAAAAGTACTTCCAATGAAAAGAAGTCGCAAAAAGAAACATTTTTTTATCAACTTAGACAATAAATAAAAAACTAAATATATTATTTAAAAAGTACTTCCAATGAAAAGAAGTCGCAAAAAGAAAAACAAGACCTTGGGTTTGATCCAGCGTAATGTCGATTGACTATCCGATTCTCTACCAAACACGCTATTAGAACATTAGAATCGGGATTGAAATAACTGACCGTATTGTGTAAACGACGTTAGACAATGCACGGCCTTCAAGCCACACCTCCGTGCCCGTCGGAGTGGGGAGCGTCAGGTTTTTTTTCGTTACGGAATTTCTGGATTCGGTCCCCGCGCTCAAGGCCCGCGATAGAAGCTATGCAATAGCTTAAAAAAACTCTTTATTTTTAACGCGAGAGTTGAAATTAAAACCAATATACGCAAGTCGGTGGTCCCTTGAAGCTGTGAAAAAACAACCCTCTATGTTTACGCAGTCAAATGATATGGCCGTTTATATACATTCAGGTTTTGCATATACTAAAAATAATTTTATAGATAAATGCGAATAAGTAGATATAACAGCTCATGCTGTAGTCAATATATTAAATTAGTCAGTTAGAGCTTAGGTGTCTCCCACGCTCTTCAAATTCGTCACTCGTGGAGGCTTGAGCAAATTTAATTAATGTAGGTGTAATTAATCACAGTAATATTCTTGGAAATTAATATAATTTGTCATAATTGTCCAAGTAAATAATATTCTTTGGTAAATTAGTCATTCGAATACAAGATATTAAGCACGCGGAATAGGCATGACGACAGTATAAAAAAATCGCTGATTCAGTGATTAGAGGGGAGAAGTCAGATTAAAAAAAAGTAAATACAGGTTTAGTTTTATTTAAAAATAACAGATTATTAAGATTTTCAATAAAATAAAACATTAAAATACTGCAATCGGCCATTTTGACTGAAACACCGATCACAGCGTATGACGTCACGGTTATGTGATATATGGGACGATGTTATAGACACAATGACATTTTTACTTAACTGTGACGTCATGCCGACGCCATGACACATGCGAGCTGTTTTCGGGCACTATTGAAAAATTATGAGAAAAATGGCTTCAAACTTTGTTAAACTTAAGTTTATTACCGAAATAAAGGCTTTTTTGTAAATAGTAAAAGTGTACCCACATTATGGAAGAGGATTTTAAAATCTTTCGTCACGCCTATTACAGCATCATTACTATATAGCAAATTAATTTTATTTGGTGTAGTTGTATGGATCCATTTTAATATTTTAACTTTGTTTCTTTTTAATTTTTTCGCGACTTAACGGCTTATCGGATCGTTTGTCGACACGGGTGGCGCAGTGGCTAAGCGTTTGAGCACTGCGCTACGTGTCGCAGGTTAGATGCGGGCACGGAACATATGTGTGGCCTACAGATAATTGTTCCGGGTCTGGCTGTTTGTGTATGTGAGTTTAAATGTTTGTAAATGTACCCGCGATACAGGAGATATTCCTAGTGTAGAACGGCTATTATAAAAGTATCTGTCCTATGTGTTATTTCAGACTATAATCTACCTCTACGACAAATTTCATCAAGATCCGTTCATCCGTTTTGACGTCAAAGAGTAAAGTGTCAGATTTTTCATACTAAAACCCGTCCATATACCTTCCTTTGCCGTTTACGTTCCGGGGCCGCGGTATCACTTTCGAACAACCCGCAACCCCGGTACCTAACCAACCGGCAACCTAACGCTTTGAGGATTAAAAACGTGACGTTATGTATGTATGTATTTAAGCATATTTACGACAGTTAATTTTGGCTAGTACTGGACGCAATTAGGTGTAGCTATTCGCGAGTTATTTAATGTATTTCTTAATAAACAGAAGGAATGTAGGTACTTATAGCTATTTAAATTATGTATGAATGCATGATATACGTTTTCACTAAAGTGGTCAACCGCCCAGCAGTTATTTCTGAAGAATGTTTCGGTTCGTCATTTGTTAAACAGTTTTAGAAGAATATAATTAGTTAAAAAAAGCAAAACAACCGGCTAATTGCGAGCCGGACCCGCTCACCGAGGGCGTGGGTTCCGTACAAACTTGCGACATATATCCTTACTAATATTATAAAAGCGAAAGTGAGTATGTTTGTTAGTTTGTTACGTCTTCACGCCTAAATGGCTAAACCGATTTTGATGAATATTGGTACACAGATAGTTGGTACCCTGGAGACGGACATAGGCTTAAAAATAAAAAAAAGATTGAGATATGAGGGAGAAAAGGGGAAACTTAGCATTGCTATTACAATCAATAAGGCGCAAGGGCAAAAACTACAGGTACTTTTTGACTGCATAGATTTAGAGGGTTAATTTTTTCACAGCTGCTCCAAAGAATTACAGACTTAAAGCGTATAGTTTTAATTTTAACTCGATATCTCCACGCGTCAGACAGACAAACATACAACAAAGTGACAGGCAATATAAAGAAATGTATTTCAACCTTTTCAGCTAATGATTTCACTTTGGCAGCCACTTGTTCGGAAAGCATTTTAATTTAATTGATGTTAGTATCGCATTCCGACACGCGACTGACGAAGGATTGATACATCATCTTGAATGAAGTTTTTAAAACGCCATCTTCGTTTATTCGTCTTGAATGTCACTGTTCAGACTAGAGAAAATGGCGCCCGCTATTTCGCCCGCGTGATAGGTATCGAAAAAAAGTATCCTATGTGTTATTCCAGACATAATCTACATCTGTGCCAAATTTCATAAAGATCCGTTCAGTAGTTTTTTCGTGAAAGAGGATCAAACATACATCCATACTCACAAACTTTCGCATTTATAATAATAGTAGAATTTTAAGTAAGAGAGTAGTATTCTATCACCACGCGAGTGAAATCGCGGGGCGCAGCTAGTGACCTATAAAAAATTTGAGCCGCAGTGTTTGTTACCAAACTCCGTAACGACTGGAGCGATTTGTATGAAATTTTATGTGCATATCAGGTAGGTCTAGGAATCGGCCTACATCTGTTTTTCACACCCCTACCTGAACAGCGGGGGAAACCGCTGCTGGGCACAGTTATATTATTGCAATTTCAACTATATACACCAATAAGTAAACTCGTTCACACACTACATTCAACTTAAATAACAGTCATTCATTACACATATTACCTATACTGTGATAATCAAGTTTAATATTTTTAGTATTTAAATTCGAAATCTTACCTTCTGACAACCCACCTACATAATATTCGCCGCACATTTTCTCGACATCCGTGTGTCACTAGCAGGATTCAGCGGAATATCAGCGTCAGGTAATCTACCTGGCATTATGCTGAGCTGGATTCCTATTTGGTGCAATCTTGAGACACACACCGCCCAGTAGTGGGCGACCTTTATAATGTACTAGCTTTTGCCCGCGGCTTCGCTCGCGTTAAATTCGGGGTAACACAGTTCCCCTTGCGCCTTATTGATTTGTAATAGCAACGCTAAGTTTTCCCTTTTCTTCCCTCTTACTCCCTCACAACCCAATTTATTGTTAAAAATATTAGCCTATGTCCGTCTCCTGGTTCTCAACTATCTCTGTACCAAAATTCATCAAAATCGGTTTAGCCATTAAAGCGTGAAGAGGTAACAAACAAACAAACTCACTTTCGCTTTTATAATATTAGTAAGGAAGTAAGGATGTGATATGTCTGTGTCAGCCTGTTGGTCAATCTAACTTAGTCTACCTTACTTTTTTTGTAATGTCTTCCTTTCTTACTGTTTGATATTTTTTTGTATTAATTCCTGTATTGTGTCTTTTGCTGCATCAAATAAATGTTTTATCTATCTATCTATCTATTTTGGAATCGAATGTCGTTGCCCCTTCCGCCATATATGCCATGCACCTACTAGCCTAGATTGGCAAGTGTTTGTTTATTTACTACAAAGTCTACCGGTATAAATAGCATGGAGCAGGTGTTATGTCGTGTAGCCTAGGTCACGCGGTGTTCTTGACACGCCATTCGATGAATGACGAGCTATTTTAAAATCCATCAGTCGATTGAGTAGGTAAAGAGTTGGAGTAACGGATTACTTAAACTTTGTTGAGTCTGTAAGGGGCATCATTATTATCCTGCCCTTTTCCCATTAGGAAGGAAGTTGCGAAGGGCAGGGCGTTTTTGTGGGACTGTCTCTTGTAATGTGACTTTCAAAAAGTGCTGATTATCAGCCTAATTTGAATAAATGCCTTTTGATTTTGATTGGTTCTATTTGTGGTCGGCGCAACACGTTTTCTTCTTCCATTCTCCCCTATCAGACGTCACGGCATCACTTACTCCTTTCTCCTTCATATCATTGCTTACTCAATTTATCCATCATTTCTTTGGCCTTCCTCTCCGTCTCCATCCATCAACATTCATATCTATCACTGTTTTAGTCATATGCGCTTCGTCCCTCCTCATTACATGTCCATACAAACGACTCCGTTTCAATTTTTCTGTAACAGGCGCAACTTTCAAACTTCCTCTTAAATACTAATTCCTTACTTTATCCATTCTTGTCACTCCACACATCCATTTCAACATTCTCGTCTTCGCTACATGCAATCGTTTTTCATCATAAGGGTTCCGAACCTCCCCTCTTTGAGGAGTGGCTGGAGAGGCGTCATGGCGTCCTCATCTACCGCCTGACGCAGGTCCTCACCGGACACGGAAGCTTCGGGAGGTTCCTGCACATAATCGGGCGGGAGGAAACGCCCGGGTGTCCCCATTGTGACGATCGCCCGGAGGACACGGTGGAGCACACAGTGGCTGTCTGCCCAGCTTGGGCGGAGCACCGCCGTGCCCTCGTAGAGGCGATCGGCGGCGGCGATCTCTCGCTCTGGCCTGGCCCTGGTTCAGTCCATGGTCCGGAGCGAGAGGGAATGGGAAGCGGTCACATCCTTCTGCGAAGCAGTCATGCTAGCGAAGGAGGTGGCCGGGCGTTTGAGGGAGAAAACCTCAAACCAATCCAGCCGCCGCGGGAGACGTCGGGCGCCGCAAGACGACTCTCGGCCACCGTAAGTGCGGGCTTGTGGACGGTGAGCAATGGGTAGCTCACCGTCCGTCCGTCTATTGACGACAGGCCGTGTCGACGGCGCATCACTTTTAAAAGCCTCAAAGTGATGCCTCAAAGTGATGTCGGCAAAGCAGAGGGACCTGACAGGGCCTCCGCCTGCCGGGGTTGCGGGTTGTTCGAGAGAGATACCACGGCACCGGAACGTTAAGGGCAATAGAAGGAACATGGGTGAGTTTTAGTCAGTACATGTCTGTCAATCCCCCCGCTCCGCCCAGAGCGGGGGAAGTTATTTGATGATTTCCCACACCAAAATAAAAAAGGGTTCCGAACCTCAAAAGTAAACAACGGAATCGGAATCTTTTTCGAACAACCCACAATCCCGTTATCGTATGGTAAGTTCTGAACCAACAAATAACTACCTACCCCCCATTTGAGCGAAGCGGGGAGAGTGTCAGACATTTATTGTCTAAAACCCACCCATGTTCCTTTTTTTGCCCTTTACGTTCCGGGGCTGCGATCCCTGGCAGGCCCATCTGCTTTGCTGACATCTCTTTGAGGCGCGTGTGGATCACTAACGCGCAGTCGATACGGCCTATCGTCACTGGACAGGCGGACGGGATACCCATTGCTCACCGTCCACAAACCCGCATCTAGAGTGACCGGGAGTCGTCTCGCAGCGGCTAAGTTGATTTAAGATTCTCACCCCCAAACGTCCGGCCACCTCCTTCGCTAGTATAACTGCTTCGCAGAAAAAAATTATCCCTTCCCATTCCCTCTGGCTCCAGACCATGGACGAGGTGCGTGCCTTGAGTTCGAACTCATGACCCATGGGTCACAAAACTAGGCTGTCTCTTTAGCTACCATTGCCCTTTTTTTTTTTTTTTTTTTTTTTTTCTGGTGGGAAATCATCCTATGACTTCCCCCGCTCTGGGTGGAGCGGGGGGGCATGTCAGACTTGTACTGACTAAAACCCACCCATGTTCCTTCTATTGCCCTTTACGTTCCGGGGCCGCGGTATCTCTTTCGAACAACCCGCAACCCCGGCAGGCGGAGGCTCTGGCAAGCCCCTCTGCTTTGCTGACTCTCTTTGAGGCGCGCGTGAAACACGAACGCGCCGTCGACACGGCCTGTCGTCAATCGACGGACGGACGGTGAGCTACCCATTGCTCACCGTCCACAGGCCCGCATCTACGGTGGCCGGAAGTCGTCTCGCGGCGCCCGGCGCCATGGGCGTCTCCCGCGGCGGCTGGGTTGGGCAGATGTTCTCTCCCTCAATCGCCCGGCCACCTCCTTCGCTAGCATTACTGCTTCGCAGAAGGTGGTGACCGCTTCCCATTCCCTCTCGCTCCGGACCATGGCCTGAACCAGGGCCGGACGCGAGAGATCTCCGCCGCCGATCGCCTCCACGAGGGCACGGCGGTGCTCCGCCCAAGCTGGGCAGACCGCCACTGTGTGCTCCACCGTGTCCTCCGGGCGATCGTCACAATGGTGACACCCAGGCGCTTCCTCCCAGCTACCATTGCCCTGACGAAGGCAACGGCATTCTGAATCACGACTTATCGAGCCTAAAACAGTTATTTATTTGGCTGTCTGCCAACTTTCCAAACATACTTTTATATTAAGAGACTCGATACCAGTGATCCAAGACTAGACATCTAGGCGCCTGTTTTGCTGTTATCCCGAATATTTAGGTCGCCTATCCTTACTAATCCTTACTAATATTATAAAAGTGAAAGTGAATTTGTTTGTTTATTTGTTCCCTCTTCACGCTTTAATGGCTAAACCTATTTTGATGAATTTTGGTACAGAGATAGTTGAGACTCTGGACACAAACATAGGCAATTTTTTTTTAATAAAGTGAGAAATGAGGGAGAAAAGGGAAAGAAAAGGAAAAACTTAGCTTTGCTATTACAATATATGCGGCGCAAGGGCACAAACTACTGGTAGTAGCTACCTGCAAATCAGGAAAGGGGAACTGTATTACCCCGAATTTAACGCGAGCGAAGCCGCGGGCAAAAGCTAGTCATTCATAAACCGACTTCAAAAAAGGTACTATGTTCGACCTTTTTTTAAATCCTGCCGTGGTTGCAGGTTGTTCGATAAGATACCGCGTACCCGGAACACAATGGGCATTAATCGAGTATTCATTTTCCATTGTTCCTAAAAGATTAGCAGATCATCCCATATAGACATAGAGAAATAAATAAATAAATAAATAATAAATATCTTGGGACAACTCACACACGGCTATCTGATCCCAAGCTAAGCAGAGCTTGTGTTATGGTAACCAGACAACTGATATACATACTTATATAATTTATAAATACATACATATTATAGATAAATCACACCCAGACACAGAACAAACAATCATGCTCATCACACAAAGTTTGTCCTGGGTGGGAATCGAACCCACGACCTCCGGCTCAGCAGTCAGGGCCACTAACCACTAGACCAACAGGCCCGTCTAAGAAAAAAAATATTATGTAGGTATTATAGACGATAACTCACAAACAAATAAAGAATTTTACAAAACGGTCCAGGCGTCTTTGAATAATCGGTGAAAATACATAAAAAAAAGATTCCAACGAATTGAGAACCTTCTCCTTTTTTTTGAAGCCGGAAAAGAAGAAACATGGATGAGGTTTCGTCAGTTAGTTGTTTGTTATTAACTTGATTATGCACGTATTTTCACTCCTCAATCGATTATAATACTGTGTACCGTCTATTCTTTATAACACTTTTATTACCTCAATCGGTTATAATACCTACAGTGTACCGTCTATTCTTTATACCACCTTTATTTCATGTATTATGCAAATAAACGATTTGGACTGCAGTTTGAGTACAATAAGCGACCTATTAAAATGTCCTTTTTTGGTATTGTTCGTCATATCGTTGAGCTCCTTGGATTATGAGTCGAGCCACACGATAACTGACTAATGCTTGCACTGACTGGACAGGTCCACTCAATCTGTGTGGTGCTTTCTTAAAAAGTCCATTTCAGACACTAATCTGCAGTTGCGGGTTGTTCGAAAGAGATACCGCGGCCCCGGAACGTAAAGGGCAATAGAAGGAACATATTTGGGTTTTAGTCAGTACAAGTCTTCCCCCGCTCCGCCCAGAGCGGGGGAAGTCATTGGATGATTTCCCACCTGAAAAAAAAAAGACACTAATCTGCATAGTCCTCATGTAAGTTGACGAAGATTTTTGTCTGAACCTCAAAAGAGACTATGACCTCTGAGTTTGTTTCAGCTTCTTCTCAGAGTAGTTGGGTACGAAACACCGGCCTCATCTAGTTTTTTTTAAAAAAGACGTGTAAAAGTGTTTGTGAAAACCTACTTGCAAAATAAACATTATATTTCTCATTTAACTAAAAGTCTGACAATTCCTTTCGCTCCGCCCAGAGCGGGGGAAGTTATTTGTTGAATTCCCATTCGAAAAAAAAACGACTAGCAGACAAATTACTTAAACTTTAATAAGCCACGCAACGTTCACCATTATAACTAGCAGGCGCCCGCGGTTTCGCTCTCAAGATGATCGAAAAAAAAATAAAAAAATGACGTCATTACGCAACGCCATCTATCGAACCATTTATGAACTGGTTTTTACCTTAACATTTTGATGGTGTTAAAAAAAAAAATTTAGTTTTGTTCTAAATTGCCTTAGCATGTTCTTGATAGAAGTTTTATGTAGTTATAAGATACCGCCAATGCCAAGGAGAGACCAACCGAACAATTCGGTAATACCCGATCCAATGTAATAAGTACCTACAGCGCCATCTCTCGGGGAATTGGGTTACTAATTTATAGAAAGACGTCCAAGTAGTTTTCGGTGGTAATTTTGGATTGCGAGAACCGATTTCAATAATTCTTTTTTTGTTTAAAAAAGATACGTTCAGGATAATAAAATATGTAAACGAAGTTAAAAAAAATGGTTGCATATACGATTATACTACAAACTTAGTCCAGAAATTATTTTGTACAACTTTTTGTCTTTTTTGTACAAAAACTGTTGTGTCAATCAAGTTCAAAATAATTTTCATAGAAAGTCCTTATAAAGTTCTACTTTTCAGATTTTTTTCATATTTTCTAAACTTATGGTTCAAAAGTTAGAGGGGGGGGGGACACATTGTTTTTTACTTTTGGAGCGATTATTTCCGAAATTATTGACATTATCAAAAAATGATTTTAGTAAACCCCTATTCATTTTTAAATACCTTTCCAACAATATATCACACGTTAGGGTTGAAATTAAAAAAAAAATCACTTCCCACTTTACATACAGGGTGGCTACCCTAATAAAACATTTTTTCTCAATTTTTATTTTACCACTTTGTCGGCGTGATTGATATACATATTGGTACCAAATTTCAGCTTTCTAGTGCTAACGGTCACAGAGATTAAGCGAGGACGGACGGACGGACGGACGGACAGACAGACATGGCGAAACTATAAGGGTTCCTAGTTGACTACGGAACCCTAATGATCCTATGTGTTATTCAAGACTATAATATACCTATGTGCCAAATTTCATCAAGATCCGTTCAGCCGTTTTCACGTGAAGGAGCAACAAACATTCATACATTCTCACAAACATTCGCATTTATAATATTAGTAGGTTATAACACCTATAATTGAGTGTTAAAACAACTATAGCACTTACGAAATACACAATTAAGTGTTTTTTAAATTGGCAACATTGCGCTTCAACACGAACGTGTGTGTTATATGGATGTAGCGATATTACGTGGGAATTTCATAAAGAGGGTGTATTCTGAAACTTAGCAACAATGCTTGCACACACATCAAGTAACATTCCAGTATAACATGACCCTTGTATTTTTCAAATTTCTTGAACCATGAGATATCTGCATATACTGGTTTTTTTATAGCGTGATGTGTCGTCGTTAGTACGATAGTCGGTCGGTGAAATCTTACGACGTAAAAGCTATGTTTTTATTTATTTTTAGTTAGCTATAACACCAATTACAAAAATTAACATAGAGACAGAAAATAAAATAGAAGTAAAACATCAAATAAAAAACTTACGATAGGTTCAATTAAAACTAACACGGAACAGTGGACACTCTTGCATACTTTGTTTCACAAAACACCAGATATACTAGCATGATTTTATTCCATTCATCCGCAAACACATCACATTCAGGGTGGGTAGTCTGAGAACGTAGAGCATCTTGAGAATACGACACACAGGCTATTTATAGATGAGAGGCCTTAATTTCAAGGCATTCACAGGAATTGCCCGGCTAAGCAGACAGCAACATCCTATGTTCAACTGCGAGTGCCGTTCTTAAAAAAAAACGGAGCCATTTCTAAAGTTATTTTTGCGGATGGGAAATCACCAAATAACTTCCCCAGTCTGGGCGGAGCGGGGGGGAGTGTCAGACTTGTGCAGACTAAAACCTACCCATGTTCCTTCAACTGCCCATGTGCCGAGGCAGCGGTATATCTTTCAAACAACCCGCAGCCCCGGCAACAAACCGCAACTTCCCATTTCTAGGATAACGTCAATGCCAATGACGTCAGCCATTAAACTTACGTAAGACGTTTTGAAATAAAAGAAACTGTAACTTGAGAACATCTTCCTCATGTTCTTCTTCTTCATGTGGACCCCGCTTCTTGGGGGGATCCGGCTTCCGCACTTGGTCCTTTTATTGGACCATTGTGCGTATGCCGTGCACCTTGTGGCCGCTACTCCAGCCAGCCCACCGCCTTCCAGAAGCAGATGAGTCTTTTCGGGGTCTTAAGGGCGTCCGCAAGTGACCCTGGTGTACCCAGTGTCATTTTCCGGATTTCAGTGATTCCTGTATATTCATCTTCCTCATATACCAAGCTCTAATACCAACTCTTTTGTCCACAGACACCAAGACTATATAACTCCCCAAACAGAAGACCAACAAAGAAAAACAGAATGGGCAGACTTATCCCACGACACAGACGTAAACCACCTGGACAAGATTCCCTTACTGACCAGAGAAGAAAGGGAAGACATAGAAGTACTATATAACGATAAATATGTACCTTTAACCGAGATACAATATGCAAAAAGAATTGACAATCAAAAAGCCATAGATGACGTAAAAACGATTAAACACCAGAGAGACGCTGATGATTCCATAAATCGGAATTCAATTGAAAGATTCAAAAGAGACATGTTAAAAGAAACTTCAACAGAACATTCTAGAACAGTACCCGGTGGTATTGCTGAAGATTTTGGTACGGCGAGGAAGACTAGGGATGTAACTATACCTGAACAGGAGTTCTTTAGTGTTAGGGCTGCTACATTTGTGGTTAATATTGAAGGATTGAGGGTTGAGAATTCGGATAAAGATCCGAAAATTATTGAGGAGAGTATTCCGAGTGTGCTGGCTGATTCCAGAGTAACTTTGAGGTAAGTTCATCAATCTTTGCTATTAAAAATACTGGAACGCATCTCTGTGATAGGATATGGCTCATCAACCAGGACCAGAACGAGAATATTTATTTCGCAAGTGGTTTTTTTATCTAGAAGAGGCCGGTGTTTCGTACCGGTCTACTCTGAGAAGAAACAGCCGAAATAAACTCAGAGGTTATGGTCTGTTTTAAGGTCCAAAAAAAACCTGGTCAACTTACTCGAGGACTATGCGATTAGTGTCTGAAATGGTCTTTTCAAGAAAGCACCACACAGATTTTTGTGGACTTGTCTAGTCAGTGCAAGCATTTGGCAGCTCGACTCATAACTCAATGAGCTCAACGACATGACGAACTATATCATAAAAAGGTCATTTGTGTAGAGATTTGTGTAGGGTCAGTTTGAGTTTGAGTTTGAGTTTGCTGCCTTTCTCACGATATTATCTATTTTCCCTGGCCATCTACTATCCCAAATTTTAATTAAATATATTTGGCCCAAAGTTCTGGAACTGCTGCTTGCTGAATGGTTATAAGATCGTCAAGAGCGCAGGGGTCAGGGCATGCAGCACAGGAGTGATTGTGTACCATAGTCTCTGAAATCATGAAGATCTAAGCCTATGAAACTTCACTTTTACTTCACTTTTACTTTGTTTTTTTTAATGTTTTAAAACTTTTGTTTGTAAATTAATTTTGAAAATGTTACGCCACAGACTACATACAGTACTGTTTCTCCTCCTTTAAAACCATCCAAAGGTTGTCTTGAAAAGATCGCTTTTAGCGATAAGACCTCCCATTGTGTCACCCTATTTATAAGTTGTTTAGTGTTATTCTTGTTGGTATGGTGCACATAATAAAGAATACTCTATCTTTCTATCTTCTTCTGTAGAGGTTGTCTTTGCTACGGTCAGCTTGGGTTTAGAGTAAAAAAAAAAATTGGTAAAGATAGATAGATTTGTTTGTTATAGTCTTATATTCGTACAGTCAATCCAAAAGTTATTTGGAATATTAGCTATCAGTGATAAGACCGCTATTGTAACCATAGAATTCGTTTGTGTAAAACAGTGATGTTCAACTTTTGGTGTTGGTTGCAATAAAGTATATTCTGTTCTTTTCTAGATTATTCGGCGATGGAATAACCTCAAGGACCGTGATTGCCTTCACGCATGAAATTCAACAGTATGGTCAGCCCTGCAAGTTTCTCCTCAAAGGAGAATACATGGTAAGTACACCATTACCATCAAGTTTCCTTTGAAATCTACGAAATGTTATGAGAAATTAATCCTTACTAATATTATAAAAGCGAAAGTGAGTCGCCTAAATGGCTAAATCGATTTTGATGAATTTTGGTACAGAGATAGTTGGGACTCTGGAGACGGACACGGGCTATTTTAATAAAAAAAGTTTGATATATGAGGGAGAAAGAGGGAAGAAAAGGGAAAACTTAGCATTGCTATTACAATAAATAAGGCGCAAGGGCAAAAACTACAGGTAGCAGGTACCTGTAAATCAGGAAAGGGGGTACTGTGTTACCCCGAATTTAACGCGAGTGAAACCGCGGGCAAAAGGTAGTATTAAATATTGCATAAGGGCCCACGACGGTGTCACGAAGTAATAAGTTGGCAATGTGGTATTATAAACTTTTTTCTGCTATGACAAATTCGGCATCTATGGATTGAAATAACAATAGGAATAAATAGATAAAACCTTGACGAACATCTGTCGAAGCTATCTTTAAGTTGTTGGATCAAGGGCCTGATTCAGAAGGCAGTACTCCTCGATACGGTCCGCATTGTCAGGTTCCTGTCTCTGGAGCCCTAACCACCGGTAGTTTGGACTGTGCTTCCGATACCGGCGGAAACCCATTTTTAAATGAGTGTCGACTTGTTTTTTAATCGACTTCAAAAAAAGTAGGAAGTTCTCAATTCGAGCCTATGTTTTTTTGTTTGTTACCTAATAACTCTGGTCTGGGTGATTCGATTTTGATGATTCCTTTTTTATTCGAAAGCTGGTGGTTGTCGTTTGGTCCCATAAAACAAAAGTCAACGAAATTAACAAAAGCCACCGACTTACGAAAATGAAGTTGATTTCCACTTTTTTTTTGGAAGTCGGTTTTATTTAAAGATATTTTAAAAATGTAAACATTAATTTTGCCAGACCTGAAACAACTATCTGTAGGTCATACAAATATTTGTTCCGTGAGGGGACCGCAACCCCGACACGCACGCAACCCCGTCGATCACTCCCAAAGAGTATAATAATAATATGGGAGAAGAGAGCCCTCGTGCGCCATTTCGAAGCATACAGTTTTGAAACGCCATCTACATTTCTTAACGGGAACTAAGGCTCTATAGGTAGCTATATAGTTATGAATGTATGTATGGACCTACGTATATGTCAGTATAGTTTTGTTTTATTTTACAACTAGTTTTTGCCCGCGGGTTCGCTCGCGTTAAATTCGGGGTAACACAGTTCCCCTTGCGCCTTATTGATTTGTAATAGCAACGCTAAGTTTTCCCTTTTCTTCCCTCTTTCTCCCTCACATCCCACTTTTTTCAAATAAATAAAAAATAAATTAGCCTATGTCCGTCTCCTGGTTCCCAACTATCTCTGTACCAAAATTCATCAAAATCGGTTTAGCTATTAAAGCGTGAAGAGGTAACAAATAAACAAACAAACTCACTTTCACTTTTATAATATTAGTAAGGATAGTACCTTTTGTTGGTGGATGCGATTTGCAAATATAATGATGATACATTTGCAAATCGCATCCACCACAATTGTTAGGCACAAATAAAAACTGAATAAAAATAGCTCATTAGGTACTTGATGAAATTAAATAGTAACACGACATTTTTGTTTAAATATTTTATTGTTTATTTATTTATTTCATTTTACATTTTTAACCCCGACGACGAGAAACTTAAGTCGACGTCTGATGTAGATAAAACACTCAAAAACCGATAATTAAACAAAAAATGGACACACGAAACAAAAAAGCGCAGACGCAAGTTGCGGCGACCATATTTTGTGATGTTGCCAGAATATGTCGCACAATAACAATTTCCGTGATTAGGTTGCCATCATTGATAAGACTAGATAGAAATAGAATTTAATAATATGATTTTAAGGTTCTAAAATGTTACAATTGTTCTGTAGAAAAATACTTTGAATTAAATTAGAGAACTCAATTATTTTGATTTTGTTATTTGTTTTAAAGCAGATCACGGAGACATCTATCGATATTTATGAAACTAATAGTTTCTCTGTTAAGAAAAGTAGATGGAGACTCTTTCTATACTAAGGTTGTACTTGTTCTAACTGTCTCCCCCCTGATCACTCCTCTGCGCCAACCGTGCCGTCAATATATTTCATAGCCACCCTCACACACGTCAATGTAGCCAGTACACACCCCGTCGACGTTATGCGTAGATTCTAAAGGTCACGTTGACATTTCAAAATTCAACAAAAACGGGTATTGGTAGACTTGATTAACTTGGAGCTGACCTCATTTGGGAAAGGCTAAATATTTATTAGGGTTCTGTAATCAAATGACAGACAAAACTTATAACAGGGTAGTTCCCAGGGTAAAAAAAATTACATTCCATTTAATCCGCCTTTTAGATTATTCAAAAATAAGGGACACGTATTTTTTTATTTGTAAATTAGAACAAAAATTACAAAGATATAGCCTATTAAAGTTACGTGCGACGTTACTTATTGCGAAAAAAATGTAGCAACGCGTGACGTAACATACAAAAATAGTAGCCCACCGGTAACGGGAACAGAGTCCAAGCTACCGGCGGTCAGGGCTCCAGAGAAAGGAACCTCCTAACAATACGAGCCGTGTCCAGGAGTACCGCTTTCTGTATCAAACCCTTGATCCAACTGCCTAACTAGAGCCTCCTTAGGTATTGGTCGAGGCTCTTGGCAAATAAGCAATTGGTAGATATGACTATCAACAATGACACGCGGGGTTGCGATAGTCGCGGAGAGGATCCGGCTACTGGGTCTCGAGGTGGCATTGCACAAATCCGAGGCCATGGTCTTTCAAGGCCGCGGGAATACGCCACCGTCGGGATCCCAGCTGACGGTAGGAGGGCTTTGCATGAAGTACCTGGAAATCGTCCTCGACAGTGGAATTTCGTGGAGAATTTCCGACGTTTACCTCCCAAACTCGAGCGGACCGGAGCTGCTTTCAAGCGGCTCCTGCCCAATCTGAGAAAATTGGGCCAAACGCCTCCTGCCGCAGGCTCTATGCCGGAGTTGTGCGGTCTCGGTATGTATGGGCGCGTTCTTTAGGGCGGCGCGCCGCCCACTAACCAACGCGCCTCAAAAGGTGGTAGCCATTAGGCTAATCCGGGGCTACCGCACGATCTCCGGCGAGGCGGCGAGCCTTCTTGCTGGAATGCCACAGTGGGATCTGGAGGCGATAGTCCTCGCGCGCCTGTACGAGTGGCGCGTGGGGAGGCCGGGGAGAATCTTTGCTGCCGCGGCAAATAGCCGCCCACCGGACGGACCTCCGGTGCGATCTCATGGTGGCATGGTAAGAGCGACTGTCGCAACCCCGTGCAGGGCACGCCACAATAAGAACGATAAATAAGAAAAAAGCACGCGTCTGAATTACATTGCATGTTGAACCTAATCATAATGCAATAAGAGCCAGTTTTCGAGGAAGTGTATTGAAAAGACTATTTTAGTCATAACTACAAAAGTTAAAGACTGGGACGAACTCAAGGCGAGCTCTATTGAGTGACATTTGTGTTCCAATCAATTAATGTCACATTTGTCGACCGCTACGTGGAACGCTACAATTTGCAAAATTACTACCGTTTCAATTAGGGAGACCATACGTCCATTTGATGATTAGGTCCCTAAGCGATTGTAGTTTTGGGCACACCCAATATGTGTCCTATTGTCAATTTTAAAAGTTATGTAGAATGTATACTTCTATCTATAAATAAAAGAGAAAACAATTACAACACGAGATTGTTATTGTTTACTTACTTTGTATTTTGTTAAATGTATATTTTGCCCTATAAACTAACACAAATAATAATATAATAATATTTAAACTCACATACACAAACAGCCAGACCCGAAACAACTATCCGCAGGTCATACAAATATTTGTTCCGTGCGGGAATCGAACCCGCGACACGCAGCGCAGCAGTCGATCAGCTACTGCGCCAACCGTGTCGTCTAAATAAAAACATTATCATTGTCCACAGGCAAGAGAAGGCTCCCTCCGACCCCGAACGGCGCTCTTCGACGTGGTAGCACCGGCGCCGATCACTGAGTCTAAACTGTACATCTGTGCCAAGAACCTCAAGCTAGGCGTCGACGATCCTTTTAAAGATGAAGAGAAATATCTACACCAAGGTTTGTTAATATATCTGGTTGGTCTACTTAAAAAAAAACACTTAAAAGTGGAAAACAACGTCGTTGCGTTTTGTTTGTTTTCATTCACTTTTTTCGACTTCCGGAAGTTATTTTCCACTTTTTTGGGTTTATTTTTGGAAGTCGGTTATTTTTTGTGCAAATAGTTTTGTTTATTTGAGCCTTTTTGGTTATGGAATGGTGGAATCTCACACAAATTCTTATAGAGTATTCATTTATGTAGTATGTTTAAATGTTCACTAAGTCAAAAATGGAGGTGGGCCGGGCACGTTGCAAGGTATTCCGATGACCGTTGGACTATCAGAGCAACTAAATGAAAAGGTCCACAGGGTACCAGAAACAGAGGCCAGCCCTGCGCCCGTTGGCAGGACGAGATTATCGCGAACGCAGGACGTGACTGGCTAGCCAGCGCTTCAGACAGAGAAAAGTGGCACATGAATAATAATAAATAAATTAAAATAAATTAATTTATTTGACACAAACATTGGTTACATTTAAACAGATACAACAGGACATTTTATAATTTTCTTAATGTTATATTGACGGCATCTGTGTCTGAACTAGATAAAAATATCTGTATCTCAGAATAATGTTATTTGGTCTATTTTAATTATAATAATTACTAAGTATACTGTAATGCAATCGTAATTTAATCATAAAGCTATAGTAATGTATATAATATTAGGTCCTTACATATGAAATTGGCGTTTTTCGTACTGGCCACTTTAATCACGAATTTCTCCTCTTTGGTAAGGAATTCCAAATTCAAATTTGTACAGCTATTTACTCATGTATTTGTGCTTCGATGACCGTCATTCATTTGTTTTTTTTCTTCTGTTTTTTCTGTTTGCGTCACTCATTTTACAAAATGGAAAATTTAAAATATCGCATTATTTACGAGTACGAGTTCCGCCGTGGCACTAGTGCTGCGGAAACGACTCGAAGGGTGAATGATGTGTATGGCGGTCATGTTGCAAAAGAAAACACAGTTCGTTTTTGGTTCCAACGTTTTCGTTCTGGAAATTTCGACCTGCAGAACAAGCCCCGTGGACGGCCTGAGACCCAAGTTGATAATGGAGATTTGAAGGCTATTGTGGAAGCGGACCCATCGCAAACCACGTCCGAGTTAGCTGCAGGCTTCGATGTTAGTGATAAAACTGTTTTAATTCACTTGAAGCAAATTGGGAAGATTAAAAAGCTTGAAAGGTGGGTACCTCACGAATTGACTGAAGCAAACCGGCAAACGCGCGTCGACTGCTGCGTTACATTACTGAACCGGCACAACAATGAAGGTATTTTAAACCGAATCATTACCTGTGATGAAAAATGGATTCTTTACGATAATCGGAAGCGCTCAGCGCAATGGTTGGATCCTGGCCAGCCAGCCAAATCCTGCCCCAAGCGAAAATTAACCCCAAAAAAGTTACTTGTAAGCGTTTGGTGGACTAGTGCCGGTATTGTTCATTACAGTTTTCTCAAATCTGGCCAGACTATTACAGCTGATGTCTATTGTCAGCAATTACAAACCATGATGGAAAAGCTAGCGGCTAAACAACCAAGACTGGTCAATCGCTCCACGCCACTGCTGCTTCACGACAACGCCAGACCACACACTGCGCAACAGACGGCTACCAAATTAGAAGAGCTTGAATTGGAATGTCTTAGACATCCTCCGTACTCCCTGGACCTTGCTCCAACAGATTACCATTTTTTTCGCAATTTGGATAACTTTTTGCAAGGGAAAAAATTCAACTCCGATGGGGCAGTCCAAATCGCCTTCAAAGATTTTATTGATTCCCGTCCGACTGGTTTTTTTAGTAAAGGGATCAATGAACTACCTATAAGATGGCAAAAGTGCATTGAAAACAATGGTTCATACTTTGATTAATTAAATATATTATATTAAAAAATATTCGACTTTTTGTTCCTTCCATACAAAACGCCAATTTCATATGTAAGGACCTAATATTTCACAGCTTAATCTTAAGCAACTTGAAATCTATTTAATTTTGCATGTATTTTCAATGTTATTTATTTGTTATTTTTGAAGTGAAAACTTCTTTAGCGGCGTTGAGCACTTTTTCTGTAATGGGTATAAAATCTTAAACTCGCGTCAGGACACGTGACCTGATCGAAAAAGCGTAAGACGGATGGAGAGTAGACAGCTATCCCCTCTCTACGGCGCGGCGAAAATGTATGCCTGGGCCTACTGTTTGTTTTTTGTTAAAGTTAAAGATATTCTTTAGTGAGTTATGAGAGCCAAAACACGATTGACCCAATTTGGCTCGATACAAAAAAATCGCAAAGTTTATCCAAAATCAGCATTTTTAAACACGTCCATGAAAAGCAAAACCAGTTTTATTCGATTGTTTTAAGACGAATTTCAATAAAATTTCGTGTACACATTCACTATTAAACATATTAAGGAATTATGGTTTTATTTTAATGAATTAGGGAATGTCAAATTTTAAAAGGAATTATTAACAAAAAGACGTGCAGTATTTTTGCGCGCAGGCAGGCTAAACCACCGCTCCCGTACCGCGCCAGTCGGCCGCAGCGCGCCTTAGAGAGCACTTGTGTACAACTTTTTTGCGTCTGTTGTCACCGACTACCCAAGAGAATATATAAGCGTATATTGACACCTAAATACAAAAATGGTGAACAAAAATAATAAAATCAAAAAATATTCACGACTGCAGCTCAAGAAGCTGAAATTGATGAACCTGAATAGGTGAGTTTATACAATTCCTAATCTGCTTCATAACATTTGTTTACTTTCGTAGCCAGCTAAATATTTCCTTTTCATCGACAACACGGTTTTCCATAATTTACTTACTACACTTTGCCTGTGGCTGTTTATTGGAATAAGCATACAACTTTAATTTTATAATAGTAAAATAATATTATGGTCTAAAATTTTCATTTACTCCAATTACTTCATTTCTATATTATTATGATTTCTTTTGTTTTACATACAGAAATCGTATAAACACTGACATTGTGGATTTGCCAACTGACTCGGAAGGCATGAGTGAAACCGTCACTCCACAAGCTCAACGTTAATAATCAAGTTTTCACTTCTGCCGGCACTCCCGGAGTGCAACCCGTCATTTTTTTATAATTATGATTATTTATAGTTTTAAATGTATTTGACTGTGTGGAATTAATAGAGAATTATTATTATTATTCATTTATGTAGTTTCGGCCGTTCTACATTTACCAAAACTGGATTTTTTAGCCGAAACCGAACCTTGGGTCGGACACTACATAATATTTTATACTTTTTTTTTGGAGTTTTCTCCTTAAGAATCGATTTTCATATATAAGGCGCCCGGTATGAGAAAAATGTGAGGTATAAAATCTACTGATGAATGACCTCGTTACGTTTTTGGTGCAACTTTGGTGCAACCGCACCTATGGTGTTTGTCGTTTGTCGTACAGTTGAATATTACTAGATGGCGCTTTATGAAATTTGTCGTCCGTCAGTGATATTTTTAATTATTTATTAATTTTTTTGTACTTAAGGAGTAAACTCCAGTCGTGCGTCGGAGCTGACACACACACTTTTTTTTTAGGTACGGAAGTATACAAGATGTTTGCTTCGCACAACAAGTTGCTCCCCCTGTGGGTGACGATGCTGCTCATCATGACATGTCTGACCTTCTCGGCGCTGTTCTCCGGACTGAACCTGGGACTCATGTCTCTGGATAGAACTGAGTTGAAGATTATATCGAATACAGGTAATTTTAACTCTTGTCTTATGTTGTCGTTATGTTAGACTGTAAAAAGGTGGAAGAAAAACGATTGCATGTAGCGGATATGAAAATGTTGAGATGGATGTGTGGAGTGACAAGAATGGATAAAGTAAGGAATGAGTATTTTAGAGGAAGTTTGAAAGTTGCGGCTGTTACAGAAAAATTGAAAGGGAGTCGTTTGTCTTGGTATGGACATGTAATGAGGAGGGACGAAGCACATGTGACTAAAAGAGTGATGGATCTGAATGTTGAAGGACGGCAAGCGAGAGGAAGGCCAAAGAAAAGATGGATAGATTGTGTAAGGAATGATATGAAGGAGAAAGGAGTAAAAGACGCCGTGACGCCTGACAGGGGAGAATGCAAGAAGAAAACGTGTTGCGCCGACCACAAATAGAATGGGACAAGGGCAGGAAAATGCAAATTGCTAGTTATAGATTTAATTTGATCACCAAACAACATTACAATAATCAATCTTGCAGGCACGGAACAAGAGCGCAAATACGCTCGCGCCATCATGCCAGTCCGGGACCACGGGAACTATCTCCTCTGTAGCATTCTCCTTGGCAATGTGGCCGTGAACTCCACCTTCACGATACTCCTGGACGAGCTGACCTCTGGGCTCTACGCTGTCATATTCTCCACGCTAGCTATTGTACTGCTGGGTGAGATTACTCCTCAAGCCATCTGCTCCAGACATGGGCTGATGGTTGGCGCGAAAAGTATTATGATCACTAAGGTAAGTTTAAGTTACCTATATGACTTATCCTTTTTTGTTTTTTTGAGTTCCGTATTACAAAAGCATCATTCAATGCATTAAAAACCCCAACCCAACCCATTCCCCTGTTTTTTTTAATAGGCTAGTTTCCTAAAAAAAAATATTAATCCGTCATTTGGATTATTCAAAAATAAGGTGACGACGTCACACGTAACTTTAATATCTTGGTCATTTTTGGTCTAATTTACAAATAAAAAAATACGTGTCCCTTATTTTTTAATAATCTAAAAGACGGACTAAATAGAATGTAATTACTTTGATCCTGGCAACTACCCTATTACTTTGGTAGTTTATGAGTTATAGTCTATAGAATATAGATAGACAGATGGATAGAATATTCTTTATTATGTACACCATACAAATACAAGAATAACAGTATACAACTTATACATAGGGTGACACAATGGGCTGTCTTGTCGCTTAAAGCGATCTTTTCAAGACAACCTTTGGATGGATTTAAAGGAGGAGAGACAGTACTGTAAAACGCAAGTTATCGTCTAGACTGACTATTATTCTTTACTGCAAAAGAATCGGAGGGCACGGCAGTGCCCCCGCAAGTCGAGCGCGAAGCAAACACTGTCGTACCATCCTTTACTGGAACCATTTCGCCGCATTTTCAGGCCCCTATTTGATAACATTAACTATAAAGAAATCGCAGTAAGGAACCTTAAACTTGGCACGATTAAATTTCATTACTTTTTAGAGATAAACAAGCAGCTCCATCAAGACTTGGCTAGTTTTTTACAGAATGTTTTTGGTGGGATTAGTATTTTCTTGGCAATAAAAAGCCTGTAAAACAAAACAAGCATTTGAACATAAAACAGAATATAAAAATAAAACCATTTTGTTGCGCAATTCCAGAAATAGTGTGTCTGGATCGCGTCGTAAGCGCAACTCTTGTGGCAGCATGGCGTAATAAATTCAACATAAAACAAATAGTTATTTATGGTGTTACATTATTTAGTGTTTTTTTCATTGCATTGAAACCGAGCGCGACCTTTGGAATGATAATAGAATCGTTTTAGAACGAAGTTCCTTATATATCGCGCGTTGCGAAAGGGGGCTAGACGAAAAAACATAAGACCAAAAGTTGTAACGACAACTCAACTCTGGGCCCGTTTTTTTTATTTAATCAAAAGCTGTACATACACAAATAATATATATTATATATTTTGCCTCTTATAGGTTTCTTCGTCGTGGGTTTTTTTTATTTTGTTTTTTTGTAGGTTGCCATATTTCCATTGAGTTTATTGACAGTTTAATACTCTAAAAACTAAAAAACAAAAATGTTTTTTTTTAAATCCACTTCCACGAAACCTCTTAAAATATTTGATGTATACTTTTTAATATTATTTACAATTCAATCCAAGCACCGTTGCGTCGGGAGACCGCTCTTTTGGTTACTTCCTGTGTTTATTATTTCCTTTAGAGGTTTTTGCGATGTGGCTTTTTTAATTTTTTACAGGTCACCATATTTCCATTGATTTTAATGAAAATTCTAAAGATATAAACTCTTTCCACAGACAGTAATGGCCCTCACAGCGCCCCTAGCGTTCCCAGTAAGCAAGCTCCTGGACTACTTCCTAGGCGAGGAGATAGGCAGCGTGTACAACAGAGAGAGGCTCAAGGAGCTAGTGAAGGTGAGGGAGACACTATCTCTGTTTGCGTTTCGCACAAAAAACGTGAGAAAACAGGTATGTACCGAGAAAATATCGGTATTTACACTAAAACTAAGCAAACTTTAGTGAATGGTAGTCCCCTGATTTGAGTAGCTTAAGTTGGTATGTGTGAGTTTATTTTCTTCGGTTTTTTTTTATAGTACGATGTAGTACTATTGTTAAGTTTTTTTTCGTTAATTGCATCGTGAAAAGTTCAAAATTTTCGAAACGAAATTGTTCTTATTATAAAATTTTGTCTTGACTGAAAAATATACCTTAAAAAAACATCGACTATTTCGTATTTCTTTAATACCAGCCTATTCCATTACATTTATATTCGGCAAAGGCGTCTTCTTGTCCAATAAAATTTGACATTACAAACTTACTCAGATGTTTTTACTTCAAGATTAAATTAATCTAGATTTAAATTTCTAAACGAATGTAGTAAAGTCACTTTCAAATGAAAAGCGACCAATCGGCACACAACAAATACATACAGCGCCATCTCGTATCAGTTTCCAGCAGGACTCATGCCGCTAGCGCCATCTACACAGAATGAATTTGCCAGCTTTATTCCCAACAATTGGCTAAAATTTCACGATGTATTTAGTCACGTATTTATTACTATTTATAATTTTTGCATATCCACAGTGACCCTAGAAGCTACTGGCCCTGTGGTTCTAACTTCCTTATAGCAAGCCTTTGCTATCTGCCACCTTATAGCGCTTTGCTCAACCGTACCGAGAGCCCACTACTCCGTAGGCATACTTGTTACACACTACACAACGGTGTGTCCCACATGAAAGTTTAAGTTCGAAAAGTTGACTTAAATTTATTACAAGACGTAAAATTAAGCAATCAAATGTGATACTATAGTGTTACATTATGGTAAATAATTTGTTTGGAAAAGTCTTAATGACATGACGTTGCGTTGGCAACATAACTCCTGTCAGAGACACACAACCGTCACAAACAACTGTGACGTGACCGCATCAAAGGACAATGTCCAAAATGGCCCTGTGCAATAAAGATTATCGGAATACACGATAGTTAATTGTCTTTTTTTATTATGTAAGTTGCAAATACTTCTGTAACACGGACTAGCTGCATGACAAAATGAATATTTTATATATTTTTCGCGATTGATAACATCCGCCAGCTATCTATATCTACGCTTAATGTTAAGTGATAAAAGTTATAATAATATAAATAGTTTTTACTCATTTTAATGTTGCACTTACATCCACTTAGACTTAAGAAAAAAAATGCATAGGTACCTACCTAATTGTCTAGTATTAAAAATAGCTAAATGTATTTTGATAACATTTTTCAAAAATTATACCCTATATTCGTTGTTATGGTTCGATCATAACCTCAAAATCTAGTCATTTATAAATAATCTATTCTGCAGCTAGTCCGCTATAAAAATAAGATCATAAAGGAGTATAATATTGATAGAGAATACAATACATCATTTTCCGATGCTATTGGGTCCAGGGCCAAATAATGTATGGTCGCAGAGCAATGTCCTTTAGCTTGACAGAGTAATGCTGTAGTTTGAATCTGCAATAGTTCAAACAAACATACATACATTGCCACATGTATGGTTTCCTTCTGTAAGTATGGCGTAGATTTTTCTTTGCAGGTTCTATTTGTTAGAGATGCCAACCAGTGCATGTTGCAATATGAAAGTAGATCTGTGCAGATACTACTACTACAAATATAAGGGTTATTCCAGAGCGAGCGGACTCGGTAGCGGTCGATATCCATAGACGTTTACGTGTCAAGCACACACAACGGCGCCTGTCTCGCTCTGAAATAGGTTTTGAGCTAGAGTTCTGAAGAAGCCCGTAGCCTGCAGCGGCAAAACCATTCGATATTTTCAATTTTAAAGCTGGTGGCGATCTGTAATTGTTTTGATAGAGTAACTTAACCTAGAACAGTTGTGTCGCTGCGGTTTGTTATTGCAGTTAGCCACTGTAGTTATGCTGTTGCGGTCGACTTCAGAATTCTATCTTTTCACTGCCCCATTCAATAACACTTACAATTACTATAGATTTTGTTTTGTTACTGCAATAATATTTGTACATGAAGACAAACATTGTCGACATCCATAGACGTTCACGTGTAATTAATCGCTCAGCTCACGCAACCGGCGCCTGTCTCGATCTGAAATAGGCCTTAAGTTAGAGTTCCGAAAACGCCCGCAGCCCGCAGCGGCAAAACCGCTCTCTCTTCACTTTTGAAGGTGGCACATGGTCATCTGTGCCTGTTTTCATAGAGTAACTTAACCTAGAACAGTTTTTCATTGCAGTTAGCCACTGTAGTTATGCTGTTGCGGTCGACTTCAGAATTCTATCTTTTCACTGCACTATTGAATAACACTTACAATTACTATAAATTGTGTTTCGGTACTTTAACAATGTTTGTCTTAATAATCTATTAATCATACTATATTAACAAAAGGGTAGCAATAAAACGAGTGACTGTAAATTACAATTTTAAGTGTCAAAATTAATTAATTTGGGTTATATAATTTCTAAGTGGGCGACTGACTGTAAGTGACGAGAAATCAACAGTACAGTATCTTACAAACATTAATTTGAGTTACTTAAAATACAAAATAAGAAGCTTCATAATATTTGAGCGACTTAATATTTGTTTGAGTGTCAACATTACGTCCTGTGTTTTTTTCAATATTTGGCAAATGTATTTTTTATACTGAGCGGCATTTTATCTTAAATGAAGTATAAATACACTAATGAGCAGACCTAACCCGTGCCCCTAGCTCGTGGCTAAATAAATAGTAGCCGCTCGGGTCGATCTTTAGGTTAAGCCGCGCTTGCCTAGGTTGGTCTGTGGATGGGTGACCACCCGTTACATACCGAGTTTCCTCCGTGCCTCGGAAAGCACGTTAAGCCGTTGGTCCCGGCTGTCATTTGTAAATCTTTGACAGTCGTTACAGGTAGTCAGTGTTCCGAAAGTCTTACCAAGGGGTATCGTATTACCCAGTTATTACTGGGTTGTGGAGGTCAGAAAGGCAGTCGCTCTATGTAAAATACTGATATTCAGCTGCATCCGGTTAGACTGGAAGCCGACCCCAACATAGTTGGGAAAAGGCTAGGCAGATGATGATGATGAGCAGACCTAACCTAACCGATTCTATCTTAATATTGAAGTTGCCCTCTCTGTATTTCCAGTCGCTCACTTAGTAATGTAGTCGCTCGGATAAAATTTTAATATATGAAATGGATTTATCACAATCCACTTTTTGTAAGCTCGTTCTGGATTTTATTATTAATCAATATTCGTCGTTAGTTTAGTTAATTTTTCGCTTACTCAAATTCATACCGCTCAAGTTATTAATACAGTATGTCATCATCAGTGGCAAACCTTTTTTTTAATCGCTCGTTTATAATTCCCCTTTACAAAATAAAACATTTCACTATACTATTTTCGCTGTAGCATGGTGCGGGTGACATCAGATGATAATATATGTTTAGCGCTTCATAGTAATACACTCCATCACTAAACATGTCTGTGGGTATTCCTATACGGCTATGATATTCAGGGTAAAGCCTTAAAGGCTTTCAGTCAAGATCAGAAAACGAGGTAACGTTCCAGATTGCAGAGGAATTGTACATTTTACTAATGTGAACCGCATCATGCTACAGTGAAAACAGTATAACTTGGGAAATGTTGGTGATCTGTCAAATAAATAAAACGAAGATGTCTGTTCAAAATTTCGCCGCTAGAGGGCGCTGAGTGTTCTACCACAGTGACATCTGTCAACGTTACCTTAAACGAAAAATTACCAATTAGCGCCATCTCGCGGCCTAGTTTTCAACATGCAACTGTAACCGAAATATAATATAATATAAAATTTAGAACCTCCTCCATTTTTGAAGTCGGTTAAAAATAAAACTGAAAATACTGTAGGTCCTGTATGTAGGACTAACTTAATTTAAAAAAAAAAACAACTTTGTTCTAACCTCCCTCCCGCCCCTCAGGTAACGACAGACGTCAATGATCTGGACAAAGACGAAGTGAACATCATCAGCGGAGCCCTAGAGCTTCGCAAGAAGACCGTCTCTGACGTGATGACCAAGTTGGAAGACGTCTTCATGCTGCCTATCAGTTCTATACTGGATTTTGAGACTATGTCCGAGATTATCAAGTCTGGTGAGTTTTTGTGAATCTTTTTAACGTGTGTGCATGACTTGTGACTTAAAAACTTCTTCTATTTGTTTTTAACCGAATTCAAAAAAGGAGACTTCATTTTCATTACTTCAATTCATTAGTTCGATCGTGGAACTAGTGAGTTTTTTTTTCTCAGTTGTTCGACCGTCGAACTAGTGAGAATTTTTTTCCTCATATGTTCGACCGTCAAATTAATTAGATTTAAAAACAGTTCTACTACATTTAAATGTTTTACTAATTTCGTAATAAATTCAGGCAGTCGCTCAATGTAAAATACTGATATTCAGCTGCATCCGGTTAGACTGGAAGCCGACCCCAACATAGTTGGGAAAAGGCTAGGCAGATGATCACTAATTTCGTAATAAAATAAAAAACGCTTGGTTCGTCAAAAAATATATAATTCGTGTACTTATATTTGTACATCTATAGCATGTCTTTGATCAAATAAACAGTTAAAAAACTTATTATAGACCAGGGTCGATAATTTTTGAAACCAAAAAAAATTACAGTAGGATGAAACCCATTAGAAAAGGAGGGGAATATTATAAAAATGAAAGGATAAATAAATTACGGGCGATCTGAAGTCGGGAAGGGGAGGGGGGGGGGTTTAAGGGTAAAAAACGGTTTTTCTCGATTTCCGGCAAAACTAAAAGTCCTATCGAAAAAAGTCAAACGGCAAAGTTGTAGGTAATAAAAAGATCTAAAACTTTACATTCACACTTTTTTCACATAACCTCAAAATTTATGTGAAAAATTCAAAAAACCGAGTTTTTGGTTTTTTATTTTTATCTTTTACAAAAATTGTTTTTTTATAACGAAATTTAGTGAAAACTTACTTTTTTATGTCCCAAATACGCTGTAATTTATTTGATTAAAAATATTAATTTTTTCACCTTATATTGAATTAATATCGAAAAAGCAGCCTCATTTTCAATCGAAAATTCTGACGTCAAAGTATCAGCTTTTTTCAAAAAGATTGCATGTTTTCTGTTCGTTGAAATCTCTACTTTCCGATGGTGAAAAAAAATTTATATGTTACTATAGTAAATATAGTATATAAGTATATAGTATAGTAAAAAAATCTAATTCGAAATTTTTTATTACTATAAATAATTTTAAGCTATTTATTAAAATTTACACTTTAATTACTCGAAAAACGTTAGATTACATGCCACATTGATAAAAAATTGGAAATCAAAATATACTACTATAATTAACAAACAAATAAGTTAATAAAATTAATATTTAATAAGACATCTACAATATTTGGATTCTGGATCATCTACAATTTTGAATTTTCTGAGAAGATTTGCTATAGTAACATATATATTTTTTTTTCACCATCGGAAAGTAGAGATTTCAACGAACAGAAAACATACAAACTTTTTGAAAAAAGCTGATATTTTGACGTCAGAATTTTCGATTGAAAATGAGGCTGCTTTTTCGATATTAATTCAATATAAGGTGAAAAAATTAATATTTTTAATCAAATAAATTACAGCGTATTTGGGACATAAAAAAGTAAGTTTTCACTAAATTTCGTTATAAAAAAACAATTTTTGTAAAAGATAAAAATAAAAACCAAAAACTTGGTTTTTTGAATTTTTCACATAAATTTTGAGGTTATGTGAAAAAAGTGTGAATGTAAAAGTTTTAGATCTTTTTATTACCTACAACTTTGCCGTTTGACTTTTTTCGATAGGACTTTTAGTTTTGCCGGAAATCGAGAAAAACCGTTTTTTACCCTTAAACCCCCCCCCCATCCCCTTCCCGAACTCGGATCGACCGTAATTTATTTTTCCTTTCATTTTGATCATATTCCCCTCCTGTTCTAATGGGTTTCATCCTACTGTAATTTTTTTTCACTTTTTATTAATTTTAAAGGCTTCTCCCTGGTCTATTAGTTTAGGTTAGAAAAAATTCTCACTAGTACGACGGTCGAACAACTGAGAAAAAAAAATCTCACTAGTTCCAAGATCGAACTAATGAATCGAAATAATGGTAATAATTTAACGTATGTTCACCGATTACTCCGCCAACTGTGGACCGATTTTCATGATTCTTTTTTTTCAATAGGCTAGTTTCCTAAAAAAGAATATTAGTCCGTCTTTTAGTATGTAATATTGTGACACTTTTAATAATTTAATCCATTCTTAAATTAAATATTTGCACACCACATTTAATGGTAGAATGTAAATGGGCCACATTAATGTTAAGATCATACATACTACTTGTACACCTACTTTCTGGCAAATAAATTATTCTTATTATTCTTCTTCTAGATTATCCAAAATTAAGGGACACGCGTTGCTGCATTTTTTCGCAACAAGTGACGTCACACGTAACTTTAATGGGCTATATCTTTGTCATTTTTGGTCAAATTTAAAAATACGTGTTCCTTATTTTTGAATAATCTAAAAGACGGACTAAATGGCTGTAATTACTTTGACCCTGGAAACTACCCTATTGCTTGGGTAGTTTATGAGTTATAGTCTATAGATAGACAAATAGATAGAATATTCTTTATTAAGTGCACCATACAATTTACAAGAATAACAGTATACAACTTTAAATAGGGTGACACAATGGGCGTTCTTAATACACATTTATGGTCTACTAGCTTTTGCCCGTTTTGCTCACTTTCGCTTTTATAATATTAGTAAGGACATATATGAATGTAGATACTGATTTATTTGGCCGCTAAAACAAGACAGATATGGATTTTCATACAACTAAAAACTACAGGTAGCAGGTACCTGCAAATCAGGAAAGAGGAACCGTGTTACCTCAAACTTAACGCAAAACGAAGCCGCGGGCAAAAGCTATTCACTTTATAAACTAACTACATACAAATTGTAAGGTAATGTACACAAGTAGTTACCTTGCCTAGTGGTAATTTATGAGAGGTAGACAATGGATCATTAGTAGCTCATCAACTAGCTAGTTTTATATCTTCCTCACGTGTATCGAATTTAATGCACAATTGTACTTGTTAATCGATTTTTAAATAGAGGAGATCCGCATGGGATTGTGTATTTTTATGATACCTATATACAACAACAAAAATTTCTGAAGCACATGTGACTAAAAGAGTGATGGATGAATGATGATGGACGGAGAGCGAGCTTAGCTTTTGCCTGCGGCTTCGTTTGCGTTAAATTCGGGGTACCACAGTTCCCCTTTCCTGATTTGCAGGTACCTGCTACTTTTAGTTTTGCTCTTGCGCCTTATTTATTGTAATAGCAAAGCTAAGTTGTCCCTTTACTTCCCTCTTTCTCTCTTATTTCTAAATAAAAAAAATAGCCCATGTTCGTCTCCAGCCTCTAGGAATTTCTCCTGTATCGTGGGTGCGTTTACAAACATTTAAACTCACATACACAAACAGTCAGACCCGAAACAACTATCTATAGGCCATACAAATATTTGTTCCGTGCGGTAATCGAACCCGTGACACACAACGCAGCAGTCGATCGCTCAGCCACTGCGCCCACCGTGTCGTCAAACAATTGATTACATCCTCCCTTATTTTAAAAGACTAGGACTAGACTAGCCATAGATTTTCTTTATGGCAACTATCTTATTAAGGTTATCTTCTCTACCAGGATACTCTCGCATTCCGGTCTACGAGGGAGGGCGCGGCAACATAGTGACGGTGCTCTTCATCAAGGACCTGGCGTTTGTGGACCCTGACGACAACACTCCGTTGCGGACGCTCTGCCAGTACTACCAGAATCCCTGCAATTTTGTGTTTGAGGATGTCACACTTGATGTCATGTTTAAACAATTTAAGGAGGGTGAGTGATACTTTATTTTTTTACTAGCTTCCACACGCGACTTCGTCCGCCTGGCATAGTTACTTTGGGCTAGTTTTAACCCGCGTGATGATCGATAAAAAAATAACTTTCTCCCTCTTTTCTCACTTTTTTTTAGCTTATGTCCTTCTCCAGGGTCCCAACTATCTCTGTACTATAAATCATTAAAATCGGTTTGGCCATTTAGGCATGAAGACGTAATAAACAAACTCACTTTCGCTTTTATAATATTAAAAGTAAGCATAACCAACTTATTTATTTATTACAAATGCAGGCTTGCGAGCACCTTTTTTTTGCGGATGGGAAACCATCAAATAACTTCCTCCGCTCTGGGCGGAGCGGGAGGGAGTTTCAGACTTGTACTGACTAAAACCCACCCATGTTCCTTCTATTGCCCTTTATGTTCCGGGGCCGCGGTATCTCTTTCGAACAACCCGCAGGGAAACGGACGCACTCATTATATATTTAAAACTATAATATTCTCTTTATCAGGTCATAAAGGCCACATGGCTTTCGTTCACCGCATCAACAATGAGGGAGAAGGTGACCCGTTTTACGAGACCATGGGACTTGTCACACTGGAAGACGTCATCGAAGAGATGATACAGGCGGAGATCGTGGATGAGACCGACGTCTTCTGTGAGTAGACCGTTGTAGACCATCTGTTAGTTATTTTTAAAAGATCATGGGGCTGATTACACTGGAAGATATCATTAAAGAGGTGATACAGGCGCAGATCGTGAATGAGACCGACGTCTTCTGTGAGTAGACCTTAGTAGACCATCTGTTAGTTATTTTTAAAAGATCATAGGGCTTGTCACACTAGAAGATGTCATTGAAGAGATGATACAGGCGGAGATCCTGGATGAGACCGACGTCTTCTGTGAGTAGACCATAGTAGCCCATGTGTTAGTTAGTTCTAAAAGACCATGGGGCTGGTCACACTAGAAGACTTCATTGAAGAGATGATACAGGCGCAGATCGTGAATGAGACCGACGTCTTCTGTGAGTAGACCGTAGTAGACCATCTGTTAGTTAGTTCTAAAAGACCATGGGGCTGGTTACACTGGAAGACGCTTGTTAATTTTTTATTTTACGTTTTGTAAAGTAAGCAATGACTTATTGTCGGGCCTACGCTGTCCTCTCATACTTAAGTCCTAACGCTCTGTAACAACAACGTTGTAAAACCAAATGATTTTAAAAGAGTAACCATGGAGTTTCTAGCCGGTTCTTCTCCATAGGAAACGACCAACCCGAACCGTGCATCTTTTCTCGACGTTTCATAAGTGCCCATATAGGCCTATGTGAAATAAAAATATTTTGATTTTGATTCACAGAAATAACGTTGTTTGATTTATACCATTCCCAACAGTGGACAACCGGTCCAAGCGCCGTCGCAACCGTCCCACGAACAAGCTACAAGACTTCGCCGCGTTCGCCGAGCGACATGAGAACCAGCGCATACATATATCTCCACAGCTGACCTTGGCTACCTTCCAGTTCTTGAGTACCAGTGAGTATTGATCCTTATTTTTTTGAACGACATTGTTACATATATGTGACAATCAAGTGCGTGCCATGGATATTAACGACACAAATATGTGACAAGGACGCCATTGTTACATATATGTAATAATAAGGCGCGTGCCACGGACAATAACGACACAAATATGTGACAAGAACGCCATTGTTACATATATGTAACAATAATGCGCGTGCCATGGACGTTAACGATACAAATATGTGACAAGAACGCCATTGTTACATATGTGTAATAATAAAGCGCGTGCGATGGTCGTTAATGACACAAATATGTGACAAGCGCGTGCCCTGGATGCCAATGACACAAATATGTGACGAAAATGGAGGAAAAATGAGCTCCTCAGCGTTGAAAACGCTTGACCTCTGGCATTCCAAAGGTAAAGTGAAATATTATAAAAGTTCGCATTATAATCTTTGTAACTAGTATAGTATCATCGCTAATGACCTGATCAGCTCTAGTATCGTGGTCGGGCTTGCGATGAATGTGGCGAAGATCAAGGGGATGACCAAGCCTTGGGCTTCGGGAGCCGCGAGACGACTCCTGGCCACCGTAGATGTGGGCCTGTGGACGGTGAGCAATGGGTAGCTCACCGTCCGTCCGTCTATTGACGACAGGCCGTGTCGACGACGCGTTAGTGTTCCACGCGCGCCACAAAGAGATGTCAGCAAAGCAGAGGGACGCCAGAGACACCACCTACCGGGGTGAAGGGTTGTTCAAAAGCACGCGTGTGAAATACATTGCATGTTGAACCTAATCATAGTGCAATTAGAGCCAGTTTTCGAGGAAGTGTTTTGAAAAAGTGTTTGTAAAAACCTACTTGCAAAATCAACATCATTTATCAAAAGTAGACCACTGTTTGTCATGTTCCGAAGTCATTCATCATTTTCCTTCCCTTGTCCCCGTCTATTTGGGGTCGGCGCAACACGTTTTCTTCTTCCATTCTCCCCTATCAGACGTCACGGCATCATTTACTCCTTTCTCCTACATATCATTCCTTACATAATCCATCCTTCTTTTCTTTGGCCTTCCTTTCGTTCTCTGCCCATCAACATTCAGATCCATCAGTCTTTTAGTCACATGTGCATAGTCCGTCCTCGTTACATGTCCATACCAAGACAAACGACTCCCTTTAAATTTTTCTGTAACAGGTGCAACTGTGTATATTAGAGGAAGTTTGAACTTCCTCTAATATACTCATTCCTTACTTTATCCATTCTTGTCACTCCACACATCCATCTCAACATTCTCATCTCCGCTACATGCAATCGTTTTTCATCCACCTTTTTTACAGCCCAGCATTCTGACCCATACAATACAACAGGTCTAATCACGGACTTTGCATCTGTGTCATGTTCCCAAAAGTATTAAAAAGTTTTTTTTTTGTCCAGGTGTTGACGCATTCCGTCCCGACACAGTGTCGGAGACAGTCCTGCGTCGTTTGCTCAAGCAGGACGTCATCCACCACATCAAGCTCAAAGGCAAGACCAAGAAGGATCCCAGCACCTTCGTGTTCCAACAGGGGAAGCCGGTGAGTCATCTATTCATCTGCTTCTTTCCCCTAATATGTAGGGGTTGGCTTCCTTTTTAACTGAATTCAAAAAAGGAGGAGGTTCTCAATTAATTTATTTCGATTTTTAATTGAATTTTGCTTTTTATTTTACTTTGGACGCTCTTACGTCTTTCGTTTTTTATTTTTTTTTCGATTTTGTAAAGTGAGTTTGTTTGTTTGTACGTCTTCACGGCTAAACCGATTTTGATGAATTTTGGTACAGAGATAGTTGGGACCCTGGAGACGGACATAGGCTATATTTTTCTAAGTGGAAAATGAAAGAGGGAAGAAAACGGAAAACTTAGCTTTGCTATTACAATAAATAAGGCGCAAGGGCAAAATCTACAGGTAGCCGGTACCTGCAAATCAGTAAAGGGGAACTGTGTTACCCCGAATTTAACACGAGCGAAGCCGCGAGCAATAGCTAGTAATATTATAATTTAAAAGAGTGTCCATAGAGTTTCTTGCCGGTTCTTCTCCATAGTAAACGACCAACCCGAACCGTGCACCTTTTCTCGACGTTTTATTAATGCCCATGTAGGCAAATGTGAAGTGGATATATGTAGATTTTTATTGATTTCTTCTCAGAAAAGCGAGAGGAGGTCGTGGCTAAATAATAGCAGCCGCTCGGGTCGACCTTAAGGTTAAGCCATGCTTGCCTAGGTTGGTCTTTGGATGGGTGACCACCCGTTACATACCGAGTTTCCTCCGTGCCTCGGAAAGCACGTTAAGCCGTTGGTCCCGGCTGTCATTTGTAGATCTTTGACAGTCGTGACAGGTATTCAGTGTTCCGAAAGTCTGACAACCAGTCACCAAGAGGTATCGTATTACCCAGTAATAACTGGGTTGTGGAGGTCAGATAGGCAGTCGCTCCAAGTAAAATACTGATATTCAGCTGCATCCGGTTAGACTGGAAGCCGACCCCAATATAGTTGAGAAAAGGCTAGGCAGATGATGATTGATTTCTTCTCAATCCAGGTGGACTATTTCGTGCTGATCCTGGAGGGCCGTGTGGAGGTGACGGTGGGTCGCGAAAACCTGGTGTTCGAAGCCGGGCCATTTACCTACTTCGGTGTACAGGCCCTCACGCAGAACGTGGGAGTCGGTACGTATACATACGTGATATTGCGACAAAAATCCTGCAAGGGCAGACGGTTTTTTTTTCACTAGGAATTTCTCCTGTATCGTAGGTGCGTTTACAAACATTTAAACTCACATAAACAAACAGCCAGACCCGGAACAACTATCTGCAGGTTATACAAAGATTTGTTTCGTACGGGAATCGAACCCGCGACACGCAGCGCAGCAGTCGATCGCTCAGCCACTGCGCCAACCGTGCCGTAGACCTACATTTCGCCAGTAACGTTTGGAGATTACAAAACGTCATTTCATGATGTTAATTAATATAACAAAGCAACGATAATACTAAAAGCGTTTGGACGTGAAATCGCTTTTAACCCCTTTAGTAAAATAGTACATTTTTAATCAAGTTAGGAAACTTTGTCATTGCGGCCGAGGTGGAGGCGAGGGTGTTATAGAGCCTAGGCTCTATAACATCCTCGCGTCCACCTCGCTCTCGGCAACAACAGTGACAAATTCTCACGTGAATCAAACTACGTGTTTCAATCAATCAATATGACACTATGATTTAATTTGTTAATTCCCTGCGCTTTGTCTTCTCAGACTGAAAAAGAAACAAAGGTCCACCAATCCTTACTAATATTATAAAAGCGAAAGTGAGTTTGTTTGTTACCTCTTCTCGCCGAAATGAATTTTGGTTCAGAGATTGTTGGGAACCAGGAGACGGACATAGGCTAATTTTTATTAAAAAAAAGTGGGATATGAGGGAGAACGAGGGAAGAAAAGGGAAAACTTAGCGTTGCTATTACAAATCAATCAGGCGCAAGAACAAAAACTGCAGGTCTGCTTGGTGTGTTATACCGAATTTAACGCGAGCGAAGCCGCGGGCGAAAGCTAGTAAACAATAAATATGAAAGCGCCAGAAACGTGCGCCTCCTTGCTTAATAAAAATACCCGTCCGATCCGTGGGGAAATCAGAAAAAAAACCCTCGTGAAATACATTGCATATTAAAACCTAATCGTAGTGTAATAAGAGCCAGTTTTCGAGGAAGTGTTTTGACAATTCAATTTATGTTCCAGCTGAATCCCCAACACCATCAGCCATGGGCTCTCTCCAAAATATCAATATGGACTCCATGTTACGTCACACGTTCGTGCCCGACTACTCCGTGAGAGCCATCACAGAGCTGTTCTATTTAACTGTGAAACGGTAAGTGTGTGTGTGTGTGTGTTTGTTGGACGTATAAACAACCTTACTAATATTATAAAAGGGAAAATTAGTTTGTTTGTTTGTTACGTCTTCACGCCTAAATGGCCTTACTGATTTTGATGAATTTTAGTACAAAGATAGTTGAGACCCTGGAGACGGAAATAGGCTTTAAAAAATGTTAGGAAAGGGGGAGTAAGGGGGAAGAAAAGGGGAGAGAAAGATTTTTTTTCGATGCGCGCGGTTAAAAGTTAGCGTTAGCCCAAAGTAACTATACCACGCGGACGAAGTCGCGGGCGGTAGCTAGTCTTCTGATATAAAAAAATACGTGTCGCAGTTTTACGACGTTTTCTTTTATCTTCCCCGGGGGTACGGGGGTACTCTCGATCTCTGACACTCCGGGGGGAGTGTCAGACTTGTACTGACTAAAACCCACCCATGTTCCTTCTTAAATAACGCTATACCTCTTTCGAACAACCCGCAACCCCGGGACAACCCGCAACCCTGAAACCGGGCGTTAGTTCCTATTCTCTTCCGAAACGGTTTGACCGATTTTTTATTAAACTTTCTGTTTTTTCATACCACTAATTGAGAAGGAGACTTGAGTAGCGGGTGAAACCGCTAGGCACAGCTAGTCATATAAAATTCTCGTGACACAGGTTTGGTTGCCATACTCTTCCGAAACTCTTGCCGGAACACCCATACCGATCTGCTCCAACTTCCGGTACCTAGGGTCGCATTTTCCAAGGGGATGGCGAAGTATACCGGCACGTAACGCACCGGATCAACGCAGGATGGATGAAATGGCGACAGGTCACTGGAACAACTTGTGTGACTCACGGATGCCCCTCAATTTAAAGGGGGAAATATACAAGTCCGTGATTAGACCTGTTGTACTGTATGGGTCAGAATGCTGGGCGGTAAAAAAGGTGGATGAAAAACGATTACGATAACGATTAAAAACGTAGCGGAGATAAGAATGTTGAGATGGATGTGTGGAGTGACAAGAATGGATAAAGTAAGGAATGAGTATATTAGACGAAGTTTGAAAGTAGCGCACGTTGCAGAAAAATTGAAAGGGAGTCGTTTGTCTTGGTATGGACATGTAATGAGGAGCGAAGCACATGTGACTAAAAGAGTGATGGATCTGAATGTTGATGGACGGAGACCGAGAGGAAGGCCAAAGAAAAGATGGATGGATTGTGTAAGGAATGATATGAAGGAGCAAGAAGTAAATGATGCTGTGACGTCTGACAGGGGAGAATGGTAGAAGAAAACGTCTTGCGCCGATTGCAAATAGAATGGGACAAGGGCAGGAAAATGAATGATGACTGTTCCGAAATGGCTAGACGGATTTTTATGGAATTTTGTATGGATATTCGGTAGGTCTGAGAATCGGTCGTTATCTATTTGTCATACCCCTAAGTGAGAAAGGGACCTGAGCAGCGAGTGAAACCGCAGTGCACAGCAAGGTGTGTTTTAGGGTCCTGTACCTCAAAAGAAAAAAAAAACTTGAGAGGTGTCAAGGGACACCCGGGTGGAACGAAGTTATTATTTATTATGTACAAAAAACCTGTACACACTCAACAAAAATAATCGTCGCGACACCACACTGTTCAATGCGAAATAGAAAGACGAAACGAAAATAACTGGCTTGCTTTCTATGAAAGAGAGAGAGACAGAGAAACACGCGCACGCCGCACCGCTTACAACTATAGCAAAAAGTGTCGTCACAACTTTTGGTCTTAATTTTTTCCGTCTAAACCCCTTTCGTAACGCGCGATAAGGAACTTCGTTCCAAAAAGGGAACCCTTATTGGATCACTATGTTGTCCGTCAGTCGGTCTGTCAAGACCCTTTATCTCGGGAACGCGTGGATGTATGAACCTCTCAAGGACCGCTATTATTTACGTCAACTATCCGTCAAGCACCGCCGGGCGGGCTCTTATCGTAAGCGTAATCTGATTTTAAGACTTATCTTACCGAGAGATACCGCGGCCCCGGAACGTAAAGGGCAATAGAAGGAACATGGGTGGGTTTTAGTCAGTACAAGTCTGACATGCCCCCCCGCTCCACCCAGAGCGGGGGAAGTCATTGGATGATTTCCCACCCGGAAAAAAAAAAAAAAAAAAAAAAGACTTATCTTTACTACAAATACAGTTTTGACGGGCCTGTTGGTCTAGTGGTTAGTGGCCCTGGCTGCTGAGCCGGAGGTCGTGGGTTCGATTCCCACCCAGGACAAACTTTGTGTGATGAGCATGATTGTTTGTTCTGTCTGGGTGTGATTTATCTATAATATGTATGTATTTATAAATTATATAAGTATGTATATCAGTTGTCTGGTTACCATAACACAAGCTCTGCTTAGCTTGGGATCAGATAGCCGTGTGTGAGTTGTCCCAAGATATTTATTTATTTAGTTTTAAATCGGTCGGGGTTTGGTGGCACAAATTTGTGCCAGCCGGGCTCAAGGGGTTAAGTTGAAATCAAAACATTGCAGTTATCAGCAGGAAGGTCGCGACCTCTCTATCCTCCTCTTTCCGCATGCAGTCTAACCCTGGCATCTTTTCATGACCATTGGTTAGTTAAATGATGAAAATGTTTTGTTTCAATTCCAGATCTTTACATCTGGCAGCTAAACGCGCCACTCTGATGGAAAAGGGGGCTCTCTCAAAAGGGGCTACGAACGAACAATTTGATACTGAAGTTGATAAGGTAATATTATTATTTAATAACTTAATTATTCTCGCTCGTGGCTAAATAATAGCAGCCGCTCGGGTCGATCTTTAGGTTAAGCCGCACTTGCCTTTGCCTTTGCCTTGTCTGTGGATGGGTGACCACCCGTTTCATACCGAGTTTCCTCCGTGCCTCGGAAAGCACGTTAAGCCGTTGGTCCCGGCTGTCATTTGTAGATCTTTGACAGTCATTACTGTTAGTCAATGTTCCGAAAGTCTGACAACCAGTCTTACCAACGGATATCGTATTGCCCAGTACTAACTGGTTTGTGGAGGTCAGATAGGCAGTCGCTCCGTGTAAAATACTGATATTCAGCCGCATCCGGTTAGACTGGAAGCCGACCCCAACATAGTTGGGAAAAGGCTAGGCAGATGATGATGAATTATTCTCGATATTAACTCAGCCTATCGCTCCCCACAGCTAGGTATAGGCTTCTTCAAGGAAGTATTTTTCAGTTTGAATGCATATATTGGTTTTGAAGAGTGGATGGAGAGGCACCACGGCGTCCTTATATATTATGCTTATGCTGGGAGAGAACCTTAAAACCATACGGGACGCCGCTAGACGACCCCCGGCCACCGTAGACGCGGGCCTGTAGACGATGAGCAATGGGTAGCTCACCGTCCGTCCGTCTATTGACGACAGGCCGTGTCGACGGCGCGTTCGTGTTCCACGCGCGCCTCAAAGAGATGTCAGCAAAGCAGAGGAACGCCAGGGACACCGCCGCACGGGGGGAAGGGTTGTTCGAAAAAGATACCGCGGCCCCGGAACAAAAAGGGCAAATGAAGGAACACGGGTGGGACTGACACTTCCCCTGGGGAGTGGGGAAATTATTTGATGATTTTCCATCCGCAAAAAATAAAAGGGTGGGAAAATGTCACAGTAAAGTGGAGAGGGTGATACTACGTCAGCCCTCTTTTGAGCGAGAGCGCGGAGGTGACAAACGTTTATATTCTCAAAGTTAATGCGGAACCCGAAACACGTGTCTAGTTTTTTATGTAAAAAATCCATGTACAAAATTTCAGAAAACTAACATGAAAAATCATAAGCTTGTTATGTTACCTGGTTGTCCGTACCTGCACACGGTCACCATACGCGTCTACCGTCACCTTGTTGCGTGCAGTATGATTGCGTATACCTACTAAGTATCCAACTCGTAACCTTTTTTTTTAAATGCACTCTGGTGTCCCGACCGATGCGACACAGGTACTTGCCGAAACAACCGTGTTCGGTCAGCACCTGCGCCGCACGGTTGGTCAGCTCATTGTGCTTTTGGCCGATCCAATCCTCCATGTGAGGACTTACCGCCGCTATGACGGCGTGCCCCGCGCTGGGTTGCGCAGGTCGCGTCGTCCACTCCGCTGCCAGTACTTGGCGGAGTTCAGACCGCTTAGCCTCGATGACTCTCAGAGGGGCTTGCCAGAGCCTCCGCCTGCCGGGGTTGCGGGTTGTTCGAAAGAGATACCGCGGCCCCGGAACGTAAAGGGTAATAGAAGGAACATGGGTGGGTTTTAGTCAGTAAAAGTCTGACATGCCCCCCCGCTCCGCCCAAAGCGGGGGAAGTCATTAGATGATTTCCCACCCACCAAAAAAAAAAAAGCCTCGATGACTCTCGGCGGCGGCGGTCTTTCGCCCCGCTCTCCACTTGTATAGCGACGCGAGGGCTTCGGCCTCGAGGTCCCAGGGCATCCTAACCTATCCAATCCTAACCTATCCTATTCTATTCCAGCACTTATGCACCTCAAGCAGGTCCAGCAGTACTCTTCCATTATCTCTAATATCTAAGAAACTGCTAGCCAAGTCTGCAAGCGTGGCGTCCACTAGGAACATAGACGATTTAGGATCTACTTCGGCCTGTAATAAGGTTCAATTTTGCATTATTTTCTTTCTAGAGACGTGGTAGCTATTTTTTTTTAAGAGAGTGCAATCTAAAAGATAGAAATGTCGGATATCTTAATTCTTTTTTGTAAACTATTTTGGAGTGGGTTTTCTGTATATACAAAGTCTGTTTGTCATTTCAAAATATCAGATATTTTCTGCACGCATAATTTTTTTTAAATATAATATAAAAAATAAAAAGCTTCCAAACTGCTGACCCGATATTCACGGGACTTTTACAGGCAGATAGTTGATATTATAACGCGTAGCTAATTACATTTAACTTTATAATAGTTGTATGATTAGATTAACTACACGTCTTTCGTATTTAAAATAGTAAAATTGACGATATTAATGTAAACGTCAAAATATTTGACAGCTATTTGTCATGTGACCATTTTTAGGATTCCGTACCTCAAAAGGAAATACTAGAATCCTTATAGGATCATATTGATTTCCGTCTGTCTGTCTGTCAAGACCCTTTATCTTGGAAACGCGTGAAGGTATCGAGTTGAAATTAAAACGTTAGACTGAAATCTGTTAGTACGAGACCAAAATTTTTGTCTCATAGCAATACGGCCAAAACCGCATCAAATCGATAGATACGATTATCCTGAACTCGAAAAGACCAAATTCAGACATTTTCCGCGTAGCGTTTGATCTGACCGAATTTTGAAAATTGTCAAAGAATTTTACCGAACTACATCATAGCAATATGTCTGATTTGCAGACTGTAGTTGAATGATAGTTCTGAGATACCGGAAACATATTTTTCAGACGTTAGTGGTGTAGCGCAAACCCGTAAAATCACTTACTTAAGAAAATTAAAAATGAGACAAAAAAATGTCTCATAGCAATACGTCTGAAAATCTTTTTTATTAGTAAATTTTGGTTATTTGATGCGAACAAAACAATTTTCCGACGGAAATGTGAACGCATTAAATTTTGAGACCGTTTTGAAAATGTTAACAAATTTTACCGATCGGTATCATAGCAATATGTCTGAAAATTGTTGGACATGATAAAATAAGTTGTCCACATGTGCAAAAAATTTATATCAGACAAATTAAGTGTAGCACCTTCTCTATCAGACAACTTTTCGATACTCAGATATCATTTAAAAATCGTATTGAGGCATCTTGAATTTTCTGTTACAAACCAATGAATACGTTGCGACCCTGAATTTATTAGATGATAATTAACAAAGAATTTACCCGAAACCGTAACATTGAAGTTGTTTTATTTGCCATATGTGTACGATGCGCAAAGCGATCCCCACCCTTCCGCCGAGCGCTCAAGATCCGTGCCGGTATCTATAACAGTAAGAACGGGGCAGTAGCGTAACAAGCGCTGAGGCTGTTGAATATCTATGAAGGCTGTAAATTTAAAAAAAACATTTAACAGAGGCGTCGGCCAGGCGACTCCGAAATGTTATTTTCGTTTTTGGGAGTATATGCTACACTTAAAGTGTCTGAAAACAGGTTTTTGGTAATCATGGCAGCAATACGAAAAGTTGAAAAAAAAAAAATTATCCGTATTGCTATGATACAGGTCGGCTAAATTTGTTGACATTTTCAAAAATGCGCTCAGGCTATATGCTACGCGCAAAATGTCTGAAAACAAAATTTTTCGTAAAACAATTATAAAATCTATGTACATTTTCACTATCAGACGTATTGCTATAATACCGACTGTCTTTTTTTTTTGATACAGCAGAAATGGCCTCCCACGCAGTTGCTACACTTTCGACCGTTACTACACACCTAGTCGGGTTCAGAATCATACAATCTAACGATTTTATAGGGTTTTTGCCGTATTGCTATGAGACATGGTTTTGGTCGTGGGCTCTCGTACTATGTGGTTCCTTAGCGCTGGGTTAAAATCAAACCTCTAAGTCTACGCAGTCAAAAGATATGGCTGTTTATGTCGCAAGTTTGTACGGAACTCTCTGTACGCGAGACCGAATCGCTTTTTTTTTTATGGCATCTCGCAGTTCAACCTAAGAGGTTGACGTCTGCTTAACCGGGCGAATCCTGTGGATGCCTTAAAAATTAAGACCTCAGGCCAGAGTAAAAACTTACAAACTAAGCGACTACACGCTAAGGGCACCCCCTGTGGGGTACGAGCCTCGGCTTAGGGCGTCGCTGAGGGAGGACAGCTAAGGGACAGGCTGGATCTGAGTGATAGTCCGATTCGCACTTGGTCGGTTTATTTTATTGCCTTAAATATTCCTTTGTAACAATTATTTAACATTCACAGTTACCCCAGAGAGTGAATTTGATAGAACTAATGCAAGTAGCACAAATTTATCCATCCTCCGAAAAATTGGACGATAACTCTGAAAAATATTTGGCCAAACCAACCCAATATTGGTCACATTGTGATACCAACAAATCGAATACTGGCGTCACAACCAAGTCCTACAACGAATTGACAAGAACTGGACCGTCGAAATCCTACGCAAATGCTTGTGATTCTGCCAAATGTTGGGCCAACTATGAGAAGTACGGCAAAGTGAACTGCGAAAATTCGCCCAAACATTTGGCAAATGATGTGGAAGCCAATGATTGTGCGGAGTGCGTCAAAAACAATTTCTGGTTCAGAACTAACGTTCTAAGTAAAAATGTTAATGAAAATCAAGGGCGTGGTTAGTGTTTAATTTTTAACTATTAATGCCGTTATTTTTGAAGGAAAATGGGTGGGTTTTAGTCAGTAAAAGTATGATACTCCCCCCCGCTCCACCCCGAGCGGTGGAAGTTATTTGATGATTTCCCATACGCAAAAAATAAGGGTAGCAGTGAAAAGACAAAATCCGTCTCTCTGTACACAAACTATTCATCTTTATTTGAAATTTTAGAATCAGAAAACTACAAAAAAAAGAAAACGACGACCTTTCACACGGCGACCTCCCTCCTCACAGTCCACGATCCTCCTACAGCAGAAGAGTCCCTACTAGAGATCCATATTCCCAACCGAGATATCGATTGCACGCCCAACGAAATCGATTACAAATCGATACAACAAGAAATCGAGTCCAACGACCGGCATTTAGAGCATATAGAAAGATATGAGAGGTTTCTAGAATTTGAGAGAGATTTAGATCGTGAGAGAGAGTTTAGGGAAGAGAGACTACAAGTGGAGAAGAGAAGAATTGAGACGGAACAATTAATGTTGGTGCAGCTCTCTCGGATTATTAAAATGTTGGAGAGGAATCAGAATAATTGAGGTTTTTTTGTGTGTAAAATAATGTATGTATTTTTGAGGGGCAACTATCCGGGGTTGCGGGTTGTTCGAATGAGATACCGCGGCCCCGAAACATAGAGGGCAGTAGAAGGAACATGGGTGGGTTTTAGTCAGTACAAGTCTGACACTGCCCCCCGTTCCGCCCAGAGCGGGGGAAGTTATTTGTTGATTTCCCACTCCCAACAAAAAGTATACAAGTACCTATGTTATTTGATATCCTTATCCTTACTAATATTATAAAAGCGAAAGTGAGTTTGTGTGTTTGTTTGTTACCTCTTCACGCTTTAATGGCTACACCGATTTTGATGAATTTTGGTGCAGAGATAGTTGGGAACCAGGAGACGGACATAGGCTAATTTTTATTTAAAAAAGTGGGATGTGAGGGAGAAAGAGGGAAAAAAGGGAAAACTTAGCGTTGCTATCATAAATCAATAAGGCGCAAGGGGAACTGTGTTACCCGGAATTTAACGCGAGCGAAGCCGCGGGCAAAAGCTAGTTGACCCATAAAAAAGGGGTACCTGTAAGTAATTTTAATTACATTAATATGACATTTGAGTTTGAGTTACTATAGTAGAGTTGAGTTTGGAGGTGGTTAGGGCTCCAGAGACTGGAATCTCCTCACAATGCGGCCCGAATAGAGGATAAAAAGGAGGAAGTTCTCAATACGACTGTATTGTTTTTGTATGTTTGTTTACGCGATTATAATATAGGCAGTTTTTTTTAGATCTTTAATCTTTTATGTCCTTGTATACCTACCTACTTCAATTTCGTCATGATCAGGGGTCTAAAATTCCTGCTTAAGCAGAATCATTACATCTAATATATAAAATTCTCGTGTCACAGTTTTCGTTCCCATACTCCTCCGAAACGGCTCGACCGATTCTTATGAAATTTTATATGCATATTCAGTAGGTCTGAGAATCGGCCAACATCAATTTTTCATACCCCTACGTGAGCAGCGGGTGAAACCGCTGGGCCCAGCTAGTATAATAATATAATTTACGTTCAAACTCTTTAAATGCTCACAGACATAGTCAGCCATTTTTTTTAACCTTACCCCACATAAGGAATTTCTCCTGTATCGTGGTTCCTATTTTTCGAAAGCTAACGTTATTCATATTTATCAACTTATTATAGACTAGCTTTTGCCCGCGGCTTCGCTCGCGTTAAATTCGGTAGCGCTTTATTGATTTGTAATAGCAACGCTAAGTTTTCCCGTTTCGTCCCTCTTTCTCCCTCATATCCCACTCTTTTTTTTAAAAAAAATAGCCTATGTCCGTCTCCTGGATCCCAACTATCTCTGTACCAAAATTCATCAAAATCGGTTTAGCCATTTAGGCGTGAAGACGTAACAAACAAACTCACTTTCGCTTTTATAATAGTAAGGATTCTACTGAAGTGGCCAATTAAGACCTCCAGTACAGATTTGCAGTCAAAACTCACATCGTTATTTTTTCAGTTATTGCAGTCAGTGGATGAAGATATAAGCATCAGCGGTGAACACAAGACTCCTTCCAGACAGGTAATTATAAAAACTCTCTTTTTTGACGAGCCTGTTCGTCTAGTGGTTAGTGGCCCTGACTGCTGAGCCGGAGGTCGTGGGTTCGATTCCTACCCAGGACAAACTTTGTGTGATGAGCATGATTGTTTGTTCTGTGTCTGGGTGTGATTTATCTATAATATGTATGTATTTATAAATTATCTAAGTATGTATATCAGTTGTCTGGTTACCATAACACAAGCTCTGCTTAGCTTGGGATCAGATAGCCGTGTGTGAGTTGTCCCAAGATATTAATTTATTTTAAAAAAATCATGGCCCCACACTAGGAATTTCTCCTGTATCGTGGGGGCGTTTACAAACATTTAAGCTCACATACACAAACAGCCAGACCCGGAACAACTACATGTAGGCCATACAAATATTTGTTCCGTGCGGGGTCGAACCCGCGTCACGCAGCTTAGCAGTCGATCGCTCAGCCACTGCGCCAACCGTGTCTTCAAACATCCTTACTAAATATTATAAAAGCGAAAGTGAGTTTGTTACGTCTTCACGCCTTAATGTCTAAACCGCCCTATATCCGTCTCCAGGGTCTCAACTATCACTGTACAAAAATTCATCAAAATTGGTTTGGCCATTTAGGCGTGAAGACGTAACAAAATCAAATAAAATCCATAAACAAAATAATAACTATGAGACGAGTCACACAGATGTTGCCATCAGTACTGTAACTATTCAGAACAAGGGTGATATTAATATTGTGATTTGACAACTATTGCAAAAAAAATTATTAAAGAGATCACAAAAAAAAATCATCACATAGAAACTCACTTTCGCTTTTTATTAGTAAGGATGACATAAGCCAGTTTATAACACGTCATAGCACACACCGCGTAGAATAACGAGTAATTTAACTCCCCCAGGTGTCCCCCCACCCGCTGCCCGTGTCGGCGTCCCCGCACACGCGCTCGTCGTTCACGCGCACGTCTCCCGACGCTCGCAACGGTGACGTGTACGCGCGCGCCGACGAACAGGAGAAGCTCTTGAAATAACACCAGCATCTCGCGGTACCCATGTTCAGGTGATGTCGCGGGGTTCCGTATGTACACCAAGATGTATGTTTAAGCGTTCAGTAAAGAAACTGTACAAGGTCATGATGACCTTTAAAGAAGCATCTTGTTAGAATTTACATTCACATGTAAGGGCCATTCATTTTGTTTTCTAACCCCCTCTTTCAATTTTTTATTTTATTTGGCGATTTCCTCCATCAGCCGTCAACTGAGTGACGATCTTGGCCCACGTCTCCGGGAGCATTCTTACTACGTGTCCAGCCCATTCCCACGTTAGTTAACAATTTTTTCTCCAACATCTGCAACCTGTATTATGAAGCGTAGGGTGGTGATTCTCCAGGGTTGCGGGTTGTTCGAAAGAGATACCGCGGCCCCGGAACATAAAGGGAAAAAGAAACATGGGTGGGTTTTAGTCGTACAAGTCTGACGCCCCCCCCCCTTCCGCCTAGGGCGGGGGGAGTTATTTGTTGATTTCCCATTCGTAAAAAAAGAGTGGTGATTCCAACACAATAATAGAAAAGGTTGACCCCCCTCCCCCCCTGTTCAGTATTTATTACATAAGAATCTAAAGAAAAAAAATTAAAACATTTTTGTTTTATACATATAAGACATTTTTAGTTTGATGTTGTTATCTTTGCGCATTTTTGCGATCTTATGTAAGAACTATCAAGACTCCCATCTTCTTGTTAGACACATTAAGACATCGTTGACCCCTTTTTTGCAGATGGGAGGGGAGTGTCAGACTTGTACTGAGAAACCCTCCCATGTTCCATTACCCTTTACGTTTCGGGGCCGCGGTATCTCTTTCGAACAACCCGCAACCCCGGCAGGCATTATCGACCCCTCTCCCCTTTAATCGTCTTACATACAAAATGAATGGCCCCATACGAACTATCTTCAGACATCACACAAACATAGTTATCCGCGAGGCTAGAATATACACAATATACTTATAGATACAGGAAAATAGATTAAGGAAATATATTAGAACTAACTAACAAAAAACACGTCAAGTACTTTAATGATTGAAGTTAATTTAAAAAAAAATGCGGACGGCAACTAAAATGGCGACTATCTCAGCATAACTCTGCAACATTAAATAAAAAGTCGCAGCGTAATTAATTCTTTTAAATAACTTATACCTACTTATCTAGACAGTAGACCTTTAAATTAAAACAATCTAAATGAATCGAGTATTTAATATTTAAGACCAAAATATCGAGCACTTATTTTGAACGCTTAATGCTGAAACTGCGTTAAACGGTGGCGACCGTTTGTCTGCAAGCGTGTGCTCTGTGGGTATGTGAAGGACCCTGTCACAGGTGTCTAAAGAGTTCATTCGCTTGGACTCATATGACAGAGCGACACTGCAGTTTCACAATTACTCTTTCTCTGTCGAAAGACATTTTCACAAGCTTTTCATCAAGCGTTATTGACTGAACAAGCCCGCGCGTGTCCCCGCGTCGGTTCACTTTTGTATGAAACAGCGCGGGTGTCCGTTTAACGCAGTTTCAGCCCTTTAACCTGTGCAGATTCGCAGCCAACTTCCAAACCGCCATAAACATTAAACAATTAGGGGGTGTTCATAAATAACGTGAAGTGTTTTTTTTAAATTTTCTATCCCACCCTCCCCCCTTGGTGAGATGTCGTGAGATTTTATTCAAACCCGGGGGGGGGGGGTGAGATTTTTCAAAATGTGGGTTTGTTACGTAAACGCGTTGGATTATTATTGTAAAAAGAAAAAAAATATAAGATAACAACGATTACTTCATCTGCCTAGCCTTTTCCCAACTATGTTGGGGTCGGCTTCCAGTCTAACCGGATGCAGCTGAATATCAGTATTTTACATGGAGCGACTGCCTATCTGACCTCCACAACCCAGTTAGTACTGGGTAATACGATGTCCATTGATAAGACTGGATAACAACGATTACGCTTAAAATTAAATCTTAAGCATGTACAATCTGGATTCAATGGACCAAAATGTATGTTTTTTTTTGTTTCATTCCGAAAAAAAAATTGCGTAATATTTGCCAGGCCCCCCCTCTCTCCAACGTAAGATTAGATGAGATTTGACTCGACTCCCTCCCCCCCTTAAACATCTCACGTATTTTATGAACCCCCCTTACTCCTGGGCGGAGTGTCACTCGTAGTTAGGGTTGCCAACCATACTTTATAATAACGTATCCTACTTTATTTTTGGTAATTATACTTTTGCATACAAATAAAGTATGTGGAAATACTTTATTTTTAACCTTTACTGTGATGCTTTCACTAAAAGAGTTTTTTTCAGTAATAAATCAAAAGAGGCGAGATGAGAGAAAAAGAGCGACAATGAGTTTAATTAAAAACAAATTGTTTATTTATTTAAATTTTGATTGTCGAACAAGCTTTGAAACCTATAAAAATAACAAAAAATTGTTAGCATGTGCTAAAAGGACACAAAAGTATGATTTTAAAGCAATAAAAACATAATATTTAAAAAATACTTTTCATTCTTTCAAATACTTTATTTATTTCCTATCTAAACCATTTTATACGGTTTTTTATCGAAAAAAATTGGCAACCCTACTCGTAGCTAACTTCCGAGACGCCAAAAAGTTTGAATCGTTATACCTACGCTGACTGTAACTTGCAGCTAACTTCAGAGCCGCCTTAGAGTTAGAATCAGTATACGTGAGCAAACCGCAGACAGTCAAAAATACTACTCGAGTTTATAAAACAAAAAGTCAACTAAAAAGTATACCTCCATTAAAAGTATTATTTAATATTAAAATGATCTTACTGACTATTGATTTAAATCGCATAGTTTAATATTAGAAGATGTTGACGATATTTAGTTAGTCATAATTAGTTGCCTTAAGTAATATTATAGTTGGTTCGTTAGTTTAGAAAATACTGTTTATTTTTTCTTATAACACATCTCGTCAACGTCGAATATAGAATTACCTTTCCATAATAAGTATTCCCAGTACTGGGATCACGTACGCAGTGGGTTAAATCCCACTCTTTCCAACAGGGAAGTGGCCCAGCTGTGGGAAAGTTACGGGAAGAAAATGCTAGAGGTTTGATTAGAGATCTATTCTGGGGGTCTAAAATAGTTGCTTAATCAGAATCATAACAGGTTAATATGAATGAATGAAATAAATTTTATTTCGGGTGGCAAAAAGCTATAGAAGAAAAAACTAAATATAATATTGTTACACACACAGAGACATACATTAAAACGAGATTATTATTATTAAGTTAGATTTCTTGAAATAAAAAAGCTTATCAATGCTTTGGAATCTTCTACTATCTATAACTAATCAACTTTTGCACATATTGAATATTAGACATTCACAAAGTGACTTTTCAAAATATTAACTGCGTCTGTGACCATTTTAAGAATTGTAACGTAAGTAGCTTTTGCCCGCGGCTTCGCTCGCGTTAAATTCGGTAGCGCCTTATTGATTTGTAATAGCAACGCTAAGTTTTCCCTTTTCTTACCTCTTTCTCCCTCACATCCCACCTTTTTTTTTAAATATTAACCTATGTCCGTCTCCTGGTTCCCAACTATCTCTGTACCAAAATTCATCAAAATCGGTGTAGCCATTAAAGCGTGAAGAGGTAACAAACAAACTCACTTTCGCTTTTATAATATTAGTAAGTATAGTAAGGATTAGACATTCACAAAGTGACTATTCAAAATATTAACTGCGTCTGTGACCATTTTAAGAATTGTAACGTAATATATAGCTTATTAATAATTCTGTTAAAGCGGCAATTTTGAACCCCCAGGTATTTAGTAGGTTATAATGAAAAATAAATATGTAAAAAAATGCACTATCTAGATTAGAAAATACACTGTCCAGTATTACTAATAAAAACTTATATTAACTTAATGTAAAATAAGAAGTCTATAGATAATACCTGCTACCCTACCATGATGTCTTAAAGCAGAACTTATTCCACTGAGGGAAAGAGACAGAGTTATACAGGATGTCTAGCGGCATCTCTTTCTCACACAGGAATAAGAACTGCTATAAGATGTCATGGTAACCCTTCAGAACCTTATAAAAAACTATACGATTTCTTGGCAAACTGTATGCTTTTAAAAAGTAAGGTTAACAAAGAGATGGGGCTCTTTGTTAACCTTACTTTTCATATTAAAACTGATCAAACCAAATCCCGCTAGGGTAGCGGGACGAAAATTTTGTTGTGCATGAACTCGCCGCTAGAGGCGCTCGTGTAGCGTGAGGTCTTCAGAAATGTCATAGTGTTCGCATTTTTTAAATTTTAATTAATATTCACGATTGTGGTCAAGTATAGTTTAAGATTGACCCATATCTAATTAATGAACACTTGAAGATTTTAAATAACAAGTTTAACGTCCAAATTGTTAGTACTTCGAGAAATAATGATTTTTAAACGTTTCGTTTTGGCTAATTATAAATATGTTGACATACGTAATTAAATAAGGTTTGGTACTAAATAGAATTAACTACAAGACCTTACTCTCTAGTGGCGCCTTCTAGTGAGCTCAAATACGATAGTCCTCATTGTACAGACGCGCTCAGAGTAATGCGAATAGTCGCGTAATTTCATAATCAATCCGCGACCCCCCGCGCGGGATTTGTCGCTGTTTGACCAGCCCCTTAGCGCTCTTACGCACGGTTAACCGCGGGGGCGGCTAATCGTGTGGTTAGCCGCTTTTCCAGTTTTATATGCAACCGCTTATGATTGTACGCACTAAACCGCCACAAAATTTAAAACCCCGCGGTTGAATGGAGGGTCGCGGCCCGCTTTGCGGTTAGCCGCCATCTTGTATACGCACTGGCGGTCAGTTAGCGGCGAGCCGCCAGTGAAGTATGTACGTTGTTTCTAGTAAAGGATCAATCCAATATTCTAGTAAAGAATGAATCCAGTATCTTTTTTTATTTTTCTTTTTCTTTCGTTGTTTTCGGGAGTAAAAATAAATAACACGGGCTATTTCGACGGCGTCCATTTTGCTTATAGGCCACGCGCTTTCGAGCGGTCCAACCGCTGAACGCGGTTTCATCGCGGCTGATAGCTATGGCGGCTAACCGCGAAGAAAAACGCGAAGAAACCGCTTTAAGCGGTTGGACCTCTCAAACAAACCGCCTAGTGGCCAACCGCTGGTGCGAAAGGTCCTTTAACCTTTTTCGTTAAGTCTTAAGGTGCTCAATGCAATTAAGTTATACATTTCCAATATAACATGGCTTTGCTTTGCTTTATTTCCAAAACAATGAGAGATTCACTTAAACTGGTTTTGTACACTTGATTAGTTTCCCTGTGTACTACGAGATGTTGTCAGAGATTTAGTAGTCAGTATTAATGAGTAATTATGTTAGTTCCTATTTTTCTTCTTTAATTATATAATTTCATACACTTAGATCGAAACTGGGACAAAACTCAATAAAGGTAATTTTCCAAGAGACGAAAAGTACTTAAATATACTGTTTGTATGGGATAAAAATTAAAGGCTTTGGACAAAATAGCCCTGTGCAATAGGGATTATCGGAATACACGATAATCAATTGTCTTTTTTTATAATGTAAGTTGCAAATACTTCTGTAACACGGACTAGTTGTATGCCAACAGACGTAATATCTATGTTTATTCATTGGATTGTTTTATTATTCAATTTATAATTTAAAAGATCTGAAATACTAGTCATAAGTGGTTTAAATAATAGACAAACGTTTTTTTTTTTTAAATTTAAGTTATTATTAGAAGGCCTATGAGTACTTAAATAGCAATTACTGGTACATAACAAAAACTGGTGTTAAAGAGCTCATTAAAAAAAAAGTTTGATAATATAAGCAGTTTCGCGAAACAAGTTCATATAACACAGACGAAAAGCGTCTTTAATGTATTGATTTAGTTCTATTACAGTTGTATGTTTGGATAGAATTGAGTTTCTTGCCCATTCTTCTCCATACAGCTCAACGCTTTGGAATGGTCAACTACAGTACTTTCACAAGTTATTATGCCTTGTGACTGGGACTGTAGCTTCATTTTGTTTCTTGACATTCAAAAGTGCTTGTAACGGTCTAATTGAAATAAATGTAGGCCTACCATGACGTCTTAAAGCAGAACTTATTCCACTGAGGGAAGGAGATGGTGCTAGACGCTAAGACGTCATGGTAGGGTAGCTGGTTTGAGTTTTGAGTATCTAGTTTTGTTTGTAATTAAAATATTTGAATTGTTTAACTTACGTATTAACCTACCTCATTAGATCAGTGGTTGTAAGAGCGACTGCTGAGCGTGAGGTTCTAAGTTCGTTTCCGGGGTAGGGAACAAAATGTTTTCAGTTTTTTCAATCAAGTATTTCTCGGTAACAGTTCAATAGGCTCGCCCCAAACAAACTGAACTGGCGAAATGTTGATGTTCTATTAAGTATACCTCTGCTTACCTCTGCTGAGATAAAATGGTACATAGCTCATAAGTACATATTAATAAAAAAATAATTAAGAAAATATACAACAAATGATCTACTTTTCTACTTTGTACATGCTTTGGCTAATCTGCGAAATAACTTGTTCGAGGCAATGCCGAATGTTACATTAAAATATAACCTACTTAACCTGTTGAATGTCGTAACAAACGCGCGAAAATTCGACGAATTTATGAGTTACATTTAAGCGAGCTAGGCCTTTAGAAAAACGAAGATTTTATAATTAACACTTGAAACGGGATATTTACCATGTTTGTTATTTATATCGAGATTCCGATATTTCGGCGATGTTCCTAGATTGGTAAGAGAAGCAATTGAAATTACCAAATATAGGAGTTTCAACCGAGAAGATGGGTTTCAATTATCAAGAGCCTGGAATCCAGTGGTTCAATTGTGTAAAAACCCAAAAAGTGGGGAAAAAAGATCGCTACTTGATACAGCGAGTTTTGTGTGTCGGGAGCAAAAGCGACTTGTGAGTGACGGTGTTAGTGGTAACGAACGGAGGGTAGATCGTTTTGTCTGCTCGTAAACATCCACCCGCTCCATTATAACTTAAGTTCATCCGTGATCATGGCGTTTGCAACATCGCCGAAATATCGAAAACTCGATATAAATAACAAACATGGTAAATTTCCCGTTTCAAGTGTTAATTATAATATTAGTAACCATGTCAGTTTAAAGACTTATAACGAAGATTTTATCGTTAAACCGATAGCTACACTGTATAAAGTTCCTCCGTGGGACAGACGCCTGCAGGTCAAGCTACCCGAAACTGTAAATTTTTCCCAATGAACCTAATACTTTAGAAATAAAGTCGAAAATCTATCAAAGAAATCTGACAGATTGTAGTAGCTTGATGTGCAGGCGTCTGTACATAACCCTCTATCACTCATAAACTAAGATTTATTTGATTTTTTGGATTAGAGATGATTACAAGAAAATAAAATACACGTATTTTCTAGATGATTATTTTTAACAAACAAAATTACAAAAATAGGGAATGTTGCTTGTAAGCAACACTAAGGTCAAGAGTCTTATTTTTTGGTACTAGCTCGTTAGTTCGAAATGTGGACTATAGGCTACAGTACGCTATTAATGTAGGAAATCAGTTATTAAAAAAAATTGTCGCGTTTGTACAGACGCCTGCAGGTCAAGCTACCCGAAACTGTCAATTTTTCCCAATGAACCTTGAACCTTATTCTTTAGAAATAAAGTCAAAAATCTATCAAAGAAATCTGACAGATTGTAGTAGCTTGATGTGCAGGCGTCTGTACGGTATGTTGCCTACAGTCTACACAGTGATATAGAGGGTCAAGACACCAAAAAAAGACAAAAAAAAACTGGTTAAGCCTGAGTCAGACTCGCGTACCAAGGGTTCCGTACTTGCAACATAAACAATAGCCATGTCTTTTAAATAATAATAAATAAATAACTTTATTTCAGGTAAATTACACCCATTTCATCACATTTACAACAAGATTAAATTACTATAGAACATCCATATTAAAAATAAATTCATAAATTAAATAAAATAAATTATTAGACAAAACAAAAAATTCAAACTTTTAACTCCCCTCGGTGCGCAAGACCTGTTCGCACTTGACCGAAATTTATCCTTCCTTATCATATGCCTATACGTAGACGATTATTTTTTAAACTTAAATTTGTTTGAGTCAAATACAACGAAATTGTTAACATTTAGTCAGAAAGTCAAAATCCCTTAGAAGGCGATATTTCGTGTTCTAACCAAAGCGATCGGAAGCGAGAATTCAGGAACCACGCGTTCATATTTCAATAAGTTGTTTGGTGAAACAGTGACCATCTGTCGATGCAAACTCTCGTTAGGCCGACCAGAATGAACGCTTTGATAAGGACACGGCCTTAGATATTAATGTATTTAAATGTTGAATGTTTTTTAATAAAGAATGTACCTAATTTAAGAATAAAAAGTATTTGTTTTCGGTTGTAATAAATGCGATTAGCATACAATTTTATTGTTTTATTTTAAAAGCGTCGATTCTTAAAAAAAAAACGATGAATGCGTTATATCACATGACACCTCATCATTTTCCTGTCCTTGTCCCATTCTATTTGGGGTCGCCGCAACACGTTTTTTTCTCCCATTTTCCCCTATCAGACGTCACGGCATCATTTACTCCTTTCTCCTTCATATCTTTCCTTACACAATCCATCCATCGTTTCTTTGGCCTTCCTCTCGGTCTCCGTCCATCAATTAATAAAATTAAGTTGTTACTTTTTGGATCGCTTTTTTTTTACTTGAAGTCTCTTCTCTGTTTCTGTCGTTCTGTCATAAATTGATAATCTAAATCTACAAAGAAACATTTTATTGTTGCTATATTTCTTAAATTACTGTTATTACTTGCTAAATATTCTCCAGCGTTTGATAGTTTATTACCAGTTTACACGTGATATTGACAAAATTGTGGTATCTCCCGTCCACAAAAGCCAATAATGAAGAGTTGAAGTAGAACAATCAGATCCATCAGTCTTTTAGTCACATATGCTATGTGTATTTCACATGACACCCCAATAGTAGGTATCTTATTCCCTCAAACCAGCCCAGCTGCTGCAGGAGAAGCTCCGGGCGTCGTCAGGCCACCGTCGGCTCACAGACAGGTCATGTAGATGGCGCATTCCTGTTCCACGCGCGCCTCTAAGAGATGTCAACAAAGCAAAGGGGCCTGCCAGGGTCTCCGCCTGCCGGGGTTGCGGGTTGTTCGAAAGAGATACCGCAGTCCCGGAACATAAAGGAACATGGGTGGGCCATAGTCGGTAAAAGACTGACATCCCCCCCCCTGCTCCCAAAGCTATTTAGTGATTTAGCACACTAGGCATTTCTCCTGTATCGTGGGCGAGTTTACAAACATTTAAACTCACATACACAAACAGCCATACCCGGAACAACTACATGTAGGCCATACAAATATTTGTTCCGTGCGGGAATCCAACCCGCGACACGCAGCGCATCAGTCAATCGCTCAGCTACTGCGCCAACTGTGCCGTCTCTATGTTGTACCTATGATTGATGATAACCCAAAGGTTAAGTGCCTCGCCTCTCGTGCATGAGTTTGTGAGTTCAAATCCGGGCATGTACTTATTTTGTTAATAGATATGTACTTTCTAAAAGTTTTTCAAGACTTCAGACTTCGTTGAAGGATAACATCGTAAGGAAACCTGGACTATGTAATAAATAATATAAGATTGAAAACCCGTCTTCAGCAAGCGTGAGGTCTTTGCCCGTGTTTATTTACAATTGCGATGGTCTGGAATTTTATCTCAGGTTAGGTTAAAAATGAAGCAGTTTAAAAAAATGGATATTTCGGAACAGGTGTAGCTGCTAACCATAATCAAATTTTATTGTAATGACCAGAAAATGATTTTTTGAAGATGACGCATTTCAGTCTGTCAGAATGAAATTCGAAACAAGAAAATTCAAAAATTTAAAAATCAATATTGGATCAGGAGAAATGAGGTTGAGGCAACAACGGAGGGGTGGAATACCTACTCTGTTATAGTGCTTCGCCGTGTTGATTTAAGATTGCAATGGTCTGGAATTGTTTTTTTTTTATGAGTGGCATCTCGCAGTTCAACCAAGGAGGTTGTCGTCTGCTTAACCGGGCGAATCCTGTGGATGCCTTAAAAATTAAGACCTCCAGCCAGGGTGAAAAACTTACAAACTAAGCGACTACACGCTAAGGGCACCCCCTGTGGGGCACGATCCTCGGCTTAGGGCGTCGCTGAGGGACAGCAAGGGACAAGCTGGATCTGAGTGATATTATTTATGGGCTGATTTAGACTTACTGGCTCAGCAGCGCGGGCTGGCTCTTGCAAGGGAGGGGTGGGACAATTACCGGGACGTCGCGACGGGCCTCGTCGGCGAGGTGTCTGGAATTGTATAGTATCTTAAAGTGCCTTATATATTAGATTAGGGGTTTGGGTGGGGTGAACGAAGTAAAACACACATAAAACATGAAGAACTTTTTACTATCAGATTTAACGTGGACGTATTCACACAGCGACAAAGTATTATTATTTACAATAATGTATTACACTCCTCTTTAAACGCCTAAGGGCACAACAGACCTTACAAAATAAATACACCATAGACAATTTTTTTTTAATGTAAAAACACGGAATTTGAAGATACAGCCTATACCTTTCATGGGTATTCAACCTCTGCTAATTCTTCCACAGTTGCTATTCTAAGATTCACTTTTGACATTGGCAGAATAGTCGACATCGGTTTTGCTAAAAAAACAATAGAAGAGAACCTCTGTTAAAAACCCAATGTCCATGAAAATCATTCATTTGTATCTTCAAATTCTCAGTTTACATGATGAAAGGGCGCCTAAAATTGGCATTAAGTTAGATACAAGCATGGCCCAAACATGTTTTAATCTTCAGAGAGGTACATCAGGGTTGAACCTCATTTAGCAGTTCGGTATTGCGTGCAAAACTCAACGACGATGCTGTCCCGGTCGGTTTTCCGCTAGTAACGGTTCTAAGCGAGAAAAAAGAAAAGAAGCATGGAAATGTGCGAATCCGCTTTACCAGATGAGGTTCAACCCTTATTATCACCTGAAAACAGTTGATAAACATTTTCATTTTGAACCACGCATGATATTTTTGCAATAGTGCGAAAATTAAATTACATAATATTTAATATAATATATACAAAAGTGACACAAAAGTTTCTCAGTCATATTCAATGAATTACTTTTTAAAATATGATGCCTTACCTCATTGTCGGTTGGGCAAGAGTTGTGACTCAAAGAGATGGCAGTTTATGATTTGTTTCACAGAGTATAAAATATTTATGTTTGTAGGTCAAAGACAGGAGGCCGCGCAACTGTCTTAAATCTGGCATAAAAATATAATTTTAACAGAATAAGACCCTCTATAGCTTTTAAACTAGGATTTATTAGATTTTTTGGATTGGAGATGATTTCGAAACAATTAATTACAAGTATTTCTGGTTTTAAATATTTTTAACAAACAAAACAAAATTTAAAGAAATTGTTTAGTTAGGCAACACTGAATCGGATTTTTGGAGTTTACTCCTTAGGAATCGATTTTCATATATAAGGCGCCCGGTATGAGAAAAATCCGAGGGGTAAAACCTACTAAAGTAACGAAAATGTGTCACGTTTTTGGTACGCACCTTTAGTGCGCAACTTTCTAATTTGGCTGTGAATGTATTAAGACGTACATATGGTATGCTGTATAGGCGACTATACCTATATACTATATGTTATTGGGCTTGTTTGTTTCTATCAGTGTCGATGTATTTATATTGCTATTTTTTTTCCATTAATTTGTGAATTTACTCTTTCATATGATATTAATCTTTTTTCAGTTGAATAAACTCTTTTTGCGTATGGTTAGATACTCGTACTTAAGGAGTAAACTCCAGTCGTGCGTCGGAGCTGACACACACACTTTTTTTTCGTACTAGTTCGTTATTTCAGAATGTAGACTACGACTTACAGTACGCGATTACGATATGAAATCAATTTATACTAAATTTTGAGGCGTTTGTACGGTATGTTTCCTACAGTCTACACAATTATATAGAGGGTTAAGTGCCATACTGTATCTACCACAGATATAGATTGACATAGATAACGCAAGCATCACGATTTGCATGAAAACCAAGCGTGCCATTTTTTGTCTACCTACTATGACGTCTCATGCACTATATTTTAGTGATGTGGCGTCTTTTTAGTGGTTGACGACAGTTTTTTTACAATTTATTACTCGCATATAACCATTTTAAATTTTGATATCTGACGTCCGACTAGTGGCACACCGATGCAGTCTGAGCGCGAAAGTAGGTTGCGAATTTTGTTCGTGAGCTGGGCACGCGAAATAGTTGCTCTTGCGTTATCAATGTCTGTGGTATATACCATGTCAGAAATAATGTTGGTTATTTATTTAAGTAGTTATTACTAAAAGTTGTTTGTAACCATTCCTTTGGTACTTTCAAACAGATGCTATAGGATTATTGTTAATAGACAAATATAATACATTTAAATAAGGCATCTATAAGTTAACATTATGGGTATTAAACATGAAGATTTTATTTCAGGGTAGTATTGGTGCTGATTTTGATAGTACTACCAACAGAAACAATCATACGACGATCAAATGATGATCAATTATTTGACGGCACGGTTGGCGTTGGCGCAGTGGTTGAGCGATTGACTGCTGCGCTGCGTGTCGCGGGATCCATCCCGCACGGAGCAATTATTTGTATGGCCTACAGGTAGTTGTTCCGGGTCTGTCTGTTTGTGTATGTGAATATAAATGTTTGTAAACGCACCCACAATACAGGTAAAATTCCTAGTTTGGGGCAACGTTTTTTTGTAAGAAAAAGAATATAGGTAAGACTTGGTCTCACAACATAAGACTCCTGGTTATGGAAGTAGTTATACAAATAACGGTTCTTAAACAAAATAGCGACCTCCTCCTAAAACAAAACAGCATATGCTAAAGAAATCTGCGCTAGGAGTGTTCTCCTTTTTCTGTTTTTTTTAAAGAAACTGCCCCCTTTTTTTTGGGATGGGTAATCATGAAATAACTTCCCCCGCTCTGGGTGGAGCCGGGGGGTAGTATCAGACTTGTACTGACTAAAACCCACCCATGTTCCTTCAACAATCCGCAACCCCGGCAGAACTTTGCACCCTACTGTTGGATGTTTTCCTGTATCAGGGGTGCGTTTACAAACATTTAAATTCACATACACAAACAGCCAGACCCGAAACAACTATCTGTAGGTCATACAAATATTTGTTCCGTGCGGCGATCGAGCCCGCGACACGCAGCGCGTCTGCGTTGATCACTAAGATGCTGCGCCAACCGTGCCGTCAAAAATGAGACATGAAATCCGTCGTGGGAATGAGAGTGCTAGTTTGAAAGCTGTAAGGAAGGGCGAGTACCTATGATGCTCTCAAGAAAAAAGCCAAAAGAGCTGTGGCCTGACTCCCTATTGATTTTACATTCTTGATAGAGGTAGTTGACAACATCAACACAAAGTGCTCGTCTGAAGATAACCGCAACCGCAGACTGCAGCGGCAATGCGGTCTGTGTCGATTGTTTTGTATTGTGGTACCACATACCTTTTATAAAATCAAACTTGATCAATTTTAATTTGCAGCATCTAACAATATCAGCACCATTCGAATAAAGCGACTGAAACGTCAGCAATTATGGCTTATTTGCATTTTATTTAAAATCTGATCAAGAAGAATTGTGTTTAGCTGACAGATCAGCCATCTTTTTTTATGTAAGTTCAGTATTGCCATTTCGAGGTTTTTATAAATATTTCAGATTAATCAAACTTAATTTTAAAATCTCAAAGATTCGTAACTATGTAACAATGGATACAATAGACAGATTTTTAAATAAACATTTATCTGCATCGATTAATTATTTTTCAGAACTACAACGGGAAATACTGGATTTTTCTTTATTTCTTCAGTAAATTGTTTATAATAGCTTGATACTCAATGATGATTCGCGACACAGATTAAAATTATATTTTTTCAACCGCCATCTTGAAACGAAGTGTCAGTTTTAAGCGGGAAAATTCAGTTTAAAAATATTTGAAAAAGGTGAACAGCGAGGTACTTAATTTAGGCTTAACAATAATTAATATTACTAAAATATCCAAATATCTTTAAGAGTTTTAAAATAATTACAAATCTGTCATGGTGTATGTGTGTGATACAATATTAAAAATCAATTCCTGTTGGGTAAAAGAAACCAAGCAGGCTGGAGCTGGTCAGAAAGAGATTAATGTAGTAAATGTGATTTGACCCCGCATCCGATTACAGTAGAATCGTTCTAAGCTGGCAAAACAATTGAATGTGAACTAGTACCAAAAACTCGCAATTGTGAATGATAGCTATCGCTATCCATACTAACTGTCGTTAAATATTACATCGCATGCATATCATAATACAGGACCTGTAGTGTATACTCAATTTCACATTTATTTGTTTCGACGTGAATTACTTTGATTGTATGAACATAAACTTTCTTCTGGCCAGCTCAAACCGTTTCGCGTTGTTAAAAGAACAAGAAAACTATAATTTTCTTCTCTTTCCAAATATAAGTTCTTCTGATTTAAATTCGGTCTGAGTAATATATGTTAAAAGATTACAAAGAACTGAAAATTACCAATTCTCGTATATTATTTCTGTTGTCTTTTGTAGTTCTGCTTACGACCGCTAGGAGTGCTGCTAACTGCGAATTAGCTCAAGAATAAAGATATAACGATACGGGCCGAGGATACCGGGCTTTTCAGACGATCCTATGTCAAATTCTTGAAAATAGACGAAAATTGATAATTTCACAATAAATATTTCAAAACGACCTTTGAATCCGACATTTTAACAACCGTCAACACTGATAGTATATTTTAATAAAATTATTTTGACTATAATACTTACTAGTTTTTAAACTATAGTACGCTTAAAATGTAGTTTTGTGACTTTTTAAATGTGTTTATGGCACACTGGCTTCTGTGGGATTTACATTATATTTCTATATATTCAGTGTTATAATTCATTTTGAAGGCATTGCATTTTATTTATTTTTTTTTAATTCTGTCTGTTTCCCATTTTCTTTTATTTTACCTAAAAACTGCTTCAAAAAAGTCACAAAAATCTATAAAGTCTAAGAAAAAATTAACTACGAGAACTGTTAGCTCATATTGATGAGAAATCAGTCAAATCCAATCATTTTAGTACACAATGTTTTACTATGTACTAGGATTCATAAGACATTTTACCTAGAATGTAGTCTACTTTATAAATTGCACCGTAGACATCGATTTTTAGTCGTTTTTTTTTTAAGTAATTAAGACGCATTCTTGTATTTTTATGCGATCAAAAATGTTAATAACGACTAAAAACGGATGCCCGATAAAAATTAAATATAAACGCTCATAGTTTTCTAAAAATAAAATCTTAAGCATTATAACTGAGCGATTGAAGTTAAAGTAAACATTAAAACGACTACAAAAAATACTAAAACATTTTCCAATTTACGGACTACATTTTGTAATGTTTTTTATTTAGTCGTACTTTCTTAGTGTTTTTTTTAACTATTGTGATATACCTATTTTGACTAGTGGCGATAGATTAGTCGAATAATCGTTTACATTTAATTATTTCTTCAAATCCAGGGTTTTTTTTTAAAAGTCGACTAATTGAGTATTAAGTAAGTTGCTAAAAGTATCGGTGATTATTAAATTATCTGGTAAGAAACGTACTATAACCATTTTATTGGTACGCAATTCCAGTTACCTATTATTACAATAATAATGAATTAATTTAACAAAAATATGAATAAACAACATTTATTTACTTTAAAAAGCAATTAAATTAAAAAATAAATGCAAAGCTTATTATATTAACTAGTTATACTTTAAAACAACTGTGTTTTCTACCAACATAAATTAAACTTAAATAGTTATGTGATATGACAGATAATTGCTTGGAGTTCAAATTGTTTAAAACATTATTCTCTAAGTTTTAAGCTTAGATTAAAAACACTTGTTAAAATGGTACTTGCAGAGCTGTGTAGTTCTTTTGGCGTTTAAATGACATTGACAGAAGAGCATCTATATAATTGTCTGTGGAAATTAGACAAGATGGCGGCGGACTAGAGCTACTCCACGCGCCGAAAGAACCACGAAGCACTATTATGTGGATTAAGACTGTGCGCAGATTGTTTCTAAACTGTCTTTAGCCGCGTCTTAACAAAAACTATGGCCACGTGGGCTTGCTATCTTCCCTTATATTTTGTTCGGTGTATCTGAACGCGTGTTCGCGCCGATAGAGGGCGGTGTTCCAAGCAAATGAGACGTATTGTATTTTTTTTGGTTAAGACGCGGGTAGTAGACAGATTAACAAAACTTTACTTACGCACATACTTGTAATGAAACTCACAATAATTATAAAACGGTTAAGTTATGGTTAAAATCAGTTTGGTTTCTAGAAAGCGCTCTTTCTACGCGAATGAGTGGTTTTTTGCAAAGAGTGTCATGTGAGTTTTGCCAAAAATGTCCAGTTATAAAATGGAGTTGGAAAAACTACATATTTAGATTGTCGTAAATGATAATCATTCAATTCCTCAGTTTATTTATGAAGTGCACTATTTTATTTATTACAGCGTTATTCAGCAAGCGTTTTTCAATTGAGAGGTACCTAAGCATGCTCCAAAGGAAAGAAAAAAAAACATCATACGAGAAAAATGGACAGAAAGAATAAATTGTAAAGTGATCGCCCAAAAGGATGTCAAAGCTCATTAAAGATCATTATAAAAATCGATAAAATTGGACCAAAAAAGCCAAAAAAATCTTAGAAATAAATAAGATTGATTTCGAAAAATATCTCATCGTGGTAAGCACATCAAAAATTCTTTTTTTAAACACTTCAAAATTATATCCAGATGTTGTCAGACCTAAGGAGCGGCATTTTACCCTGTTGCTTAGTATTTTATAAAAAAAAAGTAAAACGAAAACAAAACAATGTTTGGTACACTACTATGGATATAATTTTTATATAAAAAAAAATAAGTGAACCATAGTGTAAAGACAGGCTTGGTAATTAAAAAAAAAAATAGCAAAAAGATCGTTTTCTAAAATATTTTTTTTTTCTAAATTTCGGTTTTAAAATCTAGGTAATCTATTTCCTTTTTTTAACTTTAAATCTAAGGATCAATGCTTTAAAGACGCTACGTAACGCTTATAATAGTAATTTAATAGTTTTGGGTTATTTAGTAAATCATATTGATTTTTAAGAGGATTCGACTGTCTGAAAAATAATTTGGTAGGTACCTACTTTTTTTTAAATAATATTGACTAGCATAAAAAAATAAATGTAATTAATAAAAAAAAACGAATAAATTCAGGAATAAAATAACCATGATGACAAAAGAGTAACCATGGTGTTTCTCTCCGGTTCTTCTCCATAGGAAACAGCCTTCTACAATTTTTTTATAAGTGCCAATGCAGGCCCAGGTAAAATTAAATATTTTGACTCACTGTTTTTAAATTGAAATTGGCTCAAAAATTAAGACAAATAAAAAAAAACAGGAATCTGAAATGAATTCATCAGGATTACAACTATTTTATTGTTTTTTTTAATGGTTTATAAAAGAAAATCAATTTGTAAGTTTGGATAATTATTTTGTAACTTCTTGACGAGCCCATGAGGGCTGCCGACGTCACGGCCATGCACACTTTCAAGCATTTTTGTGTCTGTGATAAGTGTCGTCTATTTCCTTCGTCTAAGTACCGTTGTACTCATTCATTTGGTTGTGGCTAAGAGATTTGCTTTATATTAAAAAAAAAGGTTTCCAAAGACCATTAAAATGTAAAAACAGAGTCGAAATCCTTCCAAAAAACCATTCAGATCTGGAGAGCCCAAGAGAGCGACCAGACGGTAACAGCGGCTAGAACTGAAGCAGCAGCACGCTCCTGATGCGCGGGCGCACCACGCGGCAGTAGAAGTGGTCGAGCACGGCGAGGTAGTGCGCGTAGTGCCGCGTGCGCAGCCACGCCGTCGCCGCGCGCAGCACGCCCGCGTCGCGCGCGCTGCCCCCGCGCTCGCAGGCCCCGTGCCCGCAGGCCCCGTGCCCGCAGACCCCGTGCCCGCAGACCCCGCGCCCGCAACACGCCAGGCGCTTCGCGACGGTCCTGTGGAGAACAGTGATCGATCATGAGGAAGCCTGCCCTATTCTACATTGCTATGTCGCGCTGCCCATAATATGTCTAGGCTAGTGCCTATTTAAGTTTATCAGACGTCCTCGTTTGAATCCTTTTACTTTTACATTTTGTTCCAAAAATATTTTAAGAAGTTTACTAGTTGGATAGTGCGTTGTTAAGTTGTCTAGATTTCTAGAACATAAGTGAACGCAATTATATGGCGCACAAAGTAGGTTATATCAGCACTTGGAAGTTCCACGAACTCGAAATTTGCCGCCAGTTTGTGGAACTCGCTGTCAGCTTCTCTGTTCCCTGATTATTATAGTCTTATTTTGTATGATAAAAGATAAAACCAAGTCTAATCTAGTCTTGTGTCTTAAACCAAGATTGCTAGGCTTTCTAATTAATCGGCAGCGTTACCATCTGCCTGGCTTCTTCCCTACCATGATGGTCATCTATATATTTTTTATGATATATGATTTAAAATTTATAAAAAAAAGCATTTGTTGTGTCTTTACAAGTCTAATCTAGTCTTGTGTCTAAAACCAAGATTGCTAGGCTTTCTAATTAATCGGCAGCGTAACCTGGCTTCTTCCCAACCATGACGGTCTGGTTTACAGTGTCTAATCAATATATACCAGCGCTACATAAAGCCACTGGCAGCATAAAGGCCCATCTTGTACGAGGGTCTAGAGACTCCTGACCTTTCACCAAGGGCAGGTGGAATAACGCAGACATAAAAATCAAATTAGGAGTATCATCGGTAAACGATGAAACCTCCTTTCATTGTTTTCGATGATACTCCTAATTTAAATAAAAAGGGGACCCAAGATAAAACACCATGTGTGTTCTTGGGTCCCTTATTTATCATATCTCATATTGTTAGACACCATTTTAAGTGTGATTAATGACCATAATTAATTCTCAAAGAACGAGGCAAACTATTCCACCGACCACAGTTTATACTAGTACGGAGACCAGAGTAAATCAGTTGCGTGTTAACAACCATAATAATTATAATTATAGTAATAACAATCAAAAAATTTTACCACATCTACTACTTATTTGTAACTTAATTAAATTGTGCAATGTTGTTACTTTGTTTTGGTGAATAATGAAGTTTTTTTTTCTAAAGTTCTTACCTACTGGAATAACTTACCTACTGCTTACTGGATGTAGAGATACCTACCTAATTAAGTTAACATGGAAATAAAAAGCCAGTTAATTTTTGGGTTGTCGCACTGATTGCAAAAAAAGTAAAATGTCTTTTTCTTTAAAAGTATACTACTATTTGAAAACATGCACAAAGACTGCTTATCACAATAGATGTATGTCCCTTAAATATTGTTGCACCGTTCTTACACATTGTATTCTATTAACACGCGGATAACTTTGCTTGCGCGATGTAGGAATTGTAAGTTAGTTCTTTAGCTGTGACATAGATGGCGCTGTAATAAATTTTTGCCGTAGCACTTTGTAGTGTCCCCACAAGTCTTTACCAAAATGAGGATGAGAATCAAAGTCATGTTCATCAATTAGTACAGTACCGATACCTGGCGGGCGATGCCGCTTGCGCTGCGTCGGTGTGCCGTCATAGGCCCGTGTCGAACATCTGCAGCGACCTGGTTATGACATCGTCCTTGAGGCACGACTCCAGGAACTCCTCGATCGTGATCACGCCGTCCTGGTTCAGGTCCAGCTTCCTGAACACGCGGTCCACCTGGAAGATGAGGGGTTTCGGTGAACTATTGTTAGTTATAGGGTTAATATTTGTACGTAAGGACAATGTCCAAGGGCACGCCACAATAGCGGCGGTAAGTCCCCTCTTTGAGGAGTGGCTGGAGAGGCGTCATGGCGTCCTCACCTACCGCCTGACGCAGGTCCTCATCGGACACGGAAGTTTCGGGAGGTTCCTGCACATCATCAGGCGGGAGGAAACGCCCGGGTGTCACCATTGTGACGATTGCCCGGAGGACACGGTGGAGCACACAGTGGCGATCTGCCCAGCTTGGGCGGAGCACCGCCGTGCCCTCGTGGAGGCGATCGGCGGCGGCGATCTCTCGCGTCCGGCCCTGGTTCAGGCCATGGTCCGGAGCGAGAGGGAATGGGAAGCGGTCACCACCTTCTGCGAAGCAGTAATGCTAGCGAAGGAGGTGGCCGGGCGTTTGAGGGAGAGAACATCTGCCCAACCCAGCCGCCGCGGGAGACGCCCAGGGCGCCGGGCGCCGCGAGACGACTTCCGGCCACCGTAGATGCGGGCCTGTGGATGGTGAGCAATGGGTAGCTCACCGTCCGTCCGTCTATTGACGACAGGCCGTGTCGACGGCGCGTTCGTGTTTCACGCGCGCCTCAAAGAGAGTCAGCAAAGCAGAGGGGCTTGCCAGAGCCTCCGCCTGCTGGGGTTGCGGGTTGTTCGAAAGAGATACCGCGGCCCCGGAACGTAAAGGGCAATAGAAGGAACATGGGTGGGTTTTAGTCAGTACAAGTCTGACATGCCCCCCCGCTCCACCCAGAGCGGGGGAAGTCATTGGATGGTTTCCAAACGGAAAAAAAAAAAAAAAAAAGGACAATGTCCAAACTAGCCCTGTGTAATAAAGAGTATTGGAATACACGCTAATTCATTGTCATTTTTATTATGTGCGGACGAAGTCGCGGGCGGAAGCTAGTTCCGCCCGCGACTTCGTCCGCATGGCATAGTTACTTTGGGCTTACGCTAAGTTTAACCCTCGTGATGAATGATCGAAAAATAAATATCTTTCTCTCCCCTTTTCTTCCCTCTTTCTCTCTAGCCTATGTCCGTCTTCAGGGTCCCAAGTGCTCCTGTACCAAAACTCATCAAAATCGGTTTGCCCATTTAGGCGTGAAGACGTAACAAACAAACAAACAAACCAACTCACTTTCGCTTTCATAATATTAGTAAGGATATTCCAACAATGTATGGGTGCAGAGCAATTTTGCTCTAGAATAGTAGCTCCCAAAACAGTTACCAGTACCCAGTACATTTAAAGTTTATATTAAGAGTTCCAACGCCCCACCTGTTCATTAGCCTTGGCATCATCCAGCCTGGCAGCTGGGGAGCCCGGCGGCGCTCGTCTGCCCAACAGCTCATGCACAGCTACCACCACCTCCGCCAGCTCCTGTCGCGTGATAGCGCCATCACCATCCACATCATACAGACGGAAGGCCCAGCGGAGGCGTTCGTACACAGAGCCACGCAGTAAGGTAGATAGGGTTACAAGCAACTCCTGGAAATAGAGATAAAACTTGATGGGGAATTCTGATGAAATCTTGATGGTGTTATCCGGACAGTTTGCTCTATTTTTCCCGCTAAAATACTAGCAAAGAGTGAGCAGTTTAGGAGACGTTTTTTTTTGGCAATTGAAAATGAGCATTAGGAAATTATAACCGCTAGTAAAATCTTCCTTTGAATGAGTAAGCATACTAATAACCTTTTGAACGCCATTGTCACATATTTGTGACAAATAAGCATGTGCCCTGGACGCTAATTACAAAAATATGTGACAAAACCAGCCAAGTGCGAGTCGGACTCGCGCACTAAGGGATCCGTAACATTATCTATAAAACCAGAAAAATCAAACGAGTTTGTTGTATAGGAACCCCCTTAAATATTTGTTTTATTCTGTTGTTTTTGTTCTATCGGCAACAAAAATACATCATCTGTGAAAATTTCAGTTGTCTTACGGTTTATGAGATGCAGTCTGGGGACAGAGGGACAGACGGCTGGACAGCGGGGTCTTATAATAGAGTACTGTTTTACCCTTTGGGTGCAGGCCACTAAAAATGGTACGTACAAAGTTTCTCGGCGTAGAGGGCACGCGCGTGCGTTTATGGTCTGGCGTTTCAAAAGGTTGATTAATATAATGTTCCCTTAGGCGCTGCGCAAACGTGGACACTTTTGTGTCCTGTGTCGGATACAAGCTACCGATTCCTATAAAGTTGTAGAAGTTGCAGTGTTCTGAAGCGACAGATTTCATACTAATTTTTATCTTGTATCCGACACAAGACACAAAAGTGTCCACGTTTGCGCCGCGCCTTAATCCGAATTTCCGACCACTCAATCGATTGTCTATGCTCCATAAGCCATCTATGTTTACAACCATAACTTTAATCCATATTAGACTACAAACTCTTTGGCAGCATTCGTCACTATTATTTTCTAATGGGTACCACTACACATCGTTGTTTGTGTCGGCACATTGGTTTTGGCGGTATTTGTTGAATAAATTGCTAAGTTGGTTTCACGGTCGCAAGCACGACTGCTAAGCACGGAGTACCAGCTGGGTTTGATTCCCCGGGTACCAAGTTACCGACCGCTCCCGCCAAAAATAGACAGTAGCTGTCACAGGTCGCCATTTTGTATTAATAGGGCATTTGTTTTTAGATAACATGTAAGTAGTTTCGTAGGAGCTCGTGGCTAAATAATAGCAGCCGCTCGGGTCGATCTTTAGGTTAAGCCGCGCTTGCCTAGGTTGGTTGATGATGGGTGACAATCCGTTACATAGGTACCCAGTTTCCTCCGTGCGTCGGAAAGCACGTTAAGCTGTTGGTCCCGGCTGTCAATTGTAGATCTTTGACAATCGTTACAGTAGTCAGTGTCTCTTAAAGTCTGACAAGCAGTCTAATCAATGGACATCGTATTACCCAGTAGTCCAGTACTAACTGGATTATGGAGGTCAGATAGGCTCCATGTAAAATAATGATATTCAGCTGCATCCGGTAAGACTGGAAGCCGACCCCAACATAGTTGGGAAATGGCTAGGCAGATGATGATGTACGTAGTTTAACTAAGCACGAAGTAGCTATTCTCAATTCTCGGGGCGGGCAAAAAGTGCTATTGGATTTTTTCATTAGGAATTTCAAGCCTGGAGTTTAGAATTTGGCAGTAAGATACCTTCGTGCCTCGGCCGTTGGTCCTGCGTCTGATCTCTCTCCGGTCGTCTCGGATTGCCGTCCCATCGGACTATGAGAGTGAGAGAACAGAGCGTGCACCTGTGACTGCGCACACATCTTCTTTTTCTTAATGTGGACCCCGCTTCTTGGTCGGGTCCGGTTTCCGCACTTGATCCTTCCAATGGACCATTGTACAGACGCCTGCAGGTCAAGCTACCCGAAACTGTCAATTTTTCCCAATGAACCTTGAACCTAATACTTTAGAAATAAAGTCGAAAATCTACCAAAGAAATCTGACAGATTGTGGTAGCTTGATGTGTAGGCTGTACGTAACTGCGCACACATTTGTGCAATATAATATTTCCCGCGCAGATGGCTAAAACGGTCAGGAGGGCTCCGCTCGCGTTAAATTCGGGGTAACATAGTTCCCCTTGCGCCTTATTGATTTGTAATAGCAACGCTAAGTTTTGCCTTTTCTTCCCTCTTTATCCTTCACAACCCACTTTAAAAAAAAAAAATTGCCTATGTCCGTCTGGTTCCCGACTATCTCTGTACCAAAATTCATCAAACTCGGTATAGCCATTAAAGCGTGAAGAGGTAACAACCAAACACACAAACTCACTTTCGCTTTTATAATATTACTAGCTGAGCCCCCGGCATGCGTTGCAATGCAATTTTCTACCTACCCTACCTAAACTACACTAAAACCTTGCCTTTGGCTGCCCTGCTTTTAGCTTTTTTTTTCTTTTTTTTCTCGACGTAAAAACCATCCTTGGACTTCAACGAATATTAAAAAAAAGAATTGGTAAAATTGGTCCAGGCATTGTTGAGTTATGCGCTTAACAACACATTTTGCGATTAATTTTTATATTATAGATATGTATATTAGTAAGGATTGTACTAGTTGTTTTGCGCGGTTTCACCCGTGTCTTTAGTTGCTGCTTTCGAGGATAGTAGTGTGATGTTGTATAGCCTATGTCACTTCCATTTTGCATCATTTTCCGATCCCAAGACCGAGTCGCAGGGTTAATCTCGCAAATACGAATCGCTAATGAGTAAGATATCTAATAATCTCTCATCTAATATATAAAATTCTCGTGTCACAATTTTCGTTCCCATACTCCTCCGAAACGGCTGGACCGATTTAAACGAAATTTTGTGTACATATCGGGTAGGTCTGAGAATCGGCCAACATCTATTTTTCATACCCCTAAGTGAGCAGCGGGTGAAACCGCTGGGCACAGCTAGTACTGCTCTAAAATAATTCACTCTACTCTTACATTCACAAGCACTCCCACACTTTCACTCTCCCGATACACAGACACACACCCACAAACACACCCTCTGCTCATACCGCATCAAACTCTAGCGCGCTAAGTATCAACCTTTATATTTTTCCATATTTTGTTTTTTTGATTTCCTAAACATACTGTTATCTTAAATAACTACTAAGATTATGTAACATACGAAGGGCGGCGCATTCTAACACAAGCAAATTAATTAAGTTATTTATGTTACTGAATAAACATTTTATTTATTTTTTATTTATATTAATAAATAATAATTAGTGAAAAAATGGTTAAAATTTGTCCAGTTGTTTTGGAGTCTATTCAATACAAACAAACAAACAAATCTTTCCTCTGTATAATGTTGGTATAGATAACTCCTGTTAGACAAATCTTGTGGAATACGTCTGGTAAGCCTGCATGATCAAGATGGATGGGTAGAAAAGCCCCTGTTGGCAATATTACACGTTGAGGAGACTGGCTGACGGCCAAGCGCGAGCGTGCCACGTCGTGGATGGTACCGATTTGTATAGGATTAGGGCTGACAATCGTGTTGGGAGTGTTAAGATTTAAAATCCTTACTAATATTATAAAAGCGAAAGTGAGTTTGTTTGTTACGTCTTCACGCCTGATAGCCAAACTGATTTTGATGAATTTTGGTACAGAGATAGTTGGGTCTCTAGAGATGGATATAGGCTATTTAAAAAAGGGAGAAAGAGGGAAGAAAAAGGGAGAGAAAGATAATTGTTTTTCGATCATCACGCGGGTTAAAGTTAGCGTTAGCCCAAAGTAACTATGCCACGCGGACGAAGTCCCGGGCGGAAGCTAGTGGAAATATAAGAAAACAGCAGGCTGTAACCCAGGCAAGGTAAGTCAGAGGTGATCAGAGGTGAGATATCAACATCTGTGTGACTCGTCTCTTAGTTATTATTTTGTTTTTGCAATATTTTTTTATTTATTTTTTTTACTCTTGTATAAATCTTTTCTACCAATTCGTTGTGAATGAGTGGACATGGTTGGCCTTGTAGATTCTTAGACGCTTGTTAACTTTTGTTAACGTATTATTTTATTTTACTTTTTGTAAAGTAAGCAATGACTTATTGTCGGGCCTACGCTGTCCTCTCATACTTAAGTGCTAACGCTGTAACAACAACATTGTAAAACTAAATGATTTTAAAAGAGTAACCATGGAGTTTCTTGCCGGTTCTTCTCCATAGGAAACGACCAACCCGAACCGTGCATCTTTTCTCGACGTTTTATAACTGCCCATGTAGGCCTATGTAAAATAAAAATATTTTGATTTGATTTGATCTAATACTAGAGCCTAATTTAGCCATTTTGTTTAAATCCCATGTATTGCCGTCAATGTGGGTTTTCACGAAAATTAACGCTACTAGTTGGCGCCACTTTGGCAAGAGGTCCCAATCCCAATAATCCGCGCTGTCAAAAGCGGCAAAACTTCATCCCCTTTTCAGTGTTTGATTTTAAAACCTGCTCTACTGATATAGTCTCCAGCGTTTGATTTTCTACCATAGTACCTACGTGATATTGGCAAAATTGTGGTGTCTCCTTCCACAAACGCCATTAAATAAATAAGGGAAGTGAAGTTAAAACCTGCTCAATTTTATTTGAAATTGGATAATTCACGTGCATATGGACACAAAAAGGCTGACGAGTTAAAACTTGAGCTTGAAAGAGGAGCAATTAGACTTATGACCTCCCGATTTTTTAGAGCACATAGGAACTGCACAACATTGTGACATTTCGATTCTGAGATAATATATGGTGTACTAGCTGCACCTCGCGGCTTCACTCGCGTTGTGATAATATCTATATCTATAATATATCTTTATGAATTGGAGCCTATGTGTTATTCTGATGTATAAGCTATATTATTGTAAAGTTTCATTAAAATCCATTGTGTGTGACAGAGTAACAAACATCCATACATCCATACAACTATCAAATTTATAATAGGTATTACTAGCTTCCGCCAGAGACTTCGACCGCGTGGCATAGTTACTTTGGGCTAACGCTAACATTAAACCGCGTGATGATCGAAAAAAAAATATCTTTCTCTCCCCTTTTCTTCCCCCTTTCTGCCCCTTTTCTCGCTTAAAAAAATAGCCTATGTCCGTCTTCAGGGTCTCAACTATCTCTGTACTAAAATTCATCAAAATCGGTTTGGCCATTTAGGTTTGGCTTTATGAAGACGTAACAAACAATCAAACAAACTCACTTTCGGTTTTATAATATTAGTAAGGATATTAGAAGGACTTATTTCATTTTTATTACAAAAAAATCAGACAATAAACGAAAAAAAAATAGATTAACTATCTAAGTAAATCTACCGATTCATTGTTTAAATATATGTGTTGGAATTTGTCATGTGTATTACAGGGGCGACATGTTCGAAATACACAAACCCTTTTAGATGGAGTGAAAACCATAAAAAAATCGTTGATTCGACAACCCTGGCTACCTTACAACATGCTAGATTTTGTAACAGTCAACAACATTAATTTTATAGTTATTTGTTAGTTCCGCATTCATTTTAGTAGTGTTGCAAATTTACCGTAAACAGTTCTAAAGGAATCGACTATACTATTTTCGGTGTAGCATAGTGCGGTTGATATTAAATAAAAATATATATTGGAACGAAGTTCCATCGCGCGTTGCGAAAGGAGGCTAGGCGGAAAAAAATAAGACCAAAAGTTGTAAGCCGTGACACTTTTTGCAATAGTTGTAAGCCGTGTCGCATGCGCGTGTTTCTCTGCCTGTCTCTCTCTCTCTCTCATAGAAAGCATGCCAGTTATTTTCGTTTCGTTTTTCTATTTCGCATTGAACAGTGTGGTGTCGCGACGATTATTTTTGTTGAGTGTGTGTAGGTTTTTGTACATAATAAATAATAACTTCGTTCCATTCGGGTGTCCCTTGACACCTCTCACGTTGTTAACGCTTCATAGTAATACACCCCATCTCTAAACATGTCTGTGGGTAGTCCTATACGGTTATGATATTCAGGGTAAAGCCTTAAAGGCTTTTAGTCATGATCAGAAATCGAGGTAACGTTCCAGATTGAAGAGGAATGGTCCTTGATGGAGACAGTATAAACGAAATTATATTGTAATTTTATTTCTCTTATTTAGTTCGTATCTATGGTGACCAAATCAGAAAGATGAATCAATTCCTGGACGAAAAAAAATTTACGGGGTGAGTTTTAAACGTGCCTCGGAATGCACAATAAACTGTTGGTCCCGGCTGTCATTTGTAGATCTTTGACAGTCGTTCCAGGTAGTCAGTGTCCCGAAAGTCTGACAACCAGTCTTACCATGGAGTATCGTATTACCCAGTACAAACTGAATTGTTTAGGTCAGACAGGCAGTCGCTCCATGTAAAATACTGGTATTCAAGCGAAACGACTACCTGTGGGCTGTAAAAATAATTGTTCCGTTCAGGGATCGAACCCGCGACACGCAGCGCAACAGTCGATAGCTTAGCTACTGCGCCAACCGTGTCCTCGAATTGAAGTTAAGTTAGTGTTAAGTTATATGAAATCATAAACTATTTTCTTTTTTTATTTGCCAGAGTTCATTTCACTACTTACCAAATTAATGATGTATGTTGAAATTTTAAAGATATTGTTAGTTTGTAAGTGGTATTGTACAAATCTCTTTCTGGCAATAATTTTTTTTTATTATTATTTTAAACTCACGACTTTTAACTACGGGGGGTAGGCAGAAAGCACAATTCACCTAGTACGATCCTATCCTTACTATTACGTTAGTTTAATATACAATGCAAACAGTCTCATACTTAAGTACTGTAGTGACTAAGCTAGACTACTTGAAATAAAGCGCATATAATATTTTTAGGATTATAATTTAAATCATATTTAAATTTTAATGTCACACTTTTATTTCCAAACCTACTCTTCTGTTATTCTATTATAACTTTAAAACGACCTGAGTATTTGAACATTATGGTAAGCCAGCCAGCATTGGTTAGGTTATAAAACCTCTTACAGTACTAACGCTGTAACAACAACATTATAAAACCAAATGATATTAAAAGAGTAACCATGGAGTTTCTTGCCGGTTCTTCTCCATAGGAAAGGATCAACCCGAACCGTGCACCTTTTTACGACGTTTTATAAGTGCCCATGTAGGCCTATCCTACTGTTTGTGACGATGGATGATGTATGGATGTTTGTTACTCTTTCACGTCAAAACGGCTGAACGGATCTTGATGAAATTTGGCACAGATTTAGATTATAGCCTGGAATAACACATTGGATATTTTTTATATTATTAGCTAGTGTGAAATAAAAATATTTTGATTTGTGTCTAAATAAAGCTCAGTGATCCGTTTTCACAGAACATGAACTGAAGCACCCAGGCGTTTGTATTTCCGAAAACTGCACATATAGCTCTGAAACGGAAATCGACCGCGCGACCTATTGGCTAGTAACCTTTTCACAGCCTGTCGAATATGGTAGGGGTATAAAGATTGAAGGGGATTGTAACTTTTATGTACTAGCTTTTGCTCGCAGCTTCGCTCGCGTCCACTCCCCGTTTTAGAGAAGTGAGGGGGACTTTTTGAATCGTTATATCTCAAAAACGGTGGCTCTTAGGAAAAAAGTATTTAGACATGTTTTATAGATAATTATCTGATCTACAATTTTTGTCTGTGCTAATTTTTTGATAAGACTTACCATTTTGCTGAAAATCGCGAATATACCGTTTTTGTGACCTTTGACTCCGAGTAAATTTTTTTGCAAGCCGGATCGATGAGGACTTTTCACATTTCCTTTATAATAGTGTATTGAACAATTCTACCAATATTCAGCCAAGTGAGAATTATTGTAACCTTGGATGTCTAAATTGGCCGGACTAATTAATGATGTTGACCTTTGAGACAATGATGAATCATCCACCAGACTATGAAAAAGTACATCGCTGCGAAAATACTCAAGAGGGGTAATTGAGCGGGCCTGTGGACGGTGAGCAATGGGTAGCTCACCGTCCGTCCGTCTATTGACGACAGGCCGTGTCTACGGCGCGTTTGTGTTTCACGCGCGCCTCAATGAGATGTCAGCAAAGCAGAGGGGCCTGCCGGGGTTGCGGGTTGTTCGAAAGAGATACCGCGGCCCCGGAACATAAACGGCACAGGTGGGTTTTAGTCAGTACAAGTCTGACACTCCTCCCCGCTCCGCCCAGAGCGGGGGAAATTATTTGATTATGGTAACATAAGCAAAAAGAAAAGACAATGAATCACCCGCCAGACTATGAAAAAGGACATCGTTGCAAAAATACTCAAGAGGGGTAATTTGAAAAGTTTCTGTTTTAAAAGTTGCAGGCCATTAATTTTCGAATTGGTTGCTCGGTTGAACTTAGTCGGTGGTTGCCACCCAATTTAGCTGCACAATGATTTCTGGTAAGTTATAAAGTACTAGTTTTTGCCCGCGGCTTCGCTCGCGTTAAATTCGGGGTAACACAGTTCCCCTTTCCTGATTTGCAGGTACCTGCTACCTGTAGTTTTTGTCCTTACGCCTTATTTATTGTAATAGCTAAGCTAAGTTTTCTTTTTTCTTGCCTCTTTTCCCTCATTTCTCAACTTAAAAAAAAAAAAAATTAGCCTATTTCCGTCGCCAGGGTCCCAACTATCTCTGTACCAAAATTCATCAAAATCGGTTTAGCCATTAAAACGTGAAGAGGTAACAAACAAACTCACTTTTGCTTTTAAAATATTAGTAAGCATAGTAGGACTTAAAACTATGTTAGATACATTTACACATTACAAATTAATTTAAGTATTTGCCACCCTCTAGGGCCCTGGGTACATTCACTTATTTGAACGTGAAGTGCCCCAGAACCCTGAACGCGTAGTTATATTATATTCGGAGAGCGTTTATTGCATGTGTGAAGAGTTTGGTAAAATGCTTTAAACTATTTTTATACTTTGTCGCATGATCTATTTTATTATAAGTAAAGTATTTGTGTTCTTTATCAGAATAAACATATTTTAACATTTTTTATAGTTTTATTTATTCAGGCTTAATGTAAATAAAAACTAAAGTAATGTAGTTTGTGCAGAAACGGGTGATGAAGAAGATCAAACCCGAGACCTTGCAGCGCAGAAACCAATCTCTCATCCACTGCGCCAACCAAGACTTTTTTTTGTGGATCATCAACTTCTCCCGCTCCGAGCGGAGTGGGTGGAGTGTCAGACTTTTACTGACTAAAACCCACCCATGTTCCTTTTATTGCGCTTTATGTTGACGGTCTGACGACAGGCGGTGGCCGTCGCAGGCCCCTCTGCTTTGCTGACATCTCTTTGAGGCGCGTGTGGAACACGAACGTGCCATCGACACGGCCTGTCGTCTCTAGACGGACAGACGGTGAGCTACCGCGCTCACCGTCCCGCAACTACGGTGGCCGGGAGTCATTTCGAGGCGCCCGACGCCCGACTCGACTTCCGCGGCAGCTGGGTTAGTTTGAGGTTCTCTACCATGACATCCAAAACCAAAACAGCAATATTTAATTTACCAAAAAACCAACACAGTCAAATAACTTACCCAATCTTAATTTAAAACAATAAAAGCCATCGATTTGAAATCATAAAATATTTTTTTTCCTTTTCTGGCTTATTTCCAAATACTTTGAAAACTCTTGGAAACTTGTATTGTCTACCTACAGGCGAACGAACATTTATGGTGCCTATAAATTTTGCTCTGGTGTACCAAACAGGAATTACAGTTTTGTGGTATGCCCATCTTGCCAAATTGACTGTTTTCTTTTGTTTAATTTGTTGTTTCTCATTTTCAATTGTGTGGTAAGCGAGTGACAATTGTTTTCAAAGCGTTTTGTCTACGACGATCTTTAGTTTAGCGGGAGTGACATGAACTTTTTAGTGTCAATTCATTGCCATTTAGATGGCAATGCTGATTCTTTGGTCAAAAAAAGGCCAGATTCAGACCTGACCTTTTCATTGGCGCAGTGGCCGACCGATTGATTACTGCACTGCATGTCACGGATTCATCTCTCTGGTTCAGTCAGTGTCCGAACTAAATAAGAGGAATCAACTTGAAAATATAATTTCGGAGAAGTGATGATATCACATACGAAAAAAAAAAACTAAAAGCTCAACTCGCTGTGGCGATAAGTGACTTGAACTGAAAACACGAGTAGTTATCGCTAGAAACTCAAACTGAAAATCAAAGCATCATCATCATTTTCCTGCCCTTGTCCCATTCTATTTGCGGTCGGCGCAACACGTTTTCTTCTTCCATTCTCCCGTATCAGACGTCACGGCATCATTCACTCCTTTCTCCTTCATATCATTCCTTACACAATCCATCCATCTTTTCTTTGGCCTTCCTCTCGCTCTCCGTCCATCAACATTCAGATCCATTACTCTTTTAGTCACATGTGCTTCAACCCTCCTCATTACATGTCCATACCAAGACAAACGAGTCCCTTTCTTTCCCTCAAAATCAAAGCATTTATTTCAATCATACCATTACCAGTCACGAGAAGGCATGTATTTCATGTCGTGTCCTTCAGAGGGCCTGCTTTTTTACAAAAAAGCTTGGGCCATATTCCGAAATAGTACTTTTTCGGGTTTCCTATCTCAAAAGGAAAAACTGGAACCTTTATAACCTGATGACCTGTACCAAACAACGTTTCTCTATCGTTGAAGCTATAAAGATAATAAACAAGTGCGAGTTGAAGTCGCACATAGATGGTTCCGTATAAGCTTGAATTATAAACGGCTATATCTTTTGACTGCGTAAGCTGAAAGGGTTTTCTCACAGCTCCAAGGACCCATAGATTAAAATATATGGTTTTACAAGCTTTTGCCCACGGCTTCGCTCGCGTAAATTCGGGGTAACACAGTTCCCCTTTTCTTATTGTAATGGCAAAGCTAAGTTTTCCCTTTTCTTCCCTTTTTCTCCCTCATATCTATTTTTTTTAAATAACCTGTCTCTCTCTAGGGTATCAACTATCTCTGTACCAAAATTCATCAAAATCGGTTTAGCTATTTAGGCGTGAAGACGTAACAAACAAACAAACTCATTTTCGTTTTTATAATATTAAGTAAGGATTTTCAACTTGATACCTCTACGCGTTCCCGAGATAAAGGGTGTTGACAGACAGACAGACGTACAACAAAGTAATCCTAAAAGACATCAATTTCTTTCCTTTTATTCTACGGAACCCTAAAAAGTATGTTATACAAAACCATTATGTAAAGTTATTAGTTTCAACACCATTTTGAACACTTGAAACGGGATATTTACCATGTTTGTTATTGCGTTTGCAACATCGCCGAAATATCGGAAACTCAATAAAAATAACAAACATGGTAAATATCCCGTTTCAAGTGTTAAATTAGAAACCATGTCAGTTTATATACTTATACCATTTTGAAGTTCATACAATTTATAAGACGCTTCCAACTGGTCCTAGGACTAAATGTTTCACGCGTGATTTGTCTTCTAATTTCAACTTTAATTTGTTTTGTTTCCCTACCACTGGCATTCCTTGCATTTTGGTCCTTTTTGGGACATTCTTGGCCTTAATATTTCGAAACCTTATCCCTGCATAACACGCAATTATCGAGACGGCAGGGAGTTGAGACCGTTGTCCTAATAAAATGTATATCCTTACTAATATTTTAAAAGCGAAAGTGACATAGGCATTTTTTTTTAACAAAGATTGAGATGTGAGGGAGAAAGAGGGAAGAAAAGGGAATACTTAGCGTTGGTATTACAATAAATATGGCGCAAGGGCAAAAAACTACAGGTAGCAGGTACCTGTAAATCCGGAAAAGGGAACAGTTTTACCCCGAATTTAACGCGAGCGAAGCCGCGGCAAAAGCTAGTTATGCATAATAAGTAAGTCTGAGAATCGGCTACTATCTATTTTTCATATCCCTAAGTGATAAGATGGACCTGAGCAGCGGGTGAAACCGCTGTGCACAGCTAGTATGTAAATAAAATAAAAAAATCACTGACTCACTCATCCAGAAATCTCAGAAATTAAAAGTATTTTAATTTCTTTACGCACAGAGCGTAAAGTCTCGCTGTACCGTGAGCTACGACGTAGCAGATCAGCTACGTCGTAGCAGCAGAGCTACATTCGCGTTGTACCGTGAGCTACGACCGTAGCAGGGTAGCGACGCCGTAGCAGGAGAGTTACGCCGTAGCAGGAGAGCTACGTCGTAGCAGCATAGTTACGCCAAACTTGCTACAATGTAGATAACCAGACAAAATGCGAACGTCGCTCTGGACGTGTTGTGCAAGAGATCCTGGGTTCGATATCCGGGTCGATCAGGACTTTCTCAGTAGCTTTTATGGACTCTTGCATCAGGCTTAAGCATGACATCATATAAGTTGACCAAGATTTTTGTCTGGACTTTAAAAGAGACTACGACCTCAGAGTTTGTTTCGGCTGTTTGTTCTCAGAGTAGTCGGGTAGTTTTTGAAAAACAAGTACTAGTCGAACTCGTGCACCCAAGGTTCCATTCAAACTTGCGACATAAACAGCCATATCTTGTGACTGCGTTAGCTTAGAATGCTGACAATTATTTCACAGATCCAGACTATAGAATTGTTTTATTTTTAAACGTTGCCCCACACTATAAATTTCTCCTGTATCGTGGGTGCATTTACAAACATTTAATCACATACATAAACAGCCAGACCCAGAACAACTATCTGAAGGTCATACAAATATATGTTCCGTGCGGGGATCAAACCCGTGACACGCAGCGCAGCAGTTTAATTTAAAAATGAAGCAGTTTTTACAAATAAGATATTTCAAAACAGGTACAGCTGCTAGCCCTGATCAAACTGTAATAACCAAAATGGAGTTGAAGATGACGCAAATGACAGAAAGAGCCTAGCCTTTTCCCAACTATGTTGGGGTCGGCTTCCAGTCTAACCGGATGCAGCTGAATATCAGTATTTTATATGGAACGACTGCCTATTTAACCGCCACAACCCAGTTAGTACTGGGTAATACGATACTCCATGGTAAGACTGGTTGTCAGACTTTCGGGACACTGACTACCTGTAACGACTGTCAAAGATCTACAAATGACAGCCGGGACCAACGGCTTAACGTGCTTTCTGAGGCATGGAGGAAACTCGGTATGTAACGGGTGGTCACCTATCCACAGACCAACCTAGGCAAGCGCGGCTTAACCTAAAGATCGACCCGAGCGGCTGCTATTATTTAGCCACGAGCTCCTCGAAATTCGAAATATGAATATTCAAAAAAAATTAAAATCGATATTGATCCAGAAGGGAAGAGGTTGGGGCAACAGAGGAGGTGGAATACCAACTCTGTTACAAGCTTAGGTACAGTAATTGTAACCAGTGTCCCACAAGGGAAGCCAAAACGTATACAACGTTGATGTTATCGCTGCGTCGGGTCATTAATTCTGGAGCTCAAGCTATATCACAACAAAAGCTATTAACTTAGCGTTTTTAGAGTAGACGGTATACTACGGTACTCTAATAATATTTTTAGAGTTTCATCCTTACTAATATTCTAAAAACGAAAGTGAGTTTGTTGGTTTGTTTGTTTGTTACCTCTTCACGCTTTAATGGCTAAACCGATTTTGATGAAATTTGGTACAGAGATAGTTGGGAACCAGGAGAGGGACATACATTTTTTTTTAAAAGTGGGATGTGAGGGTGAAAGAGGTAAGAAAAGGGAAAACTTAGCGTTGCTATTACAAATCAATAAGGCGCAAGGGCAAAAACTGCAGGTAGCAGGTACCTGCAAATCATTAAAGGGGAACTGTGTTACCCCGAATTTAACGCGAGCGAAGCCGCGGGCAAAAGCTAGTATTTCAAATAAAATAAAATAAAATAGTCTTTGAGCACATAGTTCATAGACAGTTAAAATTTTTCTTGGAATCCAATTCTTTAATATCACCTTTTCAGTCTGGTTTCCGTTCGGGTCATAGCACTGTAACTGCACTTCTAAAAGTAACTGACGACATCCGCTGGGCTATGGAAAATAAGTCCCTTACTGTTCTTGTTTTACTTGACTTTAGCAGCGCATTCAACTCGGTGGATTTCGATATTTTACTAGGTATCCTCAAAGCCATAAATTTCTCTTCTTCCGCCTTGGCCTGGTTCAACTCTTATCTCCGGGGACGGTCTCAGTGTGTTCGCCTTGAAGAGTCCTTTTCTGATTGGTGTAGCCTCACTGAGGGTGTTCCTCAGGGAAGCGTTCTCTCTCCTCTCCTTTTTTCTATTTTTATTAACTTTGTTACTAGTGTTATCTCTTCTAGTTTCCATCTTTACGCAGACGACTTGCAACTTTACCGTCATTTTACTGTAGCTGATGCGGACTCTGCTATTGCTGCTATGAATCAAGACCTGGCTGAAATCAGCGCATGGGCTAAGTCATTCGGCTTGCAAATATATCCCTCTAAATCTCAGGCTATGATCATAGGCAGCAGATTCATTCGCAATGCGGCTGTTGTTACATCACTGTTGCCGTTATACCTCGATGGTGTTCGCATTGACTATACTGATACAGCCAAAGATCTGGGTATACTTATTGAATCAAATCTCTCATGGCGGGCTCAAGTCAACGAGGTCAGCCGTAAGGTACATTTCTCCTTCCATTCGCTGAAATGCCTTCAGAGTCTCCTGCCTTTGAAGACTAAAATTACTTTAGCGCAAACTCTTATTCAGCCGATTATAGATTATGCCGATGCCTGTTACCTGGATGCTACTGAGGAGCTATTAAACAAGCTTGAGAGATTGCAAAACTTAGGTATTCGCTTTGTTTTTGGTCTTCGGAAGTATGACCATGTTTCTCACCTTCGCAAAGAACTCAAGTGGCTCCCTATCCGCCTTCGCAGGAACACCCGGATACTATGTCTCCTTTTTAATATTTTACATAACCCGTCCTATCCTTCCTACCTGCGTGAGCGTTTTACTTACGCTCGCCCTCGGGACACCCCTTGTAGATCGCACCTCAGATCCCTACTTAAATCCCTTCCTCATAAAACTAGTTACTATTCCTATTCCTTCTCCATCCATGCCGTAAGATTGTGGAACTCACTCCCGCCTAGCATTAGAGACTTGAAAAGCATTTCAATTTTTAAAACTAGATTAAAAGAGCATTACCTTTCCTCTCAATTGTGAATATTTATAATATTGTATATACATATCTGTTAATGTATTTTTGTGTTATGTATGTATATAGTTAAATATTATTATGCTTATGTGTGTACTTATATTTAGGTTAAGACATTCTTATTTTAGTTACTATTCTCTTCCTGTTCTCACACACTATTGTCTACGTTTCATTCTTCATATTTCCTCTCGCAGGCCTGCTGGTAGAAATTTCTTTAGAAATAAGCTGTGCCTTTGTACTCTTTGTTTTTTTATGATGTTTTCCTGTGTTTTTTCTTGTGTGTACATAAATTATTAAATAAATAAATAAATAAAATAAAAGCAAAATCGGATTCTTTTTTTTTGCGGATGGGATATGCTCATATAAATTGTCCCGCTCTGAGCAGAGCGGGGGCAGAGTCAGACTTTTACTGACTAAAACCCACCCATTTTCCGGGGTAGTATCTCTTACAAACAACCCACCATCCCGAAAAGAAAACGAAACCCTTATAGCATCACTAATAAATAATAAATAAATATCTTGGGACAACTCACACACGGCTATCTGATCCCAAGCTAAGCAGAGCTTGTGTTATGGTAACCAGACAACTGATATACATACTTATATAATTTATAAATACATACATATTATAGATAAATCACACCCAGACACAGAACAAACAATCATGCTCATCACACAAAGTTTGTCCTGGGTGGGAATCGAACCCACGACCTCCGGCTCAGCAGTCAGGGCCACTAACCACTAGACCAACAGGCCCGTCTTAAGGAAATACGGAACTCATATTTGATCACTTTGTTGTCCAAAGCTGTAGCAGCAAATGCTCAAGGCATCAAGTTTAAATAAATAAAATAAATATGCTTTTAATCTCGGTCTACGCGGGCGAAACCGTGGACAAAACTAGTAAAGTAGGATTATAAGCCACACAAATATTTTTTCGTCGCAAAAATCAATACCACTCCTTATATATTGATATTTCGGGCTTGGCTCTCAAACACATAACTACCATTTAATTTCACGGAAGTCGGGTAAAACCACATAACATACTGTTATTACAAAATTCTCGGATAAAAATAAAATAGCACCTTGTATACGTTGTAGATGGGAACACGCTGTATCTGCGATCAAAACAAGGATATTAGAGCGTGTATTGTATTCCAGAATGGCAGGATATAGAAACAGCGGAGCCGATAAAATAAACATTTATTTTGAAAACTTGTACGGAAAAATAAATCCTTACATATAATATTAAAAAAAAGCGAAAGTGAGTTCGTTTGTTTGTTACGTTTTAACCTAAACGGCCAAACCGATTTTGACGAATTTTGGTACAGAGATAGTTGGGACCCTGGAAAAGGAAATAGGCAAATTATTAAAAATGTGATAAAAAGGGAAGAAAAGGGGAGAGAAACATTTTTTTTTCGTTCATTACGCGGGCTAAAGTTAGCGTTACCCCAAAGTAAAACTATGCCACGCGGACGAAGTCGCGGGCGGAAGCTAGTGTTGAATAAATAAATGCGTCTTGCCGGAGTTGCGGGTTGTTCGAAAGAGATACCGCGGCCCAAATCAATCAAAAGTCATTTATTCAAATTAGGCTGATTATCAGCACATTTAGAAGTCGCATTACAAGAGACAGTCCCACAAAAGCGCCTTTCGCCACTTCCTAGTGTTTTAGCTGGGAAGAAGAAGTGGCGGATTAAACTCCTCGAAACATAAAGAACAAAAGAATGAACATGAATGGGTTTTAGTCAGTAGAAGTTTGAAACTTCCTTTCGCTCTGCCGAGACTGAGAGATGTTATAATACCAGCCTATAACCGTCCCACTGCTGGGCAGAGCCCTCTTCTCATGCAGACAAGGCACGAGCATTGATCACCACGCTTGCTCAAGACGGGGTGGCGATTTCAGACTTATATCCTTACTATATATTATATTATATATTATATAATATTATAAAAGCGAAAGTGAGTTTGTTTGTTTGTTTGTTACCTCTTCACGCTTTAATGGCTAAACCGATTTTGATGAATTTTGGTACAGAGATAGTTGGGAACCAGGAGACGGACATAGGCAAATTTTTATTTTAAAAAAGTGGGATATGAGGGAGAACGAGGGAAGAAAAGGGAAAACTTAGCGTTGCTATTACAAATCAATCAGGCGCAAGAGCAAAAACTGCAGGTCTGCTTAGTGTGTTATATCGAATTTTACGCGAGCGAAGCCGCGGGCGAAAGCTAGTTAATTATAAGTCAAGGTTTTCTCACCGATGTCAGTGATGTCTTTTTTTTTACTGGTGGAAAATCATATTATGACTTCCCCCGCTCTGGGCGGAGCGGGGGGGCATGTCAGACTTGTACTGACTAAAACCCACCCATGTTCCTTCTATTGCCCTTTACGTTCCGGGGCCGCGGTATCTCTTTCGAACAACCCGCAACCCCGGCAGGCGGAGGCCCTCGCAAGCCCCTCTGCTTTGCTGACTCTCTTTGAGGCGCGCGTGAAACACGAACGCGCCGTCGACACGGCCTGTCGTCATTAGACGGACAGACGGTGAGCTACCCATTGCTCACCGTCCACAGGCCCGCATCTACGGTGGCCGGGAGTCGTCTCGCGGCGCCCGGCGCCCTGGGCGTCTCCCGCGGCGGCTGGGTTGGCCTGATGTTCTCTCCCTCAAACGTAAACCTCCTTTGCTAGCATTACTGCTTCGTAGAAGGTGGTGACCGCTTCCCATTCTCTCTCGCTCCGGACCATGGACTGAACCAGGGCCGGACGCGAGAGATCGCCGCCGCCGATCGCCTCTACATGTCTGTGATGTCTTAGATAAACTTTAGAAAGTACATCATCATCTGCCTAGCCTGTTCCCAACTATGTTGGTGTCGGCTTCCAGTCTAACCATATTTTACATGGAACGACTGCCTATCTAACATCCACAACCCAGTTAGTACTGGGTAATACGATACCCCATGGTACGACTGGTTATCAGACTTTCGGAACACTGACTACCTGTAACGACTGTCAAAGATCTACAAATGACATGACAGTTCGACCCGAGCGGCTGGTATTATTTTAGCCACGAGCTCCTCCAAAACTTTAGAAAGTACATATGAATTGAAAAAGTCAGATTGGAGCTTTCGGATTTGAGCCCCCAATCGCATGCATGAGAGGCGCAGCGCTTAACCTCTGGGACATCGCGACAGAAGTTATTAGATGATATTCCATCCAAAAAAAAAAGTTTTAATTTCCCCTGCTCTAGGCGGAGCAGGGGGGGGAATTTCAGGCTTTAACTAACTGATTTTAACCCCTTTATATACCAGGGTCGCGGTATCTCTTTAAAACAACCCGCAACCCCGGCAGGCGGTGGCCCTGCTTATACTAACGCTTGGCTTATTACTGAACAAGTCCATCAATATAACAGTTTCTCTCTGTCCTAACTTTAAGAACACACACAAAACTCCACAGTTTTTCTATTCTAACCTTGCGTTTACGTTCAAAGTTGGAGCTAGCGATTGCTTTTGCTGCCGTTACATCAACATAACACAAACATATAGCCTTGCGCATCTTTTTATATAGAAAAATATAACGATACTTCAGTCTTTGGAACCCTCTCAGTTACGATAAATAGATATATATATAGAGTTGTTTTCGCTGGATGCATTCTATGAGTGAATTGAATGGTGGAGTATATTCTTGTTAAAGGTCGTAAGCTTGCAGCTTTGAGTTCGATTCGCGGGTCGTTAAAGTGTCATTGGATTTTTATGAAGAAATTCTCAGTAACCGCAGAGTCTGGATTCGTGCCCCATTTATGACAATCCTCACTAATATTATAAAAGCGAAAGTGAAGTGAGTTTGTTTGTTTGTTACGTCTTCACGCCTAAATGGCCCAACCGATTTTGATGAATTCTGGTACAGAGATAGTTGGGACCCTGGAGACGGACATAAACAATTTTTTTAAAGTGAGATAAGGGGGAGAAAGAGGCAAGAAAAGGGGAAATAAAAGATATTTTTTTTCGATCATCACGCGGGTTAAAGTTAGCGATAGCCCAAAGTAACTATGCCACGCGGACGAAGTTGCAGGCGGAAGCTAGTATACTATAAAAAAGAATACTCGTATAAAAATTGTACAGGCAGAAATATGAAACAACACGCACACACAGACATACACATCTATAAGTATATTCCTTTTCATTTTTGTTAGATTATATTATTCTTAAGTAACTTCAACATTTTTTAATCATTGTGATTATCACTGTGAATATTATCATGCTACACAAAATAGGTAGGAGCGCAGTCTACCACTTTAATTTGGCTAAAAGAAGATTCAGAAAACAACTATTGCAAACTAATTAATTGACACAGTAAAAAACTTAATATTTTTGACGTGATAACGTCTTTAAAATCGTTTTAGTCGGGTGACATGTTCAGAAACTTGTGTCACACCAAAACCTCACAAGCGACATTTCATAAAGATGGTAGCGCCATCTGTTACTTGGCTCGAAAAAAAAACTTTAAATTAGTACTTAATTTCATTTTAGATGTCACTACTGGTGATAACTTATATCACCAATAAGACGTTATCACGTAAACATCTCGATCGTAAACCTACTTTACAAACAACCAATTTTTTTTTGTATTTTTAGGGTCCCGTGCCTGAAAAGGAAAAAATCGGAACCCTTATTTTATCACTTTGTTAATCGTCGGTCTGTCTGTCAAGACTCTTTATCTCGGGAACGCGTGAAGGAGTTGAAGAATACTCAAGTCCTCTAAGTCTACGTAAATAAATGATAAATGATGTTTATTTTGCAAGTAGGTTTTCACAAACACTTATACACGACTTTTTAAAAACTAGATGAGGCCGGTGTTTCGTACCCGACTACTCTGAGAAGAAACAGCCGAAACAAACTCAGAGGTCATAGTCTCTTTTAAGGTCCAGACAAAAATCTTGGTCAACTTACATGAAGACTATGCAGATTAGTGTCTGAAATTGTTTATTTAAGAAAGCACCACACAGATTGAGTGGACCTGTCCAGTTAGACCAAGCATTTGTCAGTTATCGTGTAGCTCTCATAACCCATGGAGCTCAACGACACGACGAACACTACCAAAAAAAGGACATTTGTGTAAGTCGCATTTAGTACTCAAACTGCCAGACAATCGTCAAAAATAAACAAAGTAAATAAAAGAAATGATCGACATGGTCCTCACGTAGTCAAAACATATGGCTCTTTATGTTGCAAGTTTGTACGGAACCTTTGGTGTGCGAGTCTTACTCGATCTTGGTTGTTTTTGCAAAGCCTGACTTATACGACACTAGCTGTTGCCCGCGGCTTCGCTCGCGTTAAATTCGGGGTATTACAGTTCCCCTTTCCTGATTTACAGGTACTTGCTACCTGTAGTTTTTGCCCTTGCGCCTTATTTATTTTAATAGCAGTGCTAAGTTTTCCCTTTTCTTCCCTCTTTTTCCCTAATATTTCAATATTTTTAAAACAAATAGCTTATGTCCGTCTCCAGGGTCCCAACTATCTCTATACCAAAATTAATCAAAATCGGTTTAGCCATTTAGGCGTGAAGACGTAACAAACAAACTCATTTTCGCTTTTATAATATTAGTAAGGATTTGGAATGTAATTAAATAAATGAATGATACTTACCCTGAAACTGATGGCGCCGCTGCAGTTCACGTCGAACGCTTTGAACACATAGTGGGCATACAGAGCGGAGTCTGAAACAAGCAAATCAAATCAAATCATCTTTATTGTGGATCATAGGAAAGTTTACATTATACAGCTGGTGTTAATAAATAATTTGTGAACAGCTATGTCCCACCCTCTGGGCGTACAAAAATAAGTAGAATAAGAAAAATCCTAATTTGGAAGCATGTCCACATTATTAATCTTACCTTAAAATATATATTAAATAAACCATTTTTTTGGGGGTGAGAAATCATCAAATAACATCCCCCGCTCTGGGCGGAACGGGGGGGAGTGTCAAATAAAAATACTCTAACTACATTACAACTTGCTTAAAAATATTGATTGGTTTATTTTTAGTGTTTGACGCGCGCCTCAAAGAGATGTCAGCAAAGCAGAGGGGCCTGCCAGGGCTTCCGCCTGCCGGGGTTGCGGGTTGTTCGAAAGAGATACCGCGGCCCCGGAACGTAAAGGGCAATAGAAGGAACATGGGTGGGTTTTAGTCAGTACAAGTCTGACACTAATCCGCCCAGAGCGGGGGAAGTTAAATCAAGCCTTTGATAATACTTACTGCCATGAGGGAAGAACTTCGCGTAGATATCTTTAAAAGACTCCTCTTGTACCACTCCTTCAGGACACTCCTGTAACAAAGACAAGGTCATATTAGGTGTTTATTCTATTGACAATAGCGTGACCAAGCGATCTCTACAACCAAAATATCGAAGATGATCCACTCCCAATTTCCAAGAGAAGGCCTAACTATCAAAGCAGAGGGGCCTGCTAGGGACACCGCCTGCCGAGTTTGCGGGTTGTTCGAAAGAGATACCGTGGCCCCGGAACATAAAGGGCAATAGAAGGAACATGGGTTGGTTTTAATCAGTAGGTACAAGTTATTTGATGATTTCCTATCCGCAAAAAGAGCCATCTATCAATCAAATCAAATCAAATCATTTATTTCAATTAGACCATTACAGGCACTTTTGAATGTCATGAAAACAAAAAAAAATATATTATAATGTGATAAGATATAAGTTATAATAAATGATATGATATATACTCTTGACATTCATAAATGCCTGTAATGATCTAATTGAAATAAATGCTTTGAGTTTGAAATGAGGAGTGGGGTCTGTCAGACTTTTACTAAATAAAACCCACCCATGTTCCTTCTTTTGAACTTTATGCTCCGCGGCCGCGGTATCTCTTTCGAACAACCCGCAACCCCGGCAAGCTCCGCTGGGCAGTTATAGGTTAGTATTATTATACAAGCCAAAGTGTGCCGGACGAATATTTAAGTACCGCAATATTATAGCAGAATACCTACACAACATAATACAGGGTGGCCAGTTGATAGCCGTCCAAAGAAAAAATTTAGATGCCTTATGCTAAGGGGTACCTGAATTACCCCCATGTATGTTCCGCGATTTTTTGTAGTTTAGGAGCTAGAATTTTTTTAAGTACTATTTTCAAAATTTTCACCTAACATTAGTTTTTATGTTTTATCTCTTTATTTCTACCATTTTTAGATATATTTTTTTGTGGAATCTATTAGCGGTAGCAATAGCTACCATGCAAAAAAAAACCGTTTGCCTAGTTATTGTAGAACTTACCACAAAATAAGTCCAAAGTTCAAAATTACCGTAGCTATTGATATCGCTAATAGATTCCACAAAAAAATATATATAAAAATGGTAGAAATAAAGAGATAAAAAATAAAAACCAATGTTAGGTGAAAATTTTGAAATCAGTACTTAAAAAAATTCTAGCTCCTAAACTACAAAAAATCGCGGAACATACATGGGGGTAATTCAGGTACCCCTAAGCATAAGGCATCTAATTTTTTTCTTTGGACGCCTATCAACTGGCCACCCTGTATAAGTCTCCCTATTATGTAAAAACTTCCCTATTGTTACATATACTTATGTACTAAGTCTATGTATAGCTATTGATTTTATACGTCGGTTGTCTGTTGGGAAACTCGTAACAATGGACGGGTATTCGTACCCCTAACTGGAGGGGTACAAGTTATAAGCGTAAATCCTTACTTAATATTATAAAAGCGAAAGTGAGTTTGTTTATTTTAAGCGCTTTTTGATGAATTTTGGTACAGAGATAGTTGGGACCCTGAAGACGGACATAGGCTAAAAAAAGTGAGAAAAAGGGGACAAAAGGGGAGAGAAAGTTTTTTTTCGATCATCACGCGGGTTAAAATTAGCGATAACCCAAAGTAACTATACCACGCGGACGAAGTCGCGGGCGAAAGCTAGTAAATAAAATCTTTACGTAGATTTAGAGGGTTGATTTTTTTCACAGCACAAAGAGACCACAGAGTTGAGTATAATTATGCTTTTTTTAATTTCAACTCCATAGCTCTACGCTTTCCCGAGATAAAAGGTTGTAGCTTGATACACAAACAGACAGACAACAAAACGATCTAATAAGGGTTCCGTTTTTTCCTTTTGAAGTATCTACGGACAAAACTAAAACACTAAAAAGTGAAAAATAAATTTACTTCCAGGAGTCGGTGACTTTCGTCTGATTCAATGTTTCTTATTTCAGCCTTTTTAGTTGTGCTATGATGGTTATCACGCACAAATTCTAATCGAGTATTCATTTTCCAGAAAATCGCGAACAAACAAACATACAAAAAAAAATTGTCTCAGGAACCACATATTTAGTAGTCAGTGTTCTGAAAGTCTGACAACCAGTCTTACCAAGGGGTATCGTATTACCCAGTATTAACTGGGTTGTGGAGGTCAGATAGGCAGTCGCTCCATGTAAAATACTGATATTCAGCTGCATCCGGTTAGACTGGAAGCCGACCCCAACATAGTTGGGAAAAGGCTAGGCAGATGATGATGAACCACATATTTGAGAATATGGTTTTAATTTCAAGTCGATACCTAAACAAAACCATTTGATTTAATTGTGATTTTATTTTTTTAATTTCCAGTATTTGATTAGGTTTCATTTTTAAAATTGTTTTGATTTTTGTTTATTTAATTTTTTATTTATTCTCTATCTTACGACTATCTTTACAGGGTTACCTATTGCGATAGTGTACACAATAACAATAGCGGTTAATTATACTTTGTAACTAATCATAAATAATGCAACTATTGTGAACGCATTCAAAGAACAAAGAAACATATTTTCAATGTCACTCGCTATGTGGTTGAGCGTAGGTACGAACTGCGCGCGTCATTGGAGCCTCTCCTATTGGAGTCTCCCCTTTTGATTTAATGTGTTTTTAATTGGGATTGTATGGATCGAGTTATCAGAAATGTGATGAATGAATTTTAATTTAATTTAAACGCGTTCTCGAGATAAAGGGTCTTGACATATACGGCCAACAAAGTAATCCAACGAGGATTCCGCTTTTTTTCAAAAACACCAAATCGCTACCGCTCATGCCCCACACCACAAAAACTCGCTTGCACGTCAAAACACCCCGACGACGCGACGTCGCATCGGAAGCGCTTATACAGCGTGTCACTTTTTGACCGACTGTGCGGAACAAAGAGGTGTGTGATTTTGACACTGTGTCAGCCAGTTCCAAGAATGATATTTACAAAAAGGTCACGTTGGCTTGTTGTGTTTTGTGTATTGTGTTCTGAAAGTTTAATAGGTCAGTTAAAACGATTCTAGGTTTATAGTTTTTTAGGGTTTCCTTGCACCTAAGGTTCCGTACAAACTTGCAACATAAACGGCCCTGTCTTTAGACTTTGTAGACTTAAAGGAGTTGCGAGCTTTTCACAGCTCCAAGGGAGTATAGACTTGAGTACATGGTTTTATTGCAACTCGATACCTCTACGCGTTCCCGAGATTTTGTTTTGGCAGTCAGACAGACGGACAACGAAGTGATGCTATAAAAGCTCGGTTTTTTTCGTTTTTGAGGTGAGGAACCCTAAAAATGGTGAATAAGTGGCATTCGTCTTCTTTGAAACTACGTTTAGACCTTCAAGAGAAATTATTTAACCAATATGGTGACGGCACGGTTGGCGCAGTGGCTGAGCGATCGACTGCTGCACTGCGTGTCGCGGGTTCGCTCTCTGCACAGAACAAATATTTGTATGACCTACAGGTAGTTGTTTCTGATCTGGCTGTTTGTGTATGTGAGTTTAAATGTTTGTAAATGCACCCACGATACAGGAGAAATTCCTTTACTTATATATTTTTGAATATACAAATAACAAACTCTAGTTACCAAATACAACTAAAACCGAGTATCAAAACTTCGCTTTTTCGGTATATTTTTGCAGAAAACAGTGTCATAACACTTAAAACGTCGGCTGTGGACACATGAGGGATGTTGAAAGGCACTCGCGCTGATGTGAGCTCGGCTTTACTTGACATGTTGCCGAAAATAGACAAAGAACGTGTCTGTTTGTTTGTAACAATGTGTAGAGACAGTGAGAGGATTTATTTGGTCAAAAATATCCACGAGTCGTGGGTTTGTGACATTTCGGGAACGCGTTAGGGTTACGAGTTAAAATTAAGAATAATTTATGAATTATGTACAAATAACCTGTATACACTTAACAAAAATAATCGTCGCGACACTACACTGTTCAATGCGAAATAGAAAGACGAAACGAAAATAACTGGCTTGCTTTCTATGAAAGATGGAGAGAGAGAGAGACATACAGAGAAACACGCGCACGCCGCACGGCTTACAACTGTAGCAAAAAGTGTCGTTACAACTGTTGGTCTTAATTTTTTCCGTCTAGCTCCCTTTCGCAACGCGCGTTAAGGAACTTCGTTCCAATATATATTTTTATCTAATATTAACCGCACTATGCTACCTACACCGAAAATAGTATAGTCGATTCCTTTAGAACTGTTTACGGTAAATTTGTTACACTACTAAAATGAATGTGGAACTAACAAATAACTATAAAATTAATGTTGTTGACTGTTACAAAATCTAGCATGTTGTAAGGTAGCCAGGGTTGTCGAATCAACGATTTTTTATGGTTTTCACTCTATCTAAAAGGGTTTGTTTAATTCGAACATGTCGCCCCTGTAATACACATGACAAATTCCAACACATATATTTAAACAATGAATCGGTAGATTTCCTTAAATAGTTAATCTATTTAGTTCCAAAAATCATATCTCTAAGTAAACGCAGTAAAATAATACGCTCGGTACGCGAGTTCGACTTGCACTTGGCAGGTTATTTTTTTAAACGATGCCCCACGCTATGAATATCTCTTGTACCGTGAGTGCGTTTACAAACATTTAAATTCATATAGAAGTTGTCCATTTTTGGTCTATTAATTACGCTTATTTTTTATTGAATTGTTCGTTGAATGTGAGAAAAAAAAAAACAATTTTGATGTACCTGACTCTGTGTAGACACAGAGTCAGGTACATCAAAATTGTTTTTTTTTTCTAAACTAATATTATTAAGTTACTTATTTTAAAATTATAATGAAGCAAAGAGAACGAGTGTTTGCCTTGGAAATCTTTACGATTAATTTAATTTCATAATTTATTATTTTTCTACGAAAAATATGTACTATCATTATCTATATACATCACTAAAATGTCTTGTCATCTAGTGACACGAAATGTCAACCGCATAAAGTTTTAATAATTCAGAATGTACCAACATGGTCCGTTTGCGCAATGAATCGGAAAATTCATATGCAGCGGATTTAACTATGGCAAATTATATTAGTTTTAAGAAAACTGGCGCTAAAGCCGTTAGACTTTTAGCCAAGAAGAAGGCTGTAGGTTGGCAAAAGTTCTGTGAATCCTTATCTCCTCGTACATCTTTAACTGTCGTATGGCGTAAAATTAATAACTTCCGAAGAATATTCAAGGACCATAATAGTTCCTCAAATGACCCTACTATCTGGCTTGATAATTTTGTTAATACTTTAGCCCCCCCCTCTGTACCACACTTAGATTGCTTTCCTTCTTTTCTGATTCACTCTACTACAGCTGACAGAATGAATGATCAATTCTCGCTTGCGGAACTTACATGTGCTTTAGATCACCTTAAAGATTCCTCCCCAGGCATAGACGGTATCACGTATTCCTTTATCTGTAAATCTAGTCAATCCTCAAAACTATATCTTTTAAAAATTATCAATTCAATTTTCTTATCTTCGAATATACCTGAGTCATGGAAAACCCAAATTATAATCCCCATCTTAAAGCCTGGGAAAGATCCAAATCTCTCCACATCATATAGACCTATTGCCTTGTCGTCGGTTTTGGCAAAGATCGCAGAGCATCTTATAAAAAACAGACTGGAATGGATCCTTGAAAATCGTGGTTTACTCTCCAACACTCAATTTGGATTTAGACGTAGTACGGGTACGATCGACAGTCTAAGCATTCTTACCTCCCAAATAAGGCTTGCATTCTCCCGCAATGAACACGTTATTGGGGTCTTTCTTGACATCTCGTCAGCTTATGATAATGTCCAACTTCCGCTACTCAGGCAGAAAATGCTTGAGCTGAGTATTCCCGTGAGACTGGTAAACTTTATCTTTAATCTTTTTATGTGCCGTTCTATTCGTGTACGCTTTCAAGGCGGTCTTCTGCCTCCCCGTGTTGTCTGGCGGGGTCTCCCGCAAGGTTCTGTCTTAAGTCCAATCTTATATAACCTATACACCGCTAGCCTAGACTTGACCGTTAATTCATTTTGCGATATCCTGCAGTATGCTGATGACATTGCCTTATATACAAGTTGTTCTTCTGTGTCCAATGGTGCTCTTAAATTAAACTCTGCTCTTGGTTACTTAAATGATTGGCTCTCAGACCATCGACTGGAGCTTTCTATTCCTAAATGTCAGGCTGTAGTATTTTACCGTAAAAGAAATATACCTCCAGTTAACATCTCCGTTGCTGGAGAGCCCATTTTGACTCAAGATAAAGTTAAATTCTTGGGTGTTGTTCTTGACTCTAAAATGACAGGTTTATTTCACTTACAATACATATTTAATAAAAGTGAGAAGTCCATCAATGTCCTCAGATCTTTATCTGGAGTTCGTTGGGGTTCCCATCCGGCCTCCCAAAAATTACTATATAATGCCATCGTTCGCAGCCACTTTGATTATGGATGCTTTATACTAGAACCTTGCAGTAAATTGGCTTTGAGTAAACTGGATAAGCTTCAATCTAAATGTTTACGCATTATTACTGGTGCAATGAAATCATCCCCAATTAATGCACTACAAGTGGAATGTGTAGAGCCTCCACTTCATTTTCGTAGACAATTTTTAGCGGATAGGTATTTTTCTGTAGCGTCTCAATTTCCCTCACACCCCCTTCTTAGTATTCTTCGTCTACTTTCTCGATCTATCGAAACTTCAACTTATTGGAGGAATAAATCCCCCCCGCTATTAGTGAACAGTTTTAATAATAATAAGACTCTTTCATCACCAGTTATGCCTCTGGATAATCATCCCCTTTTTCTGGTCCCTTATGATGCGGTGATCTACCAACCCAGAGTGATACTGGATTTTGGTATACGTAAACAAAGTCGCGATCCCAATAATCTTTTTAATAAAATTTTACAGAAGAAATGGGCAAATTGGATTTTATTATTCACAGATGCGTCGAAAATAGATGGATCTCATTTAGGTTCGGCCGTGTTCATACCGAAGTACAATGTTGTTTTAAGTTTTAAGAGCCCTCCTGAGTGTTCTATTTTTACAGGAGAATCCCTAGCTATATTAGAAGCAGCAAAATACATTGATGCCAATCAACACCATTTTGTTAAATCCTTGATTTTCACAGACTCTCTTAGCTCTCTCCAAGATTTATTGAAAATCCCATTTCGCAGCAAAGATAACTCCATAATTATACTCAGAATCAAGGAAATTCTATATAAGCTAAATCAATCCGGCCTGGAAACTGTCTTGGCATGGATTCCGGGACATACTGGCATATTGGGTAATGAAGGAGCTGATTTCTATGCTAAGCAAGCTATCCAGACAGGTTGTTCGTCTTTCTCTAACATACCGGCTCGGGACGTCCGGTGCCTGGCTAAACCACGTCTCATGAAGTCTTGGGATGATCTGTGGCAAAAATCTAGGGTAATTAAGGGCAAATATTACGGCAATATTCAACCCAACATCCCAGTTAAACCTTGGTTTGTCAAAAATAAGAAACCGAATAAATTAATCACATCCATCATTATACGTCTCAGATTAGGACATGTTTGCTCTCCAGTGTTTTTGGCTAAATTACGCATTCGGAATCATTCTCTTTGCGAGTGTGGTGTAGAAGAGGGAACTCTTGAGCACATATTTTTCTCTTGTCGTAATCTTTTAGTCCCGCTATATGATATACTCCCCCCTAATTTCCCCAGACCTATTAATATCCCATTCCTTTTAACACTCGTTGATTCCCCATTAATTAAAATACTTAAAAAATTTCTATTATTAAATAACATTAAGCTGTAACAGCAATTCTTAACCCTGGTATATTGTGTTCGTCCCATAATAAGATTAATTTGTGTTGTGTGATTGATAAGTAACAAATATAGGTAGTGTGTTGTCCTTACAGGTTACTCAAACAGACCCAGTTTTAATTAATCGTACTAATCGGCTGTATAACCGGTCAACCTCAGAAAATACACTTTGTTTCCTCCAACCTTGACATTGGCAGAATCATCGATAAAACGATGGAGCCATTACTTTAAAATTGGAATTGGAATTGGAAAAGTTTTAATAAATAAATAAATACTAATGTATCATTCTTAGTCACTAAAATAATGAAATGTGGCGTGAATTGGTTAGTGTTGATTAATTGTAAAATAGATTAAGAAACCTTACTTATTAGTGTAAATGAGATTAATTTTGTATTGCTTCACTCATTCTTATTTTAACCTAGAGTTCTATTTAAAGTGTATATCACTGACTGTCGAAATAAATATTGTAGTTTCTTCTTTCAAATTTTCTGATATTCCACGAAATTTTGTACTCCTTTTAAGACGGGATTTTTACCGTATTTGCTAGTGTACTTCGTATCGAATGTACGAACGGCAGCACATCAACCTATACGAAACCACAGGTTATAATAGTTTAGAATAGGTTGACATGCCGTCGTGTCTATTGGACTTTACTCCTTAAGAATCGATTTTCATAATTATATAAGGCGCCCGGTATGAGAAAAATGTGAGGTGTAAAATCTACTGATGAATGACGTCTCGTTACGTTTTTGGTGCACACGCACGGTACAGTTGAATATTACTAGATGGCGCTTTATGAAATTTGTCGTCCGTCAGTGATATTTTTTTTTGTACTTAAAGAGTAAACTCCAGTCGTGCGTCGGAGCTGACACACACACTTTTTTTATTTTTTTATATATTTATACATTTATTTTGAATGAATAACTTTATTTTAATTGTTTGTGTAGTATTAGCAGTAGGTACACCATTGAGTACCCCCGTTATATTTTTATATTCGTACAGTCCATCCAAAGGTTGTCTGGAAGATATCGCTATTAGCGATAAGACCGCCATTGTAACCATAGATTTAGCATCTTATTGTAAAACAGTTTTGTTTTTAGATTTTGGTGTGCAATAAAGTATATTATTCTATTCTATCCTAAGTCATAGAAACCCGCCAATTGGATCAGCATTAATTGTAGTCTTCCTGGCCATTGTCGTCCACGGCGGCTAATTTCGCCATCGGCGCGGGAAATATTATAGTTGCGGCGTGTGTGCGCAGACACAGGTGCACTCTCTGTTCCCTCACTCTCATAGTCAGATGGGACGGCAATCCAACACGACCGGAGAGAGATCAGGCGCAGGACCAACGGCTTAAGGCGCTGTACAAAGCAAACACTTCGTAAAACGTCTAGATTTTCGTCGCAAAGTTAGCCGTATCTGTACATGCCACTAGCCAAAAAAAGTACCGTGTATAGTTCAATACATAAAGTAAAGACTTAAACAAAATCAGTTTACAAAAGTGGTCTAGTACTACGAAAAAAAAATGTTTGAAAAGACCACGAAAAAATTTTTTTCGTCTCGAAATTCTCAATTTTTTCAGCGAAAACCATCATATTTTTTAAATCTATTACCAAGGAAATTTTATAGACTAAAGAGATACTTATCTAAAATTTTTCAAACACGGAACTGTAGTTTTTTTTTATATTCAATTAAAACTGCAAAATGACCTACATTTTGGCAGACATGACATTCAAATAAAATCAAACACTGAAATATTTTCGACCTTATTTCTATTCTTTCGATGCAATACTGTCGTGTACTTGTGTCAGACCATGCCCAGTATGCAGCTAGCCTCACTTCCGCGAATACCTAAAGATTAGCTTGTTACCGCGCCTTAACGTGCTTTCCGAGGCACAGAGGTATCTTACCGCCAACTTCCAAACTCCGGGCTGCAATTGTGACATTCCTCACGAAAAAACACTTTTTGTCCTACTCGGGAATCGAACCCAACACCCCGTGCTCAGCAGCCGCAAAGGAGCAGTAATTACATAACTTAACTAAATACAAAGTGCCCTATTAATACAATATGGCGACCTGTGACAGCTACTGTCTATTTTTGGCGGGAGCGGTCGTTGACTTGCTACCCCACTGACCTTTTGCTAGAAGCAGAAACAATACACAACTAGCTATCTCTTTCACTCCTATAGGGACAGTATAGCGTTGTCTCTTTCACATTCATTAGCAGAGTTAACACCGGTTCTCATTTTGAGTGTTTGCGAACTAATAATAATAATGTTGGTTTGTGTTTGTGTTGGGAAAAATGCAAATGGCAGATTTTCAGTTTGCATTGTCGTTTATACGGGGTCGGTTGTTATTTTTTATGGGACTAAGAAGGTTTTATATCTTAACTAGCTGCGAAGGTTTTGTTTGTGTGCATGTTTTGACAATACTTTGACCCGATTCGGTGTTTGACGTTATGAAATCGTACTTGTAACAATGAGGGCTACCGTTTTTTAGCTCACCAGATGGAGCCACTGGAGAGTTAGGTCCTTTCATTAATTACTACTAGGTATTTAGTATCAAAAAAAGTTTATAACGTACCAGCTTCCGCCCGCGACTTCGTCCGCGTGGCATAGAACAGTTATTTCGGGCTAACGCTAACTTTAACCCGCGTGATGATCGAAAAAAATGTATCTTTATCCCCTTTTCATCCAAAAAAAAGGGTAGACTACCTAACGCTGGTATTCTGCTGAATCCTGCTGATGATAAAAGATTTTATCATCCCCATTTCCAAAGAGTTGGCAGAAACTAGAGAATTGCTGATTTGCAAATAAATTATTTTTACCAAGTCTTTATTCTGTCGAGTGAGGACAGAAGAATCGAGGAGAAAAAATTGAAAACAAAAACGACACCAGACGGTTGGCGCAGTGGCTATGCGACTGTTGCTGCTGTCACGGCTTCGATACGCCGCACGGAACAAATACCTATTTGTAAGACCTACAGGTAGTCCGGATCTGGCTGTTTGTGTATGTGAGTTTAGATGTTTGTAAAAGGACCCACAATACAGGAGAAATTCCTAGTGTGGGGCAAAGATGTTAAAAAAAAACTACACAGACAAACTCACTGACAATAAGCTAGTTTTTAAACCTATTGTTTTACCAAGCAAAGTTCTACAAGAAGCTAGTATCCCAAAGAGAATAGAACGCTGTCAAAAGCGCGCGGCGTTTTGTCCGTAACAGTCTGTTGCTGCCTTTATGCCTCTCAGGTGAAAGAAAACAACGTTCTTGTATATGCTTTATATAGAAACATGGAAGTAATAAGTTTTTAAAAGCTTACAAATGTGTGCTTGATAATGGCAGTCGCTTGGATCGATATTTAGGTTAAGCCGCGCTAGCCTAGGTTTTTCTGAGGACTGGTGATCAACCGTTTCATATAGAGTTACGTCCGTGCCTCGGAAAGCACTATAAGATGAAAAATTGAAAAACATTTTGTTTTTTCTTTTGTATTCCTGCATTTTTAGTTGTGGTATGATGATATCTCACATATTTTTTTATTGAAATTCGGGGTAACACAGTTCCCCTTTCCTGATTTTCAGGTACCTGCTACCTGTAGTTTTTGCCCTTGCGCCGTATTTATTGTAATAGCAAAGCTAAGTTTTCCCTTTTCATCCCTCTTTCTCATATCTCAATCTTTTTTTTACAAAAATAGCCTGTTCGTCTCCAGGGTCCCAGCTATCTCTGTATTAAAATTCATCAAAATCGGTCTAGCCATTTAGGCGTGAAGAAGTAACAAACAAACTCAATTTCGCTTTTATAATATTAGTAAGGATACAATGACTATGTGCCAATTATTTCCCCGTCTTATTTTAAACTAGCTGTCACCCGCGGCTTCGCCCGCGTGATATTGAAAAGAAGTATCCTATGTGTTATTCCAGACCATAATCTACCTTTGTGCCAAAATCTGTGTATCAATATCCTTACTTCCTTACTAATATTATTAAAAGCGAAAGTGAGTTTGTTTGTTTGTTACCTCTTCACGCTTTAATGGTTAAACCGATTTTGATGAGTTTTGGTACAGAGATAGTTGGGAACCAGGAGACGGACATAGGTTAATTTTTAGTAAAAAAAATTGGGATATGAGGGAGAACGATTGAAGAAAAGGGAAAACTTAGCGTTGCTATTACAAATCAATAAGGCGCAAGGGCCAAAACTGCAGGTAGCAGGTACTGTGTTATATACCGAATTTAACGCGAGCGAAGCCGCGGGCAAAAGCTAGTCTTAAATAAATTAAAAAATAGCGTCAAAAAAGTCGTCCTCAACGCTGGCAATGTCCCCAAGAGACTGGCCGCGTTGCCACGTTGTATGGCAACGCTAAATGTGGCAATTAAAATCCATTTGATATTTTAATTGCCACATTCCGCATTCGTTATTGCGGTCTGCATGCCTCAGCAGCGCTTGGTTTTGTCATAATCCCTGCTACAGAGCTATTGTGGTGAGGTACTTTCCGGAATCCAGCCAACGTGGTCAGTTGAACCCCTCTTTAATAAGTTTAGCGGCTTTTTGGGCGACGCGACGTTCGTTTATTTATCTGTGTGGTGTTGTAAATGTTGTAATGCAGTTTGGTGTTTTAATCTTTATTTTACAATAGCTGATGCCGGTGGTTTCGGCCGCGTGATATCGAAAAAAAAGTATCTGATGTGTTATTCCAGACTATAATCTAGCTTTGTGCCAAATTTCATCAAGATCCGTTTAGCCGTTTTGACGTGAAAGAGACAAGCTTATAAGTTAGTAAATTACATAGACCTAAGAATGACCCTAAACTTTGTTGACGTGCTCAAAATTATTATAATGATCACAGTGTTTATTAGGTTTTATTCGTTAGCGTGCAATTATTTAGAGAAAATAAGACCTGAAGTTCAAGCACATAAGATTTAGTTTTGCTGATAAGGCACCACTCCACTGCAGACCACGGCAAAGCTACACAAAAAATATTAAGTAAATATAATAATAAATAAAAATAAATATAAAATAATTTCCTGCCCTTGTTCCATTCTATTTGGGGTCGGCGCAACACGTTTTCTTCTTCCATTCTCCCCTATCAGACGTCACGGCATCATTTACTTCTTTCTCGTTCATATCATTACTTACACAATCCATCCATCTTTTCTTTGGCCTTCCTCTCGCTCTTCGTCCATCAACACGGGGGAAGATATTTGATGATTGGGCAATCTGCGGCTCGCTACGCTCAGTGTGTTATGCAATTCCAAATTTAGATTTATTTTTGATAAGTCTAGTGAATAGGGTAGTTTCCAGGATCAAAGTAATTGCATTCTATTTAGTCCATATTTTAGATTTACCTATACGTATTTTTGAATAATCTAAAAGACGGACTATTTTTTTTTTTAAACGAGCCTATTGAATAACATTCTAAAGCACACTCCCCTAAATTCAAGTTTTTTTAATTATAAAAATTACCGGGGTTGCGGGTTGTTTGAAAGAGATACCGGCCCCGGAACATTAAAGGCAAAGAAGGAACATGGATGGGTTTTTATCAATAAAAGTCTGACACCCCCGTTCCATTCGTTCTGCCCAGATCGCGGGAAGTTATTTAATGATTACAGATCAGCAAAAAAAAAATACCAAACTTTCGTGAGGTTTTGAATAAGGAGGTTGAATGAAGGCTTCATTCCGTATGTATGTCCAAATTTAGATTAACTGTAGAAGCTTGGCTTTAGAAACTAACTTAGATTTAAACTTACACAATAAGCGCGCAGTCAGCAGTCTGATCCTTAAGAACGACCCAACTTTGACAACTACAACCGTTGTCTGTCTAATAGGCCGTCTTTTAGTTAAAGTTACGTGTGACGTCACTCGTTGCTGCATTTTTTCGCAACGAGTGACGTCACACGTAACTTTAATGAGCTATATCTTTGTCATTTTTGGTCTAATTTACAAATAAAAAAATACGTGTCCCTTATTTTTGAATAGGTAACCTAAAAGACGGACTAAATAGAATGTAATTACTTTGACCCTGGAAACTCTCCTATTGTCTATAGGTAACTGATGGCCTCTATTGCCTCGTTTGACTAGCCTTTTTAAAGGAAAAGGTTCTCAATTCGACTGTATTTGCTTTTGTATGTTTGTAATGGGATTTTTATAATCGAAAGAGTGCCATATTTTGACAACACGATCGGCGCAGTGGCTGATCGGGAACAAGTGCGACTTACACTGCCCCGGACTAGTGTGGCCCGCTTGACCTGTGCGAACCTCGTCCCGAGGGGGGGAGTGAGGTGTCAGACTCCCCCCGCTACATCTGACAGGATCGCGTGCAACACATCGCGCCACCGGTCCAATGTGATGGGGGACGACGGATGTAACCTAACAGAACACTGACATAGTTATTTTAACCTAAAATAGGTAGTCGTTCCAGAAAAATACTAGTAGTCAGCTGCATCCGGTAAGACTGGAAGCCATCCCCATAATACTAGGCACGGTTGGCGCAGTGGCTGAGCGATCGGCTACTGCGCTGCGTGTCGCGGGTTCGATCCCCGCACGGAACAAATATTTGTATGACCTACAGATAATTGTTTCGGGTCTCGCTATTTGTGTATGTGACTAACGCACCCACAATACAAGACAAATTCCTAGAGTGGGGAAACATCATCTGCCTAGCCTTTTTTCCCAACTATGTTGGGGTCGGCTTCCAGTCTAACCGGATGCAGCTGAATATCAGTATTTTACATGGAGCGACTGCCTATCTGACCTCCACAACCCAGTTAGTACTGGGTAATACGATACCCCTTGGTAAGACTGGTTATCAGACTTTCGGGAAAACTTTGCTTTGCTATTTCAATAAATCAGGCGCTAGAGCAAAAACTACAAATAGCTGGTACCTGCAAATCAGGAAAGAGGAATTTTGTAACCTCGAATTTAACGCGAGCGAAGCCGCGGGCAAAAGCTAGTATATTATATTTCCCAAAAGTAAAAAAAAAACAGACAAACCTATTCCTTATTTGAAATAATACTAGCCAAACAAACCATAGACAAAATAAATGGCGCTGTGTTTTCTTTATGGCCTACTTTATATTCTTGTATTTAATTCAAGAGGTTCTGTGGTTGCCTTCGGTTTAGTTTTTATTACTTTGATAGGAAAACTGAGGTCGGAATAATATTATATGGGAACTATATTTTTTGTCACCAAAATTTATATTTGTCATCAAGTTGTATCACCTAATAAATAGATCTATCGCCACGAAATATTTTCGTTCTCAGATAAACAAAGAGTGTTCCCAGGTATGAATTACCAAATTATTGTTAATATAATGTGTAAAATATGAGATGGATTACCAATAAAATTGTAGTGCATTACATGAATATAAACTTCGTTCTTATAATAATAGTTTTATTACTTAAAGCAGTACACACACTCTTTGTTACCAGCGAAAAATACCTGCAAATCAGGAAAGAGGAACCGTGTTATCTCGAATTCAACGCGAGTGAAGCCGCGGGCAAAAGCTAGTACATAAATAGAACAACAAATTACCTTCAACCATCACCCAAAAGGTCATTTTCCCCGTAAAATAATTCACGAAGGAGCTGCATATCGTGCTTAACTTCAATTTAATACAACCAAAGTAGTTCTAATATTATATCTGCCAAGTTTACGATTACATTTTGATCGTAAAGTATTTTGTATAGCTCATTAATTCTAAGGTTACTTTGAAAACATTGGCCTGGAAAGTATTGTTCTCACCGTGACGCAATATGGGCTCTTGGGCGTCGAAAAACGAATCGATATAAAAAAGGTAATAATTAATAATCACTTACCGTCTTAAAACCTCTATACATGACTCGAATCTCTTGCTTCGAGAATTTCGTCTGTCGACAGAGTTCTTCTAAAGCCACAGGAATAGGTTTTGGCGTCCTACTAGGTTCCAACTCATAAGCATGCTCCTCAACCGGAGACTCAGGTGGAGTCGCCATCTTGGTTTATTTCCCTCCAATTTCTAAGTTATAATTTTCTAGAAATCATTTTCGATATTTTTCCAATTGCCAGGTTTTGTTTCACTTCACTTGATATTTTTTAGCTGTGGTCCAAATGACAGATCATTTTGGCGGGAATTTTTGACAGTTGACAAATTATAAAGAGATATGATTGGATGGTCAGAGGGCAGGATTCTGGTTCTGAAACAAAGAAATAGTACATATTAGGTATACATTTTGAAGTTACGATACAGGAGAAAGTCCTAGTTTGGGGCAAAGTTTTTTATATAAAAAAAATGAAGTAAGTTAGAATTTTAATGACAGGATTCATGTGTTAGAAGTTGCCAGTCGTAAGACTTGCAATGCGTTATTAAAGATTTAACAAGTCTTTTGGCTAGACGGTGTCCTTAGACGGTGTCCTTCCTATTCTCACGTTTATGACGATGACGATACCCCTTGATAAAACTAGTTGTCAGACTTTCGGGACACTGACTACCTATAACGCAGAAAACTCCAGACAACAATGTAACATTTAATGTGACGATAACATGTAATGTAAAATAAGGAGCTCGTGGCTTAATAATAGCAGCCGCTTGGGTCGATCTTTAGGTTAGTCTGTGGATGGCTGACCACCCGTTACATACCGAGTTTCCTCCGTGCCTCGGAAAGCACGTTAAGCCGTTGATCCCGGCTGTCATTTGTAGATCTTTGACAGTCGTTACAGGTAGTCAGTGTTCCGAAAGTCTGACAACCAGTCTTACCAAGGGGTATCGTATTACCCAGTACTAACTGGGTGACAAATGTAAAACCAGTGACAAATGTATTGCTAAAAACCATTCGACATCGTCCATATTTCAGCGACTACATTAAAATTAGTCACATTCGCGATATAATTAACCACTTACTAACTCTTGGCGCATGAGTGCAGGTGCAGTATGTCCGCTCAGCTGCCAAGCGTAAGTTTAAATAGACCTGGATTAGTTACAACTGTCAGAACGTAGGGAGGGCCGGGACTTTTTCAGTAAGTTTAACGTTGCCCCACACTAGGAATATAAAAATTAAATCAGCTCACGAATACAAGAAGATGACATTGACTTTTACCATTAATGACAGTCCTAAAAATCCCCTTTTCTCTCTTTCCTTGTTTTAAACTAACTTTGGAAACTGCGCAACAAAATCCTTAATTAAAATTCGCCCAGTCCTACTAATCCTTCCTAATAATATTATAAATGCGAATGTTTGTGAGGATAGTTGTATGGATGTTTGATCCTCTTCCCCGAAAAAAGTGCTGAACGGATCTTGATGAAATTTGGGACAAAGATAGATTATAGTCTGGAATAACAAATAGAATACTTTTTTTATCATCACGCGGGCGAAGCCGCGGGGCGCTGCTAGTAATGCTAAAAATGCGAATGTTTGTGAGGATGGATGTATGTTACTCTTTCACGTCAAAACGGCTGGATGGATCTTGATAAAATTTGGCACAGAGGTAGATCATAGTCTGAAATAACACATAGGATACTTTTTTTTCGATCATCACACGGGCGAAGCCGCGGGCGCCAACTAGTTGTTAATAAACCATAAATCCATGCAATTAATCATCATTCACCAATTAATCACCTACCTCGTATCCTGCTGACCTTAACACGCGACAACCGTGAAGGTATCATACAAATAGCTATCGGACATGAAACACAACAACTGAAGGCAATCATATTTAATTGACCGTTATATTTCCCGCCAAATCTGGCAGTGTGCCAAGCCGGAAAAAATGCGTTCGTTTTTTTTTAACTAGCAATGTTTTTGAACTTTTTAATCGTTTTTTTTGGTGTTCGAAATAAGAATGGGCCTTGACTAGGGTCATAGTTAAGGCATATGGGTCAACTAGCTTTTGCCCGCGGCTTCGCTCGTGTTAAATCCGGGGTAACACAGTTCCCCTTTCCCTGTAGTTTTTGCCCTTGCGCCTCATTTATTGTAATAGCAAAGCTAAGTTTTCCCTTTTCTTCCCTCTTTCTCCCTCATTTCTCACTATTTTTTTACCCTATGTCCGTTTCCAGGGTCCCAACTATCTCTGTACCAAAATTCATCAAGATCGGTTTAGCCATTAAGGCGTAAAGACGTAACAAACAAACAATTTTTCTTTCGCTTTTATAATATTAGTAAGGAGTAAGGATTTTATAGCTTGTTGAATGCAGTGTAAGTTATTTTGTCGTTTAGGAACGAACTAGGTATTAGGGAAATAATAAACGTTGTTATTCTCCTATTATATTTATGAAACATGTATTGTGGTACTTATATGTAGATACGAGTATGTTCCAGTCTTTATTTTGCATTGCATTTTAACAGTTGTGTGACAGTTATTTAAATTTAAGTATAACTATCCTTACTAATATTATAAAAGCGAATGTGAGTTTGTTTGTTAACTCTTCACACTTTAATGGCTAAACCGATTTTGATGCATTTTGGTACAGAGATAGTTGGGAACCAGGAGACGGACATAGGCTATTTTTTATTAAAAAAAGTGGGATATGAGGGAGAACGAGGGAAGAAAAGGGAAAACTTAGCGTTGCTATTACAAATCAATAAAGAGCAAGGAGAAAACTGCAGGTAGCAGGTACTGTGTTATACCGAATTAAACGCGAGCGAAGCTGCGGGCAAAAGCTAGTTAAGTTATAATTATATATGGCCATACATTTTAAATAACAGGACCGCAGAACAGTCATTATATCGTAATACTAGCTGACGCCCGCGGATTCCCCCGCGTGGTATCGAAAAAAAATCAATAAATACATAGGTATTTATTGATTTTTTTGCTTGTGTTTAACTATAGAGTTATTCATTGCAAATTCACAAGCGTTTTGTTAACACGTTGTAATCTTACTTAATATTAGGATGTTTGTTACTCTTTCACGTCAAAACGGCTGAACGGATCTTGATAAAATTTGGCACAGAGTAAAAGTATAGTCTGGAATAACACATAGGATACTTGTTTTTCGATATCACGCGGGCAAAGCCACGGGCTCCAGCTAGTAGCATACATAAAGACACTGCTGTCCATTCCTTTAATAAACGGAGGTGAAGGAGGTCGGAGGGAGGGTATGCCGCGGAATCGACAAGGGTATTATGGAGCTGGAATTAAGGGCAGTATATTTAGTAACCAGTGGTCTCGGAATCAGATTTGCAACGGCGCGGCGTCCGAGCTCGACTTCAGATGTTCAACTTCTCGACATAATTTTATTAGGGGAACTACTAAGATATTTTCCGCCATTTTGTCGACGGAGATTTTAGTTTGGGAATAGTCTTTGTCTAAACTGGAGCAACGGAACTCTAGTTTTATTATATTACGATTTGAAATGTTTAATTACGTGAAACTGCTACCCTACCATGACGTCTTAAAGCAGAACTTATTCCACTGAGGGAAAGACACAGAGCTATACAGGGTGTCTACCACCATCTCTTTCTCACACAGGAATAAGAACTGCTATAAGATGTCATGGTAACCCTACTGGTCGACACGGTTGGCGCAGTGGCTAAGCGTTTGACTGCTGCACTTTGTGTCGCGGGCTCGATCCCCGTACTGAACAAATATTTGCTTGAAATACAGGTAGTTGTTTCGGGTCTGGCTGTTTGTGTATGTGAGTTTAAATGTTTGTTAACGCACCCACGATACAGCATAAATTCGTAGTGCGTATAGGTCATACAAATATTTGTTCCATTCGGGGATCGAACCTGCGATACGTACCGCAGCTTTCGATCGCTCAGCCACTGCGCCAATCGTGCCGTAATGCAATAAGGCATAACTGACTATTACAAAATAAGATTCAAAATCCTTACTAATATTATAAAAGCGAAAGTGAGTTTGTTTGTTACGTCTTCAGGCCTAAATGGCCAAACCGATTTTGACAAATTTTGGTACAGAGATAGCTGGGACCCTGGAGACGGACATAGGCTAAAAAAAGGTGAGAAAAGGGGGAGAAGGGGGAGAAAGGGGGAGAAAGGGGAGAGTAAGATATGTTTTTTCGATCATCACGTGGTTTAAGGTTAGCGTTAGCCCAAAGTAACTATGCCCCGCGGACGAAGTCGCGGGCGGAAGCTAGTCTTACTATAATATTTTCCGCCCATCTCCGTCTTACTTTCGTTCCAAAGTTTCGTCTAACTTTGCCTCAGACCGGGAGAGCCAACTAAGCGTTGACCTAAATGGAAACTATCTTTTGGCTATATTAGTTCTGGTAAGTTTAACTGTGCCTAGCTTATAATATAGATTGTAGACTCCAAACAAATCTATGATGTTAATAGAAGGCGCGAAATTTAAATAGGTAGTTATACGTATTTAAATTTGCGCCTTCTAATAATGAAAATTATTTTAATTACATTATGGTGTTGCGGAGGAGCTCGTGGCTAAATAAATAGTAGCCGCCCGGGTCGATCTTTAGGTTAAGCCGCGCTTGCCTAGGTTGGTTGTGGATGGGTGACCACCCGTTACATACCGAGTTTCCTCCGTGCCTCGGAAAGCACGTTAAGCCTGGTCCCGGCTGTCATTTGTAGATCTTTGACAGTCGTTACAGGTAGTCAGTGTTCCGAAAGTCTGACAACCAGTCTTACCAAGGGGTATCGTATTACCCAGTATTAACTGGGTTGTGGAGGTCAGATAGGCAGTCGCTCCATGTAAAATACTGATATTCAGCTGCATCCGGTTAGACTGGAAGCCGACCCCAACATAGTTGGGAAAAGGCTAGGCAGATGATGACAATGGTGTTGAGGATTTTCTGGCGCCCGCGGCTTCACCAGCGTGATGATAAAAAAGGTATCCTATGTGTTATTCCAGACTATATTCTACCTCTGTGCCAAATTTCATAAAGATCCGTTAAGTAGTTTTTACGTGAAAGAGGATCAAACATACATCCATACTTACAAACTTTCGCATTTATAATATTAGTAGAATTGTTATTTTAATAAGAAAATGATGTGATATTAATTATGTTAGTGACTTAGGAATTAGAATAATATTATTTTTAAATGAATTGATATTAAAGACATGTGTTATTAATTGAACATGCTAATGATATCTATGTATTGATTTGAATAGTCATTAAATTATTTTTTCTTGTAATCCAATAGTAGCAAAATTTTTAAGGTTTATACTTCTATAATGAATGGGAAGTTATTTGAAGATTTTCTATCCGCAAAACACTATCATGTTTTACTGACTAAAACCCATTCATGTTCCTTCTTTGCCTTTTATGTTCCGGGGTCGCGGTATCTCTTTCCAACAACCCGCAACTCCGGCACGCAGTGACCCAGCAAGCCTCTCTGCATTGCTGACATCTCTTTGAGACGACTCGGCTTCCTTACAAACTTTCGTTTTTTTAAATATTAGAAGGAATTCTAGCTAAGCGTCTATGATCACGGCTCCTATTATGTTTTGTTAAAACATTGCCCCACCCTAGGGTTTTCTCCTGTACCGTGTGGGTGCGTTTACAAACATTTAAACTAACATACACAAACACCCAGACCCGCAAAATCTATCTGTGGGTCATACAAAACTTGTTCCGTGCGGGGATCGAACCCGCGACACGTAGCGCAGCAGTCGATCGCTCAGCCACTGCGCCAACCGTGTCGGCAATTAGGTTTACAATTAGGTGAGATAAGGATTAGGTTTTTTCAATGTGTTTATTAGTTTATTTTATTTGTAAATGTGTTAAAAAGTTCTTAAAGTTTGTTTTTAAAGTTCTTAAAAACAAATAGTCGTATTTTTTAAGACATACTTTTTGTACACTATCACAATGTTGTCGTATTTAACCCAAAGATTGATTGGTAGAGAATGCCTTATAGCATTAAGTCCGCCTATGTACCACTATTATACATAAGCGACCAAGCTTTTTAAATTACGCCAATAAAACGCCAAGCCTGCACAACACTGCAATCTACGAGTGTGTACAATCACGTGCACTTATATTGTATTCTATGCACCTTGTAAAGGACAATATCCAAAATAGCCCTGTGCAATAAAGGGTATCGGAATCCTTATTAATATTATATTATGAAAGCGAAAGTGAGTTTGTTTGTTTGTTACGTGTTCACGCCTAAATGGCCAAACCGATTTTGATTAATTTTGGTACGCAGATAGTTGGGACCCTGGAGACGGACATAAGCTTTTTTTTTAAATCGAAGTTTGAGAGAGAAATATGGAAGAAAAGGGAAGCATTGCTATTACAATAAATAAGGCGCAAGGGCAAAAACTACAGGTAGCAGGTACCTGTAAATTAGGAAAGGGGAAATGTGTTAACCCGAATTTAACGCGACCAAGCCGCGGGCAAAAGCTAGTAAATAATATTTTTATAATTATTATCTGAATCAAGAAATAGCCCGCAATCTTCGCAAAATCCATTGAGGACTGGGCAGATGATAATCTCAGATATTTTTCAAATGAAATCTAAATATTCTAGTATAAAATCATTTGGTTTTACAATGTTGTTGGTACAGCGTTAGTTTATATGTATGAGCGGACAACGTAGGCCCGACAATAAGTCATTGCTTACTTTACAAATTTCATCAAGATCCATTCAGTCGTTTTGACGTGAAAGAGTAACAAACATCCATATATCCATCCACAAATCCTCACAAACATTCACATTTATAATATTATATAGTAGGAAAGATTGAATATACTATATATCAGTGCTCATCCCTGTACCTACATTAATGAATCCGCCATCTTTGTTGTGAGGTCCCTAACGTTACGTTACGTTAACGTACGTTGGGCGCCAAGTAATAAATCATTTTCTTCACTAATCACTTGTCGGTAAGGCGACGACGTGCACACGATTTTAAATGAGATTGTACTGTTTTAAGGTGAACATATACATTTGGTTCACATTTTATCAATAGTTGTGTGGAAAATATAGATAAAGATATTAATTAAGGCGTCGCGTCGTCCTAACTGGTACCGATCGTACGACAGCGCGATGCGATCTCGTCGTGCAATTGAAATATTGCTTACTAGCTTCCGCTCGCGACTTCGTCCGCGTGGCATAGTTACTTTGGACTAACGCTAACTTTAACCCGCGTGATGATCGAAAAAAAATAATCTTTTCATTTCTTTCCATTTTTCCGCTTTTTCTCAGCATATGTCCGTCTCCAGGGTCCCAACTATCTTTGTACTAAAATTCATCAAAATCGGTTTGTCCATTTAGGCGTGAAGACGTAACAAATAAACTAACTTTCGTTTTTATATTATTACTAGCTTTTGCCCGCGGTTTCGCTCGCGTTATTTTCGGCGTAACACAGTTCTCCTTTCCTGATTTGCGGGTACTTGCTACCTGTAGTTTTGCCCTAGCGCCTATGTCCGACTCCAGGGTCCCAACTATCTCTGTACCAAAATTCATCAAAATCGGTTAAGCCATTTAGGCGTGAAGACGTAACAAACAAACAAACTCACTTTCGCTTTTATATTGAACTAGCTTTTGCCCGCGGCTTCGCTCGCGTTAAATTCGGTAGCGCCTTATTGATTTGTAATAGCAACGCCAAGTTTTCCCGTTTCTTCCCTCTTTCTCCCTCATATCCCACTCTTTTTAAAAAAAGACTTGGCCATCGCACTAAATAATTGAATTTACATGTGTTTTCAGGCGATTGAATTTACACGTGTTTTCAGGCGATGGCAAAGTCTCAATATATTTATATAAAACATTAAAGAATTTTAATATTGATATGCGTCACTATAAGATGCTGTTAATTATTACGTAACAACTTAATGCTTCGAGTACGGAGATTCCAGACACAATTGATTTTCAATTGTTATGGACCACGATCGTGGTCTTAGAGACTGGACGTATTAAGACAGAAAGTCGCTTAAGTAGAGACTGAATACATTAATAACCGTCTTGGTATTACATGGATCTCACAACTTTTTACCGCAGAACAACTGAGTTGCGAGACTTGGTTTTTTTGACAAGTATTGTTTTTGATGGGATCTCATTTCTTTTTGTATTTTGTAGACAGTTCTACTTTTCTTTTTCTTTTGCTCGCTCGGCGACATTCACCTTTCCGCGCGCCCCGCCACTGTCCCCGCCCCGCGCCCTCGCGCTTGCACCGCGCAGCGCGTAGTAACGGCCCGCGCTCACTCGCTAGCATCGCAGCGCGTGGTATAATAATTAATTTACAACTTTACGCACTCGTAATAATAATAAGTACGAATACGCACGTAGGTACGTTTTTTGCATTAAATAATTTAATTTACACGTGTTTTCATGACGGGAATACCCATTTTTTTGCTCGATTTGGCAGGGGCACTACCATGCGCCTATATTTATATGGGACTAGCTTAAACCCGCGGCTTCGCACGCAATAATAATAACTGCCGTAAAACATCGTTACGAATAAAGCCAATATTGAAAAATTTAACTGAAGACTTGGCTGTATGGGCTTAATTTTCTTTGCGGTCTTTTCTAGTCTAGATTTTTTAGTTTTTCCTTGATTCATACACCAAACACTACTTATATTCCAAATTTGAAGCTTCTAGGTCTGCTAGAAGTGCCTTAGAATTTTGATGATCGGTGAGTCAGTGAGTGACAAAATTAAGAAATTTGACCCGTTATAATTCTTAAAATACTGGTTCAAATTGAATGAAATTTGAAATATACCGTGTCTTTACAATGCCTGCATTGTTACTGAAAATTTCAGTCTTCCAGTTTTATCCACAACGAAGTTACAGGGGGTCGAAAATGGTCTGAATTGCTTCGAGAAAAGGATGGTACGGCCGTGACGCTTTTTTGCTCGACTTGGTGGGGGCACTGCCGTGCCCCCAGATTAGTATTACCGTTGAGCCCTGCTGGCACAAATTTGTGCCATCAAACCGACCGATTTAAAACTGTATTTGTAGTAAAGATAAGTCTTAAAATCAGATTATGTTTACGATAAGAGCCCGCCCGGCGGTGCTTGACGGATAGTTGACGTAAATAATGGCGGTTCTTGAGAGGTTAATCCTAATAATAAAATACCATTACTAATCAACGATAAAACACGTCTTGCTGATTCATCAGTCTTGCTGAGGCGCTTTTTTCAGATGGGAAATCCTACTAATATTTTAAATGCGAATGTTTGTGAGGATGGATGGATGTATGAATATATGGATTTTACAAAGTGTTTGCTATGTACAGCGCCTTAACTATATTTTCCTTCTTATCTTTCAAATTGCAAAAACGGACCCAAACTCCCTATTCATAAATTCCAGAGAGTATTAAACCGTATCACAGCATTTAATACGAAACATTTTTATAAACACATAACCCATTTAATTTTGTAACTGGCCACACGAAAAGATAACCGCGTGACACATTTATTTATGCTTGAAACCGGGCAAGTGTGAGTCGGATTCGTGCACAAATGTTTCTGTACAGCCGTGCAATATTTAACTAACTGACTGTTTATCGTAAACAGTCGATTAGTTAAATATTGCACGGCGGAAATAATTTATTTACTTTCCGTCTTTTGAGTGTTATGTAATACGCAAATGTTAATATCAAATAAACGACGCTAAAAAGCGTTAGTTTTGGAGCTATATTTTCTCTTTTGTAATATACACTGTGTAAAAATTTTAATGCATACATATTATGGTTCATTCAGTTCATTCAAGTTCAAAGAAGAGATGGATGGAATGATGCCGTGACGTCTGATAGGGGAGAATGGAAGAAGAAAACGTGTTGCGCCGACCACAAATAGAATGGGGCAAGGGCAGGAAAATAATCATGACATAATATTATGGTTCAGTAGATACAATTTTGTGACATACCATACTACTTTATGGACTATAGGCTTGGTTGCTTTTGGGAACGGGGACCCTAAAAAAGCAAAGAGGTTAATATCAACAAAATGGCGGTTCCCGCGCTTTGCCGCCATTAAGGCTCGGAATTCGCGGCACGATGTTTATCCACCGAGGTTTCTAGATTATGCAAATGTTGGTAACATATTATTTTGTTGGATTTATGGAGCTGTTCCGTTGCAAGTACTGGTTAGGAAAAATCAGCCTTCAGAGATTTCAGGGTTGTGGGACATTAATTTATCGGTGAAACGAGTCTTAAGGTCGCAATGTAATAGTTAGGTTTCATTCTGCGCCACGAAATCCTTATTAATATTATAAATGCGAATGTTAGTGAGGATGTATGGATGTTTGTTACTTATTCACGTCAAAACGCTTGAACGGATCTTGATAAAATTTGGCACAAAGGTAAATTATAGACTGTAATAACACATAGGATACTTTTTTTTCGATATCACGCGGGTGAAGCCGCGGGCGACAGCTAGTTATTCATAAAATTTACTTTATTATTGATGTAACAGAAGATAGGACAGGAAAAATCCGGCCAAGTACGAGTTGGAATAGCGTTTTAGTATACCGCGCGCAGTTCTGTATAAACTTACGACATTGTACATAAACGGGCAAATCTTTTGATTACGTAGGTTTTTTCACAGCTCCCAGGGACCACAGATGCCTGCCGGGGTTGCGGGTTGTGCCTGCCGGGGTTGCGGGTTGTTCGAAAGAGATATTGCCCTTTATGTTCCGGAGCCGCGGTATCTCTCTCAAACAGCCCGCAAACCCGGATCAAGAGTCCCATAACTTAAGACCGTACGCTACGCAAATAACCTTGAGCATTCGATCCCTCTATGCCGCGCAGGAGTAACAGTAGTGAATATTGCCTATTTCTTGGAATAAAATCTATATAAAATAAAGTTTTGGGTTTTTGGAAAAAATATTTGTACCAAAATGTTCATTATAGAATTGTGTATCCATTAGTGTCAGTAGCAAAGTTAAACAATGTTTAGAGATGCATGTTATTGATATTTTTTCTCATTTCTGGGGTTTTGTTGTAAGGAGATTTACTAAATAATTACTCTCAATTAAATAAAAAATAAATCTACAATAATGGAATCAAGATTACAAAGAAATTTAATGTATTTTTGTTACTTAGTTCATTTTAAATAACAAGTAGATGGCTCCAGAAAACTGCACAAAAACGGCTTGCGCGGCATTTTGGTCGGGGTGGCGCCTTAAGGTTTTGACTCAGGATGTCTCAACAACTTATTAAATCAATGTATCAAATGACATTTCTTGTATAAATATTTTAATAAATATTGTCTATCTTATTATAATAAAATAAAAAAATATTTATAAGTAAACACCTACTCATACGAACCAGCAGAATTATAATAAAAATAAAGATTTAAATATAAAAGTAAACACATTTCTATAAATATTTGTAAAATAACACCTGAATTGTTTAATGACAAATCTTCTCTGTTATGTTGGATGTTTATAAATGATAGTCCGTTGGGTAAGATACAGGTTTATTGGTAGGAGACACAGGAGAGAGATACACACAGTAAGACATCACAGGACACAGTGTGGCGGAGCGCCGCAGACCACAGATAATACATTTACTAGTGAAGACCATATTAGTAACATACTAAAATAGTGATGTTACAACATCCCCCTTGTTGAGTTCAAATTAGACCCCTGACTGACAATTAATATAAGTGCTATGCTATTTTAAGTTTATACAAGACAACATGCTTAATTATACTTATAGTTATACTTAAACTTTACTTATGACCTTATTTATAATTTAACTTAATCCATTTCTTCAATTAACCTTCTGGTAGGTTTTACAATACGACCTGACCTAGTTGTTACATTTGAGGATTGCTGAGATGAGGATTCTTGATGCCTAGACTCCTGTCTGTCACCTTCCTCTCCCCTTTGTGACGAGTTGGATTGCATGGGAGGGTTAGCACAATTATGAGAATATTTATGTCTTAAGTGTATTCTATTCCTCCTATACCTAACTCCATTGACATCCTCAACAACATATGATCTATTATTTGACAATCTTTGCTTAACAATAGCTTGTTCCCAGTTGCTACTAGGGTTTCTCTTAAAATAGACATGATCATTATGATGTAACATAGACATTGACTTGGCATTTTTATTGTAGTATTTTGACTTATTTTTATCATTTTTCTTGACAGACTCTTTGTAATCTTTAAATGTTACCACTTTTGGCTTCAACTTCTTATATGATGTTGGAATGTTATCTCTTAAGTTCCTAGACATGAGTAACTGTGCTGGTGATGAAAAATTATTTTTACCTGTATTTCTGTATTGTAACAATGCTATGTATGGATCTGATCCATTTTCTTTGCATTTTCTTAGCATGTTTTTTATGATTTTGACTGAACTCTCTGCTTGTCCATTAGACTGTGAATGATATGGGCTAGTTACAATATGTTCTATGTCCCATTCTTCCATAAAATTTTTAAAATCAACTGACTGAAAAGGAGGTCCACCATCTGATACCAGTGACAATGGTATTCCATGACGAGCAAATATGGACTTTAAATGAGTTATTACATTTTTTGATGTACTGTTGTTATTTAATAATGCAATTTCTATAAATTTTGAATAATAATCAGTGACAATTAAATATACTAAACTATCAAAATGCATTAAATCAATACCGACTTGTTGCCATGGATATTTGCTTATTTCATAATTCTGTAGTGGTTCCTTTTGGTTACATGGTTTGAATTTTGCACATACTAGACATTGTTCTACTAAATTCTTAATATCACTAGACATATTTGGCCAATAAAGAGATTCTTTAGCTAAGTTTAGACATTTATTTATACCTTGGTGACCTTTGTGAATTTTTACTAACATTTCTTTATGCATTGACTGTGGTACTATTAATTTTGAGCCTTTGAATACTAAATCTCTAATTTTATGGATTTCTCCTTGTATATTCCAGAATGGTTTTATTAATGGACTGACACTATTTTTGGTTTTTGGCCAACCTTCATTATAATACTTTATTAATAGCTGCAGGGTTTCATCTTTCTTAGTTTCCTGAGCCAATTTTGTGCTATATTCATCTGTAATTGCTAAGTTAGCATACATTAGATTGACATGACAAGACATTTCTGATTCATTTTCAGGCCTATAATGTTCTTTCAAAGCTGCTCTTGACAATGTGTCTGATATGAACATTTCTTTGCCTGGGACATGTATAACTTCTAAATCATATTTTTGACAAGTTAACATCATACGCTGTAATCTAGCTGGGACATCATGTAATGGTTTTTTAAATAGATAGACTAAAGGTTTGTGATCAGTATGAACTGTGACTCTATTACCATATACATATTGGTGAAATTTTTCACAACCAAATTGAATTGCTAGCAGCTCCTTCTCTATTTGAGCATACCTTTCTTGCGTTTCAGTTAAGGTTTTTGAACTGTATGCTATTGGTTTATTTTTCTGTAAAATGACTGCGCCTAACGCTGACTTTGACGAATCGACTGACAAGACTAATGGAATCTTGGGATTATAATGAGCTAAAACTGGTGAATTTGTGATTTCATCTTTCAGTTTCCTCAGACATTGACTATGATTCTCATCCCAAGTCCAGACTGAATCTTTTTTCAAAAGATTTCTTAATATTTGTGTTTTTTCTGACAGGTTACTTATAAAAGGTCCTAGGTAGTTTATCATACCTAGTATTCTCTGTAACTCTTTGACATTTTGCGGTGTAGGCATGTTGACAATTGCTTTGACCTTCTCAAGATCTGCCCTTGCACCGTCTTTACTGAAGACATAACCTAAAAAACATACTTCTGACAGTGAAAATTTACATTTTGACTTGTTAAATTTTAAATTGACTTGACGAGCTCTTTGCATGACTTTGTGTAGTCTTTCATTATGAACTGACTCATTTGGTCCATAGACTAAGATGTCATCGATGAATATGAGTACGCCTTCTATGTCACCAAATAGATTCATCATGACTCTTTGAAATATTTCAGACGAGGCATTTATGCCATAGGGTAATCTTAAATACTTATATCTACCAAATGGTGTTTGAAAGGTACATAATTCTGAACTATATTCATCTAAACGTAGCATCCAAAATCCTGAAAATGCATCTAAGTGAGAAAAACATACAGCCCCTTCGAGCTGAGACCTAATCTCATCAATTGACTTGAGTGGATAATGTTCCCTCATGATATTTTTATTTAAATTTCTAGGATCAAGACAAATTCGTAACTGACCTGAACTTTTTACTGTTACAACGACTGAATTAACCCACTCTGTAGGTTTTGTAACCTTTTTTATGACTTGCATTTTCTCCATGCGATCCAACTCCTCACGCAGTTTCCCTTGTAATGCGAATGGGACTTTCCTGGGCGGATCCACACATGGTACTGCATCAGGCTTGAGTTTCAGATGACAGACTGGAGGCAGACAGCCAAGACCCTGGAATACATCATTATATTGTGTATGAATTTGTTCACAAAAGTCTTGTTTTGACACTGAAAAGACACGTTTTATTATACCTAACTTTTCACAAATTGGGAGACCAAGGACATTTGGACACTCTATATCTGGTATAATAAACATTATGTTTTCAACAACGTTCTTATTGTTTAAGCAAAAATTACAACTTAAGTTGACTTTGCCTAAAATCGGAATGGATTTTCCACCAAATCCTGTGACATTTACTTGACATTTGACAAGTGACAATTTTGACAGCTTATTTTGACTTTTAACATTTTTAAATGTTTGTTTTGACATTATATTGACATCTGCTCCTGAGTCTATGATGCAATTAATTTTTGTATCACCTACCAATAAGCTAATTTCCCACGACTGCTTTGAATGATTCAAAGTATTGACGACTGATGATCCATTTTGTGACTGACTGGACGACTGTGCCTTATTGTGAAATCCCTCAGACATGTGACTGATTTCATCATTGAGACTCTGACATTTTTTCTTTTGACTTTTTGAATGGACATTGGATCTCTCAGACATGTGATTGTTTTCATCATTGAGATGTTTATTTTTATTACATCTCTTAGACCTATCACAGTTTTCATCATTGAGATGATATGAATTGGGACTCTGACTATTTGACTGGATAATAAATCTCTCCGACATGTCACTTTTCTCATCATAGGGATGGATGGATGGATGTGATGTCTTACTGTGTGTCTGTGTGTTCCTGTGTCTCTGACTAAGTGACTGACTGTGAGAATTACTATTATGACTGTGACCATTATGACTTTGCTGACTAAGTGACTGACTGTGAGAATTACTATTATGACTGTGACCATTATGACTTTGCTGACTAAGTGACTGACTGTGAGAATGACTATTATGACTGTGACCATTATGACTTTGACTATTCAGCATACCAACGAAATAATCTTGACTACCATTATCTGAATTAAACGATTGCAACTGACTGACTTTTTTATTTTTGTGACAAAATTTAGCAAAATGATTGTAAGATTTACATGACCTGCATTGAACTCCTTGGGCTGGACACTTGTAGCGATGAGACTGCCCACAGCGGCTACATGTCTTCAAGCTGCCTGAAGCTGAAGGTGACTCGCGACTGCCTGAAGCTGGCTTGCGACTGCTCGAAGCTGACTTGCGACTGGAAGCTCGCTGTCGACGATCTCCCCGACTACGGCTCCTCCGACTGAGATGCATGACGTTTTCTGACGTTCGTTGACTGGCGATGCTGCTTCCTTTGACTATTTTCTCAGCATCCTGCTGTGCGACGATGAGCGTCCTCGCTAGCTCTTGCATTCTCTGATATGTTAAGTCATGTTCTTGCAGTAACCTTTGACGCACATGTGACAAGTCCAAATTGAGGTTTGCAATGAAAATATCTTTGATGAGCGATTCCCTGAGCGTGCCAAACTCACATTCTCTGCTTCTATTCTCCAAATCCGTGAGGAACTCGTCGATGCTTTCGGATTTCTCCTGCCTGCGTGTGAAGAATAGATACCTGCACATGGTCACGTTTCTTCTTGGCTCGAAGAATCTGTCAAATTTCGATTTGACTTCGTCAAGCGTGCTCTTGTCTATTTTTAGGTTAAATGAGTTAAATATATTGAGACCTCGTTCTCCAATGCAATGTAAGAGAATTGCGATTTTCCGTTTCTCGCTTGACTTATCTAGACCTGTGGCTAACAAATATAACTCAAGTTGTTGCCACCATCTTTTCCACGTTTCAGCGTTATTGTTCGTGGTATCTGACGAAATATTTAATTGTTTCACACGTGTTTGAAAATTTGTCTCACCATCATGGCTGACGTCCGCTTGGTCCGGCATTTTCTTCGACGACCTCGACTTTTTCTTGAATGATTCTTCTTATCCCACTTCTGACACCATGTTATGTTGGATGTTTATAAATGATAGTCCGTTGGGTAAGATACAGGTTTATTGGTAGGAGACACAGGAGAGAGATACACACAGTAAGACATCACAGGACACAGTGTGGCGGAGCGCCGCAGACCACAGATAATACATTTACTAGTGAAGACCATATTAGTAACATACTAAAATAGTGATGTTACAACATTCTCCACAAAAATATCAACTATCTTATAAAACAGAGCTTCCTCTCCTACCCTTTAGCTGTGCCCTACAGGGTCCATGATGATCTCATGATTATAAAAACTACCACCTAAGTACACATTATGGTAAAGCAATAAAGATATTGAGTATTGAGTATAAATTCTTTAAAATCCATCCATCCGGGGCATCCATCGCAATCAAAAGGAACGACAACTAACCCTAACAATCAATAAAGAGTCACTCAGAATATTGCTCGACTCTGCAAGATTTTACACCAAGTCGTTTAGGGACTTGACTTCAAAAGGATCTCTTGAAAAATCTCTTCTTCGTAGACCCTTTACACCTTTGTGTTGTAACATCACTATTTAGTATGTTACTAATATGGTCTTCACTAGTAAATGTATTATCTGTGGTCGGCGGCGCTCCGCGACACTTCATGTCACGATGTAGAACTGTGTGTATCTCTTGTCCTGTGTCTCTTACCAATAAACCTGTATCATACTTAATGGACATCTTTTATTAAGAATCCAACATAACATGGTGTCAGAAGTCATTTAAGCAGAAAGAAAAAGTCGAGGTCGTCAAAGAAAATGCCGGACCAAGCGGACGTCAGCCATGATGGTGAGCAAAATTTTCAAACACGTGTGAAGCAGTTAAATATATCGTCGGATCCAGCTCATAACAACGCTGAATCATGGAAAAAATGGTCGCAAGCATTTGAGCTATATTTATTAGCGACAGGCCTTGACAAAGCAACTGAGAAACGCAAAATCGCCATTCTGCTGCACTCAATCGGTGAGCGAGGACTGAACATTTTCAACACGTTTAACCTAACAATCAATGGCAGCACGCTTGAAGAGGTGAAAACAAAATTTAACAAATATTTCGAGCCAAGAAAAAATATCACGATGTGCAGATACCTATTCTTCACACGTAAGCAGGAAAAATCCGAAAGCATCGACGAATTCCTCACGGATTTGGAGAATAAGAGCAGAGAATGTGAGTTTGGCACGCTCAGGGAATCGCTCATCAAAGATATTTTTATAGCAAACCTCAATTTGGACTTGTCACATGTGCGTCAAAGGTTACTGCAAGAACATGACTTAACCTATCAGAGAATGCAAGAGCTAGCGAGGACGCTCATAGTCGCACAGCAAGATGCTGAGAAAATAGTCAAAGGGAGCAGCATCGCCAGTGAAAACGTCATGCATCTCAGTCGGAGGAGCCGTAGTCGAGGAGATCGTCGACAGCGAGCTTCCAGTCGCAAGTCAGCGTCAAGCAGTCGCAAGCCAGCTTCAGGCAGTCGCGAGTCACCTTCAGCTTCAGGCAGCTCGAAGACATGTAGCCGCTGTGGGCAGTCTCATCGCTACAAGTGTCCAGCTCAAGGAGTTCAATGCAGGTCATGTAAATCTTACAATCATTTTGCTAAATTTTGTCACAAAAATAAAAAAGTCAGTCAGTTGCAATCGTTTAATTCAGATAATGGTAGTCAAGATTATTTCGTAGGTATGCTGAATAGTCAAAGTCATAATGGTCACAGTCATAATAGTCATTCTCACAGTCAGTCACTCAGTCAGAGACACAATCAGTCACAAACACACAGTATGACGTCACATCCCTATGAGGAGAACAGTGACACGTCGGATAGATTTATTATCCAGTCAAATAGTCAGAGTCCCAATTCATATCACATGTATGAAAAAAATGTCATGTCTGAGAGATCCAATGTCCAGTCAAATAGTCAAAAGAAAAAATGTCAGAGTCTCAATGATGAAATCAGTCACATGTCTGAGGGATTTCACAATAAGGCACAGTCGTCCAGTCAGTCACACAATGGATCATCAGTCGTCAATACTTTGAATCATTCAAAGCAGTCGTGGGAAATTAGCTTATTGGTAGGTGATACAAAGGTTAAATGTATCATAGACTCAGGAGCAGATGTCAACATAATGTCAAAACAAACATTTAAAAATGTTAAAAGTCAAAATAAGCTGTCAAAATTGTCACTTGTCAAATGTCAAGTAAATGTCACAGGATTTGGTGGAAAATCCATTCCGATTTTAGGCAAAGTCAACTTAAGTTGTAATTTTTGCTTAAACAATAAGAACATTGTTGAAAACATAATGTTTATTATACCAGATATAGAGTGTCCAAATGTCCTTGGTCTCCCAATTTGTGAAAAGCTAGGCATAATAAAACGTGTCTTTTCAGTGTCAAAACAAGACTTTTGTGAACAAATTCATACACAATATAATGATGTATTCCAGGGTCTTGGCTGTCTGCCTCCAGTCTGTCATCTGAAACTCAAGCCTGATGCAGTACCATGTGTGGATCCGCCCAGGAAAGTCCCATTCGCATTACAAGGGAAACTGCGTGAGGAGTTGGATCGCATGGAGAAAATGCAAGTCATAGAAAAGGTTACAAAACCTACAGAGTGGGTTAATTCAGTCGTTGTAACAGTAAAAAGTTCAGGTCAGTTACGAATTTGTCTTGATCCCAGAAATTTAAATAAAAATATCATGAGGGAACATTATCCACTCAAGTCAATTGATGAGATTAGGTCTCAGCTCGAAGGGGCTGTATGTTTTTCTCATTTAGATGCATTTTCAGGGTTTTGGATGCTACGTTTAGATGAATATAGTTCAGAATTATGTACTTTTCAAACACCATTTGGTAGATATAAGTATTTAAGATTACCCTATGGCATAAATGCCTCGTCTGAAATATTTCAAAGAGTCATGATGAATCTATTTGGTGACATAGAAGGCGTACTTATATTCATCGATGACATCTTAGTCTATGGACCAAATGAGTCAGTTCATAATGAAAGATTACACAAAGTCATGCAAAGAGCTCGTCAAGTCAATTTAAAATTTAACAAGTCAAAATGTAAATTTTCACTGTCAGAAGTATGTTTTTTAGGTTATGTCTTCAGTAAAGACGGTGCAAGGGCAGATCTTGAGAAGGTCAAAGCAATTGTCAACATGCCCACACCACAAAATGTCAAAGAGTTACAGAGAATACTAGGTATGATAAACTACCTAGGACCCTTTATAAGTAACCTGTCAGAAAAAACACAAATATTAAGAAATCTTTTGAAAAAAGATTCAGTCTGGACTTGGGATGAGAATCATAGTCAATGTCTGAGGAAACTGAAAGATGAAATTACAAATTCACCAGTTTTAGCTCATTATAATCCCAAGATTCCATTAGTCTTGTCAGTCGATTCGTCAAAGTCAGCGTTAGGCGCAGTCATTTTACAGAAAAATAAACCAATAGCATACAGTTCAAAAACCTTAACTGAAACGCAAGAAAGGTATGCTCAAATAGAGAAGGAGCTGCTAGCAATTCAATTTGGTTGTGAAAAATTTCACCAATATGTATATGGTAATAGAGTCACAGTTCATACTGATCACAAACCTTTAGTCTATCTATTTAAAAAACCATTACATGATGTCCCAGCTAGATTACAGCGTATGATGTTAACTTGTCAAAAATATGATTTAGAAGTTATACATGTCCCAGGCAAAGAAATGTTTATATCAGACACTTTGTCAAGAGCCGCCTTGAAAGATCACTATATACCTGAAAATGAATCAGAAATGTCTTGTCATGTCAATCTAATGTATGCTAACTTAGCAATTACAGATGAATATAGCACAAAATTGGCTCAGGAAACTAAGAAAGATGAAACCCTGCAGCTATTAATAAAGTATTATAATGAAGGTTGGCCAAAAACCAAAAATAGTGTCAGTCCATTAATAAAACCATTCTGGAATATACAAGGAGAAATCCATAAAATTAGAGATTTAGTATTCAAAGGCTCAAAATTAATAGTACCACAGTCAATGCATAAAGAAATGTTAGTAAAAATTCACAAAGGTCACCAAGGTATAAATAAATGTCTAAACTTAGCTAAAGAATCTCTTTATTGGCCAAATATGTCTAGTGATATTAAGAATTTAGTAGAACAATGTCTAGTATGTGCAAAATTCAAACCATGTAACCAAAAGGAACCACTACAGAATTATGAAATAAGCAAATATCCATGGCAACAAGTCGGTATTGATTTAATGCATTTCGATAGCTTAGTATATTTAATTGTCACTGATTATTATTCAAAATTTATAGAAATTGCATTATTAAATAACAACAGTACATCAAAAAATGTAATAACTCATTTAAAGTCCATATTTGCTCGTCATGGAATACCATTGTCACTGGTATCAGATGGTGGACCTCCTTTTCAGTCAGTTGATTTTAAAAATTTTATGGAAGAATGGGACATAGAACATATTGTAACTAGCCCATATCATTCACAGTCTAATGGACAAGCAGAGAGTTCAGTCAAAATCATAAAAAACATGCTAAGAAAATGCAAAGAAAATGGATCAGATCCATACATAGCATTGTTACAATACAGAAATACAGGTAAAAATAATTTTTCATCACCAGCACAGTTACTCATGTCTAGGAACTTAAGAGATAACATTCCAACATCATATAAGAAGTTGAAGCCAAAAGTGGTAACATTTAAAGATTACAAAGAGTCTGTCAAGAAAAATGATAAAAATAAGTCAAAATACTACAATAAAAATGCCAAGTCAATGTCTATGTTACATCATAATGATCATGTCTATTTTAAGAGAAACCCTAGTAGCAACTGGGAACAAGCTATTGTTAAGCAAAGATTGTCAAATAATAGATCATATGTTGTTGAGGATGTCAATGGAGTTAGGTATAGGAGGAATAGAATACACTTAAGACATAAATATTCTCATAATTGTGCTAACCCTCCCATGCAATCCAACTCGTCACAAAGGGGAGAGGAAGGTGACAGACAGGAGTCTAGGCATCAAGAATCCTCATCTCAGCAATCCTCAAATGTAACAACTAGGTCAGGTCGTATTGTAAAACCTACCAGAAGGTTAATTGAAGAAATGGATTAAGTTAAATTATAAATAGAGTCATAAGTAAAGTTTAAGTAACTATAAGTATAATTAAGCATGTTGTCTTGTATAAAATTAAATAGCATAGCACTTATATTAATTGTCAGTCAGGGGTCTAATTTGAACTCAACAAGGGGGATGTTGTAACATCACTATTTAGTATGTTACTAATATGGTCTTCACTAGTAAATGTATTATCTGTGGTCGGCGGCGCTCCGCGACACTTCATGTCATGATGTAGACTTATAAACATCTCCTGTGTCTCTTACCAATAAACCAGTATCATACCCAACGGAATATATTTTATTAAGAATCCAACATAACACTTTGTACAATAGGCTACATTAGGATCACTTCAAAAGGTACCCAACGACTATGGTAAGAGAGTCGAGAGTTTAAAAGCCGTCTTAGAGTACTCGCACCTGTCTATATTTAGCTGGTTAATAAAAGTTATGAGAATAAGAATCATTTATTTGCTTTAAGTTATAGGTGTAACCGGGTGTTAATGTTAGTGGTTTAATTACGAACTAGATTTAGTTTAAGCAGTTGTTATTTTTTTTTAACCGACTTCGCAAAATTTAGGAGGTTCTCAATTCGATTGTATTTTTTTTTGTATGTTTGTCATCGATATCTTGATTGGTCGTTGATTGTAGGCCGATTAAAAATATTTTTTTAACTAGAAGGCGCCCGCGGCTTCGCCCGCTTGATATCGAAAAAAAATAATATACTATGTGTTATTCTATCTACCTCTGTGCCAAATTTCATCAAGATCCGTTCAGCCGTTTTGACGTGAAAGAGTAACAAACATCGATACATCCATCCATCCATCCATCCTCACAAACATTCGCATTTATAATATTAGTAGGAAGTAGGATTGAAAGAGATACCATATCAATTTTATATTGCTTTGGTAGTTTATCCTTACTAACATTATAAAAGCGAAAGTGAGTTTGTTTGTTTGTTACCTCTTCACGCTTTAATGGCTAAACCGATTTTGATGAATTTTGGTACAGAGATAGTTGGGAACCAGGAGACGGACATAGGCTAATATTTAAAAAAAAGTGGGATGTGAGGGAGAAAGAGGGAAAAAAAGGGAAAACTTAGCGTTGCTATTACAAATCAATAAGGCGCAAGGGGAACTGTGTTACCCCGAATTAAACGCGAGCGAAGCCGCGGGCAAAAGCTAGTCTTCTATAATACATATTTTTTCTTCTAATATTATGTGGTAAGTACTTAATTAACACTCGATAAACATTTGTGTGAGAAACCCACATACCACAACTAAAAATGCTGAAATAAAAAACTTTTCTACAACTTCCAAAAAGCACTAAAAAGTGCAGCACTCACTTACGCACAATGGTCCACTGAAAGGACTAAGTGCGGAAACCTGACCCCCCCCCCCCCCAAGAAGCGGAGTCCACATGAAGAAGAAGAAGAAGAAGCACTAAAAAGACGGAAAATAAATTAACTTTCGAAAGTTGGTTACTTTGGTTTGATAATAGGCCTTCAATTGAAGCACATGTAAATATTAAGCTAAGCGTAGCTTAACTTTGTATTAAATGTGTCCGTGCTGTTGTTGTTATTAATCCACAAGCTCCACAAAAGTTTAAAACGTACAAAAGAACATAAAAAATGAATCAAAAAACCAAAACCTCAATCCGTTCCAAAAACATTAATTTAACTGCCAAACATTTCAAATCAGATTTGACATCTGTCAAAAATGCGCGCCAAAAAATCCCAAGTGACAGCTTCAATAAAAAAAAAACTAATAACACAACTGGAAACACACAATAAAGAATCCCATACACGATGTTTCGTGTACACGCATGTAGGTATCCGATCATAAAAAGTTACCCTTTTTTTATTAAACCCCGGACACATGAGTTCGGCTCGTAACTGCCTTGTTGGACCTTAAAGCTGTTGATTTTATATTCATGCTACATTTTCTGTAATAGCATTCAGGTTTGGAGGGAGAAAAGGTCAGGGGAGAGAGCATTTTTCGGGTTTTATGGCGTAAGGTACACATTTTTAGTATTGTATCATGATTTGAGTCCGTTCTTTAGAAAGCTTGGCTTTTAGTCTTACTACATCTTTCTGAATTTTTCAGAGGTTCCAATCAGTAAGAGAGGGATTTTACCCAAGAGGTCTGAAGATCGTTTTAGGATATCCTAATAACTTTTATCCATCAGCCTACCGTTTTGGGGATTGGATTCAGTGTACCAATCTTGTGCTTTTTTAATAGTATATTTTTTGATTTTTTTTTTGCAGGTGGGATCTCATCAAATAACTGACCCCGTTCTGAGAGGAGCGGGGGCAATGACAAACTTGTACTGTCTGTTGGTCCTTCTTTTGACCTTTATGTTCCGGGGCCGCGGTATCTCTTGTTGTCTGTTACCATTTCATGTACAGACACCAGCAGGTCAAGCTACCCGAAACTGTCAATTTTTTCCCAATGAACCTTGAACCTAATACTTTAGAAATAAAGTCGAAAATCTATCAAAGAAATCTGACTCTGATTGTTGTAGCTTGATGTGCAGGCGTCTGTACTATCAGCCAAAACGAATCACAAACAAAAGGAAGATGTGGAAGATCCACCATTTGGAGATGTCAGTCTGTGAGTGATGCTGACAAAGATAGCATGCGTCTTAACTTAGTTAAGCTCCCGTAGGATCATCACATTCCTGCCCTTGTGCATTTGGGGTCACCGCAACACGTTTTCTTCTTCCATTCTCCCCTGTCAGACGCCACGGCATCATTTACTCCTTTCTACTTCATATCATTCCTTACACAATCCATCCATCTTTTCTTTGACCTTCCTTTCCCTCTCCATCCACCAAGATTAAGCTCCCGTAAAATTAGTCCCCATTTTCACGCAGGCGGAACCGAATGCAAAAGTTACCTTGGACTCTTAAAACGCTCTTAAAATTTCAGGTTACTGAAAATACGGCCACCACTCTTTTATTCGTTAAGACCATAAAAATATTTAGTATTCGAATTTTATTAGTTCGCATATAAAATACAAATGGTCTTACACGAGCCCATATATCAAGATAAGGATCTTACCAGCGTAAAATATTAAAGAGAAATTGGCTTTGAAAAGACCTTAAAAAGATTTTCTCGGCATGAATGACGTAACCAAGGTTTTGTAACAATATCCAGATTTAAAAGAGCGTCCATGGAGTTTCTTGCCCATTCTTCTTCGTAGAGATCTACGCTTTGGAATGGGCAACTACAGTACTTTCACAGTTATTATGGCTTGTGACTGGGACTGTAACTTTATTGTCCTTTATTCACTTCTCATCTTAAAATTACATTTTTAAATATTTCTAAGAAAAAATAAACACATTTAAAAATAGGTTTCAGGAGCATGGTCTAAGCTATCGGTGGTTAGGACTCCAGAGACAGGAACCTCCTCACAATGCGGGCCGTATCGAGGAGTACTGCCTTCTGAATCAGGCTCTTGATCCAACCACCTAAGAAGAGCTTCGACAGATGTTCGTCGAGGCTCTTGGTAATTAAGCCATTGGCCGTTACGACAATCGGCACAAAGATAGCCGAGTTCACATTCCACATGTCGACAACCTCGTGAGCCATATCAAGATATTTTACGTCTTTAAACTGACATGGTTACTAATACTATCAGTTCATCCGTGATCATGGCGTTTGCAACATCGCCGAAATATCGGAAACTCAATAAAAAAACAAACTTGGTAAATATCCCGTTTCAAGTGTTAATCAAGATATTTTAGTTGAAGAGATAATCAAGATATCTTTTTCTCAAGCTTAATTGTCATTTAATATATTTATTATTATGGTATCGACAGTTCAAAAGTGCCTGTAACTGCTTACAATAAATGCTTTTGATTTCATTTCTACAACGCACGGTTTCGCTGTGTTAATAAATGCTTGGCCATAAGTTACCTTTACACGTTTAAGGCGACTGCAAAAAATAACAAATGCGAAAAGGAAAATCGTTTAGAGCATGTTCCACGCGCGCTTCAAGAAGATATCAGCAAAGCAGAGGGTCCTTCCAGAGCCACCACCTGCCTGCCAGGGTAACGCATTGTTTGAAAGAGACATGCATTGTTTGACGGCACGGTTGGCGCAGTGGCTGAGCGATCGACTGCTGCGCCGCGTATCTCAGGTTCGATCCTCGCACGGAACAAATATTTGTATGACCTACAGGTAGTTTTTTCGGGTCTGGCTGTTCGTGTATGTAAGTTAAAATGTTTGTAAACGCACCCACGATACAGGAGAAATTCTTAGTGTGGGGCAACATTAAAAAAAAAGAGCTACTGCGGCCCCGGGACAAAAAAGGCAAAAGAAGGAACATGATAGGTTTTAGTCAGTAAAAGTCTGACACTCCGCCCAGAGCGGGGGAAGTTTTTTGATGATTTTCCATCCGAAAAAAAAACTATAAAAACATGACTGAAGACATGCACGGGGCTTTAAATAGATTTCAGAAACGTGTGATCTCACTGTGTAAGTAAACTACCTGAAGATTTGAAAAAGCTGAATTTCATTCGTTCCGTTCCAAAAATAGCGATAAACAACAGTTCTGGAATCAATCTAGTATCTATCTATCATTGTCGAAACAACTCGAAAACTGTTAAGTTTTCATTGAAAACTTAGCACACTGTAATGCTCAGGTATAAAAGTAGAAAATAAATAGATTTTGTGATTTATTTCAATGGGTAGGTAGTTAGTTAACTAGTCGTTTAATAAAATAGAGTTATTTGAAGAATTTCATAGAAATCCATACTAATATTATAAAAGCGAAAGTGAGTTTGTTTGTTTGTAACCTCTTAACGCCTAAATGGGTAAACCGATTTTGATGAATTTTGGTACAGAGATAGTTGAGACCCTGGAGACGGACATAGGCTAGTAGTAGTTCTTTTGTTATTGAGAAATGAGGGAGAAAGAGGGAAGAAAAGAGAAACATTAGTTTTGCTATTACAATCAATAAAGCGCAAGGACAAAAACTACAGGTAGCAGGAAGGGGCAGGAAAGGGGAACTGTGTTACCCCGAATTTAATGCGAGCGAAGCCGCGGGCAAAAGCTAGTATTTTTATAAGAAGTTACATAAACGTGTTTTAAAATTAAAATAATTTACACACAGGAAAACACCAGCCGTTATTTTCCACTGCTGGACAAATGCCTCTTATCAAAATCTTTAAATATCTTCTCTCGCTCTGGGTAGATCGGGGTGTGTGTCAGACTTTTACTGGCTAAACCCCATTCATGTTCCTTCTTCTGCCCTTTGTGATCCGGAGCCACGGTATCTCTTTGGAACAAGCCGCCACCCCGGCAAGCGGTGGTCATGGCACTCCGCTCTGCGTCTCTTTAATACGGCCTGTCAGTTATCTTTACACACCAGGAGGCTTACCATCAACTGTTATTGCGATTCAATTGATGGCCTAAAATAAACTGTTTTGCTATTTCATACCACAATATCCTTAATATGATCCAGTTTAGGCAACGCCAAATCAAGTCGACAATTGCTTCGAAACTGTTTTCGTTCATTCATTTTTCATACCATGACGTGACCTATCAACCTGAAAAGGATAGCTTATGTGTCAAAGAAACTAATTAATGCAACGTCTGTATAGCGTCATCTCTTTCTCACACCGCGGACCACAGACAAATTTCGATCTTTCATTCAGTCCGTGAAGATTCAAACTCCTGTCAGCTAAAGGCACTTCATGGTACGAATCTGCGCGATTTAGTTCAGGAACTAAAAGTTGATGGTAGGCCTACTGAACTGTTTTTCTTCGTTTGGAACTTCGACGACACGGTTGGCGCAGTGGCTGAGAGATCGACTGCTGCGGTGCGTGTCGCGGGTTCGATCCCCGCACGGAATAAATATTTGTATGACCAGATAGTTGTTTCGGGTCGGGGTGTTCGTGTATGTGAGTTTAAATGTTTGTAAACGCACCCACGATACAGGAGTAATCCTAGTGTGGGGAAACGTTTTTAAAAAAAACTCAGTTACACAGTATAAAGTTTTACTTATCAAAAATTACGTAGCCTCTTAAACGGCGCTGTATTCAAGCTAATTTAATGAACATTGCAGCAAGATTTACTCACAAAATATCGCCAAACCTTGCATATTTCCGGAACCTCCACAGCCAGCATCAATTTTAGGTTGCCTAATTTACTAACACAGCTACAATGTCGATCAATAGCGCAGACCACGGCTAAAATAGGACACGTGCATTGTTAAGTCTGCTCCAGGTTTAGGCTGCCATGTTTCGGTATATATAATAAGAAATATTTCGGTTACATAATGTTTTCGGCACAATATTGGAAAGCGCTTTTAAAACAGATTACAGATACAGTTTTAGATACTTGTGCCTTATAAACTTGGGGATTTTTACGATGATTTTCAACAGGGTACAACATATGCTATTAAACAGTTTATAGCATTATAACTCAAACTCAAAAGCATTTATATTAATTATTATTCCATTACCTATGATTAAAATTACATATGATTTAAAAAGATAAGCACACACACACAAAAAACATACGCACACACATAAACACACCCACACACATCCTCACACTCAGTCACACACACACACACACCTATTCACACACTACTTTAGGATTTATGTATTACTAGCTTTTGCCCGCGGCTTCGCTCGCGTTAAATTCGGGGTAACACAATTCCCCTTGCGCCTTATTGATTTGTAATAGCAACGCTAAGTTTCCCTTCTCTTCCCTGTTTCTCCCTCACATCCCACCTTTTTATAAAAAATATTAGCCTATGTTCGTCTCCTGGTTCCCAACTATCTCTGTACCAAAATTCATCAAAATCGGTTTAGCCATTAAAGCGTGAAGAGGTAACAAACAAACAAACAAACTCACTTTCGCTTTTATAATATTAGTAAGGATTATTATTTTTTAGTTTTTTCTTGTTTTTTTTTTTATGTTATTTGGTCTTATTTTGTTTAATTTTAGTTTTTAATTATTGTTTCTTTTTAATTTCAGTTTTTTTTTCTCTTTTATTGTGCACCACTTGTACTGTTTTATAACCTGTTATTGGAGAGCGGGGCCTCCTAGCACAGGTATATCTTTTACTTAAAAGGAGGTCCCAATGTAATATTTACTGTAAAAGTTGTACAAGTTTCACCAATAAACCTTTTTATTTTTATAAACCTTTTTTATTACCTTTTAGGATGTAGGTGCCATGCAAAATTTGACGCCCTTAACTCTTAAATAGTTTTTGAAGTTTCGTGATGACTGAGTTAGTGATTTTCTCTTTATATAAAAAAAATTATTACAGCATGGCTTAAAAAGAAACTTAATTTAAAAAATGTGAGCACAAACAGCACTACATAAATTTAATTTAATTATTTATTTGGGGTCCTTGTGTGACACAGCCATTTAAGGATATTCCAAATGGTTTACTTGATACTACCCGTGACCCATGGGCTGGCCGTGCCTGCCGGGGTTGCGGGTTGTTCGAAAGAGATACTGCGGCCCCGGAATTAAAAGGGCAAAAGAAGAAACATGGATGGGTTTTAGTCAGTAAAGGGGTCCTTGTGCTCACAGCCTTTTTAAGGAAATTTCAAAACGTTTGGTTGACACTTCCCGTGACCCAAGGGCTGGCTTTTACTTTGGCCAGAGGCTTAGCGTTGCCATACAACGTGGCAACGCGGCCAGTCTCTTGGGGACATTGCCAACTGACAGCGTTGAGGACGAATTTTTTGACGCTATTTTTTAATTTATTTATAAGTTTAGTTTAGTTTAATAATTTTAATCTGACACTCCCTTCTGCTCCGCATAGACCGGTAGAAGTCAATTGAAAAAAAAGAGGACATCTCTGCGAGCGAGAGAATCGCGACGAATCCGTAAGGTAGACGTGATCTTAAATGGTGACCATTTTGCAAATCGGTCCAGGCGTCTTTGAGTAATCGGTGAACATACATAAAAAACAGACGAATTGAGAACCTCCTCCTTTTTTTCAAGTCCGTAAAAATGATTATCATCATCATTTCATCTATTTGGGGTCGGCGCAACACGTTTTTCTCTTCCATTCTATCAGACGTCACGGCATCATTACTCCTTTCTCTTTCATATCATTCCTTACACAATCCATCCATCTTATCTTTGGCCTTCCTCTCGTTCTCCGTCCATCAACATTCGTATTGTTCATTGGTATTAGATGATGATATGGAACAGTATTTATGCAAACTGCGAAGTTCTATTCTGTTACTGATCATATAAACACGCTTATTTTCGTTGGATCCCAGTTTTTGATCCCACTTTAATATTTTTGGCGTTGGATCCCATAAAACATTATTATATATTTCCGTTGAATCCCAAATTTGAAAAATACTAAAAAAATACGTTTTATTGCCACTGAATCCCAAAAACTATTTCCGTTGGATCCCAGATGTTTAAAAACATCTGAATGCGGGTACATCCAACAACAAAATCACAATAATATTTTAAGGCGAAATTTTGTATGTATGTTTGTTATTCCAACACGCTCAAACTTCTAGACTGATTTGGATGAAATTTGGGTATGTGGATTGGTTATGTTAGAATAACGCGTGCCTGCCGTTTTTCCGAAAAGATTTGGACAAAATTTCATTACCCAAACAAATTATAGGAACCGGGAACTAGGTTTTGTTAGGTTAAAACTGTGACCTCCTACGCACGAGCCGAGCGAGCGGAGCGAGCGGTGCCGCGGCAGCGGCCGGCGAGTGCCACAAACGACTTGCATTTATAGAAAAAAGAGATTGTTTTTAGTTGTTTACCCGAAACTGAACTATTTAGATTAGGATAATTCCTTATTTACAAAAAAAAGGTTAGGTTAAAACTGTGACCTGTGTGCCAGAAACGGCCACATTATATAAAAAAAAATATGGAAAAATTATGACGGCAGTATTTTTTTTTGAGCTAAGAGGCGCTTGTTTTGAAGGCGTTCATATTTATTTATTTATAAACATCACAAATAAACCTGATCATTTTTAACTCATGCCAGTCTAGTACTATTTGGAGTACATCATTTGTCTCATTTATTCCCCAGTGGCAACAATCCTAAAAAATCCAAAATACACACACGGTGTTTTTGAAATATTTAATAAAAGTAAATCACTTTTCTTCTGAAATGTACACATGTTGTCATAAAATGGGATTCAATGGTAATAACAAATGGGACCCATCGTTAATACCTAAAAAATGGGATCAAAAACTGGGATCCAACGAAAATAAATCTATAAACACAAGTGCGGACTCAGTCTTAAAATTCGCAGATAAGATAGTCGTTACTTTATAAATAAACTTACAACTACCTACTTCTGTTTTTGTAGCTAGGGTTTGCACGCGTTTTGTTTGTTATATTTATTATAGTCTTTTTGATTTATATTTTAACCGACTTTAAAAAAAGGAGGAGGTTCTCAATTCATAGGGATCTGTGTTCACTGATTACTCAAAGACGCCTGGACTGATTTGCAAAATTATTTTTTTGTTTTATAGGGTATACTTCCCAGGTGGTCCCATATCAATTTTGTTTATATTTCTTAGGTATTTTATGAGTTATCGTCTATAATACATTTTTTTCTTCTATGTCTAAATGGATGATCTGCCAATGTTTAAGTAACAATGAAAAAATGAATACTCGATAAAAAATATGTGATATATCATTATACTATAACTAAAAATAACTAAAAATTCTTACTAATATTATAAAAGAGAAAGTGAGTTTGTTTGTTACCTCTTCACGCTTTAATGGCTTAACCGATTTTGATGAATTTTGGTACAGAGATAGTTGGGAACCAGGAGACGGACATAGGCTATCTTTTTTAAAAAAAAGTGGGATGTGAAGAAGGAAAGAGGGAGGAAAAGGGAAAACTTAGCGTTGCTATTACAAATCCATAAATAAATAAAATAAATAAATAAATATCTTGGGACAACTCACACACGGCTATCTGATCCCAAGCTAAGCAGAGCTTGTGTTATGGTAACCAGACAACTGATATACATACTTATATAATTTATAAATACATACATAATATAGATAAATCACACCCAGACACAGAACAAACAATCATGCTCATCACACAAAGTTTGTCCTGGGTGGGAATCGAACCCACGACCTCCGGCTCAGCAGTCAGGGCCACTAACCACTAGACCAACAGGCCCGTCAAAGGCGCAAGGGCAAAAACTACAGGTAGCAGGTACCTGCAAACCAGGAAAGGGGAACTGTGTTACCCCAAAAATAACGTGAGCGAAGCCGCGGGCAAAAGCTAGTGCTGAAATAAAAACAGTATTTGTAAAAAAAGATTTTTTCCTGTCTATTGTGTGTACCTACATAAATTGCTAAAAAAACTTTTTTTTTAAACTTAAATCTAAACGCAAAAAGGAAATTATTATTGTGTGCCAAAAAGAAGGCTAGACAGATTATGATCCATAATTCATTTTCTGCGTGACAGCCCTACCGACCACTTCACACATATTCCATCGCACAGAGCAATAAATAAAACACGATACATTCTACATTTATTTGTGAGTGTATTCCAAATCTTTATTTTTGATGCTGGCAAGGTCGAGGTGGTTTGAATCGCGGTAGAAACAACATTTGATGTTTTAAAGCTTTGTTTTCAATGGAAACTTAGTGAGGTATTGTTGATTGGTGAACATATGTCGCTGAAATCATTTGTAACAGACTTAAAAAAAAAATACGTGTGGCACTCGGGGACTGCCGCGGTAAAGCTATTGCATAGCATTTTTTGTCAACTTATGCAATAAATAAAAACAATTTAAATAAAATATTTAAAAAGTACTACCAATGAAAAGAAGTCGCAAAAAGAAACATTTTTTCAACTTAGACAATAAATAAAAAATTAAATATAGGTAATATTTAAAAAGTACTTCCAATGAAAAGAAGTCGCAAAAAGAAAAACAAGACCTTGGGTTTGATCCAGCGTAATGTCGATTGACTATCCGATTCTCTACCAAACCACGGAGGTGTGGCTTGTCTGAGTGAGTGTCTGCCCGTCGGAGTGGGGAGCGTCATGTTTTTCTGCGTTACGGAATTTCTGGATTCGGTCCCCGCGCTCAAGGCCCGCGATAGAAGCTATGCAATAGCTTAAAAAAACTAAACAAAGTCTGTGGCAAACAAATCACGAAACAAAAAAAAAAGAGTCAGGTTTTTGTTTTGCATATTTAGTTATGGTATGATGATATTTCAGTCAATTTAATCGAGTAATTTTTTCCATTGTTATTTAAAGATTAGTAGATTATCCATCATGGACAGACGACGGCAGGTCAACCTATACTAAACTATTATTTAATAACCTGATTTCTCTACTACGGATCGCACACCGTAGTAGAGAGATCAGGTTAAATTGGTTTTGTGTAGGTTGATCTGCCGTCGTGTGGACATTAGAATAAAAAAATGTGTTATAGAAAATAACTCATTAACTACCGAAGCAATATACACACATCAAAAGTGTCTAGGGATCAAGCATTTTTATGCGGATTTCTTGAGATTGAGATGTGGCTTTGTAATAAATTTATGATTTTATAAATTTATATGGATCCTTTTTGGTGCATTTCATAATTTGAATCAGGAACTCTCAATCAAATTCGAGTAAAAGATGAAAATAAGCTGTCAATATTTTCCCTATAAAAACATACAACGCATTGAAGACATTATTAGTGCTACTGTTTCCCTACTACTGATTAAAACCAACGTTATTATGGAGCGGCGACGTCATTTAAGCAGGGAAGAAATGCTCAGAGCCGTGGGAATGATAGAAGCTGGTTCCCGGCAACGTACTGTAGCTTTAGCTCTGAATACAAGTCAGAGTGTTATCAGTCGACTTTGGACACGTTACCGAAGCACTGGTACCGTGGCTGAGCGCCATGGAGGACGGTATCGCTGCACCACACGGAGACAAGACCGATACATTCAAATCTTAACTCGAAGAGCTCCAACAATAACCGCCATGATGTTAGCCGTGAGGCTTCATCACTCTTCAGGGAACTTAATTAGCGACCAAACAGTCAGAAACCGCTTGCATGAAGTGAACCTTCATTCCCGAAGACCGCTACGGGTACCACCTATAGCAATGCACAATCGTAGGATTCGATATCAATGGGCTCTTGAACACAGAAATTGGGCAGAAGAACAATGGCGTTTCGTGTGCTTTTCTGATGAGTCTCGTTTTGGTATGAGACCGGATACAAGACGTATACGACACTGGAGAACCCCTGGACGCCAACAGCGATTAAAATCCTGCCAGGAAGTCCATCCTTATAGTGGTGGAACCATCATGGTATGGGCGGGTATTTAGATCGGCGGAAGAACTGAGTTGATTTGGATCAGAGGCAACCTCAACGCTCAAATTTATGCTGAGACGATTGTATCAGAGTTATCAGACGTCATCGTTCCTCTACAAGTGCAAATCGGTCCCTTATTTCAGTTAATGCATGATAATGCACGACCGCACACCGCAAGAGTTGTAAGACAGACTCTCGCCGCAGCTAACATCAATGTCCTGCCCTGGCCTGCTCAGTCGCCAGACTTGAACCCGATTGAGCATGCATGGGATATGCTACAGAGAAGAGCTCTGCCGAATATGGAGGGTATCCAGTCGCAAGAAGACCTTTTTTTGTTGTTGCAACGAACATGGGCGGCCATTCCACAGCGTGATTTGGATGAACTCATTTTGAGTATGCCAAACCGATGTTCTTGTGTTGTTAGTGTTCGCGGTAGAAACACGGATTATTAATTGTTTAAGTTACCCAATAAAATTTTAAAGAAAACTGTTATTTCAGTCTTTTTTTCGAACTTTAATGTTAGTGGTTCAAATGTCAAAAATCCCTTTATTAGGAAAATGGCAAATTTCTTTATTAATGCAAAGGTGACTTGGTTTATCGTTACTGTGACAAACGAAAACACTTTATTTGATGAATCCTTAAAGAAAATTTTAATTAATATCAATCAGGAGAAAAGTTATTGCAAAAATATATGTTGATCCCTAGATACTTTTGATGTGTGTACATAAAAATGAAATGGGACTTCTTTGAGAATCTTTCGATAAAAAATATTAATATTATATCCTTTTCTTATCCTTACTTCCTTACTAATATTATAAAAGCGAAAGTGAGTTTGTTTGTTTCTTTGTTTGTTTGTTCGCTTTAATGGCTAAACCGATTTTGAATGAATTTTGGTACAGAGATAGTTGGGAACCAGGAGACGGACATAGGCTAATTTTTTTTTCATGTGGGATATGAGGGAGAAATAGGGAAGAACAGGGAAAACTTAGCGTTGCTTTTACAAATCAATAAGGCGCAAGGGGAAAAAAAAACTGCAGGTAGCAGGTACTGTGTTATACCGAATTTAACGCGAGCGAAGCCGCGGGCAAAAGTGGGGTTGATATAAAAAACTCTCCGGTCGGTGACTTTTGTTTGGCTCATCGATTTTTTGCAACCGTCTTCTGGAAATGTACTTATTTACCACCTTTTTTTGCAAAAAAATAAGTGTGGCACTCGGGGACTGCCGCGGCAAAACTATTGCATAACATTTTTTATCAACTTATGCAATAAATAAAAAAAAATATAATAATAATAAAAATATCTAAACATAATATTTTAAAAGTACTTACAATAAAAAAAAGTAGCAAAAAGAAAAACAAGACCCTGGGATTGATCCAGCGTACTCTTGATTGTCAATCCGATTCTCTACCAAACACGCTAATAGATCATTAGAATCGCGAATTGAAATAACTGACCTTATTCATAATGAAAGTGTTAGGTTTTTTCGTTACGGAGTTTCTGGATTCGGTCTCTACGCTCAAGGCCCGCAATAGAAGCTATGCAATAGCTTAAAATTTTTCAGGATATCGACAAAATCTGTTAGTAACACTACTGTTTTTTTTTTTCAGATAAAAACGCGTTCATGATCTTTTGAGCGTGTCGACGACAATAGCAATTCTGCTGTCACAAATTAAACTAAAACAACTTCATGACACACATATTCGACACTTGAGATCATCGGAGAATTTGAAACTTTTGATGCCTGGACATTCCACTAAATTATATGACCAGTAATTCACGGGCTGTGCTTTTTAGCTGAAGTTGCGGGTTGTTCGAAAGAGATACTGCGGCCCCGGAACTTAAAGGGCAATAGAAGGAACATGGGTGAACAGAAAAATTGAAAGGGAGTCGTTTGTCTTGGTGTGGACATGTAATGACGAGGGACGAAGCACATGTGACTAAAAGAGTGATAGATCTGAATGTTGATGGACGGAGAGCGAAAAAAGGCTAAAGAAAAGATGGATGGATTGTGTAAGGAATGATATGAAGGAGAATTGTGCCAGGTTTTTTTTCTCAAATTACTTTTTTTTATTTGGCAATGAAGCAAAATGCACATCTTATTACACTTAGCGTTATTTTTCAAGCCACGAATGTTGCCAATAATCTGATATCTGTCAGTTATGAATGTTACAAGTGCAAATAATGATTGCAAACAGACCCCACCACTTCAGATTTGTAAAAAATAAAATATATTAATTTTCGTACATGGTAACAGTGAACTAAATTACATTAAAGATGTACTAAGAATGGTCATAATTATGCGAGTCGGAATAAGCATTCCGTGTCGTGAAAACAAATAAATAAATAAACACTAATTAGAATTTTTTATTTATTTAATAGTTTATGTACACACAATAGAAAACACAGGAAATCATGATAAAAAACAAAGAGTACAAAGGTACAGCTTATTTCTAAAGAAATATAGATTTTTTTATTTTTATGAGAAAAATCGACAAAGCTTTTCAAGATACGGCTTCCTAATCCAAAAGTTTACGATCTAAGCATTCCCGGACGTAACCAACAGACCCAACAAAACAAAGAACCTAAAAAACTCAACTTTAAAACAGGATGTCTATTTTGCGCTTTCTAAAAATATGAATGTTTAGGTAACTACATAAAAGATAAACAAGCAAAAGTATATACCTAGGACGAACATCAAAGATATTGTAATCGTAAAAAATATAAAGAAGTGCACATTAAAAGATTACGTTCGCTTTTATAAAGATATAAAAAAATATATATTTTGATAGCTACATCCGAGATGCTAGTAAAAGACTGGTCAAGTGCGAGGTGGACTCGCGCATTGAGGATTCCGTATACATTTATTTATTCAGTAGCTTTTGCCCGCGGCTTCTATCCTCATAAACTGGTATTATTAAGTGATTTGCTAAGACTTGCCAAATACAACAAAAACTGCCTAGCAATAATGTGCGAACGTACTTATAACAAAATACTAAGTCGCTTTAAAATATTGAACTCTAGGAAATTTAAGATAGAATTACACAAGTGGCTTATTGAATGTAATTTTTACAGTTTAAAAGATTTTATGGATGTTAAATGTTGATTCCTTTTGTCAAAATAGAAATTTTTGCATGCTATGTTATAATCTAAGCAAAACATATTGAGCTACTGTAATAATATTAACATCAATGTACTTATACCATGTTTTACGCAAATAAATGATTTACTTACTTACTTTACTTACTTCGCTCGCGTTAAATTCGGGGTAACACAGTTCCCCTTTCCTGATTTACAGGTACCTGCTACCTGTAGTTTTTGCCCTTGCGCCTTATTTATTGTAATAGCAATGCTAAGTTTTCCCTTTTCTTCCCTCTTTCTCCCTCACATCTCAATATTTTTAAAAAAAATATAGCCTATAGTCCGTCTCCAGGGTCCCAACTATCCCTGTACCAAAATTCATCAAAATCGGTTTAGCCATTTAGGCGTGAAGACGTAACAAACAAACAAACTCACTTTCGCTTTTTTAATATAAGTACAAAGTACAAAAATACAAAGTACAAATAGTTACACGCTAGGCTTATAACTAGTGAGACGGGAGACCCTGTGCAGTTTGTGCTCCTCACATTTTATTTGAAATTTTTAGTCTGGTACATGAGGACCTGTAATTGGCTTGCTGTTGTTTATGTTTTATTTTAAACTAGCTTTTGCCCGCGGCATCGCTCGCGTTTAATTCGGGGTAACACAATTCCCCTTGCGCCTTATTGATTTGTAATAGCAACGCTAAGTTGTCCCTTTTCTTCCCTCTTTCTCCCTCACATCCCACTTTAAAAAAAAAATAGTCTATGTCCGTCTCCTGGTTCCCAACTATCTCTGTACCAAAATTCATCAAAATCGGTTTAGCCATTAAAGCGTGAAGAGGAAACAAACAAACAAACAAACTCACTTTCGCTTTTATAATATTAGTAAGGATTAAGTTTATTTTTAAGCTATACGTCCTCAATGCTGTATTAAATAAACAAATTTTATAAAAAATATGAAAAATCCTTACTAATATTATAAAAGCGAAAGTGAGTTTGTTTGTTACGTCTTCACGATTTTGATGAATTTTGGTATAGAGATAGTTGGGACCCTGGAGACGGACATAAGTTATAACGTTATTGAAAAAAAATGAGAAAAGGGGGAGACAGAGGGAAGAAAAGGGGAGAGAAAAATACATTTTTTTTCGATAATCACGCGGGTTTAAGTTAGCTTCAGCCCAAAGTAACTATGCCACGCGGACGAAGTCACGGGCGGAAGCTAGTAATAAATAAAGAGGCAAAATCTACATCCATCGTGACATCTATAAAAAGCGACGTTGAAAAGTCTTTAAGTCCAGAAAACCAATATACATTATATTTGTTTCTTGGCAAAGGTTCCCAAACAACTCTTAAAAATATAGAAAGCGTATAGACAGAACAAATGAAGCATTTCAACGAAAACCAATCCGAGAAGTGCATTTTCAATCTGTAATCTAGACAAATAAATCTTGTGCATTCAGTGCATTGTCCATTCTTGCGGGTAGCAAATCATCAAATAACATCCCCCGCTCTGCGCGGAGCGGAGGGGGGGTGTCAGACTTGTACTAACTTAAACCCACCCATGTTCATTCTATTGCCATTTATGTTCCGGGGCCGCGGTATCTCTTTCGAACAACCCGCAACCCCAGCAGGCGGAGGCCCTGGCAGGCCCCTCTGCTTTGCTGACATATCTTTGAGGCGCGCGTGAAACACTAACGCGTCGTCGACACGGCCTGTCGTCAATAGACGGACGGACGATGAGCTACCCATTGCTCACCGTCCACAGGCCCGCATCTACGGTGGCCAGGAGTCGTCTCGTGGCACCCATCGCCCGGGGCGTCTCCCGCGGCGGCTGGGTTGGTTTGAGGTTCTCTCCCTCAAACGCCCGGCCACCTCCTTCGCTAGCATTACTGCGTCGCACAAGGAGGTGACCACTTCCCATTCCCTCTCGCTCCGGACCATCTAAACCAGGGCCGGCCGCGAGAGATCGCCGCCGCCAATTGCCTCTATGAGGGCACGGCGGTGCTCCGCCCAAGCTGGGCAGACCGCCACTGTGTGCTCCACCGTGTCCTCTGGGCGATCGTCACAATTGTGACACCCGGGCGTTTCCTCCCGCCCGATTATGTGCAGGATTCTCCCGAAACTTCCGTGTCCGGTGACGACCTGCGTCAGGCGGTAGGTGAGGACGCCATGGCGCCTCTCCAGACACTCCTCAAAAAGGGGACTTAACGCCACTATTGTGGCGTGTCCTGACAATGCACACTTTAAACTCAAACTTCAAGAGATTGCTCTTTTGGGTGTCAAGAAAAAAATGGAGCTACAGTCCCAGTCACAAGGCATAATAACTTGTGAAAGGACTGTAGTTGCCCAATAAACTAAACGTCAGACTCTCGCACCGAGGGTTCCTTACAACCTTGACACATAAACAGCCATATCTTTTGACTGGGTAGACTTAGAGGGTTGGTTTTAGAATTGAGTATATGGTTTAAATTTCAACTCGATACCTCCGCGCGTTCTTGAGATAAAGGACCTTGACCGTGACTCAGACAGGCAGACAAACGGACAACGAAGTGATCCGATAAGGTTAATACTTAAAAAAAAAACAGTGCACCACACTAGGCATTTCTCCTGTATCGTGGGTGCGTTCACAAACATTATAACTCACATACACAAACAGCCAGACCCGAAACACCTGTAGGCCATACAAGTATTTTATTTCATTTAATACGTGATTTCTCCGTCAATAGCGGGCCGATTTTTAAAAAGAAACCTGGAAACCTGGGTGGGTTTTTGTCGTTAAAAGTCTGACACTCCTTCCCGCTCCACCCAGAGCCGGGGAAGCTATTTGATAATTTCTCATCCGCAAACAAAAGACCCAAAATAAAGAAAAATGCAACCAAACATTAATGAAGAAAAATAATTGAGAACCTACGCCTTTTTTTAAATCCTTACTAATATTATAAATGCGAAAGTGAGTTTGTTTGTTTGTTTCTTTGTTACCTCTTCACGCTTTAATGGCAAAACCGATTTTGATGAATTTTGGTACAGAGATAGTTGGGAACCAATAGGCTATTTTTAAAAAAAAATGGGATGTGAGGGATTAAGAGGGAAGAAAAGGGAAAACTTAGCGTTGCTGTTACAAATCAATAAGGCGCAAGGGGAACTGTGTTACCCCGAATTTAACGCGAGCGAAGCCGCGGGCAAAAGCTAATCGGATAATAAAATTGCGAATCGGTTTAAATTCTTACAGTACGTGTGTCCAAAATGTCTAAACGGAATATGATTGCGCGACTTTTTGGCAGCTTGCCATGTAACCAAAGAGTTCGCATGTTAATTTAATTTTCATCTGTAAAGAGGTCTCATAGTTTTAGTAGAATGACGCTTTATTTGTGTGTATAACATGTGGCATAGTTTTCAAGGGATATGAAATTGTTTATTTATTCAATGATAGTATGCTCGACAAATATTTCACTGTCATAAAAATATTTGACGGCACGGTTGGCGCAGTGGCTAAACAATCGTTTGCTGCGCTGCGTGTCGCGGGTTTGATCCCCGCACGGAACAAATATTTGTATGACCTGCAGATAGTTGTTTCGCGTCTGGCTGTTTGTATGTGTGAGTTTAAATGTCTGTATAAGGCACCCACGATGTTGGGTGGGTTTTAGTCAGTAAAAGTCTGACACTCCACCCGCTCCGCCCAGAGCGGGGGATGTTATTTGATGATTTCCCACCCTAAAAAAAAGGCACCCACGATACAGGAGATATTCCTAGTGTGGGGCAACTTTAAAAAAAAATTACTTATAGATTTTATGTAATCACGCAGATTAAATATATTTAAAATGTAAGGAGCTCTACATAACTATTTGATTTTATGAATTCTCACCTCAATTATATTTAAAACTAATGGACACATTATGAGCATATTTTATGGGACATCATCAAATAAAATATCTTCCATTCGACTTTTACTGACTAAAACCCACTCATTTCTTTTGCCCTTTGTGTTCTGGGGCAGCGGTATCTATATCAAATAACCCGCAACCCCGGCAGGCAATGGCCCTGGTTCGGCCCACTGCGTGCGGAGCATCTTGTCGTCACTAGACGGCCGGACGGTGAGCTACCCATTGCTCACCATCCCCAGACCCGCCTCTACGGTGGGCGCGAGTCGTCTCGCGAAACCCGACGCCCGGAACGTCTCCCGCGGTGACTACGTTTGGTTGGGGTTCTCTCCCTCAAACGTCCGGCCACCTCCTTCGCTAGCATGACTGCTTCGCAGAAGTAGGCGACCGCTTCCCATTCCTTCTCGGAACATGGACTGAACCGGATGCCAGAGATCGCCGCCGCCGATCACCTCTACGAGGACACGGCGTTTCTACACACGCGTGGAGAGACCGTAGTACTGTGTTCCACCGTGTGCTCCGGGCAATCGCCATAGTGGTGATACCAGGGAACTTTTGTTTTTTAAGTACTCTTTTCCTACTAATTATTATAAATGCGAATGTTTGTGAGGATGGATGGATGTATGGATGTTTGTTACTCTTTCACGTCAAAACGGCTTAAAGAATCTTGATGAAATTTGGGAGAGAGGTAGATTACAGTCTGGAATAACACATAGGGTGGATTTTTTTTTTATATCACGCGGGCAAAGCCGCGGGCGCCAGCTAGTATTAAATAAAACTGCGACTACCTATGGCATTTAACAGTCCATTAATTAAAAAGCTAACAGATGTGAATTGTTTATGGCCGATGTAATAAGATTATCATGGAGAAATCTTATGTCATAAATAATATCTGAAAATTAACAGAATGGTAAGTAATAATTCAGTCTGGATGCGTACAAAGTGCCTGATTTACATGCACTGCCGGATTATGCAAGCGTGGGGCCGGTAGCAAATTCTACCGAGGGCCCCTTGGTATACAAGAGAGAATACATCCCAAACAATATTGACTACACCCCGATTGTATTTTATATTCGTACAGTACCATCAGTACCATCCAAAGCTTGTCTGGAAGATATCGCTATTAGCGATAAGACCGCCATTGTAACAATAGTTTTTTTTTTTGTAAAACAGTTTTAGTGAGCAATAAAGTAAATTCTGTTCTAATATTTTTCGGTGTCCCCGAAACTTTTAACTATTAGAATGAAGTTAAAAATGATAGTTACTGTCGTGTAGTTTTTGATACTACTATCGATCTCTTGCCCAGTTATCCATAATGGATAACTGGTTAATAGATCGAACGACAGGTGGTGGGTTCCCTAAAAAAATGACGCTACATTAAAGCGTTTGTGTTTGGACACGCGGGGCCCAATCTGGCGCGGGGCCCGTAGCATTGCCTAGTCTTGCTGTGTGGTTAATCCGACACTGCCTACACGGCTGAATCACATCCACTTATGACTCGAGTTTTTACGCGCGTATAACGCTATAATAATGCGCTTTAGAACAGAGTTTGCTGCGCGTACTTCGTTTCTACTCGGAGGGAAAGCAACCTCTTTTTAATATATATGTTTTTACTAGCTTTTGCCCGCGGCTTCGCTCGCGTTAAATTCGGGGTAACACAGTTCCCCTTTCCTGATTTACAGTTACCTGTTACCTATAGTTTTTGCTCTTGCGCCTTATTTATTGTAATGGCAAAGCTAGTTTTCCCTTTTCTTCCCTCTTTCTCCCTCATTTCTCAATAAAAAAATAGTCTATGTCCGTTTCCAGGGTCCCAACTCTCTCTGTACCAAAATTCATCAAAATCGGTTTAGCCATTTAGGCGTGAAGACGTAACAAACAAACTCACTTTCGCTTTTATAATATTAGTAAGGATTTCTCGTCCGTAAAAAAAGAAGTTATCCTTGTGATCACAAAACCCACCACGCAGTCATATAGTACTGATAATATTACCAAAACATTTAAACATGTTATCGTCTCAACCCAAATTAAAATCAAATATTAAGCAATTAGTGATGAAAATTAATGCTCATAAATTCGAGCACATAAATTGAATAGACGAAGATACCCCAGTCATAACTTAGTGATTGAGATGTAAACATTCACATCAAATTAAACGCAGATGTTTAGAGAATGTTGCAAGACGGATAGAATTATTTGGTTCAGACATGTCTGTGATGAAAACAATGTGGTTACGGAAGATAGTTGAAAAAGGACTGTCTTCCCATTCTAGCAGAGAGAAGCTAGATAGATAGATAGAATATTCTTTATTAAGTACACCATACAAATAGCAAGAATAAAATTAAACAACTTATAAATAGGGTGACACAATGGGCGGTCTTATCGCTAAAAGCGATCTTTTCAAGACAACCTTTGGATGGATTTAAAGGAAGAGAACAGTACTGTAGGCAGTCTGTGGTGTAACAATTTCAAAATTAATAGCTACATTTAAAAAAACAAATACTTATATATTTATACATATAAAATAATAATCATGAAGAGCAAAGAAATATTTAATATTGTTGTTTAAGGAGATAGGAAGTGCTTTTTGACCAGAATTCTAAAAGTGGACAGGGTTTGAGCGGGTTCAGATGAAAAAATTCAAGCGTCATGTATTTTCTGGCCTGCCAGGGTTGCGGGTTGTTAGAAAGAGATACCGCGGCCCCGGAATCTAAAGGCAAAAAGACGGAATATGGGTGGGTTTTAGTCAGTACAAGTCTGACACCCCCGCTCCGCCCAGAGTGGTAGTTATTTCACGATTTTCCATTCGCAAAAGGCATAAGAGTTGCGTCAAATACGTGTGGTTACCGGGATTTCTTCGGGCAAGTACCATCGTTTTGCAAATCACAACGTGTATCAAGGTATTGGGCCTGTTTCAGAGCGAAACCAACGCCATTGCCAGTTGCATGCGCTGGCCGACAGTTTCGTTACGATTATAAAGAACAGCGTACATTGAACAATGAACACGAAAGCAAGAGTACCTATCACAGCTAGACCGGCCCACTCTAACGCTAAAATATACCTTAACATTTTTTTACACTGGACTGGACTTGCTTGGGGTTGGGCCCCAACGTAGTTTGGAAAACAAAAGTCGATGAGATGAAGACTTATAGATCTAATATTTTGAAACCCCTTTTTTCAGCTCTCTCGAACATCAACTATATTATTATAAATGCGAATGTTGTGTTGATGGATGTATGGATGTTTGTTACTCTTTCACGTCAAAACGGCTGAACCGATCTCGATGAAATTTAGCACAGAGTTAGATTATAGAATAACACATAGGGTACTTTTTTCGACCATCACGCGGGCGAAACCGCGGGTGCCAGCTAATCAGCAATAAGCGGTAACATCGGCATACTTTTTCGTTTGCTAAATCATCAAATAACTTCTCCCGCACTGGTAGGAGCCGGGGGAGTATCTGACTCAGTAGCTTTGGCTGTGCAAAATGTTATGCCAACATACTCGATAGCTAAACATTTGAACATAATTTTATCGAAACTGTGGGTGTCCAGTGCAGATATAAATCTTGCCTGGGGTTGTTGACTTGTTGTGGTTGTGGCAGTTTTTATGGCTAACGTCTAGAGGTTAGTGAACTTATAAAACCGAAGACTGATTGGAGCCTCGTTGTTTTCAACATGGTGTGTTGGCAGAGTAACATTTAATGAGGAACTTCTTACACATCAGCTTTTCATCGTAGTAGACTGTTGGCAGTCGTTGCGGGTAGTTAGAAGTCGATAGTCTGAGTACTAGTATTTCGAAGGCATATCGCATTCCCTAGGAACTGGGCTGTGGAACCCAGGTTGGCAGTCACTCCACGTAAAATACTGATCGGACCTTAAAATAATACTGAGTTTAAAAAAAGGGAACTATATTTTTTGTCACCAAAATTTATATTTGTCATCAAGTTGTATCACCTAATAAATAGATCTATCGCCACGAAATATTTTCGTTCTCAGATAAACAAAGAGTGTTCCCAGGTATGAATTACCAAATTATTGTTAATATAATGTGTTAAATATGAGATGGATTACCAATAAAATTGTAGTGCATTACATGAATATAAACTTCGTTCTTATAATAATAGTTTTATTACTTAAATAATAGCTTGGTGCTCAGAATGGTAGATCTGTCACCAAATAAATCGATCGCTTGGCGCAGATGGCAGAAATTGCTAGGTTAGGTTAAAACTGTGACCTCCTACGCTGCCAGAATCGACTTGCATTGATAGAAAAAAGAGATATAATTATATAGTTTATTGGTGATCTCTTTCAATTAGTTTGCTTAAATGCTTATTAGGACAAACCTATTATAATATATACAAAAACAATTATTTTTTATATTTATTGGTACTAGACCCTATATCTCCATGATTTTCGGTAATTTATTGTGGAATTGATTTTATATTGTTTGGTGACTACATTTTGGTGACAAATCTACTATTTTGAGGGCAAACCCTATTATTTAAGAAACACAAAATGAATTAAATTGGTGACAGCTTAAATCATACCCTTAAAAAAATATAAGCTGAAAGTTGAAGACGGTAAACTGGGTGTTCAGGACAAGGAACTGTCTATGCTGATGAGTTATTAGTCGAGCTATACGATAAGTAACAAATGATTGCACTAACTTGACAGGTCCAACTTTTTCACATGTTTTTTCTTATTCAAGTACCAATAACTTTACTTTAAATACCTCCCCGACCCCCGCATCAATGCTTCCATCAGCACAGTGTTTAAAATGCTTACATTGCTTTTTATCGTCAAACGTAATTTTTTACTTTAAAAAATAAAAGTAGAGTCTAGTAATAATTGAGGTTTACTTTGCAAGTAGATTTTTACAAACACTTGGCCAGTGTTTCGTACCCGACTACTCTGAGAAGAAACAGCCGAAACAAACTCAGAGTATCTTATCTCATAGTCTCTTTTAAGGTCCAAACAAAAATCTTGGTCAAATTACTTAAGGAATTGAGGACCATGCAGATAGTGTCTGAAATGATCTTTTAAAGAAAGCACCACACAGATTGAGTGGACCTGTCCAATCAGTGCAAGCATTTGACAGTTATCGTGTAGCTCGACTCATAACTCAAGGAGCTCAACGACACGACGAGCAATACCGAAAAAAAGGACATTTGTGTAGGTCCCATATAGTACTCAAACTGCCAGACAATCGTCAAAAACAAAGTAAATAAAAGTAATAATCCACATGGTCCTCACATCCTTACTATCCTTACTAATGTTATAAAAGCGAAAGTGAGTTTGTTTGTTTGTTACCTCTTCACGCTTTAATGGCTAAACCGATTTTTTTTAAAAAGTGGGATGTGAGGGAGAAAGAGGGAAGAAAAGGGAAAACTTAGCGTTGCTATTACAAATCAATAAGGCGCAAGGGGAACTGTGTTACCCCGAATTTAACGGGAGCGAAGCCGCGGGCAAAAGCTAGTTTACAATAAACAAATGAAAAACTAGAAAATATTAACAATATTAAATTAATGAGATCATAATCAAATCATAAAATGTCACAAAACAAAAATAATAAAATACACAATATATTTGTGTAGGTCGCTAATAGTACTCAAATTGCCAATGAAAGCTGTAACGTGTCAAGCGCGAGTCAGTAATATCCAGCTGTAATACAGTAAATACTGGCATGCAAATATTCGTCGGTGGCCATTAAATATTACAGTTTATTTTGGCAGCCCCGTTTACATTGGCGCCACACTTTGCTTTGTTGTGGAAATGTGAACGGAGATAGCAGTTCTGTTTCATTTCGTGGGTGGTCTGCTGTGAAAACTGTTTTAATAATTTATTTGGTTGCAATGGAAAGTTCTCTCATCATGTGACCAGCCTTTTGTACCTTCCGCAGGGATAGCCAGACTTATCCTTGTTCCTTCTATTGCTCTTTATGTTCCAGGCCCACGGTATTTCTTTCGAACAATTACCAACCCCGACAGTCGGTGGCCCTAGCAGGCCCCTCTGAGCCTTACCTACCTTGGATGCGGGATGTTCGAAAGAGATACGCGAGTCCAACTCGCAATGATCCGGCTTTCCTTCATTCCTAAAACAACTCATCCATCTTTTGTTTGGTCTTCCTCTCCAACCTTCAATATTTATATTTTGATCGCACGGTTGGCGCAGTGGCTGAACGATCGACTGCTGCGCTGCGTGACGCGAGTTCGATCCCCGCACGGAACAAATATTTGTATGAAGTACAGGTAGTTGTTCCGCCCAGAGCGGTAGAAGTTATTATTTTGATGATTTACCACCCGCAAAAAAAATGGTAGGTAAGGTCTTTTTTTAAGGGCATGTCAGACTTGTACTGACTAAAACCCACCCATGTTCCTTCTATTGCCCTTTACGTTCCGAAACCGCGGTATCTCTTTCGAACAACCCGCAGTAGGTAAGGCCTTGTACAGTACCTTCGATGGCACACCCTATTCTTTCTCAGCCACCCCACAAACGACTATCACCAGACAGCGACTGTAAATAATTAATAGCCTGCAAATGCCACACGGTACTGGTTCTCACGGTTTTATTAAATTACCGTGGAAATAGAAAATTAAATGCATTTCATCAGGGGCCTAAGTCTGCTATTTCAATAGTGTCAGAATGGTCGATCACTGATCGCATAATGGTTGATTTTGACAAGTTTAGTATGTAGCAGATTACCAAAATTAACAAAATCAACCATTATGCGATCAGTGATCGACCATTCTGACACTATTGTAATAGCAGACTTAGGCCCCTGGTGTTCTGTCCTTAGATTAAAATAAAGTTTTGACGTGATAACGTCTTTAAAATCGTTTTAGTCGGGTGACATGTTCAGAAACTTGTGTCACACCAAAACCTCACAAGCGACATTTCATAAAGATGGTAGCGCCATCTGTTACTTGGCTCGAAAAAGAAAACTTTAAATTAATACTTAATTTCATTTTAGATGTCACTACTGGTGATAACTTATATCACCAATAAGACGTTATCACGTAAACATCTCGATCGTAAACCTACTTTACAAACCACCAATTTTTTTAGAGTATTCCGAACCTCAAAAGACTTATAGACTCACTATGTTGTCCGTCTGTCTGCTTGACAGTCAGTCAAGGCCCTTTATCTCGGGAACGCGTGGAGGTTTAAGGCCTATTCAGACTTAAGCGGTATTCGCTGCCGCTGTGGGTAGAGGTACATACCGCGCGGGTTTCGCTCAGGTATTTAGTATCAAGTACCGCGGCTAGAGCGACCTGAGCGATATTCGCTGCCGCTGTGGGTAGAGGTACATACCACGCGGGTTTCGCTCAGGTATTTAGTATCAAGTACCGCGGCTAGAGCGACCTGAGCGATATTCGCTGCCGCTGTGGGTAGAGGTACATACCACGCGGGTTTCGCTTAGGTATTTAGTATCAAGTACCGCGGCTAGAGCGACCTGAGCGATATTCGCTGCCGCAGGCGGTAGCGAATACCGCATAGGTCTGAATAGTTACCGCGCGTTATTCTACCCACAAGGATAGCGAAATCCGCTTTGGTGTGAACAGTAATATTACCGCATACCCACTGGGTTTTCTCTGCCGCAGACGGTAGCGAATACCGCATAGGTCTGAATAGCTACCGCGCGTTATTCTACCCACAAGGATAGTGAAATCCGCTTTGGTGTGAACAGTAATATTACCGCATACCCACTGGGTTTTCTCTGACGCAGACGGTAGCGAATACCGCTTAGGTCTGAATAGGCCTGTAGAGTTGGAATTAAACTATCCTACCTATTACTATATCCTACTTCCTATCCTACGAATATTATAAACGCGAATGTTTGTGAGGATGTATGGATGTTTGTTACTCTTTCACGCAAAAACTACTGAATGGATTTGAATGGACTGTGAAAAAAACAACCCTTTAAGTCTACGCAGTCAAAAGATATAGGGGTTTAGGTCGTAAGTTTGTCCATACAAACTTGCGCCCTGAACCTATATCTTTGTGTGTGTTTGTTTGTATGGAACCTTTGGTGCGCCAGTATTTTTCAACTTAAACTTACATTTCCTTTACAGCATTTTCATTAAATAATGAGTACCTACAGCAACGATTCCTCCAGTGGTTACTTCGTAAAGTATAGACTTTAGGCACGGATTCTCTTCAAGGTGAGATCGTCATGCATTCTTAAAACAACCTAGCTTTGTTACGGTAGACTAATAATTCAGTCTAGTCCCTGGTGTACAAGGAATAAGAATAGATCGCTTTTAAACAAGGTAAGGAACAGACGAACTTTGGGATCGATTTATTGCCTTCTGTTTGCTATTAGGGATCAAGGTTTTTATGAAAATGGATGGCAAATAAGCTGGTGACTAACCTGGAGAAAAACGCCACATTTACAAGACCAGAAAAGGTGCGTTAAAATAAATAAAAAACTTGAGAGGTGTCAATGGACACCCGGATGGAACGAAGTCATTATTTATTATGTACAAAAAACCTGTTTACACTCGACAAAAATAATCATCGCGACACCACACTGTTCAATGCGAAATATAAAGTCGAAACGAAAATAACTGGCTTGCTTTCTATGAGAGAGAGAGAGAGACAGACAGAGAAACACGCGCACGCCGCATGGCTTACAACTATAGTAAAAAGTGTCATTTCAACTTTTGGTCTTATTTTTTTTCGTCTAACCCCCTTTCGCAACGCGCGTTAAAGAACTTCGTTCCAAAAATTAAAATTGTTTTATTACAATGTCCATTTGGTTAGTACAACACAACTTATAAAAAATAATGTTAGCATTTAAATCTATCAGAAAAACAATGATAAATTATACGCCACACTTGCATGTAGGCGTATTCAATGTCCCAGTATGGGGCTGTCCCACCTGTCCGCTATAGTGCGTAGGATGCTGTTGGGGCTGCCGCGTTCCCTACGCATGATGGAGGCTAAAAATATACACAATGTGTCCAGTCATTGACTAGCGATATTCTAGACACTTTAAATGTAAAGAGTGTTTTAATATAATATTATTAGGTTCATTTATTTGTTTTTCTTACATATAATTACATTTTTAAATATTTCTTAATAAAAAAAAACATTTAAAAATATAAAAATCCTTACTAATATTATAAAAGCGAAAGTGAGTTTGTTTGTTTGTTTATTTGTTTGTTACCTCTTCACGCTTTAATGGCTAAACCGAATTTGATGAATTTTGGTACAGAGATAGTTGGGAACCAGGAGACGGACATAGGCTAATTTTTATTTAAAAAAAGTGGAATATGAGGGAGAAGGAGGGAAGAAAAAGGAAAACTTAGCGTTGCTATTACAAATCAATCAGGCGCAAGAGCAAAAACTGCAGGTACTGTGTTATACCGAATTTAACGCGAGCGAAGCCGCGGGCGAAAGCTAGTAGTAATATATTATTACGATACACACTTGGGTCTAATTCACTTCCCCGCTTTTTGGCAGCCATTTTGAGATATTCTCTTTGCGTGTACAAAAAATAATCATATCTCTCAGTTTTGGTCTTACTGAGACGAAAATAGGTTTACTCAGAGGGCAACAATATATCTTTATATATATAATTCTTCTGTGAGTGTGTATGTCACTGAACTTCTCTCAAACGACTGGACCGATTATGATGAAATTTTTCGTGTGTGTTCAAGGGGATCTGGGAATGGTTTAGATTCACAATTTTGTCCGCTGGACAATGTTTTTTTAATTAATTTTTAATTTATTAGTAGTTGTTGATTTTGGAATGTTTTACATTGGATCCGACAGACGGCGCTACCATCGCAGTGTCAAATTAGACAGCTTATTAGCTTATTAAAAAGTTTGAAATTTTCAAATTAAAGACGTGTAGACAGGACAACGTCTGTCGGGTCCGCTAGTATTTATATATATATTTTTAAAGAAACGTTGCCCCACACTAGGATTTCTTCTGTATCGTGGGTGTGTTTACAAACATTTAGACTCACATACACAATCAGCCAGACCCGAAACAACTATCTGAAGGTCATACAAATATTTGTTCCGTGCGGGAATCGATCCCGCCGACTGCCCCCCCGACGCAGCAGTCGATCGCTCAGCCACTGCGCCAACCGTGTCGTCAAAATATTGCCTATCGTTTAAATTAAGACATAATTTCTTAATTTAAACGACAGACAATATTGTTATATTTAATCAAAAGCTTACATTTTCGTAACTTCAAAAACAATCAACGAAACTTTCGTTAACTTTTTTGTGAAAAAAAAAAGATTTTTTCAAATCGGACGTCTCAGTAAAAAGTAATGCGTGGTCATACATAAAAAAAATATACAGGTCGAATTGAGAACCTCCTTTTTTTCTTCAAAAAAAAACTACCATTTTTTAAATGGTAGTTTTTTTTTAAATCAATATATTTGAGTACTAGAACGTTTGTTATATAAGTACATAGAATATCACTAGTCCGTGACCGGGCACATTGTATAATAAAGCTGAAGTGCCTTTAATTGCACCAGTCTTACCGGTGTACGCAACGACAAAACAACTCTGCTATTTTTCAGATGGGATAACTTCAAATAACTCCTGCCGCTTCGGGCAGAGTGGAAGGCAGTGTCAGACTTGTACTGACTAAAGCCCATCCATCGCCCTTTGTGTTCCGCGGCCGCTGTATCTCTTTCGAACACCCGCAGCGACGTTTATTGCGGGCAGAAATAGGTTATCTCGCGTCCAGCTCTGGTTCAGTCCATGGTCTGGAGCGAGAGGGAATGGGAAGCGGTCACCTCCTTCTGCGAAGCAGTCATGCTAGCGGAGGTGGCCGGGCGTTTGATGGAGAGAACCTCAAACCAACCCAGTCGCCGCGGGAGACGCCCCGGAAGTCTGGCGCCGCGAGAGAGAGAGAGAGAGATGTCAGCAAAGCAGAGAGGCCGCGGCCCCAGAAAGTAAAGGGCAAAAGAAGGAACATGGGTGGGTTTTCCGCCCAGAGCGGGGGAAGTTATTTGATGATTTCCCAACCGCAAAAAAGGGCAGAAATAGGTATGCTTATGTGGGTAAATGAACGGACGGTGAGCTACCCATTGCTCACCGTCTCGCGGCACCCGATGCCCGGAGCGTCTCTTTGGTTGGTTCGAGGTTAATTCAAAAGTGTCTCGAGCGGTCTAATTGAAATAGATGCTTAGAGTTTGAAGTTTATCTTTTAAAACGCAATAGTGACGCTGTTTAGCTGCAGAAATCAACGTGGTCGTGGATACAATAATAACTTCTCGTTCATCATCATTTTCCTGCCCTTGTCCCATTCTATTTGGGGTCGGCGCAACACGTTTTCTTCTTCCATTCTCCCCTATCAGACGTCACGGTATCATTTACTCCTTTCTCCTTCATATCATTCGTTACAAAGTAAAATTTGTTTAAGAAAGGAATATTATTGTAGAATATTTGATCTATTAAGGCGCTGTACAAAGCAAACACTTCGTAAAACGTATTTTCGTCGCAAAGTTAACCGTATCTGTACATGCCGCTAGCCAAAAAAAAATACCGTGTATAGTTCAATACATGAAGTAATGATTTAAACAAAATCTGTTTACAAAAGTGGTAGTACTACGAAAAAAAATTTTTAAAAAGACCACGGAAAAAATTTTTTCGTCTCGAAATTTTTAAATTTTTTCAGCGACAACCATCATATTTTTTATATCTATAACAAAGGAAATGTTATAGACTAAAGAGATATCTAAAAATTTTCAAACACGGAACTGTATTTTTTTTATATTCAATAAAAACTGCAAAATGACCTACATTTTCGCGGACATGATTTTCAAATAAAATCAAACAATGAAATATTTTCGACCTTATTTCCATTTTTTCGATGCAATACTGTCGTGTACTTGTGTCAGACCATGCCCAGTATGCAGCTAGCCTCACTTCCGCGAATACCTAAAGATTAGCTTGTTACCGCGCCTTAAGGATAAAATAAAACACATTTGCGAAAAAAATACGGTTTTAATATTTTTTGGTAACTCGATTTTTTTGGAAGTTGCTTTTTTAGGCGGTCTTTTTGAATGGCGGTTTTTTTTTTTTACCGGAATTAGCTAAATACCAGTACTTTAAACACGTACGACTGCCTGTCTGGCCAACAGTTTGAGAGTGCAACAAAACATATTCTCCAACCTACCCGTTTCCCTGGAACAGCCGGGGATCTTCCAGCCTTTAAGGGCTGCTTAAATATGCCATGAAGTTAAACGCTACTTAATCACCCTCAAACTTCATAACTGCTCTCGAGGGAGGTGTCAGGCATCTTCTAATAATTATGAAGAGATGAAGACGGTTGATTGAAACTGATTTGGTTTTATGCATTACTTGCATTTATGCTTGTATAGTATGGTTGTAGTCCAACGAGATCGCACTACCGTGGGATGAAAGTTGTACTCTTTGGGCTATGTGTTAATTCAGGTTATAAACCATCTTTATGTCAAGTTTCATTCATAAAAGAGTTCTTAATTAATCAAATCCATACGTCAAATGTGTCAAACTCGAAAATGTTCGGAATCATTTTTTTTAATGAAACTCGCCCCAGTGTCCACTCTGTAAGTATTTTAAATGTCTATGGTTTATATCTACGATCTAATAAACGACATTACCCGCAAAAGTTGGGAGACGCCATAATGTCTGGCAAAACACGTTAAGACTGTCGCCGATCCCGATAGCCACGGGCATACACATATGACTTGAACCTTATATCAACGAGAATAAAAGTCACTTTACAGCAAACCAAGAGGTAAAAATATCATTGAAAGGATTGTATTCAGAAAAAAGTCTTAATGACAAACCAGAGAGGCATTTTTTTTTGCGAAAACAAGGCGAAAACTATGATAATGATAAAGAAGTTATTCAAATGTTTTCGGGATGAGACGAAGAATATTTATTTTTAACCGACGAAAAAAAGGAGGTTCTCAATTCGACCTGTATATATTTTTTTTATGTATGACCACGCACGATTTAAAAAATCTTTTTTTTATTGACTAGCTTTTGCCCACGGTTTCCCTCGCGTTAAATTCGGGGTAACACGGTTCCCCTTTCCTGATTTGCAGGTACCTGCTACCTGTACTTTTTGCCCTTGCGTCTTATTTATAATAATAGCAAAGCTATGTTTTCCATTTTCTCCATCATTTCCCACTTAAAAAAATAGCCTATGTCCGTCTCCAGGGTCCCAACTATCTCTGTACCAAAATTCATCAAAATCGGTTTAGCTATTAAGGCGTGAAGACGTAACAAACTCACTTTCGCTTTTATAATATTAGTAAGGATATGCCTTCTAGTTACAGAGATATTTTGAATCACAGCAGGTTCCTACCAATATTTTATTTTTTTTTAATTTAAGTTTTTTATGTCTAAACTTTACTTCAAATACCCCCACGACCCCCGTACTAATCTATGCATCTATCAACATTTGTTTTGAGTGCGTATTTAAACATTGAGTTAAAACATAAAACGTGGATTTTCACCCCAAAAAAAGTTGTTTTCCAGCATTATTTGTTTGTACAGAATGCCTGTTAATTAATTGACGAATTCGTGAAGGGTTTATACTCTGTATAGTGAGAACCTAGGAGGTGACCACGTTAATTGCGTCGTCAGTTGAAATTGTCATTTATCTAGGTCCTATTTTTACTTATACTTAGTTCTCTTTACCTATACATATTACTTCGTTTAAAAATATAACTTCAACTTCAACTCTTTATTAATGGCTTTTGTGGACGAGAGATTCCACAATTTTGCCAATATCACGTGTAAACTGTTAATAAACTATCAAATGCTGGAGATTATTTAGCAAGTAATAAAAGTAATTTAAGAAATAAAGCAACAGTTTAAAAAACAGCAATGTATTTATTTTGTTTTCAGTTTTACCGCCATTATCCTAGTATTCTCTAGCTTTATCTATGGTTATCATCCAGGGGTGCAAACATTAAAAATATAGACTTTATCCCTCCGTGGTAATTTTTGGTAGCTGCGTAAATATGATTCTGTAAGTTTTATAGATCAAGGACTATTCAATTTGCCATAATTATTGTTCATATTCAAGCCTTAAGTACTTATTAATAAAAAGCACGAAAAAGAAAATAAAGATATCCACTTAAAAAATGGCATTAACAAATGCAACAGTTTCAACTACACACATATTATTAAAAAATAAAAACAAATTTAAATTTAAGCTCTGAAAAAAAAAACATAAAATGTTACAGAGCAGTCGTATTCAGCCTTACGATCCTTTATTTTATAAATATCATTACGATTTAGTTTTTTTTTTTTTAAAAAAGCCGAAACAAATACTTACATAAACAGTGACAGGCAAACGCTCGCCGAACATCACAAACGTTTAAATAAAATAAAATGACACACTGACAGAAAGAAAGTCGGGAAAAATATTACAGTCGTCCCCTTTATGTCCCTCTCACACGCGTCTCAATTCAGCATAGCGAATAAAATAACATTACTAACAAAAAACACTAGATTCACATATTTAATCCAAAATTTTTATACATGTTAAATATATTTAACGGTGTATTTTTTACCGCGGTAATATTTTGTGCGTTTATCGGTAAAAAATAGCGACGTTTTCACTGCGCTGACGTGTGGCGCGGCCCGGGAACGGGCGGGTACTGGCGATTCGGGTTGCCCTATTTCAAAATTGTTGTACTGTTTATACCTCGGGTATTGACTAGGTGTTTAACAATAGTAAGGGCAGAAGATGAAATGGGGAGAATAAGATTTTGTTTGTCGATTTCTAGTATGGAATATAATAGTCGATCTGTAATATTCATAGATCGTTATTATGTTTTTAAGAGTACCTATATCTTTTAGTTGGTATTAAAATAGGAAATGTAGTCTTTTGTTTCGTTCAAGTCTAATAATTATAATGTTTCTTTGAAGAAAGCTCGAAGCTCTCCTTAAGCGGTTGGATCAAGGGCCTGATTCAGAAGCTAGTATTTCTCGGTATAACCCGCATTGTGAGGAGGCTCCTGCCTCTGGAGCCCTAACCACCAGTAGCTTGTTTGGGCCCTGCTCCCAATACCGGGGGAAGCATAGGTATATATTTTTATTGTTTTTTAAATATTTTTTTAAGAAATATAAATGTAATAAGAAAAGTGAATAAATAAATAATAATTTTTTTTATTCATAAAAATTGTACATTATTTTACAAATTAAGTGCTACACAAAAGTATTACACAGCCCGTATTTCAGCCTTCAACGCCAATGTCCCTGAGTAATGGCTACGACATAATTAATATTGCGTTGAAAATAAAAACACTGTGCCAAAACATTTAGTTTCAGTTGTAATAAACTTTAGGCTAACCCTAACTTAACGTGTTGATCGAAAAAAATATCTTCCCCTCCTCTTTTCTTCCCTCTATCTCCCCCTGTTCTCACTTTTTTTTAGCTTATGTCCATCAACAGGGTCCCATCTATCTCTGTACCAAAATTCATCAAAATCGGGTTAGCCATTTAGGCGTGAAGACGTAACAAACAAACTCCTTACCTTATCATCCAATCTTCCATTTCTATCACAGCATTCACAGCATAACGCTGGAATTCTATAGGATTAAACAGAGGTGTACCTAGTAGTAGAACAATATTTCGCCAGTTACGTTTATGTCCCAAGTACTATTACATACTGTATATTGGCGTGAGCTTATCCTTACTAATATTATAAAAGCGAAAGTGAGTTTGTTTGTTTGTTTGTTACCTCTTCACGCTTTAATGGCTAAACCGATTGTGATGAATTTTGGTACAGAGATAGTTGGGAACCAGGAGACGGACATAGGCTAACTTTTTTGAAAAAAAAGTGGGATGTGAGGGAGAAAGAGGGAAGAAAAGGGAAAATTCAGCATTGCTATTACAAATCAATAAGGCGCAAGGGGAACTGTGTTACCCCGAATTTAACGCGAGCGAAGCCGCGGGCAAAAGCTAGTTTTCAATAAAATATAGATATCGTCCTCGTTTAAGTATTTTTATTCTGTACTTCTATGTCATCATCATCTGCATAGCCTTTTCCCAACTATGTTGGGGTCGGCTTCCAGTCTTACCGGATGCAGCTGAATATCAGTATTTTACATGGAGCGACTGCCCAAGACTGACATCTGTCTATCTGTAACGACTGTCAAAGATCTACTTGCAAATGACAGCCGGGACCAACAGCTTAACGGTCCGTGTCTCGGAAAGCACCCGATAATGGGTAATGGGTGATCACCCATCCACAGACCAACCTAGGCAATTGCGGCTTAACCTAAAGATCGACCCGAGTGGCTGCTATTATTTAGCCACGAGCTCCTCCTCTTCTTGTTCTGTATTCTGTACTTCTATGTAATGTTTTAAATTTGAATTCTATTCTCACGTATATTTGATAAGCAAGCGCGAGCCCTGGATGTCAAAGATACAAATTGAGGTAAAATGAGTGGCTTTCCGTGAAGGCCACACGCATGCATGTATCTTCTGGCGTTCAAAAAATTAAACTTTCCCGGTTTCAAGGGGAAAATGTTGAGTATGGCAACACGTGGGAAACTCTGCGCCGCCATTAACGTTATCGATGTCCCACAGATAATAGCTCGGGTCGGGGATGGAAAACGTTTCGTTGTTGCCCCGAAGAAATCGTATTTAATAAAGACATGAGGGGTTTTTGAATTGTTTATACCTGTTGACTCTACTCTCTTGAGCGTCAAATATTGGCCACACAGCTAGGCTGAAATTATCAAATCCAAATAATATAAGTTTTTTTATGCACACACAAACTCCATGACATGACATTACATTAAGGTGAAAGCTCCAACCTACCCGCGAAATTCAAATTTTCTTACGTTTTTTGCAATTTTCAGGCCAGTGCTAGGTTGTATGTTCATTAAAATATTATTCGCGGCTGTAAGACGTATGTAGTTATAGAATTATAATCATCAAAATCATCAATACAACGCTCTAAGTTCATAAAGCTGTAGGAAAGACTTTTTCTGTTTTTTTTTTGTTCCTACGCCTTTATGAACTTGGAGGGTTGTATTGGTGATTTTGATGATTATAATTCTATAACTACATACGTCTTACAGCCGCGAATAATATTTTAATGAACATACAACCTAGCACTGGCCTGAAAATTGCAAAAAACGTAAGAAAATTTGAATTTCGCGGGTAGGTTGGAGCTTTCACCTTAAGACAGAAGAGGACAAACGTACTGCTTATTTCAATAGAAATTTCTTCCAGCAGACTTGCGAGAGGAAAGTCGGATGTATGAAAGTCGAATGTGGAGAAGACAAAACTTTTAAATTATCAATCATAACATAAACATACCTACATACAAATTTACTGATATAGTAGGTACCAAATTTATACCAAAAATATAAAGTAGGTAACTGCTACAGATGTAATTCACTCTTGAACTGTACCTACCATCTTTAGAAGTAAAAGTAAACGCTAACCTAGATGAAAGTGGAGATAAACTACTCATGCTGTTTCTGCTCCATTATCATTTTCCTGTTCTTGTCCCGTTCTATTTGGGGTCGGCTCAACACCTTTTCTCTTCCAATTCCAATGTTTATACCATACGTCACGGCATCATTTACTCTTTTCTCCTTCATACCATTCGTTACACAATCCATCCCTCTTCTCTTTGGCCTTACTCTCCCTCTACATTTATCAACATTCATTTATTAATCACTTTTTTAGTCACATGCACTTCGTCCCTCCTCATTACATACGATTCCCTTTTCAATTTTTCTGTAACAGGCGCAACTTTCAAACTTCCGTTCCAAATTCAAAATCTTGTTCCTGCTTCATTTTCTTGATGTTTGTCTTTTTTTGGCATCTCGCAAGTCAACCTATGAGGTTGTTAGCTGTTCTGTTAACTTGAGGCATCCAGCCGGGGAAAAAACTTAAAAACTAAGCGACAGCCGGCTTCCGGTGTTCCCAATTTTTTTTTAAAACGGTTGTCAGAGTACAGATGCTAGAGGTGGAATCTCTATATTTCCTTACAAACCCAGCATGTCACAGGTACTCAAGCCACAGTTTACACGATACAAAAGACGCATTGCAGCATTTGCAGCTGACGGCTTGTATTGGTAATCTGTGTTTATCGGCCTACCTCTGCTTAGACAGGCGCCACCTGTATGGGCCCAAAAACTATCCTATCTTTCAAGCTGAAACAGACCATAGACATTCACAAATCATTGACACATTCACACTCACATCACTGTTTGGTGGTTTCTAGACACTGTGGCACATGATTTTTTATCCTATCCTATTCTATATTAATGCGAATGTTTGTGAGGATGGATGTATCAAACTCAAAGCATTTATTTCAATTAGACCATTACAGGCACTTTTGAATGTCATAAAAACAAGAACAAAAAATGATGCTGCTACAGTCCCGGTCACAAGGCATAATAACTTGTGAAAGTACTGTAGTTGCTTATTCCAAAGCGTTGATCTCTATGGAGAAGAATGGGCAAGAAACTCCATGGACACTCTTTTAAATTATAATATTTTTACAAAATCGTATTTACATCATTCGTGTTGAGATTATACAAATATGTGAGAACGATGTAGAAAGACGTGCACAGTAAGAGCGTCCAGAGTAAATAAAAAGCAAAATTCAATTTAAAATCTAAATAAGTTAAAAAATGACCGTGGTAGTTAAAAAATGACCAGTCCCAACTGACAGCGCCCGTTCACGAACATGACGTATGGATCAGCCCCATTCAGCTCGACCATTTTGAAGGGAGCTAAATGACCCGACACACCCGCCACTATCAGCGAGACATTTAAGTGAGCATGACACTATTAACCACCAGGGCTTCGTCAAGTCAATGATAATACATAGCACTCACATATGGGCTTAATAATTATACAATACTAGAGAATTGATTCTATACATTGCAAAGATAGTCTTACAATCTTCTGCAGCTTCCACTATAGCTTCGGATACTTATCAATGAGTTTACCCCTATGCTTGAGGAGCAGGACCAGCATTGAGCCAAGCATTTTTATCATCAATATAATCCCCCAACTTATAATATGCTTGCCTACATAGTGTGCGTTTAATACAAGATTTAAATTTCGTTTCATTCAGTTGAAGAATGTGGGGAGGTATTTTATTGTAGCATTTCAAACAGTACCCCATGAAAGATGAGTCTACTTTAGCTAACCTGAAACCCGGCTGAACCAATTGGTCCCTGTTTCTAGTATTATACTTGTGTCTATCACCTCGTTTACCAAATAGATGCAAATTTTTTCTGACGTACATGATGTTTTCATAGATATTTTGACAAGGTACTGTCATGATGTTAATTTCCTTAAACTGTTCTCTTAGAGAATCTCGCCTACGTAGATTATAAATGGCTCTAATGGCTCTTTTCTGCAGAATAAATACAGACTCGATGTCTGCAGCCCGTCCCCAAAGTAAAATACCGTATGACATTATACTATGAAAATAACTAAAATAGACTAGCCTCGCGGTATCTACATCAGTAAACTGACGGATTTTTCTGACAGCATATGCTGCTGAACTAAGCCGTCCTGCAAGAGATGTTATATGCGGACCCCATTGTAGCCTTGAATCGAGCGTTATCCCCAGGAAAACAGTTTTATTGACGAATTCTAGTTTCTCTTGATTCAATACTATGTCACAATCACTACTTTTGACGTTTGGCAGAGCAAATCTTATGCACTTCGTTTTTTTCCCATTTAATACCAAATTATTGGCGGTGAACCAATCATTTACCTGTAATAGGGCGTTATTTAAGTCGTCTAGATTTGTGGCACGTCTATTTATCTTAAATATTAAAGAAGTATCGTCAGCAAACAACACCATTTGTGGTTGGTTTTTAAATAAATGGGGTAGATCATTAATATATACTAAAAAGAGGAAGGGACCTAATATCGATCCTTGTGGTACACCCATCTTTACATTGAAACCCATTGAATTGACACCATTTATTTGCACTTGCTGCTGTCTATCATTTAAATATGATTTTACTAAACTAAGCGCAAGTTTTCCTAGGCCGTAATGTTCAAGTTTCAAGAGTAGGGTTTCGTGGCTAACACAATCAAACGCTTTTGAACGGTCACAAAAAATTCCTATGGCATCCTGTGCCTCTTCCCACGCAGTAAATATGTGTTTTAACAAGGTAACACCAGCGTCAGTCGTACAACGTCCTTTGGTGAAACCATACTGTTTTTCATGTAAGATCTTATTGGTGTTAAAGTGGTTGAGCATTTGATTAAGCATTACCTTTTCAAACACCTTGCAAAACGGATACGGGTCTATAGTTATTGGTGTCTTTACTATCCCCAGATTTGAAAAGGGGTATGACTTTACTGTATTTCATAAGGTCCGGAAAAACTCCTTGGTCCACACACAAATTGAATATTATGGCTAAGTACGTATGGATGTTTGTTACTCTTTCACGTCAGAACGGCTGAAAGGATCTTGATGAAATTTTGCACAGAGGTAGATTATAGTCTGGAACAACACATAGGGTACTTATACTTTTTTTTCGATCATCACGCGGGCGAAACCACGGCTCCAGCTAGTTTTTTAAATATTAAGATTACTACTGTTTCTTCGGCGCCAGGCGCGGTGATACCGTGCCAATGCTGCATTTTTTGTATGGATGGGAAATAACTAAAACCTATCCATGTTCTTTCTTCTGCTCTTTTTGTTCTGGGGCCGCGGTATCTCTTTCGAATAACCACGGCAGGCAGTATTCCTGGCTGGACCCTCTGCTTTGCTAACATCTCTTTGAGGCGCGCCGTCAACACGGCGCCAGTTAGTGTTTGTTTAGAATTTAGATACTCTATATATAGATCGTATCTTTATATTATACTAGTTTTTGCCCGCGGCTTCGCGTTAAATTCAGGGTAACACAGTTCCCCTTTCCCAATTTGCAGGTACTTGCTACCTGTAGTTTTTGCCCTTGCGCCTTAAGATATTGTAATAGCAAAGCTAAGTTTTCCCTTTTCTCCCTCATTTCTCACTTTTTCTAAAAAATAATAGTCTATGTCCGTCTCCACGGGTCCCAACTATCTATATCTCTATCGGTTTAGCCATTTAGGCGTGAAGACGTAACTAACAAACAAACTCACTTTCGCTTTTATAATATTAGTAAGGATTATTTTTACGCTGAAAAGTATATTTTGTTGAACGCTCTAATTTCAGGAACATCTGGGTGAACTGAAAAAAATCAGAGCGTCCTGCACATCCCTGCTCGTGCGGCCTATGGGTTGACTATACTGAAAGGGCTTACAATAACCTCCATGTCCAGTCCTATAATAACGCGTTCCGGGCGGTGGTGGGGCTGCCCAACTTCTGTAGCGCATCAGGCATGTTCGCGGAGCCGCGCACGGAGTGATTCCACAACACAATGCGCAAGAGGTTCGCGTCCCTGGTGTGGGCCAGCCCCAACGCCATTCTGGCAATGATTGCCGACAGGCTAGACTGTCATTTTATCCGACATGGTTATGCCAGACATGACGCTATTCCAATTTCCGTGAGTAAATTGTAATTGTTTGTGATTTGGTAAGACTGATTATGTAACTTATTAATTTTTAACTCGATTAAATTGACTGGTATTTATATGAAATTTGAATAATAATATCTTGGGACAACTCACACACGGCTATCTGATCCCAAGCTAAGCAGAGCTTGTGTTATGGTAACCAGACAACTGATATACATACTTATATAATTTATAAATATATACATATTATAGATAAATCACACCCAGACACAGAACAAACAATCATGCTCATCACACAAAGTTTGTCCTGGGTGGGAATCGAACCCACGACCTCAGCAGTCAGGGCCACTAACCACTAGACCAACAGGCCCGTCAAAATGTATGGATGTTTGTTACTCTTTCACCTCAAAACGGCAGAACGGATCTTGATGAAAGTTGGCACAGAGGTGGATTATAGTCTGGAATAACACATAGGATACTTTTTCGATATTACGCCGTTGAAGCCGTGAGCGCCAGCTAGTCAGAAATATTTGTGGAGGTTTAAAATAAACGCTTTTCAAATTAAATGAAAAAATAGAATTTATTATAAAATAATTTTAAGGAATGTAGCACACGATCCCATTCAGTGTCCGTCCTGGGGAAAAAAGGAATCATGTAATACCAACCTAAGAAAACATATGGCGCCCAGCATGGGACTTTTTTAATTTGAAAAGTAAGTACTAACAAAGCAATTAATATAAATAATAATGTTTATTTACATTTATTTAGCATATAATAATGTATACATAATAGTAACGATGGCATAAACTTGGTTGCAATTTACTGAAATAAAAAATTCGATTACTTTTGAAAAACCATGAATTCAAAAACAGCTCATTCTACTTTTATATGAAACAGTTTTTTTTTAATTACTAACGTCAATTATCGACTATTTGTCTTCTCATCTATTTATATATGTATAGAAGGTTGTCCACATAAGCCATAGAATTAAGCGTTCCTTTGCAGAAATCCATGACATCCCTGCATATTTTTGCGGGCGTAAAATCAGTGCTGCATCCTGCTTTCAGACCTAGATTTTTTTGCGAAATTAAAACTAATTATATTGCATAACATTTAATGGCTGTCCAGATGCAAATAAAAGTCATTTATTACATTAATACTTATATTTGACAAGGTGGTAAGAAAAATAGTAACATTATTATTAAAAATACCCAAACTTCAGCCCTTTTGGCTAAGCTAGGAAGATATTGAAGATATCTTTAGGGATAAAATTACATTAAGTATATTACAATTTTCTTTGCCTAGCGACGACAATCCAGTACGTTATAACTATTATATTTTTGTTGACTGAATTTCGGACGAATTCCCAAACACCACTCCACTTTAGGAAGACTCCATTTCGAAGAGTCTGCAAACTGCAGCCGCAAAGCCCTTTATTTACGACAGACCGCAGCTACACTACTGGTTTTTAAGTTACTCTAGAAAAGTGCTTTCGTAGATGGTGACATTGTCTACTGCTGCGGTCAATCTGTGACCACGGGCGGTTTACTATTGCCATTAATTCAATGCGAATTGCGTAGTGTTGCCGTTTTCATATACCTCCTTAAAAATCAGGCAACCAGCTTTGCCGCTTGCGTTGCGGTCGTCTTCGAAATCCATTCGTTAAAGTAAAGTTTAGTTTGGCAACTGGTCACGAGCGTAAATTCAGCGTTATTAACTCTGTGTAAAACGAGTCGCCGAAATTAAGTTTAATTCGGTTATTGACTTAGTCGACAAAAAATGAGGTTTGAATAGTTTGATCTGGCAATTCCTTTTTTCCTTTTCGCAAGTGTTTTTTTCGAAATAGAAATGACGCTTAAGGCCGTACCCTACGCAAATAACCTTGAGTATTCGCTTCCCTCTTTGCCGCGCAGGAGTGAGTGAGTGAGAGCAGGTAGTGAATAATGCCTATTTTTTGGAATAAAATCTATATAAAATTAAGTATTGGGTTTTTGGAAAAAATATTTCTACCAAAATGTTCATTATAGAATTGTGTATCCATTAGTGTCAGTAGCAAAATTAAACAATGTTTACTTTACGAGGAGATGCATTTTATTGATATTTTTTCTCATTTCTGGGGCTTTGTTGTAAGGAGATTTACTAAATAATGACTCAATAAAAATAAAAACTAAATCTACAATAATGGAATCAAGTTTATAAAGAAATTTAATGTATTTTTTTTGTTACTTAGTTCGTTTTAAATAACAAGTAGATAGCTCTAGAAAACTGTACAAAAACGGCTTGCGCGGCGTTTTGGTCGGGGTGGCGCCTTAATAAATTAGGCGTATTAATAAATAGCTGGCAGCAATACAAACAAATATTGATCAGACATAATCTTCCAAAGCGTCACGTTACAATAAAATTAGCTTTTGAAAGCTAGTTTGATTTTTTACTGATGGCGCCATCAGTACAGTTTTCATAGCTTGTTGAAACTTATACCAACATATTCAAACCCCTATCTTGAGTATCCCTGATTTCTGAAAGCCTGATCAAGTACCTTATTAAATGGATCAGATGTCAAATCTACAGTTGGTAGAATGAAAACTAATTAAATGGCAAGGGGAGAACTGGAAGGCAAGCTAAAACAATCAACTAAACCACCCATCATTATGCGTTGTGATTTTTAGTAATGACTTTCAGAAACCAGGATATTTAAATAATAATATAGAATAAAGTTAGTTATTCGATTCAGATTATTGTACTTTGTAGGCCTTTTTTTTATTCATGCTCAAATCAATGTTCTTGTTTTTGTAGGATGATATTTATTTGGTTTTCGTCAAAACTCATGTCAATATACGAACTGAACCAATCCATCTTTTATCTTATTAACTATAGTAGTCAAATGACATTCAATCGGACGCTGTTGGTAAACATGTGTAAAACTAGCATGTGTTGATTGGAAAAAAAGATGGCAGCGTTAGTTCCAATTTTGGCCACGCGTCAAGCGTCAAATCATTAAGTTGGCTAACCTGGTGTTTGAAATTTCCATTTAGTGTTTTTTTGTAAAAAAAAAAACACCAAACTGGCGGTTATTTGGCCATTTGGTTGCATTAATTTTCAGTTTTATCGTATCGTAACTGTGAATTTGATAATCATTTTTAATCCTGAATTTTCATTTATAATATTTTTTTCGTTTTGCGAGTTATCGATGCCTACGATTTTTTATAATTTCTTTTAATATTTTGCCTGTTGAATAGTACAAAGTCAAAACAAGAAAAAAAAGTTTTGTTTTTAATTTAAATATCAGGTTAGCCAACCTGACAGCTAGGGGTACTAGAATAGCTTAGAAAATACAACATGAGATTTGTGAACGGATTCAGATCGGAGTTTTTCAAACTAATTGTCTAGTTTGAGAAACCCTAATCAGTCTATTATTTAAATCAATAAAACATATTCAAATTTTATTTTATTATTTTACACAATAACGCAAAAGTAGGATCACATTATTTATAATTATTTATTTAACAACTTCGAGAGGTTTTTGCCCAATAATGGACAAGACTAATGCCCGGTTTCTGAGTTTGTTTTTAATTTCTTTATCATTGTTAGTGGCCGCATTATGAGTTAATGCAAGTTTGCATATTTGATTGCATATAATGCATATTTTAATGCATTATATTTTTAAGTGCATTATTTTGGCACTTTTCCTATAAAATGTCTCAAACCAGAGAATGTGTTAATCGTTGTAGACCTTCAAATTATAAAATATTTAAAATAATAAAAGGCGCAAACATACTAAGGAGAATTTGAAACAGTACTCGACTTTTTATGAGTTCTCAAGAAAAAACATAATTTGTCAAAAAAAATGCATATTTAAGGTATTTTTTATGCGTATTTGGAGCATATAATATGCACAAGTTAGTTTACAATGTATTTTACATATTGTGGTCGCTTAGAATAATTAAATTTGGATACCAAGGTAAAGTCGTGCTAGCTAATTCAGTTAACCTTTTAGAAGAGAATGGCAAAAATGGGAGGAAACTTAATCAACAGTAACTGGTATAAGGTGCCGATGTTGATGACGATGTATAGCCACAAACACTGCAAGAATGATCATCAAAGGTTCTTCTAACCATAGAGGTATCGAGAATTTGAAATTAAAACCATATCCTAACTAATATTATAAAAGCGTAATTGAGTTTGTTTGTTACGTTTTCACGGCTAAATGGCAAAACCGATATTGATGAATTTTGGTACAGAGATAGATTATTAGAATTTTCCACAACTCCAAGGGATTAACACGAGAACACAGATTTGAGTATATGGTTTTAATTTCAACTCGATTACTTCACGCGTTCCCGAGATAAAGGGGATTGACAGACAGACAGACGAACAAAATGTAATCCAATAAGGTTTCCATTTTTTGACGTGATAACGTCTTTAAAATCGTTTTAGTCGGGTGACATGTTCAGAAACTTGTGTCACACCAAAACCTCACAAGCGACATTTCATAAAGATGGTAGCGCCATCTGTTACTTGGCTCGAAAAAAAAACTTTAAATTAGTACTTAATTTCATTTTAGATGTCACTACTGGTGATAACTTATATCACCAATAAGACGTTATCACGTAAACATCTCGATCGTAAACCTACTTTACAAACAACCAATTTTTTTTTTCTTTTCTTTTAATTTTTTTTTTCTTACGGATTCCTAAATACGATTTTCTGGTGAAAAAGCGACTTTCTTACCATGAGATAAGACCTATTTTGTATGTCTTCCAAATATTCGAAAAACCGAGAAATCACTATTAGAAATTACTACGTGTATAAGTATTCCTGCTTGTAACTGTACAACTATTAATCCCTTGAACGCCCTTGTCACATATATGTAACAAGCAAGGGCGTGCCCTGGACGCCAACGACACGAATATGTGACAAAAATTGAGGTAAGCTGAGTGTCTTGGAGTGGAGGTCACGCCCGCGCATTTAAGGCTGGCGATCAAGAGGATCTCAGAAAGAGGAAGAGGAGATCTCAGAAACCGGGCATAATTCGACAAATCCGTACGGACAACGCGGTTCCGGACATGGACACGGACATATACGTCAATATTGGAGGTGTCCCTGTCCGAAGCTGCGTCCGCCATTTTGTCCACACCTAAAACTTATTCCAGATTGACATTCGGCTTTCGACCAGTCTTAAAAAGGATTTCCAAGTCGATTTTTTTACAAAATCGGTTCGAACAATATTCGGTTACTTATTGACTTAACAGTAAAACCGCATCAAAATCTATCCATCCGTTTACTCATATATTACACAGATACAATTCCCAGCCAAGTGTGTGTGGGTTCGGTTCTTGGGAGATTCATATTTACTTCCCGAGGTCCGAGGTCATTCGATGTTTTTTTCAAATTAAATTATCTTAATGTTCTAAAAGAATATTTATCGGTTGGGAATGTTAGGGAATTTAATATAACATAATAACAAGAATAACCAGAAACAATTAAAAGACAATTTTAAGTTTACAAAGAATTTAGCTAGGGTAACTCAAAAAGATGGTCAGAACTATCATATTCCGAAGTTTCCCTAGCTAATTTAAGTAATTGCGGTTGTCGACTCTATAGTTTCTTGAGATAAGGAATTCTGTAATCATATTTGTTTGAATATCTATACACAACATGTCTATAAAGATTTGCATTCTAATAATTTAATTTCACACTTTTAGAAAAAAATATTGGAGAAAAAAACATATATAAAAATAAGCTTCAAATACATAACCAATCACCTTTTTTTTAAAAAAAAGAAAAAACAATTATGATCCCAGATTAAAACCGCCCCACACACACACACATTTAAAAAAAAATGAAGAACAATAATTTACAACAGTAACACTCACTTCACGTACACAGTTTATGTATAGTTTTTTATACTACAAATATATGTATATATGTTACGTTACATATAATGTATATGTACGCTCTAGCATCATACCATGTTGCGACCATTGTCGCCTGCTATTCTGTCCACGATCTGTAAAATAAATTAACATAAATAAAATTACAGTGGAATCCTTACTAATATCATAAAAACGAAAGTGAGTTTGTTTGTTACGTCTTCACGCCTAAATGGCTAAACCGATTTTGATGAATTTTGGTACAGAAATAGTTGGGATCCTGGAGACGGACATAGAACTACCTTACTAACTTTTTTTGAAAAAAGTGAGAAATGACGGAGAAAGAGGGAAGAAAAGGGAAAACTTAGCTTTTCCATTACAATCAATAAGGCGCAAGGGCAAAAACTACAGGTAGCAGGTACCTGCAACTCAGGAAAGGGGAACTGTGTTCCCTGAATTAAACGCGAGCGAAGCCGCGGGTAAAAGCTAGTCCTTACTAATATTATAAAAGCGAAAGTGAGTGTGTTTGTTTGTTACCTCTTCACGCTTTAATGGCAAAACCGATTTTGATGAATTTTGGTACAGAGATAGTTGGGAACCAGGAGACGGACATAGGCAGGACATTATTTTTTTAAAAAGAGTGGGATATGAGGGAGAAAGAGGGAAGAAACGGGAAAACTTAGCGTTGCTATTACAAATCAATAGGGCGCTACTGAATTTAACGCGAGCGAAGCCGCGGGCAAAAGCTAGTACTATATTAAAGAGAAAATCACTGACTTACTCATCATGAAATCTTAGAAACTACAACTGTCAGGATTCTCAAAAATTGCATGGGGAATCCTTTTAGGATGTAAGTGCTCACTAAGATGGAATTATGCAAAATTCAACCCATTCTTTTGCGGATGGGAAATCATCAAATAACTTCACCCGTTCGAGGCGTAGCGGGGAGGAATGTCAGACTTTTACCGACTAAAACCCACCCATGTTCCTTCTTTTCCATTTCTGACACTAATCTGCATAGTCCTCATGTAAGTTGACCAAGATTATTGTCTGGACCTTAAAAGAGACTATGACCTCTGAGTTTGTTTCGGCTGTTTCTTCTCAGAGTAGTCGGGTACGAAAAACCGGCCTTATCTTGTTTTTAAAAAAAGACGTGTAAAAGTGTTTGTGAAAACCTACATGCAAAATAAACATCATTCATTTATCCCTTTGTGTTCCAGGGCCACGGTATCTCTTTCAAACAACCCGCAACCCCGGCAGGATGTATGTTGCCTTATGGAGATGATGTCAGAAAGTATCAGTACAAACTCACCCCTCTTATAATTGGTAGACTAAGCAGGGATCCCAGTACTGGCACCATTCTTAAGAAGTTCACGGCTGCAGGCAGGAATCCTCTGTGGATGTATAATAAACATTAATGTAGGGGCCACGACCTCTAATAAATTGAACGCTTGAGACACATGAGAACTGACTTTATTCCATACTAGCTTTTGCCCGCGGCTTCGCTCCCGTTAAATTCGGGGTAACACAGTTCCCCTTGCGCCTTATTGATTTGTAATAGCAACGCTAAGTTTTCCCTTCTCTTCCCTCTTTCTCCCTCACATCCCACTTTTTAAAAAAAATCGGTGTAGCCATTAAAGCGTGAAGAGGTAACAAACAAACAAACAAACTCACTTTCGCTTTTATAACATTAGTAAGGATAGTAAGGATGTGAGGACCATGTGGATTATTACTTTTATTTACTGTTTTTGACGATTGTCTGGCAGTTTGAGTACTATAAGGGACCTACACAAATGTCCTTTTTTTCGGTATTGCTCGTCGTGTCGTTGAGCTCCTTGAGTTATGAGTCGAGCTACACGATAACTGACAAATGCTTGCACTGATTGGACAGGTCCACTCAATCTGTGTGGTGCTTTCTTTAAAAGATCATTTCAGACACTAATCTGCATAGCCCTCAATTCCTCAAGTAAGTTGATCAAGATTTTTGTTTGGACCTTAAAAGAGACTATGACCTCTGAGTTTGTTTCGGCTGTTTCTTCTCAGAGTAGTCGGGTACGAAACACTGGCCAAGTGTTTGTAAAAATCTTCTTGCAAAGTAAACCTCATTTATTACGACTAGACTCTACTTTTATTTTTTAAAGTAAAAAATTACGTTTGATAAAAAGCAATGTTACACATTTCTTAAAAGCATTATTGGGATTCCAATTTTTAACGTCAATTCATGTGGTGGCAGTCCAGAAGGGTTTAGTGAATTTAAAAATTCCTGTGGATAATGGACTGCGTCTTCGATATTTGTCACGGTATCGATCGATTTGTAATTTTTTATTTGGCCGGAGACTTTTTGAATAATGAGATTGTTTATTTCGTTGACATTATCATTCCTGGGTGACACTATTGCCCTTGAATACAACTAATGAAAGTCCTTTTAGTGCAAATTCTCGATGTCAGGGTATACAGCATCTATTAAATTTTCTAAATTATGGACTATTTGGCCTACAGACTCATCCAGCAGGATGTCACAACTGCTTAAATTTGGAGTGGGAAAAATTCCTTCTCCAAGTTTTAGCAGTTGTTGTGGGAAATTACTATCTGTGATTCCATGAAGACTGATGAGCTCTCATATTCGTCCGTAATTTTAAATTTTCTATCGAAGTCCATAAGGGAGACGATATCAAGCATGATTTGATGATATCTGCTCGCGTACCTCTGTTAATGACAGGAAGAGTCTGTCGGAAATCTCCAGCAAATACAAAAGTAATCCCGCCCATGAGGGCAGAGGAGTTTCTAAGATCTTTTAATGTTCTGTCCACAGCCTCTATATGCGCTCTGTGACTCATAGTGCATTCATCCCACATAATCAATGAAGCGTCTTGTAATAATTTACCAAGAGGGCCCTTTTTACGGATTGAACATAACGATTGTTGCTCAAGATTTACGCATAGTGGAAGTTTAAAAGTAGAATGAGCCGTTTTTCCATCCTTTAAGAGAGTTGCGGCAATTCCCCCGTACCCCAGTGACGCTTACATGGAGCCTACATCGCATGCTGGCTAGCTGAGCGCGGTGAGCGGCAACCACGCGACTTTTTTCTAATACTTGCATTTTAAAACTCGTGATATCTTCCGAATGAAATGTCCGAATTGAATAATTCAAAAAGTTATAAAAAGGTATTGAAGCCGTCCTGAATATAAAGTAATTTATTTTGATAAGGATTAATACCAAGGTACAAATAAAGAGCCTTTTCAAGCGGCGGCATATAAATTAAATTTTTAGAACAAAAAACCGCTTACTGTGACATAACTATAATATTTAGACATATGCTGTCGCGACACTTTTTGTAGATAATGATGAGTTCTGCAAAGTCGTAGTAAATGATTTTGTTCTATCATCAATAGTTTTCGCAGCGCACGCGACGTAAGGAATTTTTCAGGTCATTTTTTTACACCTTGTGTTACATTATTGGAGTTTTAGTAAGGATCCCTAATTTTTTTAAAAATATAATATAGCCTATGTTACTCGGGGATAATGTAGCTTTCCAAAGGTGAAAGAATTTTTGAAATCGGTCCAGTAGTTTCGGAGCCTATTCATTACAAACAAACAAACAAATCTTTCCTCTTTATAATATTAGTATAGATACAAACATACAGTTTACATACCCTATGGTAGATGGCGCTACTCAAAATAAAAAATCTAAATATTTTATTTCACATAGGCCTACATGGGCACTTATAAAACGTCGAGAAAAGGTGCACGGTTCGGGTTGGTCGTTTTCTATCGAGAAGAACCGGCAAGAAACTCCATGGTTACTCTTTTAAAATCATTTGGTTTTACAATGTTGTTGTTACAGCGTTAGTACTTAAGTATGAGAGGACAGAGCAGGCCCCAGTAGAGTACTAGTTTGTAATATGTGATATTGTCGATACTAAATAGATATAAGAAATAACAGTGGCGACCAAAATAAAAGTTGTAAATACCTTTAAAAGAAAATAATAAAAAATAAAATCGGATAAATGCGAATTGGAATAGCGCAACGAGGGTCCATACAAACTTGCAACATAAATGGCCATATCTTTTGACTGCGTAAACTTAGAGGATTGTTTTTTGACAGTTTCAAGGGACTAGAAACTTAAGTATATAGGTTTTTATTTCAACTGGATAGCTCCACGCGTACCCGAGTAATAGGGTCTTGACAGAAAGACAGACAAACATATAGACAAGCGGATAAAAAAGTGATCCTATAAGGGTTCAGTACCTTGTCAATACATCTATGAAAACATCATGTACGTTAGGAAAAATCTGCATCTATTTAGTAAAAGAAGTGACAGACATCACTATAATACTAGAAATAGGGACCAACTGGTTCAGCCAGGTTTCAGGCTAGCTAAGGTAGACTCCTCTTTTATGGGGTACTGTTTAAAATGTTACAATAAAATACCTCCACACATCCTACAACTGAATGAATCGAAGTTTAAATCTTGTATTAAACGCACACTATGTAGGCAAGCATACTATAAGTTGGGGGATTACATTAATGATATAAATGCTTGGCTCAATGCCGGTCCTGCTCCACAACCATAGGGGCAAACTAATTAATCAGCATCTGAAGTTATTGTGGCAGCTGAAGAAGATTGTAAGACTATCTTTGCATTGTATGGACTCAATTTCCTAATATTGTATAATTGTAATGCCCATGTGTGAGTACTATGTAATTTTATTGACTCGACGGTTGCCCTGGTGGTTGAGAGATTGTCATGCTCACTTAAATGTCTCGCTGATGGTGGCGGGTGTGTCGGGTCATTTAGCTCCCTTCAAAATGGTCGAGCTGAATGGGGCTGATCCATACGTCATGTTCGTGAACGGGCGCTGTCAGTTGGGACTGGTCATCTCTTAGCTACCACGGTTTGTTTTAATTCATCTATTAAAGTCTTGCTAATTATTGCTTTTACTCTGGACGCTCTAAATGTGCTCGTTTTTCTACATCGTTCTCACATTATGTATAATCTCAACATGAATGATGTATCCATGATTTTATAAAATATTATGATTTAAAAGAGTGTCCATGGAGTTTCTTGCCAATTCTTCTCCATAGAGATCGACGCTTTGGAATGGGCAACTACAGTACTTTCATAAGTTATTATGTCTTGTGACTGGGACTGTAGCAGCATCATTTTTTTGTTCTTGTTTTTATGACATTCAAAAGTGCCTGTAATGGTCTAATTGAAATAAATGCTTTGAGTTTGAGTTGAGTTTTGAGTTCGTAGTGTCGTACTTTGACCGAACATAATATATTAATGCCATATAATAACAATAGCATATCATCTGCCTAGCCTTTTCCCAACTATGTTGGAGTCGGCTTCCAGTCTAACCGGATGCAGCTGAATATCAGTATTTTACATGGAGCGACTGCCTACCTAAGGCCGCTATTCCACTGGCGTTTTACGAGCGTCGGCGTCTCTCGAACGTCTGCGCAGCGACAACGTTGACAATCACGCCGTCCTGCTCTATCCGTACGGATAGAGCAGGACGGCGTGATTGTCCCTGTTGCCAAAAAACGCGACGGTAACGTTGCGCAGACGCGACGTTGACGTCGCGTCCAGTGGACGTTAATGCTTGTCACGCGACGACGTCGCGTCTGCGCAACGTTGACGCTCGTAAAACGCCAGTGGGATAGCGGCCTAACCTCCACAACCCAGTTAGTACTGGGTAATACGATACCCCTTGGTAAGACTGGTTGTCAGATTTTCGGAACACTGACTACCTGTAACGACTGTCAAAGATCTACAAATGACAGCCGGGACCAACGGCTTAACGTGCTTTCCGAGGCACGGAGGCAACTCGGTATGTAACGGGTGTTCACCCATCCACAGACCAACCTAGGCAAGCGCTGCTAAACCTAAAGATCGACCTGAGCGGCTGCTTTTATTTAGCCATGAGCTGCAATGGCATACCTCAGTAAATTTTACTAATGTTATTATTTTTATACATTTTCACTTTTTTTATTGTTTTTATTTGATTAAGTATATCAATTTTATAACTGTTTTAAATTCTGACTTTTATACCTATGTGTTTGTTTATGTTTTCGAGCGTATGGCACTCGTGGGCTGCAGCTGAAAATCAGCGTCAGGTGCTGAGGCCCTTTTGGCATTATTTATTTTATTTTGTTAAGGCGCTGTACAAAGCAAACACTTCGTAAAACGTCTAGATTTTCGTCGCAAAGTTAGCCGTCATCTGTACATGCCACTAGCCAAAAAAAAATACCGTGTATAGTTCAATACATAAAGTAAAGACTTAAAATCAGTTTACAAAAGTGGTCTAGTATTACGAAAAAAAAATGTTTAAAAAGACAACGAAAAAAATTTTTTCGTCTCGAAATTCTCAATTTTTTCAGCGACAACCATCATATTTTTATATCTATAACAAAGGAAATGTATATAGACTAAAGAGATATCTAAAATTTTTCAAACACGGAACTGTATTTTTTTTATATTCAATTAAAACTGCAAAATGACCTACATTTTGGCGGACATGATATTCAAATAAAATCAAACACCGAAATATTTTCGACCTTATTTCTATTCTTTCGATGCAATACTGTCGTGTACTTGTGTCAGACCATGCCCAGTATGCAGCTAGCCTCACTTCAGTGAATACCTAAAGATTAGCTTGTTACCGCGCCTTAATGTGTTCCTGATTTTTGTCTTTGTTTTTAATGCTATATAAACGCAATTTTCTTTCTTTCTAACTAACTAATAGGTTCCCAAATTTGGATAAAATAGCAAAAAGCTCACCGGAACAGCAGCAAGAAGCCGTAGATCTCAGCGATCATGCCGATCATGGGCCAGCCCAGCAACACAATGGAGATGCCTCCGAAAAACGCCACCGAAGCCTTGATCTTATGCCGCTGGAAGAAGAAGAAAAACGTCCGCTGGAGGCCGATGACGCACGCTAAGCCACTGATGAATAGGATCTGAAGACAAGAATAATTATTTTATAAGTGGAAACTTGTAATTGGCCTTCGTTTTCATATTGTATCTGACTATTTAACTGTATTAGCTGTAAGTTTTCTTAAAAGTAATAAAATAAAATAAAAAAATAATCCTTACTAATATTATAAAGCGACAGTGAGTTTGTTTGTTACCTCTTCACGCTTTAATGGCTAAACCAATTTTGATGAATTTTGGTACAGAGATAGTTGGGAACCAAGAGACGGACATAGGCTATAACTTTTTTTTTAAAGTGGGATATGAGGGAGAAAGAGGGAAGAAAAGGGAAAATTTAGCGTTCCTATTACAAATCAATAAGGCGCAAGGGCTAAAACTGTAGGTAGCAAGTACTGTGTTATACCGAATTTAACGTGAGCGAAGCCGCGGGCAAAAGCTAGTTATTTAATAAAATAAATAAATTATTATATTCCGTTCATTTATTCTTTTCTTTACATATAATTAAATTTTTAAATATTTCTTAAAAAAAAATAGTATTATTTATTTATTAATAATTATTTAATTAATAAATAGAATATTCTTTATTATGTACACCATAAAATTTACAAGAATAACAGTATACAACTTATAAATAGGGTGACACAATGGGCGGTCTTATCACTAAAGCAATCTTTTCAAGACAACCTTTGGATGGATTTAAAGGAGGAGAGAGACAGTGTTTAATAAATACTCACATTTCCAATAGCCAGTAATCCCTTATCAAATAACAGTAGCACTCCAAGAAACAGAAACGTCATGCCGAATCCGGCGAGGCCTACGCCTATTTCTGAAAATGAGAAAACCACTTTAGTACCTACTAAAGTTGGAATTAATACCAAAAATATACTCAAGTCTATAGTTCCTTTGTGTTGTGAAAAAAATCAACTCTAAGGGCACCTACGCACTATGCGGCTAGCCGGAATGCGGTTATCCGCAAGTGCAACCGCGACCTGCGGTTAGCCGGACGGCTAGCCGGAATGCGGCCAGCCGTCCGGCTAACCGCAGGTCTAGTGCGTAGGTGCCCTAAGTCTACGCAGTCAAAAGATATGACCGTTTATGTAGCAAGTATGTACGGAACTCTCGCTCTTGGTCGTTTTTTTAATACTAAACTAGCTTTTGCCCGCGGTTTCGCTCGCGTCCACTCCCCATTTTAGGGAACTAGGGAGTTAGAAAGAGACATTGACTGCAAATCAGGAAAGGGGAACTGTGTTACCCCGAATTTAACGCGACCAAATCCGCGGGTAAAAGTTAGTACTATATAATCACTAATTGTGCCCAGCGGTTTCAACCGCTGGTCAGGTCCCCTTTTCACTTAGGGATTTGAAAGATAGATCGTTAGCCAATTCTCAGACATACTGATTATGCATCAAAACATAAGAATTGGTCGAACCTGTGTTCTATTTTTAACCTTCAACATCAATGTTACTTGGAAACACATACTCAAAGTGCTACTACTCCAGCTGATAATTTTCTAGATTAAGAAGATAATCAATATGCATCACTTACAAATCATCAATAATTAAGGATTATAAATTTATCAATAAATCTGATAGCTTCGATATTAATATAAGGAAAATGGGGGGAAAAACTGCCAAGTTTATGTTTCTTTTCTTTTTAAGAGTAATAACTATACTTTTTTTTATTGGACCATAGAGCTATTTTTTTTTCTAAATTTCTTTAATAGAATGTATGGTCATTCTATTAAGTAAAGAAATTTGTGAGTGTGACACACCCAAAATTTATAAGAAGTGAATTAAAATTTGATAGGTATTAATAACATTTGAAAGAGAGATAGAATCCAGTGGAAATTGTTAGAGGAGGCCTATACCAAGAGGCACACTGAACTACGGGACATCTTATGAACATAAAAATCAAAACATGTCGTAAAATGTAGTTCAGAATAAGACTTACTATTATTATAACAAATAAAACAGGATACAAACTCTCTCTCAACTGACTTTTTCAGAAAAAAAAAACTTTGTTTACCACACCGGAAATCACAATAAACTAGTATTTACTTAGACCACCCAGAACCAAATTATGGGCAAGGAAATATTTTATACATACTAAGAAGCAGAGTTGTTTAATAAACTGCCAGATAATATAGTAAATATAAAAAAAAAATGGTTAAAAGCTTTTGTCTAAATTAGTGTTACCTTTTATATTTTTTGTTGTTTTTCTTTCATAACCAACTCACAGAGTTACATCTTAATATGTTGGATGATCTATATTATAATATCATATTGTAAGTTAATTATCTGTGTATGTTTATGAGAAAAAATACAGGCCTACTGGTAGTTTTTTTTTTAACCCTCGGCATGCCTGGTAGGGTCTGTCAGACCCACCACGGCAGAAAAACCGTTGTATTTTATTCAAATTTGAATTCTGAGCGCACCCGCAAGCTGTAGCTGGCCGTTACGAACTACTCAATGCTTTCCGCCCGCTACCTCAGTCCGGGACGCGTTCCCACAACGAAAAGACTTGTGTAGTGCTCTCTCTACTTTTAATTCGTAATAATTGTTAACAATGTTTTTTATGTTTAAAACGAACACATTTTCATTTAATATTTAAAAAATAAAGATCGTTGATTTGTAAAACGATTTTTATGTCTAATCCTAATATTAGTATGTAATTTCATTATAAAACAAATATTTTTATTTATTTACTGCAATATGTTTATGTAATAGTGATCCAAAACTGGGTCTGACAGACCCACCAGGCATACCGCGTCACTTCTCGCCACCAGGCATACCGAGGGTTAATAAGCTGTGCCTTTGTACTCTATTTTTGTTATGATATTTCTTTGTGTTTTCTCTTGTGTGTACAGAAATGATTAGATAAATAAACGTCTTTAAACCGATATTGACCATGTCTCTAATTTATTTTGAGCTTCCAATATTTTGACCCAGTTACAAACACCAGACATAAAATATGGTTACCGAAATAAAATATAATGATACAGAGTATGTAAGTGAATGACTAATAACCCAGAATTAATTTTAAAACTGTTTTAGGAATAAAACACCGCCGGAATACTGAATAAGCTAGAATGTCGGAGGAGTCTTTGCCATAGAATTAGATACACTGCTTAAAAGTACTTTCTTTCTCTCCAAACTATCAATATGGCTTTGAAAACAATGAGACAATTTGAGAGGTGATTTTCACGATGTATCTTGATTTGACATAGTAATTTCAAACAGAATCCAGAGGGAACATTCTACAGATGTAGATAACAATCACAAATATGTTTTCAGAATCGAATTAATGGTATTATATTAATTTTTTGTAACTTTTTCACCGTTTAAATCGCAAAACTAGGAACTATGACATAAAAATATAAATACTTACTCTGAGTATCTGTGATCTCGATCATTTTGTGCTTCTTAATTATTCACTATTATTTTAAACTATCTTATCACGTCTGTTTCTGTTAAAACATTTATTTTTCTACAATTCCTAACCTCGTCTCCACGTCATTTTATCAATTTGTTTATGTCATTCTGACAGTTGACATTGACAATGATATCAGCAATTTTATTGCCAGTTTGAAAAAAAAAACGCGTATATTTTTTCTTTTAAAACGCTCTTCATGTCTGCCAAAGTGATCTTATGAAATTCCAAACTTACTTTCGAGTCTAATCTAACTCGTCAACTTTCAAACAATGCATGTTTAACGAAACGTGCATTTTCCGAGTGTGTTGTCGTAACCTATTTGATTTGTTTCGTAGCAAGAACTCGGTCGGGCTAATTAACACTGTTTTTTTTTAAAAAAAATCGGTGGCTGCCAGTCTCAATTTCTGGCCAGCTAAAGGCAAAAGACCCCGATTAAATGGAACTTGAGCATACATACGTAGCTGACGCAATGTGGGTGACACCTCCCTCTGCCTAACTTATCGGGAATAACAAGCGCGATATTATGGTAGGTAATTAATTAATTCGGTGTGTGGCTCAGCTATTAATTGGTAATAATCCATTATTTATTACCAAAAACTAGTTTAGTAATGCCAGTGACTCCAATTTTATTGCTTTTTTATTAATTTAAATAAATTAACGACGGTTTTAGCACTTTTAAAATAATCACTAGGTACACACGACGACTGATCAACCTATACAAAACCAGTTTATGCGGATCTCTCATTGTACTTGAAATCTATGGTGTACGATCCGTTGTTGAGAGAGCAGCATAAACTGGTTTTGTATAGGTTGATGTGTCGTCGTGTGTACATACATAACTACGTACTTCTTACAACCTTATTCAGGCTAAAATATTCCCACATCTGGGACACAAACTTTTTGGGTGAAATTATGGGCTACGGCTCACTATCCCGTTCAAGGGGCTAGTTCGGGTTTGTGTATGTCCCTTGTCTTTGTAAGAGTTTGTTATGTGTCTGAGAATCAGTCTTACCACAGGAGATATCGTACTACTCGGTTCTAACTGGGTTGTGGAGGTCAGATAGGCTGTTGTTCCACGTAAAATACTGGTAAGAATTTAGCTGTATCCCCTCACACTGGAAGCTGATCCCAACATAATTTGGAAAGGCTAGGCTAAAGAGGTCTTGCCAGTTTCCCCACAATATTTTCCTTCGCCGTTTTCAAAGCATGTTAACATAAAAGAAAACAGCTGATTTTGACATAAGCCCGCCTGGTTTTTACCTAGTGACTAGCTCGTTATAGTGTATCATCTATGCTAGTGACGGTCATTCCAATCGACACACATCGCGAAGTCGTAATATTGATTTTACTTTAGCAAATAATCGTGACATTTCATGTAAGTATTTGTTATACATGCGTCACTAAACCATTACCTCTTACATTTAAGATGTAAAAATATTTAATGGATTTTAGCTAAGCTAAGTGCTTGTGGTGTGGACGTGGGTGAAGCAAATCGAATACCTATGTTAGGATCGCAACAATTGCCGTGTCGACGGCGCGTTAGTGTTCCACGCGCGCTTCAACAAGATATCAGCCAAACAGAGTGTCCTGCCAGGGCCATCGACTGCTGGCGTTGCCAGTTGTTCGAAAGAGATGCAGCGGCCTGGAAAATTAAGGGCAAAAGAAGGAACATGGGTGGGTTTTAGTCAGTACAAGTCTGACAATCCTCTCCACTCCGCACAGAGCGGGGAGAAGTTATTTGATGATTTCCCATTCCCAAAAACGAAGGTGGCCCTTCCGTAGGCTACGGTAGCCTTCCCCGATTGGCGTTGGACTCTCAGGGACAGTGAAGCCAGAGGCAAGGGTCTGAGTGGTTGAGTGTTTTTGTCCATTTGTGTGCAAAGCAATACTCTTCAGAGGATGGGAGGCTCTGTAACATTTACCAGGGGACGAGGCCCTACCCTCACTTCCCGGTCTAATAAAATCCTTACTTCCTTACTAATATTAAAAAAGCGAAAGTGAGTTTGTTTGTTACGTCTTCACGCCTTAATGGCTAAACCGATTTTGATGAATTTTGGTACAGAGATAGTTGGGACCGTGGAGACAGACATAGGCTATTTTTGGTTTCTTTTTAACCCCCCACTTTCCTCAAAGAGAGAAGAAAAGGGAAAGCTTAGCTTTGCTATTACAATAAATAAGGCGCAAGGGTAAAAACTACGGGTAGCAGGTACCGGAAAGGGGAACTGTGTTACCCCGAATTTAACGCGAGCGAAGTCGCGGGCAAAAGCTAGTAAAATATAAGTCAAATGTAGGTCGGTGGGTAGATGACGGCTTTCTAACTTCAAATCGCTATAAAGAGATCTAGGGCTGACTCTGTAATCCTCTTCGAAGGGTGAGATAGTCCGGGCTCGCGATCGTACCTCTGGTCACGCCGCTTATTGTAATGAGAACTCGCGGTTCTTATATCTACTCTAGCGTGATAAGGATGTCAGAGATCGCTTCCGACGCCAGTGGGGTGGTGCGCCCCTGAAAAGGGGATTCACGATCGGACTCTGAAACTGAAACGTTTATGCGATAACTACAACTAAACACGTTATAACTGATTAACGAGAAACAAAATGATACACAATAACGCGTCGGATCTTGACAACGAACGAAATCTTCGCTCCTATTGGTCAATGAAAACGTGGTATGGCACAAGCTATTCGCTGGTCCTGTCTATGTTCCTTCTTGGCCCAACTTGTGCAATATCCGCATCAGCATGATATTATTATCTATCCACAAAGGTTATATTTGAATGTCGAACATTAAAATAGAATAACAACGAGTAAAATGTCAACTTTCAAAACATTAAAAATTTAAAAATCGAATGTATCATTTATCTAATGATTAAAAATATTGATTGTCATTATACCTAAGTTCAAAATGTCAACATTTAATACACCCACGTTCATTATTACTCGTTATTATATCGTATACCTACACTTAGGTACCTATGTGTTTTAAAAGTTGTTTTTTCACTTTTATATATTTTTGATTTTTCAAAAAAGTCTCACAAAACCGATTTTTGAGACCTTTGACCTTGAAATTTAATAGTTGCGTACACCCTACCATATGTAGGTTTTGAGACAAGTTTAAGGGTGTCAATATACAAGTATTTACAGACTTACAGCTGGGTATCTCGAATTCCGAGGTGAACTTACTAATGACTGGACTAAGATGTTCTCAACTGTACTTTTTTTTTGTATATTTGTTACGCGATATCTCCGTCAATTTTGGGCGGATTTTCCGGAAGTAAACTATTTTTCTGTCTTTTGAGTGTTTTTTACTAAAATAAGGCCAACTAGCAGCGATACGAAAGGTCATTAACCTAAAGAACAACTGTGGCGTTGACAATCTAATATTTATCTCTTTCCATCTTGTGCCTTTATCGTAATGTCTCGTTCTCCCGGCAAAAACATGACAACGTTAAGACGGGTTCGCCAACATTCGGGCGGCCATTTTAGATGGGGTTTTAGCATGGGTTTTGTTTACATTTAGTATCGCTTCTCGTTGGCCGTACTTTAGATGTTGTTACAAGCTTCACACAAATTAATTTCTGTATGGATTTTTGCAGCCCAGACTGGAAGCCTACCCCAACAGAGGTTATTAAACAAAATGACTAGACTAAAAAATATAAATGACTAGCTACACCCCAAGCTATACTAGGATATCTTACTAATACTACAAATGCGAAATTAATATTCTTAACTTAATATTATAAATGCGATGTATGTATGTACGTCAAAACGGCTGAACGGATCTTTATGAAATTTGGTACAGAGGTAGATTATGGCCTGGAATAATACATAGGATACTTTATTTTCGATATCAAACGAAGTCACGGGCGCCAGCTATCTTACTAATATTATGTTACTCTGTCATGTCAAAACGGCTGAACGGATCTTGATGAAATTTGGCACAGAGGTAGATTATACTAACCTTCCTCTTGAATCTATTGCTGAAAGCATCATCATTTTCCTATCCTTGTCCCTTTCCATTTGTGGTCGGCGCAACACGTTTTCTTCTTCTATTTTCCCCTGTCAGACGTCACAGCATCATATATTTATGACGGGCCTGTTGGTCTAGTGGTTAGTGGCCCTGACTGCTGAGCCGGAGGTCGTGGGTTCGATTCCCACCCAGGACAAACTTTGTGTGATGAGCATGATTGTTTGTTCTGTGTCTGGGTGTGATTTATCTATAATATGTATGTATTTATAAATTATATAAGTATGTATATCAGTTGTCTGGTTACCATAACACAAGCTCTGCTTAGCTTGGGATCAGATAGCCGTGTGTGAGTTGTCCCAAGATATTTATTATTCATTTATTTATTTATATTCCCCTAAAATTTGCATAAAAATCCGTTGAGTAGTTTAAAAGATATAAGAGACAGACAGCGGAAGTGACTTAATTTTAAACTACATATGTACACACGACGACACATCAACCTATACAAAACCAGTTTATGCGGATCTCTCATTGTACTTGAAATCTATGGTGTACGATCCGTTGTTGAGAGAGCAGCATAAACTGGTTTTGTATAGGTTGATGTGTCGTCGTGTGTACCTAAAGATGACGAAGTGTAAATACCAACCTAGTTAATTTATTTTAAACAGGTTTAGTATTTGCAATGATTATCGTTCAATGACCTTTAGAATTTCCGCATTTGTTTAACACATAAATATTTGCCGTTTAGTGTAAATCCTAAGAATGATTATGACGTCAATTAAATCTGTTTATTTAATGATACGAGCTTTTAAAGATGGGGATAGAACTAGTTACTTATATAAGATATATAAGTAACTAGTTCTATCGTCCGACTCGCGCACCGATAGGGTTCCGTACAAACTTGCGATATAATCGGCCATATCATAGACTAAGAGGGTTGCCCCGGGCGCCGGGCGCCGCAAAACGACTCCCGGCCACCGTAGATGCGGGCCTGTGGATGGTGAGCAATGCGTAGCTCGCCGTCCGTCCCATAGACTAATATGTCCGTCCGTCTACTGACGACAGGCCGTGTCGACGGCGCATTAGTGTTTCACGCGCGCCTCAAAGAGATGTCAGCAAAGCAGAGAGGCCTCCGCCTGCCGGGGTTGCGGGTTTTACGAAAGAGATACCGCGGCCCCGGAACATAAAGGGCAATAGACGGAACATGGGTGGGTTTCAATCAGTACAAGTCTGACACTCCTCCCCGCTCCGCCCAGGGCGGGGGAAGTTATTTGATGATATCCGCAAAAAAAGGAGGCCAATTTGGACATGTCTGTACAACCGTGTTACGATTTGAAAACGTCAAGCATACCAACAAAAAAATAATAAGTACTAACCTACCTGGTAAAAATAATATATTTATCACGTTAAATTTTCTACCACTAATTTATATTTGCTACCATTATGTAACGTACCCTGTTAAACATAGGTACCTTGCAATGTTTTAAAAAAGAAACTCCACACGGATCTGTGATTAGAGTTTTGCTAGTTTGACGATTGGATTACGAGAACATAGACTAGTGCCGATTGTGGAGCTCGTGACTAAATAATAGCAGCCGCTCGGGTCGATCTTTAGGTTAAGCAGCGCTTGCCTAGGTTGGTCTGTGGATGGGTGACCACCCGTTACATACCGAGTTTTCTACGTGCCTCGGAAAGCACGTTAAGCCGTTGGTGCCGGCTGTCATTTGTGGATCTTTGACAGTCGTTACAGGTAGTCAGTGTTCCGCAAGTCTGACCACCAGTCGCATTGGAGATCAGATAGGCAGTCGCTCCATGTAAAATACTGATATTCAGCTACATCCGGTTAGACTGGAAGCCGACCCCAACATAATATTGGGAAAAGGCTAGGCAGATGATGATAAGACTAGTGCCGATTGTTGATAACGGTTACGATTGGATTGTTTATGAATATCTTTGCTGGTTACTTCATCAACAAAAGCATGGAGCAATCCAAACAGTAAAAAAAAAACAGAATTGGACAAAAAACTAAAGTGCGTAGGTACTAATATAATTTAAGTACTCGCCCAAGTACCTACATACGAATGTTATCGATCAATTAGTTTGTGTCAAACAGCGTTACAAACAAAGTCTAGTATTCAATTGGCTTCGCTAACGCTTTAGTCTCGCACATTACTTGTCAAAAACCAGACGTTTGGGGATTCCGTCGTCGTCAAAATAATAAAATGTATAATAATATATTTATCGTGATATTCTGTTTCGTTGGATTTGCTGGTGTTTTGTGTGATCTTGATGACGATGAGTTGACAGAAGGTACGTGATGATTGTTTATCCGAAGCCCAAAAAAAAGGGTGTTGTGAGTTTGAAGTGTGTATCTGTTTGTGTTATTCGCGTAGCTCCTGAACGAGGGAACCGATTTTGATCAAGTTTGGTAGGTACCTGTATTATTTAATGTTTTGTAAGTGATAGATTCTGGATTTGCTGCATCAGACTTCTGTTTCTGGATGTCCGGAACCATGTCTGCACGTTTTTCAAAAGAATTTGAAGGAATCTTAATGCGAGAGAATATGGCTATGTACTATTATTTATTCTGTGTTAGGAGGCCTAGATTTAAGTACTATTATTTATTCTGTGTTAGGGGATTTAGATTTTGCGGGTTGTTCGAAAGAGATACCGCAGCCACGGAACATAGAGGGCAATAGAAGGAACATGGGTGGGTTTTAGTCAGTACAAGTCTGACCCCCCCCCCCCCTCTCCGCCCAGAGCGGGAGGAGTTATTTGATGATATACCATCCGCAAAAAAGGGGGCCTAGATAGTCCAGGGTTGCGGGTTCTCCGAAAGAGATACCGCGGCCCCGGATCGTAAAAGAGAAACAGAAGAACATGGGTGGGTTTTACTGTAAAAAGTCTGACACTTCCTCCAGCTGTAAGTCTTGTATGAAAGCTTACAAATCGTTTCTCATAAAAATATGGTGAGTAGCTATTACTTTAACGACTGCACAAGATTAACAAAAACTTTTCGATTGCTTATGTCAATGTATACATAATTATGTAGATACGTTTTTGAATTTTTAGATCATCGTTAATGCTAATAAAGTCTCGAGACCAGCTGGCAAACTAACTTGTTTGCAATGTGTAATTGCCTTGTTTTGCCATGGTCATGGTTATTTACGAAATAACAATGAAAATAAAATCAAAATTGTGTGTTCTTTTTTTTGCCTTATCAAGTACTAACTGGCGCCCGAGGCAGTGCCAACGTGATATAAAAAAAAATATCCTATGTTCTATCCTATGTATCATCTAGATCCGTTCAGCCGTTTTGACGTGAAAGAGTAACAAACATCCATCTATCCATCCATGCTCACAAACATTCGCATTTATAATATTTAGTAAGATAAGATATACCTAATATTAGTAGGAAGTAGGATAGCTTGCTTCCGTGGTTTTAACCGCGTGATATCGAAAAAAAATCCTATGTTTTATTCCAGACTATAATCTACCTCTGCGCCAAATTTCATCAAGCTTCGTTCAGCCGTTTTGACTTGAAAGAGTAACAAACATCCATCCATCCACACAAACATTCTCATAGTTTAGTAGGATTTTTTATGTGTTTTCATCACAAGCTGTTAAGGGTGTATTTTGTCGACGGCGCGTTCGTGTTCCACGCGCGCTTCATAGAGTTGTCAGCAAAGAAGACGGGTCTGCCAGGGCCACAGCCTGCCGGGGTTGCGGGTTGTTTGAAAGAACATGGGTGGGTTTTAGTCAGTAAAATTGCTTCACCCTAAGGTAGATTGGTAGAAAATGCCTAAGGCATTAAGTCCGCCTTTGTACTGTTTTTACGTGTAAGTTTTAATCCTTACTAATATTATAAAAGCGATAGTGAGTTTGTTTGTTTGTTTCTTCACGCCTAAATGGCTAAACCGATTTTGATGAATTTTGGTACAGAGATAGTTGGGACCCTGGAGACGGACATAGGTTAATTTAAAAAAAAGTGAGAAAAGGGGAGAGAAAGATATTTTTTTTTTCGATTATCACGCAGGTTAATGTTAGCGTTAGCCGAAGTAACTATGCCATGCGGACGAAGTCGCTGGCGAAAGCTAGTTATTCAAATCTTTATAGCTAAACCTAATCGCTTTAACTCTAAATTTTCAGGATCAGAGTGCATTTCAGAAGAGGGTTTGACAGGGACATGCGTGGACATCCATAAATGCATGCAGTACGTTCAGTATTTGAAGAGTCGGAGTAAATACCCACAGGTAATCAATTATCAATGTAGTAGATTACACTTTCTGTCACAGAAAGGAAGCCAGTCTCCCCATCTGTGGGAATGTTAAGGGCTCATTTTGTGCGGGAGATGCTCCGGGAGTCAGGCACCGCGAGTTGACTCCCGGCCACCGTAGATGTGGGCCTGTGGACGGTGAGGAGTGGGTAGCGAGCCGTCCGACCGTCTAATGACGACAGGCCGTGTCGACGGCGCGTTAGTGTTCCACTCAAAGAGATCCCAGTAAAGCAGAGGGGCCTGTTCGAAAGAGATACCGCGACCCCGGAACATAAAGGGCAATAGAAGGAACATGGGTGGGTTTTAGTCAGTACAGGTCTGATACTACCCTCCGCTCCGACCAAAGCGGGGGAAGATATTTCATGATTTTTCAAAAAAAAAACGTCTCATTGTGTATACATTCGACTGATTCGTACCTATTTTATTTATTTCCAGATATGTTCCTACGCAGGATCGATTCCAATCGTCTGCTGCACAGATTGTGAACTTGTGAATGATACAAGGTAAGTTATTACCCGTATTCTAATTATCTGTCTGTGTATTTTGTCAATGGATTGATTATTAAGTTGACCTAAGGGCTGGCTTTGCCTCAAAGAGATGTCAGCAAAGCAGAAGGGCTTGCCAGAGCCTCCGCCTGCAGGGGTTGCGGGTTGTTCGAAAGAGATACCGCGGCCCCGGAACGTAAAGGGCAATAGAAGGAACATGGGTGGGTTTTAGTCAGTATAAGTCGGACTTCCCCCGCTCCGCCCAGAGCGGGGGAAGTCATTAGATGATTTCCCACCCGAAAAAAAAAAGGCCTGGCTTTTAACTCCAAAGGCTAAGTGTCACTATACAATGTGGCAACGCGGCCAGTCTCCTGGGTACATCACTAGCTGATAGCGTTGCGTACGAGTTTTTTGATGCCCTTTTATACTCTGTTGTTTCAAAATCATTAGGCTGATGATCAGAATTTTTTGAACGTCATTACACATGACAGTCATCCAAAACGCCCACCCTTCGCTACGTCCTAGTGTTTTAGCTGGGAGGAAGAAGTGGCGGAACAAACTCCCCAGCAAGACAACTGTCTGATAGGTTTGATGATCCAGACTAAACAGTTATATCTGTTTGTTAGTTTGATTTATTTATCTCCTTTATTTAATTTCTTCTCACTGTTAGATACATAATATGTATAAAGATTTCTTAAAAAAATATATAAATATGAAAATAGTGATTCGCCGGTATCGGGAGCAGGGTCCAAACTACCGGTGGCTAGGGCTACAGAAACAGAAACCTCATAATGCGGGTCGTATCGAGGAGTACTTGCCTTCTGAATCAGGCCCTTGATCCAACCGCCCTTTTTTTGCTGGTGGGAAATAATCAAATAACTTTCCCCACTCCAGGCGGAGCGGGGGGGAGTGTCAGACTTGTACTGTCTAAAACCCACCCATGTTCCTTCTTTTGCCCTTTACATTCCGGGGTTGCGGTATCTTGTTCGAACATCCCGCAAACCCGGCAGGCGCTGGCCCTGGCAGAGGGGCCTCTCAGATCCATCCGGCTAAGGAGACTTTCGACAGATGTTCGTCGAGGTTCTTGGTCGTGGGAATGTGAGCTCACATTCTCGCTCACATCGAAATCTGACCATGATTTTGATGTTAAAGTGTTGTCCCTATATGTTTCAGAAACGTCCTTGTTGATCGATTCGGACTTCATTACTTCAAAACTGGAAGAAAGGCTCACGACAGTAAGTAACTTATCGTATCGTTCATGTTTTGACGATTATCTGTGAGTTTGAGTACTATAAGAGACTTATACAAATGTCCTTTTTTTGGTATGGTTGATGGTGTCGTTGAGCTCTTTGAGTTATGAGTAGAGTAGAGCTACACGATATCTGACAAATGCATGCACTGACTGGACTGGACATGTACACTGAAATCTGTATGGAGATTTCTTAAAAAGACCATTTCAGATAATAATCTGCATAGTCCACAATGTAGGTTGACCTATGAATTTCATTTTTAAATAATTTCTTAACAAAAACGGAAAAAAGAAACAAAAAATAGTAGCCCACCGGTATCGAAAACAGGGTCCAAGCTACCGGCAGTCAGGGCTCCAGAGAAAGGAACCTCCTAACAATACGAGCCGTGTCCAGGAGTACCGCTTTCTGTATCAAGCCCTTGATCCAGCTGTCTAACGAGAGCCTTCTTAGCTATTGGTCGAGGCTCTTGGCAATTAAGCCATTGACAGATACCACTAACGGCACAATGATCGTTGAGTCCACATCCCACATGTCGACAACCTCGCGAACCAAGTCAATATATAGTACCATTAAAATTATTATAGACATGTAGGTTTTAGTCAGTAAAAGGGTGACACTAATCCAAGCTCCGCCCAGAGCAGACTGCGTGTTGCAGGTTCGATTCCCGCACGGAACAAATATTTGTATGACCTATAGATAGTTGTTTCGGGTCTGGCTGTTTGTGTATGTGAGTTTTAATGTTTGTAAACGCACCCACGATACAGGAGAAATTACTAGTGTGGGGTAAAGTTATAAAAAAAGAGCGGGGGAAGTTCTGTCCTCTCATACTTAATAACGCTGTTACAACAACATTGTAAAACCAAATGATTTTAAAAGAGTAACCATGGAGTTTCTTGCCGGTTCTTCTCCATAGGAAACGACCAACCCGAACCGTGCACCTTTTCTCGACGTTTTATAATTGCCCAGATAGGCCTATGTGAAATAAAAATATTTTGATTTTGATTTTTGATCTTGAGTTTCTTTTACCCACCCCAAAAAAAATGCAACATTTAACCATAGACCAAGTCCTGTAGTTGTAATCAGTACTTTCCTTTTTCAGAATGTCTAGAGTATATAGTAAACGAGCCGTACCCCTGTGACCTGTTCGGTGGTGTGCAGAGATACATGGATGATGAGCAGCAATGCTACGGTTATACCCTGACGGCCATTTTGGCTGTAGCTGGGGGACTGGACGCGGTGAAGGGGCAATATCCTCACATGGTAAAAATTTGACGTATTTTGATAACACTGAGATGAGGAACTCTTGTCTATGTAATGACACGGTTGGCGCAATGGCTGAAATATCAACTGCTGCGCTGCGTGTTTCAGGTTCGATCCCGATTAATTAAGTATATTTACCATGTTTGTTATTTATTTAGATTTTCTGATATTTCGGCGATGTTGCAGGCGCTATGAGCACGGATGAACTGTAGTTAGGTAATAATAATACGCCAGTTTCCAAAAAAAAAAATGAGTCCGTCATTAACACCGCATTAGTACCTACCTACCACATTTTGATGAAGTTTCCTCGGTACCTACTGTAGTGCGTCGAGCATGTTCGCTGAAGCGAGAGTGCCGGACTTTTATGCCGTTATTCGTTCGTGAATCTGCAGCATCCTTCAAAAATCGACCAATCACCTGCTGAAGGTCGTGGGTGAGGATTGGAACAGTCCGAACCAAATGCAGTGGCTGAAAGTCCAAGTTTATGTATTTTATAATTTATTTTAATTCGTATTTTTTATTTTTATTGGCTTTAGAATAAATAAATAATAATTAAAGTTACGTATGACGTCACGCGTTGCTGCATTTTTTCGGAACGAGTGACGTCACACGTAACTTTAATGGGCTATATCTTTGTCATTTTTGGTCTAATTTACAAATAAAAAAATACGTGTCCCTTATTTTTGAATAATCTAAAAGACGGACTAAATAGAATGTAATTTTGACCCTGGAAACTACCCTATTATACATAGCAAATGGCTAAATTGCCAGGAGCCTTGACCAACACCTCAGGAGGCTCTCGGTAGGCAGCTGGATCAAGGGCTTTTTTTTTTCGGGTGGGCAATCACCAAATAATTTCCGGGGGGCAAGTCAGACTTTTACTGACTTTCCCCCCCTACCGGGGCCGCGGTATCTCTTTCGAACAACCCGCAACCCCGGCAGGCGGAGGCTTTGGCAAGCCCCTCTGCTTTGCTGACATCTCTTTGAGGCGCGCGTGAAACACGAACGCGCCGTCGACACGGCCTGTCGTCAAAATAGACAGACGGACGGTGAGCTACCCAATGCTCACCGTCCACAGGCCCGCATCTACGGTAGCCGGGAGTGGTCTCGCGGCGCCCAGCGCCCGGGTCGTCTCCCGCGGCGGCTGGGTTAGTTTGAGGTTCTCTCCTTCAAACGCCCGGCCTCCTCCTTCACTAGCATTACTGTTTCGTAGAAGGAGGTGACCGCTTCCCATTCCCTCTCGCTCCGGACCATAGACTGAACCAGGGCCAGACGCGAGAGATCGCCGCCGCCGATCGCCTCTAGCTCGGGCACGGCGGTGCTCCGCCCAAGCTGGGCAGACCGCCACCGTGTCCTCCGGGCGATCGTCACAATTGTGACACCCGGGCGTTTCCTCCCGCCCGATTATGTGCAGGAACTGAGGACCTGCGTCAGGCGGTAGGTGAAAACGCCATGACGCCTTTCCAGCCACTCCTCAAAGAGGGGACTTACCGCCACTATTGTGGCGTGCCCTGCACGGGGTTGCGACAGTCGCTCTCTCCATGCCACCATGAGATCGCACCGAAGGTCTGTCCGCTGAGCGGCAATTTGCCGCGGTAACGGAGTTTCCCCCGGTGTAGTGCCTCCGCGCGCCACTCAAATAGGCGCGCGAGGACTATCGCCTCCAGATCCCACGGTGGCAATCTGGCAAGGAGGCTCGCCCCCTCGGCGGAGATCGTGCGGTAGCCCCGGATCAGCCTAATGGCTACCACCTTTTGGGGCGCGTTCAGGTAGTGGGCGGCGCGCCGCCCTAAAGAACGCGCCCATACCGGGGCCCCGTAAAGGGCCATGGACCGCACGACTCCGGCATAGAGCCTACGGCAGGAGGCGTTTGGCCCCCTCAGATTGGGCAGGAGCCGCTTGAAGGCAGCCCCCGCCCGCTCGAGTTTGGGAGCCAAACGTCGGAAGTGCTCCACGAAATTCCACCGGCTGTCGAGGACGATTCCCAGGTACTTCATCGTCGACCCGACGCCGATGCGAACCCCTCCTACCGTCAGCTGGGATCCCAACGGTGGCGTATTTCCGCGGCCATGAAAGACCATGGCCTCGGATTTGTGCAAGGCCACCTCGAGACCCAGTAGCCGGATCCTCTCCGCGACTATCGCAACATTCGCAACCCCGCGTGTCATATTGTCGGCCGCTGCCTGGTGGATCAAAGGCTTGATATAAAAAGCGGTACTCTTGGACGCGGCTCGTATTGTTAGGAGATTCCTTTCTCTGGAGCCCTGACCACCGCGGCGCCCGGTAGCTTGGACCCTGTTCTCAAAACCTTCTAGTATTTTTTTTCTGTTTTTATAGAAATACTAGCTTTTGCCCGCGGCTTCGCTCGCGTTAAATTCGGGGTAACACAGTTCCCCTTACGCCTTATTGATTTGTAATAGCAACGCTAAGTTTTCCCTTTTCTTCCCTCTTTCTCCCTCACATCCCACTTTTTTTAAATAAAAAATAGCTTATGTCCGTCTCCTAGTTCCCAACTATCTCTGTACCAAAATTCATCAAAAACGGTTTAGCTATTAAAGCGTGAAGAGGTAACAAACAAACAAACTCACTTTCGCTTTTATAATATTAGTAAGGATTTAAAATTATATGTGATCAAATGAATAAACGAGATAATGTACTAACATTATCTCGTCACTATGTCGACCATGTCAGTTTCAAGACATATTAATTAACAGTAATTACTAATGTTACGATTCACAAACTTTGTTCCAGGCGTTGCTAGGATACGGAGACGACGCAGAAACGGCTGACTGGTTGTGTGGAGGTACCCTCATCAGCCATAGGTACATCTTGACTGCAGCACACTGCAAGTCTACTCACCATTCGTAAGTGCCATAAATAATTATACTTACTTTTAAATGAAAAAAACGGAGCTCGAGAATAACGTTGTCCCACACTAGGAATTTCTCCTGTATCGTGGACCAAGGATGGATTTTACGACGAGAAGAAAGTTCAAGGTTTTTGTGCAGATACGGTAGAAAAATTGTGTTGCAACGCATGCCTAGGGTACAGCTAGTATGAACTTAATACAGGTCTGTGTTGTGATAGTGTGATTCCTTGGAGCTGCAAAAAAATCTCCCCAAAAGTCTACACAGTCAAAAGATATAGCCCTATTTGTCGTAAGATTGTACGGAATTTTAGATACATGAGTCCGACTGAATACCTACCTAATTAAACAAACTTGGAAATAAAAAAGCTCTCAGCTGATTTTTGGGTTGTCGCACGGGGTTCGTGCAAAAAAAGTAAAATGTATTTTTCTCTAAAAGTATAGTATTTGAGAACCTGGGAACATGCACAAAGACTGCTTATCACCTTAGCTGTATGCCCCTTAAATGATATTGCTCCTTTTTAGGGTTCCGTAGTCAACTAGGAACCCTTATAGTTTCGCCATGTCTGTCTGTCCGTCCGTCCGTCCTCGCTTAATCTCTGTGACCGTTAGAACTAGAAAGCTGAAATTTGGTACTAATATGTATATCAATCACGCCGACAAAGTGGTAAAATAAAAATTGGAAAAAAATGTTTTATTAGGGTAGCCACCCTATATGTAAAGTGGGAAGTGATTTTTTTTTAATTTCTACCCTAACGTGTGATATATTGTTGGAAAGGTATTTTAAAATGAATAGGGGTTTACTAAAATCATTTTTTGATAATGTCAATAATTTCAGAAATATACGCTGCAAAAGTAAAAAACAATGTGTCCCCCCCCCCCCTCTAACTTTTGAACCATAAGTTTAGAAAATATGAAAAAAATCTGAAAAGTAGAACTTTATAAGGACTTTCTAGGAAAATTATTTTGAACTTGATTGACACAACAGTTTTTGTACAAAAAAGACAAAAAGTTGTACAAAATAATTTCTGGACTAAGTTTGTAGTATAATCGTATATGCAAGCATTTTTTTTAACTTCGTTTACATATTTTATTATCCTGAACGTATCTTTTTTCAAACAAAAAAAGAATTATTGAAATCGGTTCTCGCAATCCAAAATAACCACCGAAATCGTCTTGCACGTCTTTGTATTAATTAGTAACCCAATTCCCCGAGAGATGGCGCTGTAGGTACTTATTACATTGGATCGGGTATTACCGAATTGTTCGGTTGGTCTCTCCTTGGCATTGGCGGTATCTTATAACTACATAAAACTTTTATTAAGAACATGCTAAGGCAATTTAGAACAAAACTAACATTCATTTTTTAACACCATCAAAATGTTAAGGTAAAAACCAGTTCATAAATGGTTCGATAGATGGCGTTGTGTAATGACGTAATTTTTTTTAAAGTCGATTTTAAGATTTTCCGTGCTTTCATGACCTACCGTGGTAAAGTAAGTTGCACCTTAAATATATTCGTAATTTTATTTATGAGTGCATAATCTAATTAGTCGTCGAGGTTTGAGCGCTCCCCTTTCAGCCCCTTTGTGTTCGCGCTAAAAACCGTCACAAGTCGGAGCCGGAGCGCCTGCCGCGGACTCGCGGAGCGTGCAATGTTGCACGCTCCTCCACCTTTAAACTCATAAGTGGGAACACTTATTGTGACGGACGGAAAACTACGGAACCCTACACTGAGCGTGGCCCGACACGCTCTTGGCCGGTTTTTTATACGTTTATTTATATTTTTTTCTTCTCAGAGGTCCAGTTAAATACATCGCTCTAGGCATCCTAAGACGCACGGACCCTCTCGAAACTTGGGACTTGTATACTGTGAAAGATATCATTGTTCACCCGGAGTACAAGCCTCCCTCCAAGTACCATGATGTGGCGCTACTAGTCACCGATAGATGGTAAGTACCCACAGACTCCTCAAGTCCTTATCATGGCTGTTCTCGAAATAATGGACAAAAACTTCGCTGTGAATAAACTGGTTTGTCTTTTAATTTCCCCCTTCTCTGGGCGGAGCGGGGGGTAGTGGTAGCCATGTTTCTTCTTTTGCCCTTTATATTCTGGGGTCGCGGTATCTCTTTCGAACAACCCTTCACCAGGCGGGTGGCCTTGGCAGGTCTCTCTGCTTTACTGACAAGTCTTTGAGGCGCGGGTAGACCAAGAACGGGCTATCGTCACTAGACGGACGGACGATGAGCTACCCATAGCTCACCGTCCACATACCTAGCTACAGTGGCCTGGCGCCTGGAGCATATCCCGCGGCGGCAGTGTTGGTTAGTTGCAATAATTTGGGAGACATGCGACATCCACGAATCTGCACCAGGCCATTCCCTCTCACACAGAAGTCATCCCTTTTATCTGTTCTCTCTGACAGAATGGCTTAGTTCCCACCGAAGGAGAGACGAAGGAATCGGAGAGAAGACGTGTGGGAATCTGCCAATCACATTTATAGTTATATTGTATTTTTAGTGTACCGAATGCCTATGTCAAACTTAAAGACAATCGGCCCAAGGAATCGTGTTCTGCCATACTAACTTAGCCACGCTGTTTCACCCTTTTCGGGGTTAAGTGTTGCAAGATCCCGTCTTAGTGAGCACTTACGTACTAAAAGGATCCCCTATGAAAAATTTGTGACTCCTAACACTTGTAGTTTCTTAGATTTTGTGATGATGAGTGAGTCAGTGATATTTTCTTCAATATATTTAGGCTAGCAGTGTCCAGCGGTTTCACCCGCAGCTCAGTTACAATAAAAATAAAAGACTTACCTAATTATACATACAAAATTTCAGAAAAATCGGTCAAGTCGTTTCGGAGGAGTATGGCAACTAAAACTGTGACACCAGATTTTTAATACGAGATATAATGCACAACGCCTTTCTCGTGTCTTATTCGATTTGTAGAAACTTGTACTTCTCAGCTTTGATGGAAGCCTTACAAAATTAACTACAATTTCAGGGTCAAATTCACCCACTTAATACTGCCCGCTTGCTTGGATGTCGGGGACACCGACGGCAGCGTGGCGTTTGCGACTGGTTGGGGATCTCTTGGACATCGGAAGAACTTGGCGGATACACTGCAAACTGTGAGTTGTACTCAGATCTTTAGTAACTACTGCTCACCCCAATAAGGGACAGTGGTGGCTTAGAAGTATCGGTCCAAATGCACATCTTATTCTTCACGTAGCTGGCATGACAGAAGTTAGGTTTTTTTAAGCGTTGCCCAACACTATGATTTCTCATGTATCGTGGGTTCGTTTACAAACATTTAAACTCACATACATAAACAGCCAGACCCGGAACAACTATCCTTACTAATATTATAAAAGCGAAAGTGAGTTTGTTTGTTTGTTTGTTACCTCTTCACGCTTTAATGGCTAAACCGATTTTGATGAATTTTGGTACAGAGATAGTTGGGAACCAGGAGACGGACATAGGCTATTTTTTTTTAATAAAAAGTGGGATATGAGGGAGAACGAGGGAAGAAAAGGGAAAACTTAGCGTTGCTATTACAAATCACTAAGGCGCAAGAGCAAAAACTGCAGGTAACAGGTACTGTGTTATACCGAATTTAACGCGAGCGAAGCCGCGGGCAAAAGCTAGTCTATAATATTTGTTCCGTGCGAGCGTGTTTCCGTGGAACCCGCGACACGCAGAGCAGTAGTCGATCGCTCAGCCACTGCGCCAACCGTGTCGTTGATTGTTGATCTTCTTCGCCCTATTATTCTTGGACACTACTACGGAATCCTCGGTGGCAGACCATCGATCGGAGATAACTTTGACTGCAAGGTCAGGGTCACAGCGGGTAGAAGCGGAGGGAATCCTTATCCTTACTAATATTATAAAAGCGAAAGTGAGTTTGTTTGTTACGTCTTCATGCCTAAATTGCAAAACCGATTTTGATGAATTTTGGTACAGAGATAGTTGGGACCCTGGAGACGGACATAGGTTAAAAAAAGTGAGAAATGAGGGAGAAAGGGAAAACTTAGCTTTGCTATTACAATAAATAAGGCGTAAGGGCAAAAACTACAGGTAGTAGGTACCTGCAAATCAGCAAAGGGAAACAAACAACATAAGTGCAAAGGATTTTTTAAGAAATCATCATTTAAAAAAGGCATTGTTCTGCAAGCAAAAATTCCAGTCCAAACAACAAATGATATGGTTAGCGTAGTAGCTGAGTGATCTGCTGCTGCGCTGAAAAATCAAAACAATTTATTTATTTAAACTTCTTGTACAATAGTGGTACATAGGCGGACTTAATGCCATAAATAAGGCATTCTCTACCAGTCAACCTTTGGGTAAAATACGACAGCATTGTGATTTGATTTGTTGATTTATTCGCATAATAATTTAGTCTCTGATGCGATCCTTGCAAAATATTCCGCAATCTCACTTTTCTGATATATAGTGCTTGTCAAGCTAAATCGGACTATCTATAGTCGCGACTAAAATGTTGTGGAATAAAACTGATGTGACTAGTTCGCGACCGCGGCTTCACCCGCGTGCGACCGCGGCTTCACCCGCGTGTTGATCGAAAAATAAATATCCTATGTGTTATTCCAGACTATAATCTACCTCTGTGCCAAATTTCATCAAGATCCGTTCAACCGTTTTGACGTGAAAGAGTAACAAACATTAATACATCCATCTATCCATCCTCACAAACATTAGCATTTATAATTAGACTAGTTTTTGCCCGCGGCTTCGCTCGCGTAAAATTCGTGGTAACACAGTTCCCCTTTCCTGATTAACAGGTACCTGCTACCTGTAGTTTTTGCCCTAGTGCCTTATTTATTGTCATAGTAATGCTAAGTTTTCCCTTTTCTTCCCTCGTTCTCCCTCATATCCCACTTTTTTTTATAAAAATTATATGTCCGTCTCCTGGTTCCCAACTATCTCTGTACCAAAATTCTTCAAAATCGGTTTAGCCATTAAAGCGTGTAGAGGTAACAAACAAACAATCAAACACACTTTCGCTTTTATAATATTACTAGCTTTTGCCCGCGGCTTCGCTCGCGTTAAATTCGGTAGCGCCTAATGCATTTGTAATAGCAACGCAAAGTTTTCCTGTTTCGTCCCTCTTTCTCCCTTATATCCCACTCTTTTAAAAAAAAATAGCCTATGTCCGTCTCCTGGTTCCCAACTATCTCTGTACCAAAATTCATCAAAATCGGTTTAGCCATTAAAGCGTGAAGAGGTAACAAACAAATACACTTCCGCTTTTATAATATTACTAGCTGTGCCCAGCGGTTTCACCCGCTGAGGTTTAGGGGTATGAAAAATAGATGTTAGCCGATTCTCAGACCTACCCAATATGTACCCAAAATTTCATAAGAATCGGTCGAGCCGTTTCGGAGGAGGACGGTAACTAACATTGTGACACGGAAATTTTATATATTAGATAAGTAAGGATGTGATTAGCCGATTAGGTATGCCATTTTAATCTTAGTCTAGTTTAATGCGGTGGTTTATCAGAATCAACACCAATGTCGCCATTTATAACTTTTTAAAGTACTTACTTATTTTCTCTTCATTCTTCTAGGTGGCTCTGAATGCCTACAGCGAGTCAGAATGCACGTCTTTCTACCCACCCCACAGACTCCTTCTACATGGCTATAACCACACCACACAAATGTGCTATGGGGACAAGGACCAGATCAACGACACGTGTGAGGTGAGTGCAGCAATCTCAAATTCTTATTTTTTTTCGAAATGGCATCTCGCAGTTCAACCTAAGAGGTTGTCGTCTGCTTAACCGGGTGATTCCTATGGATGCCTTGAATTTAAGGCCTCCAGCCAGGTCTAAAACTTACAAACTAAGCGACTACACGCTAAGGGCACCCCCTGTGGGGCGAGCCTCGGTTTAGGGCGTCGCTGAGGGAGGACAGCAAAGGGACAGGCTGGATCTGAGTGATATTATTTGGGGACTGGTATAAAACTTACTGGCTTAGCAACGTGGGCTGGCTCTAGCAAGGGACGGGTGGGAACCCCAAATACTTATATCATCTATGGTTTTATAAACACCATGTCGCTACTGACATTCTCATAAACGTCACATAAATAAAAAGGTTTGTTCACAATCAACGTGAATTTATAATTATTATAATATAAGAATAGTAATTGCTCTTGGAAAAAGAGTTATAGAACCCAAGAATTTATAGCATATGATAGATCTAAGATTAAGTTAAAATAGCATTTAAAATTATAATTATTCATGTGCTAAATGTTTATGGTTAAATATAAGTTTAATTATCATTGTTTATGGGCTGATATAAGTTTAATATCATTGTGAAAGTTCCTAATGTACACTGCCATATTATTTTATTAGTTTTAAGACAGTTTGCTGCCTGCCTGCTGGCTTGTGGGTAGTTCGAAAGCTATACCTACCACGGCCCTGGAACAGAAACGGCAGAAGAAGGAACATGGGTGGATTTTAGTCAGCAAAAGTCTGACACTCCCCCCCGCTCCACCCAGAGCAGGGTAGTTTATTTGATGATTTCCCATCCGCAATGCAACGCTTTCGAACAACCCGCAACCCCGGCACTTAAAGACCCCCTAACCATTTCTTCAATCCCCAGGGTGACAGCGGTGGCCCCCTGCAGGTGCTTTCAGAGCTATCATCGTGCGTGCATACAATCATAGGAGTGACGTCACACGGCAAGTCCTGTGGCTTCGGCGGAGGCTTCGGAGTCTACAACAGGGTCTCCTACTATGTACCTTGGATTGAGAATACCGTGTGGCCTTGAGCAGAATGAACATGAAAAACTTGAGATGTGACTAATAAAATTGTGAAGTGCCTTTAGTATTTAGTTTAATATCTACTATTGGACGCCTCTCAACCTTAGATAAGAACGCCATTTTTTTTAATTCCCACACTCTTCGATTGTTTTTTTATTTGTTTCATAATCAGGCAAAAGTGCTGCCACACCAGTTTAATTTTCATTGAGGCCGCGCCTGTTCCATTTTTAAGGGGGACCTTAGACGATCCATTCTAATTCAATTTGAACGAGATGTTCTATGAGACTGTCCTATGTCCGATGAAATGGCTTAGGTTAAATGGGGAATATGTATGTGTAAGTTTTTTTTTTTACTTTTGAAAAACAGTAATAACAACCCAACTTCATCATCTGCCTAGCCTTTTCCCAACTATGTTGGGCTTGGCTTCCAGTCTAACTGGATGCAGCTGAATATCAGTATTTTACATGGAGCGACTGCCTATCTGACCTCCACAACCCAGTTAATACTGGGTAATACGATACCCCTTGGTAAAACTAATTTCAACTACTACTTGTCGCTTAAAAATAAAATTATACTTACTCCTACAATGTTCTATCACAGTTCAAACGCTTGTGTTGTTGGGACCGTGATGTGACGTCATCCTTATTAATATTATATAAGCGAAAGTGAGTTTGTTTGTTTGTTACGTCTTCACGCTTAAATGGCTAAACCGATTTTGATTAATTTTGGTACAGAGATAGTTGGGACCCTGGAGACGGACATGGGCTATTTTTTTAAAGATTGAGATATGAGGGAGAAAGAGGAAAGAAAAGGGAAAACTAAGCATTGCTATTACAAATCAATAAGGCGGAAGGGCAAAAACTGCAGGTAGCAGGTACCTGCAAATCAGGAAAGGGAAACTGTGTTACCCCGAATTTAACGCGAGCGAAACCGCTGGGCGGGTCGCTAGTTATCAATAAAACGACGAATAATACAACCAGCCCAAGCTACTTTATCTTGGTTATTATTCCGTACGCAGAGTTGACGGTACCATAACTAATTTACAAACATGTATACGTAACCAATTACAATCTCACCTATTCCTTACGAAGCCGAACGTCGTGGTAAATGGACGCATGTACCAGAAAATGGATTTGAAGCCAGCTGTTTTATTGTTGATCTGTCTTCGTTTTTTATATGTTTTTTCTGATGACCTGGAAGTAGGTAAGCTGTTTACAGTACCCTTATTTCGTTTAGGGATGGGAATAGGGTAGTTGATACCACCAATCAATTGACATACTTTTTATGAGCTGTCAAAACGCGATTCCCCCATAGATTTTGTATGGGACTCGCAACCGATGACGTCACTAAGTTGTCAAGTCAATGACGCAACTATTTATTGATTTAAAAGCAACTAAAAATCGAATTTTAAAGTTATTTTGAAATGAATGGAGTTCTCAGGTCTAGAATAACGTGTTCTTTCAGAAAAATTGTGTCTTTAAATTATTGGTTAATGGTGTCAACTACCCAATTCATCAAATAGCTTGTCTTGATAGGGCGGAGCGGGGGGAGGGTCAAACTTTTACTGATTAAAACCCATTTATGTTCGTTCTTTTGGCCACGGTACCTATCTATTTCGAACAACCCACAACCCCGGCATGCAAGTTTATAGTACCGAACTATAGTATTGTTTTCGAATATAGTGTTAATATAAGATGTAGGCTTTGAGTACGGACGCTGGATGATGGTGATAGGCAGCTAAAAAAGGCATTATAATTCTAATGAGGCACTTTTTTATTGCATCGGCGGATTTGTTATAGCTCCGAGACCAGCATTGACAAATTTCTTACGTCAATGAAACGACGTTTTTCAACACATTTACGGAAAAATTATATATAACAGAACGAAAAGTATTTTTGTCATTAATCGTCATGAAGATATGATTTAATTTGTTTTTTCCCGCGCTTTTTCTCTTCATGCTGAAGAAAAAGAAAAACTATGACGCCGCTAAACAGCCTGGTACCAAAAACAAGAAATTCTAATATTTTTGAATTTAGAACTCAAATACATATCAGTTTATTGTTCTAATAGGTATATAAAATTCTCGTGTCACAGTGTTAGTTACCATACTCCTCCGAAACGGCTGGACCGATTTCAACGAAACTGTGCATATCGGGTAGGTCTGAGAATCGGCCAACATAAATTTTTCATACCCTTCTCTAGAAAAGGAGCTGAGCAGCGGGTGAAACAGCTAGTTATTTTTAAAATGAAAGTTTTTTTCTTGTTTTTTTTTATAACGTTGTCCCACACTAGGAATTTCTCCTGTATCGTGGGTGCATTTACAAACATTTAAACTCACATACACAAACACCTAGACCCGGAACATCTGTCTGCAGGTCATACAAATATTTGTTCCGTGCGGGAATCGAACCCGCGTCACGCAGCGCAGCAGTCGATCGCTCAGCCACTGCGCCAACCGTGCCGTCAAATTGTGTCTGTGTCAAAGTTTATTTGTGATGTTCTGTTGATAAACACAATTAAATTGTTTATTAAATACGAAGGCTTTAAAAACATGCGCCTCCATTGCTCTAAAAAGAAAAAAAAACACCGCGGGCTATAGGGATTTCAAAAGTTGTTTATCTGTGGTGAAATCAGAAAAAAATTAAAGCCCTCGTTGTGAATAATGAGAAAAAAACACGCTTGTGAAATACATTGCACGTTGAACCTAATTGTAGTGCAATAAGATCCAGTTTTTGAGGAAGTGTGAAGAAAAAGTAATTTTATTCAAATATCGAATCAGTAGTTTCGAACGTCGATATTACACGTCATACTGTCCCCATAAAATCCTTTCTTACTAGTGTTTTAGCTGTGGAAAAGAAGTGCTTTTTTGCGGATGGTAAATCATTAAATAACTTCCCCCGCTTTGGACGGAGCGGGGGGGAGTGTCAGACTTGTACTGACTAAAACAAACCCATGTTCCTTCTATTGCCCTTTACGTTCCGGGACCGCGGTATCTTTTCGAACAACCCGCAACCCCGGCAGGCGGTGGCCCTGGCAGGCCCTTCGGCTTTGCTGACATCTCTTTGAGGTGCGCGTGGAACACTAACGCGCCGTCGACACGGCCTGTCGCCAATAGACGGACGGACGGTAAGCTACCCATTGCTTACCGTCCACAGGCCCGCATCTACGGTGCGGTGGTCGGGAGTCGTTTCACGGCGCCCGACGCCCGGAGAGTACCTCAAACCAACCCAACCGTCGGGTGTGACCCTTGCTCTTCACACGTAGCCTCTTCCACCGCGTGCTCATGCCGAGGCCGAAGCTAATACTTTGATCGAGCACTAGAAAGTTTGTAAATCCATACTAATATTATAAAATCGAAAGTGAGTTGGTCAACCTATTTCGATAAATTTTGGTACAGAGATAGTTGGGACCCTGGAGACGGACATAGGCTATTTTTTTTTTTAAAAGAGTCAAAAATGAGGGAGAAAGAGGGAAAACTAAGCATTGCTATTACAATAAATAAGGCGCTAGGGCAAAAACTACAGGTAGCAGGTACCTGCAAATCAGTGGGTGAAACCGCGGGGTGCAGCTAGTTATAGAATAAAATAGAACATACTTCATTGCATACCAAAAAATCAACACAATTTTTTTTAACAGAAATTGCTAATTCCATGGTCACAATGGCGGTTTTATTGACGATTGCGATATCCATATCCTTACTAATATTATAAAAGCGAAAGTGAGTTTGTTTGTTTGTTACGTCTTCACGCCTACATGGCTAAACCAATTTTGATGAATTTTGGTGCAGAGATAGTTGGACCCTGGAGACGGACATAGGCTATTTTTTTTTAAAAAAAGATTGAGATATGAGGGAGAAAGAGGGAAGAAAAGGGAAAACTTAGCATTGATATTACAATAAATAAGGCGCTAGGGCAAAAACTACAGGGTGTTACCACGAATTTAACGCGAGCGAAGCCGCGGGCAGAAGCTAGTCTTCTATACAACCTTTGGATGGACTGTACGAATATAATAATACTAGCTGTTTTGCGCGGCTCCACCCACGTCTTTAGTTGCTGCCTTGCTCCCGTGGGTAGTAGCGTGATTTTGCATAGCCTATGTTACTTCCTGATAATGTAGCTCCGAAAAATTGTTAAAATCGGTCCAGTAGCTTTGGAGCCTATTCTATACAAATACACAACAGGATAGTATAGATTATCATATTAGTTAGGTACTTATTTTATTGGATATGGGGGGGTAGTCAATGGCTAATTATTTATAGTAGTTGGTCATAAATATGACTGCCAATCTGACTGCCGCATGCCGGTGTGGACGCCCCCTCTTTCCCCTCTCCTTCTTTTAAAGAGAACATACCGGCGTTCTCACATCACATCTGCGAAAACATTATAGGAAGATAAGTTTACAATGTTTCTATTAGGTTTTAAATGTTCGTATACTTGTAGCTCTTAAACGGTTTGGTGATAACGAAAAATAGAGTTTTTGTTAAACGTTCAAGGAAATATCTTTTCTGAATAAGTAAATGTACATTTTAGAGGTATTTTTTTTTGGGACGGGAAATCATCAAATAACTTCCCCCGCTCTGGGCGGAGCGGGGGGGCGTGTCAGACTTTTACTGACTAAAACCCACCCATGTTCTTTTCTTCGTTCTCTCTTGTCTTTGTTCTCTCTTTCAAACAACCCGCAACCCCGGTAGGCGGAGGCTCTGGCAAGCCCTTCTGCTTTGCTGACATCTCTTTGAGGCGCGCGTGAAACACAAACGCGCCGTCGAAACGGCCTGTCGTCAATAATAGACGGACGGACGGTGAGCTACCCAATGCTCACCGACCACAGGCCCGCATCTACGGTGGCCGGGAGTCGTCTCGCGGCGCCCGGCGCCCGGGGCGTCTCCCGCGGCGGCTGGTTTGGTTTGAGGTTCTCTCCCTCAAACGCCCGGCCACCTCCTTTGCTAGCATTACTGCTTCGCAGAAGAAGGTGACCGCTTCCCATTCCCTCTCGCTCCGGACCATGGACTCAACCAGGGCCGGACGCCACATTTTAGAGGTTGCAGGTAGTAAAATAAAAGACGAATACGATCTGTGTATTTTTTTTTTTTAGTATCGTCTCGTTTTTCAACCTAGGTGGTTGTCGTCTGCTTAGCGGGCAATTTCTGTGGATGCCTTGAAATTAAGGCCTCCAGTCAGGACAAAAAACTTACAAACTAAGCGACTACACGCTAAGGGCGCCCCCTGTGGGGTACGAGCCTCGGCCTAGGGCGTCGCTGGGGGAGGACAGCAAAGGGACAGGCTGGATCTAAGAAAATTCTCAAACAAATACATAGCTATTTATATGCTAAAACATTTAATGGTAACAATAGTTCCCACTTAGCATATTTGCGCAGGAGTTTACGCCTGCTCATTAGGGCTGCACAATAGACGAGTGCGCTGCCATCTTGCCTCGTTAGTGCTCGAACAAAAGATGCGCAGACGCCATGTCTTGGAAGGCGGGGCTATGTTCGACTGGCGTCACGAAGTGGGTGAAGTTTTTGCGACTTGTTTTGCACACGGCACGCTCTGACGTAAAATCGCGTGATAATGTGCTGCGTTGAGTTGTGCGAGTATACTCAGCTACAGCAATAAAACAATAAATTGAAATTAAAGCCTCCAACCAGGGCAAAAAACTTACAAACTAAGCGACTAAGGGCGCCCCCTGTAGGGTACAAACCTCGGCTTAGGGCGCTGGGGGAGGAGCAAAGGGACATGCTGGATTTGACTGAATTTATTTAGGAACTGGTTTGAAACTACTGGTTCAGCAACGCGGGCTGGTTCTACCAAGGGACGGGTGGGTGAGTCATTTATTGGGAAACGCTGCTTATATACAGTACATGGGGTAAATAGTTATAAATAAAAGGGTATTTTGATTAACCTAGAACTAACACAATTTGGTAATGAGCGCGATGGATATGGTCGGTCAGTCGGTCTGCCCAGCTTGCCACCGTGCCCTCGTAGAGGCGATCGGCGTATAAATAGATTTTTTTATTTTAAATTTATTTTAAGCTATTTTTATAAAAATAAAAATCCATATAATATAATAAAAAATGTTTTAAAAATAGGCGGCGGCGATCTCTCGCGTTCAGCCCTGATTAAGTCCATGTTCCGGAGCGAAAGGGAATGGGAAGCTGTCACCTCCTTCTGCGAAGCAGTCATGCTAGCGAAGGAGATAGCCGGGCGTTTAAGGGAGAGAACCTCAAAACAACCAAAGCGCCGCGGGAGACGCCCGGGCGAAGGGCACCGCCACATGAGTACACTTACCTAGCAAACCGTGATATAAGATCAAGTGGAATGTCATGTTGCTCATATGTTCCAGGTTCAGCATGCACAATGAAAGATGGAACCCAAGGAATTTGCCTTAAACAATCTGATTGCCCTTTTATCAGTGAAGATACAATTGAAACACCAACGGTAGGTAAGCATTTTCTTTGCCACCCAAAGCTCTCGGCCACCAGGGTCAAATCTATATAAGGGCTTTTTGGGTAGTAGCCCAGGGCCCTTTGAAGGCGGAGGGCCCCCAGTCACCTTTTAAGACAATAGACTATTGTGAATATAACAAAAACCAAACACTGTAATTTCTGATAGTTGTTTCGGGCCTGGCTCTTTGTGTATGTGATTTTAAATGTTTCTAAACGCACCCACGATACAGGAAAAATTCCTAGTGTGGAGCAAAGTTTAAAAAAAAATGGCAGGTAAACAACTCTACCATAAGCAACCTTACCAAACACAAAACTACTAAAAAGCTGGGCTATATTAAACTAGAAGTGCGCTTGATGTGTCGTCGTATGTACCTAGTATATCATTATCGGAAACAGTTCTTGACATAAGAGTAATTACATGGTTAATTAAGCAGGCCCCCAAATAGTATTAGTCCCCACAAACTCACGGTCCGCCTCTGTCGGCCACTGCGGATTTTTGCAGCGAGGATGATGCGGGTTCGCATTAATGGAGACTATTAATGGCGTTGTGGAACCGCCATTAGGAAACGCGCGACCTTGCGCCTTATTTATTGTAATAGCAATGCTAAGTTTTCCCTTTTCTTCCTTCTTTCTCCCTCATATCTCAATCTTTAAAACAAAAATAGCCTATGTCCGTCTCCAGAGTCCCAACTATCTCTGTACGAAAATTCATCAAAATCGGTTCGGCCATTTAGGCGTGAAGACGTAACAAACAAACAAACTCACTTTCGCTTTTATAATATTAGTAAGGATATGCTAAAAACAAACAACAAATTGTCATTTATTTGAGGTCTAAGTTCAAAAATATTAGCATTTCTTATTTTTAATATTTTTCTGTTTAGCAACGCCATACCTTTTTACAGATTAAATCATAGTTATAAGATCAAACGAAAAGTATTTTTGTCATTAAATCACAAAAATACTCTTCGTTTTTGTTATTTAAGTTCTCCGTAAGTCCATTGAAAAACGTCATTTGATTCACGTGAGAATTTGTCACTGTTGTTCTCGGCTCCATGACACCCTCGCCTTACGGCTCAGGTGTGAATGACAAAGTCTCCTTACTAGAATCAAAATGTGCTACAAACTACATTTATCCCTCACCTTTTATTAAAAGGCTTTGTCTAATCAGTCCAAATATTATGAATTGGTATTATTTTTATTTCAGTATTGCGAGAATACTCTATGGAACCCCATAATATGTTGTCTTGACTGTCAAGTTATTGAAAGTAGGTAAGTAGTTTTTTTAATGTCAACAAATTCTAACGTAGTGTCTTTTAAATTCGGGACCCATCATTTAAAAGATTCGAGCCGGTTTAGATCCTGCTCGGGTTGCGGGTTGTTCGATAGAGATACCGCAGCCCTGGAACATAAAGGGCAAAACAAGAAACATGGATCACTTTTAGGCAGTTAAAGTCTGACACTCCCTCCCGCTCCGTTATTTGATGATTTCCTATCTCTAAAAAAAAGTCGGTTCAGGCTTTTAAAGAGCTTTTCTATGTTCCACATTTAACTTCATTAATTATTTTATGCTTATATCGATCATGACACTACTTCAATGGTGAAGTTATGCAATATTAACTATTTAGTGTCTTCTACTAGTCTACCTACCCTATCCTAGCTAGCAAATCAAATCATTTATTTCAATTAGACCATTACACTATTAAATGTCAAGAAACAAAATGAACGGGCCTGTTGGTCTAGTGGTTAGTGGCCCTGACTGCTGAGCCGGAGGTCGTGGGTTCGATTCCCACCCAGGACAAACTTTGTGTGATGAGCATGATTGTTTGTTCTGTGTCTGGGTGTGATTTATCTATAATATGTTTGTATTTATAAATTATATAAGTATGTATATCAGTTGTCTGGTTACCATAACACAAGCTCTGCTTAGCTTGGGATCAGATAGCCGTGTGTGAGTTGTCCCAAGATATTTATTATTTATTATTATTATTATTAATCTACAGTCCCGGTCACAAGGCATAGTACAGACGCCTGCACATCAAGCTACTACAATCTGTCAGATTTCTTTGATAGATTTTCGACTTTATCTCTAAAGCATTAGGTTCAAGTTTCATTGGGAAAAATTGACAGTTTCGGGTAGGTAGCTTGACCTGCTGGCGTCTGTGCCTTGTGAAAGTACTGTAGTCTAGCGACTTACTTATCTACCTTACCTACATACACTTCCTACCTTTGTATCCTACCAACCTGTCCTCCCTACGTACCCTACCTACGTACCCTACCTACCTAGCGAAGTCGACTTTTTTTTGGCAAAAAAAGTCGTTGTATACACATACATACATTTTAGATTTTGACGCTACCTGACAAAATCAAAATCAAAATCAAAATATTTTTATTTTACACTAGCTTTTGCCCGCGGTTTCGCTCGCGTTAACTTCGGTAGCACCTTATTGATTTGTAATAGCAACGCTAAGTTTTCCCTTTCCTTCCCTCTTTCTCCCTCACTTCCCACTTTTTTTTTTAAATATTAGCCTATGTCCGTCTCCTGGTTCCCAACTATCTCTGTACCAAAATTCATCAATATCGGTTTAGCCAATAAAGCGTGAAGAGGTAACAAACAAATAAACAAACAAACAAACTCACTTTCGCTTTTATAATATTAGTAAGGATAGGCCTACATGGGCACTTATAAAACGTCGAGAAAAGATGCACGGTTCGGGTTGGTCGTTTCCTATGGAGAAGAACCGGCAAGAAACTCCATGGTTACTAAAATCATTTAGTTTTACAATGTTGTTGTTGTTACAGCGTTAGCACTTAAGTATGAGAGGACAGCGTAGGCCCGACAATAAGTCATTGCTTACTTTACAAAAAGTAAAAAAAAATAATACGTTAACAAGAGTTAACATGCGTCTAAGAATCTACAAGCCAAACAAAGACAAGTAGGCGAGTGACACTAGACAGAACAATTTGTTAGCAAGAAGTAACAAGTATTGGCTTACGATTTTAGTCGTATTTTTGGAACGAAGTTCCTTATCGCGCGTTGCGAAAGGGGGCTAGACGGAAAAAAATAAGACCTAAAGTTGTAACGACACTTTTTGCTATAGTTGTAAGCCGTGCGGGGTGTGCGTGTTTCTCTGTCTGTCTCTCTCTCTCATAGAAAGCAAGCCTTCTTTTCGTTTCGTCTTTCAATTTCGCATTGAACAGTGTGGTGTCGCGACGATTATTTTTGTTGAGTGTATACAGGTTTTCTGTACATAATAAATAATAACTTCGTTCCATCCGTGTGTCCCTTGACACCTCTCAAGTTTTCCTTTATTACTTGTAAATATTTTGTATGTCTTTGGTACGGGTAGGTCTTAACAAAAAAATAAAAGCATCCGAATTGAGAATCTCATACTTTTTTGTCGGTTAAAAACTTAACTATGTTTTGTAACACTGTGTATATTGTCAACAATTTGACGGCACGGTTGGCGCAGTGGCTGAGCTATCGACTGCTGCGCCGCGTGTCGCGGGTTCGATCCCCGCACGGTACAAATATCTGTATGACCTACAGGGAGTTGTTTCGGGTATGGCTGTTTGTGTGTGTGAGTTTAAATGTTTGTAAACGCAGCCGCGATACAGGAGAAACTCCTAGTGTGGCGCAACGTTTTTTTTTTCTTTTTTTTTTAACAAAAAAAAAATAAGATAAACTATACTAATTATATTTTTGTTCCAGATTTTTTGATGGTCTAAGCATGTCAATGTCACTGTAAGCACACGATTTTGTATTTTTTTTTGTCTGTGGCGTCGTTAGTGATTTGTAACGTTGGCGACCGCTGACTGCCTTGCGTCTAAAGGGGCCTTGCTTAAAAATAATTAAAAAAACATATATTAAAGGGCTGACACTGCGTTAGACGAACACCCGCGCGGTTTCATACAAAACTGAACCGACACGCGGTAACACGCGCGGGGCCCGCCAGCGGTAACACGCGCGGGCTTGTTCAGTCAATAACGCTTGATGAAAAGCTTGTAAAAGTTACTTTCGACAGAGAAAGAGTAATTGTGAAACTCCAGTGTCGCTCTGTCCTAAGAGGCCAAGCGAATGATTTCTTTAAGTACCTGTGACAGGGTCCTTCACATACCCACAGAGCACACGCTTGCAGACACGCGGCGGGTGTCTGTCGCGGGTGCCCGTTTAACGCAGTTTCAGCCCTTAAATTTTCATTCACGACTATGTTTAATGTTGAAGACATGGTTGGCGCAGTGCGCTGCATGTCACGGGTTCGATCGAACAAATACGACACGGTTGGCGCAGTGGCTGAGCGATCGACTGCTGCGCTGCGTGTCGCGGGTTCGATTCCCGCACGGAACAAATATTTGTATGGCCTACAGATAATTGTTCCAGGTCTGGCTGTTTGTGTATGTGAATTTAAATGTTTGTAAACGCACTCACGATACAGGAGAAATTCCTAGTGTGGGACAAAGTTTAAAAAAAAATATATACATATTTGAATGACCTACAGATAGTTGTTTTGGTTCTGGCTGTTTGTGTAGGTATGTGAGTTTAAATGTTAAAATTCCTAAAGGGGGGCAAAGTTTTTAAAAAAAATGTAGGTAATCAATTCATTCGTAAGTTAAAAGTAAGACTAAAATAGAAATTGGGTTTTAAATTTGACATTTGGAGAAATGTAAAAAATCTCATTTCTTATACATATGTGTTTGTTATATAATAAATGTTTAATGTTGTTTATTTTGCAAGTAGATTTATGCAAACACTTTTACACGTGGTTTTTTTTTAAACTAGATGAGGACGGTGTTTATACGACTACTCTGAGAAGAAACAGCTGAAACAAACTCAGAGGTCATAGTCTCTTTTAAGGTCTAGACAAAAAATCTTGGTCAACTTACATAAGGGACTATGCAGACTAGTGTCTCAAATAGTCTTTTTAAGAAAGCATCACACAGATTGAGTGGACCTGTCCAGTCAGAGCAAGCTTTTGTCAGTTATCGTGTAGCTCGACTCATAACTCAAGGAGCTCAACGACACGACGAAAAATACCAAAAATGGACATTTATGTAGGTCGTTTAGTATTATTGATTGTTTGAATAAGCTCATTTAACTTAACATTAACTTCTTAAGTGTGAAATGAGAAAGGGGCAAAGCTGATGTCGCCGACGTCCGCATCCGTTCTAGCGGCGCCACTGTCGTTTGTTCCAAGACAGTCTCTCAAAATAGGTAACAAGTTTTACTAATGTTTCAGTGATTTTGCTTTTGAAATAAAACTCACTGACTCTGGAAAAAATAAACACCGACGTAAGTATGTTATTTTATTTAGAAAACCAACAGTGTTACATATCATGCATTACTATTATTTAATAATAAATATAAAACAATTTAATAAGGCTTAAGGTTTCCCTGCTTAAGTTAATCCTTACTAAGATTATAAAAGCGAAAGTGAGTTTGTTTGTTACGTCATTACGCCTAAATGTCTAAACCGATTCTGATGAATTTTGGTACCTACAGAGATAGTTGGGACCCTGGAGACGGACATAGAGTACTTTTTTTTAAAAGTGAGAAATGAGGGAGAAAGAGTGAAGAAAAGGGAAAACTTAGCTTTGCTATTACAATCAATAAGGCGCAAGGGCAAAACTACAGGTAGCAGGTACTTGCAAATCAGGAAAGGGGAACTGTGTTAACCTGAATTTAACGCGAGTGAAGCCGCGGGCAAAAGCTAGTTAAAGATACTTTATTTTGCAAATATGGGTACATAAAGGAAAACAGGATCAGTCTGTCACTAGGCTGTTTCTCATCACCCCATATGGTAGGACGACATTACACTTTAAAACTTTCTTTTACTGTTTCGAAATAAATTGTCATAAGATTTTCATCACGCGTTATTGACTGAAGAAACGGCGTCTTACCGCTGGCGGGGCACCTTTGTATGGAGCCATTTTAGCCCTTAAGGTCCTGGATGTTAATGAGTTCTTCTTTCAGGATGCCTTGAAGCTCTAAGTTTGCATTTCCCCTGTAACAAATACGAAGAGTTTAAGGATTTGGATGACAGCGTCCAGTGTTTTGAAATTCCATATGACACCCCAGCGCCGGCCGTCCGGGGGCATAACGATAAGAAAAATGATAACCATCATTTGGTAAGTTCATTTAAACCTCACCTGTCCTATATTACTTGGACAGATAGCTTCAGAACCACTTAGTTCCCCACCTTTTTTTGGGGATGGGAAGACATCAAATAACTTCCCCGCTCTGGGTGGAACGAGGAGGAGTGTCAGGCTTGTACTGACTGAAAACCCACCCAAGTTCCTTTTTATGCCCTTTACGGTCCGGGGGCGTGGTATCTTTTTTTAACAACTCGCAACCCCGGCAGGCGGTGGCCCTGGCAGTCCCCTCTGCTTTGCTGACATCTCTTTGAGGCTCGAGTGGAACATAAACGCGCAACCGACTCGGCCTGCCGACACTAGACGGACAGACGGTGAGTAATGCCTAATGGCGGAATGGGAAGCGGTCACTTCCTTCTGCAAAGCAGTCATGCTAGCGAAGGAGGTGGCCGAGCGTTTGAGGATGAGAACCTCAAACCAACCCAACCGCCGCGAGACGACTCCCGGCCACCGTAGATGCGGGGCTGTGGTCGGTGAGCAATGGTGAGGTCACCGTCCGTCCGTCTATTGACGACAAGCCGTGTCGACGGCGCGTTAGTGATCCACGCGCGCTTCAAAGAGATATCAGAGGGGCTTGCCAGGGCCACCGCCTGCCGGGGTTGCGTGTTGTTCGAATGAGATACTGCGGAACATAAAGGGCAATAGAAAGAACATGGGTGGGTTTTAGTCAGTACAAGTCTGACACTCCTCCGCGCTCCGCCTAGAGCGGGGGAAGTTATTTGAAGACCTCCGCAAAAAAAAATGCATAAGGGCCAATTTTGTTGCCAGGCTCTTCTAGGTTACGGAGTTGAACCTGACCATGCCATCTGGATGTGCAGCGGGTCCGTCATCAGCGACAAGTACATCCTCACTGCTGCTCACTGTACTTCAAGCTCGGCACTGTAAGTATGTGCAATTGTTTATTTTGAACCTCTCAAAGACCGCCATTATTTACGTCAACTATCCGTCAAGTACCGCCGGGCGGGCTCTTATCGTAAGCGTAATCAGACTTTAAGACTTATCTTTACCACAAATACAGTTTTAAATCGGTTGGAGTTTGGTGGCACTTTGTGCCAGCGGGGCTCAACGGTAATACTTGTTTACTGGCACGTTTTTGTGCCGCTGGGGCTCTAGAGGTTAAACAAAAAACATTACTTAAATAAAAATGCTCTAATTTTTATATGCCACTAGCTTTCGCCCACGGCTTCGCTCGCGTTAAATTCGGTTTAAGGGCAAAAACTACAGGTCTGCTTGGTGTGTACCAAGCAGACCTGTAGTTTTTGCCCTTGCGCCTGATTGATTTGTAATAGCAACGCTAAGTTTTCCCTTTTCTTCCCTCGTTCTCCCTCATATCCCACTTTTTTTAAATAAAAATTAGCCTTTGTCCGTCTCCTGGTTCCCAACTATCTCTGTACCAAAATTCATCAAAATCGGTTTAGCCATTAAAGCGTGAAGAGGTAACAAACAAACAAACAAACAAACTCACTTTCGCTTTTATAATATTAGTAAGGATTATATGGTAAAACATGTAAGTTCCTAATGTTAGTAGTAGTGGTTTGTAGTTCATGTAAGACCCTATGTATGTACCATGTTTTTACACAAATCAATTATTCTATTCTATAAAAAAATCGGCCAAGAGCAGATTCGCGCGCCTGGGTTGCGTGTTGTCCGGGGTTGCGGGTTGTCCGGGGTGGCGGGTTGCTCGAAAGATATACCGCGGCCTTTCAGTCTGTCACCATGCTGTATTCCATGCACCTTGAAGTTAGACAGTTGAAATTTTCACAGATGATGTATTTCTGTTGCTGCTATAACAACATACACTAAAAAAGAGAATAAAATATATACTTTAGGAAGCTCCTATACAACAAACATGTTTTTTTACCGTTTTTATAGAAAACTAGCTTTTGCCCGCGACTTCGTCCGCGTGGTATAGTTACTTTGAGCTAACCCAAACTTCAACAAGCGTGATGATCGAAAAAAAAATTTTTCTCTCCCCTTTTCTTCCCTCTTTCTCCCCCTTTACTCACTTAAAAAAAAAGATTATGTTCGTCTCCAGGATCCCAACTGTCTGTACCAAAATTCATCAAAATCGGCGTGCCATTTAGGCGTGAAGACGTAACAAACAAACAAATGTTACGGAACCATTCGCTCGCGAGTCCGCCTCACACTTGCCTGGTTTTTGTATCTTTCCTGTAATAGGCACCAATTAAAAACAAAACACTTCTTCAATTTGCTCATTTCTCACTTTAATCATTTGAGTGACTCCACACATCCATCTCAACATTCTCATCTCTACTGCATAAATCATATGATAAGCCTTCTTAATAAATTCTTCTTCAACAGAGGAATTATCAAGTTTGCTGCATTGGGCGTACTAAAACACATAGACCAACAAAAATACTGGCAGATATATGACGTGGTCAAAGTCATCAACCATCCCCACTACAAGCCTCCTTCGAAGTACGATGACATCGCTTTACTAGAAACAGGGACTAAGTATGTATCTTCATACATCATCATCGATACTTATGTAACTGGAATGTGTGTAGGATGAATATATGCTAAGAAAAGAGGTGTCGGATAAGATGATAAGTAATAAACAGGAGTGGTAGAAGAAGTTATGTTGCATCAACCTCCTCCTTTCTCCTCTTTCTGCGGAGCAGTTATGCGAGCGAAGAAGGTGGCTGGGCGTTTGAGGGAGAGAACCTCAAACTAAACCAGCCGTTGGGTGAGAAGACTTCTCTTTATGGCGCGCGTGGAACATGAACGCACGAATAGACGCCAATAGTCAATAGACGGACGGACAATGAGCTACTCATTGCTCACCGTCCACATTCCACGTCTACGGTGGCCGGGGGTCATCTGACGTCGTCCGTCGCCCCGAGCGACTCCCGCGATGGCTGGGTTGGTTTGAGGTTCTCTCCCTCAACCGTCCAGCCACTTCCGTCGCTAGCATAACTGTTTCGCAGAAAGATGGATAACGGTCACTCGTTTTCAATTGCCCCTCGTTCCTGACCATGGACTGAACCAGGGCCGAACGCGAGAGATTGCCGCCACCGATCGCCTCTACGAGGACACAGTGGTACTCTGCCCAAGCTGGGCAGACCACCACAGTGTGCTCCAACTTGTCATCCGGGCGATTGTCACAAGGGTCACACCCAGGTGTTTCTCCTAAATTTGCTGTACACTCAGGACATCGGTCTTTGAACCAACCACCGTAGTATCACAATCTATGAATCTGGGGATTCTTTTAACATTTGGGGGTACATTGGTCACTTCAGAGCAATTCACCCCGCTTTGACGGCACGGTTGTCGCAGTGGCTGAGCGATCGAATGCTGCGCTGCGTGTTGCGGGTTAAATCCCCGCACGGAACAAATATTTGTATGGCCAATAGATAGTTGTTCCGAGTCTGGTTGTTTGTGTATGTGAGTTTAAATGTTTGTAAACGCACCCACGATACAGGAGAAATTCCTAGTGTGCGGCAACGCTTTAAAAAAAATGTTTATAAGTTTAAAATGAATAAACGAAAAGAAATTTACAACGAATTTTATTTGACGTCATCTGACCATCATTTCTGCTAGTTCAGCTTCCTCGTTATGCCTTCGATCCAGGGTATATAATGGGAGACCCGGGTGTACATCCCTGAACTGCCGACGAATTCATAGGCTCGGCCGTATGATGTGACTCCAATTATAGTGTATAAGCATTTTGACTTCCTGCGCCTTTCATTCTTAATTTTGAAGGGGCCACCGCTGTCACCCTGAGGAGAAATGAGTTATACATAAGTTTGAGAACCTCGTGGCGTAATATATATCCTATATAAATGCCACTCGTGTGCACATGTGACTAAAAGAGTGATGGATCTGAATGTTGATGGACGGAGAGCGAGAAGAAGGCCAAAGAAATGATGGATGGATTGTGTAAGGAATGAGATGAAGGACTTTTTTTTTAATTTTCACATTAATCTGACAATTTATCGTACTATAATGTTAAATCATTACCTTTTCAGGATCAAGTACAATCATGAAGTGATACCAGCCTGTCTTCATAGGGGGTTCGACACTGGACTATTCGCCACGGCAACGGGCTGGGGTGCGATGGAGCAACCAAATCAGACTCCTTTGGCGGCAATTTTACGAGCTGTAAGTCTTCCATCTGCTTAGCTCTTTGTGAACTATTTAAAAGTCAGCTTAAGGGATTTAAACATGTTGAATAGTGGTTGTACTATGAGGTATTGTAGTGGAGGAGATAGATGTAATAAGGTCAGATCCAATCTGAATCTTCTGCATGCAGTGGAATATCTGTATTTTAACCGACTTCAAAAAAGGAGGTACCCTCAATTCGACAGTAATTTTTTTTTATTTTTTTTACGCGATTTATCTGTCGATTTTCAAAATTCTTTTTATTATCGAAAGGGTATACTTCCGAAAGTCTGTAAATTTTATCATGCTGGGGAGTTTGTTCCGCCACTTCTTCTTCCCAGCTAAAACACTAGGAAGTGGCGAAGGGCGGGCGTTTTGTGGGACTGTCTCTCTGTGTGTTCTCGAAAAGTGCTGATTATCAGCCTAATTTGAAAAAATGACTTTTGATTTTAATTTTATCTATATTGTTTGGGTAATTTATGATTTATCTTAATACTTTTTTTCTCTTAATGTATATGGACATCATCTGCCTAGCCTTTTCCCAACTATATTGGGGTCGGCTTCCAGTCTAACCGGATGCAGCTGAATATCAGTATTTTACATGGAGCGACTGCCTATCTGACCTCCACAACCCAGTTAATACTAGGTAATACGATACCCCTTGGTAAGACTGGTTGTCAGACTTTCGGAACACTGACTACCTGTAACGACTGTCAAAGATCTACAAATGACAGCCGGGACTAACGGTTTAACGTGCTTTCCGAGGCACGGAGGAAACTCGGTACGTAACGGGTTGTCACCCATCCACAGACCAACCTAGGCAAGCGCGGCTTAACCTAAAGATTGACCCGAGCGGCTGCTATTATTTAGCCACGAGCTCCTCATTATGTATATGGACGAAATGCTATATCTCTTAGTTGCTACTAATAATAAGAAATGAATACTCGATAAGAATTTGTGTAAGATACCATAATACCACAACAAAAGCGGCTGAAATAAAAGACTTTTTTGCGAAAAAAAAAGGAGACTTCTAAAAAACACAAAAATCTATGAATCAAACAAAAATTACCGACTTCCGGGAGTAAATATATTTTCTGTAATTTTTTATGTTTTTTGGGAAGTTCTTTCTTCTTTTAAAAAAAAAATCCTTGCCCCACACTAGGAAATTCTCCTGTATCGTGGGTACGTTTATAAATAAATAAATATCTTGGGACAACTCACACACGGTCATCTGATCCCAAGCTAAGTAGAGCTTGTGTTATGGTAACCAGACAACTGATATACATACTTATATAATTTATAAATACATACATATTATAGATAAATCACACCCAGACACAGAACAAACAATCATGCTCATCACACAAAGTTTGTCCTGGGTGGGAATCGAACCCACGACCTCCGGCTTAGCAGTCAGGGCCACTAACCACTAGACCAACAGGCCCGTCGAAAAACATTTAAACTTACATACACAAACAGCCAGACCCGAAACAACTACCTGTAGGTCATACAAATATTTTTCCGTGCGGGGATAGAACCCGCGACACGCGATGCAGGAGTCGATCGCTCAGCCACTGTACCAACCGTGCTGTCAGTTACTTTTTGGCAAAGAAGTTTTTTAAATATTATATAAGGTAACCTGACTTAATTGAATAAGGAAGACCAAACCCATTTTAACATATTTTTGATTTTCCAGGTTGTGCTCAAGAAATCCTCCGACGCAGAATGTATGCAAGCTTACCCAAAACATAGACATCTTGTTCATGGTTATAACAGGATCGCACAAGTCTGCTATGGGGATGGCGATCAGTTCGATGATTTTTGTGAGGTAAGGCTGACAAGGACCCAACTGTTATGGGAGACGCTTGCTATGCGTTTATGAATTGTAACCTTATGTGTTATGGATGTATAAGCTATATTATTGTAATATCCATTCAGTTTGAGTGCTTGCGTGTAATAGTAACAAACATCCATACAAACTTTCTCGTTAATAATATTATAGTAGATATAATAATCTTGACTTGGCACACGAGGTTGTCGACATGTGGAATGTAAACTCGGCTATCATTGTGCCGATTGTCGTAACGGCCAATGGCTTGATTGCCAAGAGCCTCGACGAACATCTGTCGAAGCTCTCTTTAGGCGGTTGGATCAAGGGCCTGATTCAGAAGGCAGTTCTCCTCGATACGGCCCGCATTGTGAAGAGGTTCCTGTCTCTGGAGCCCTAACCACCGGTAGCTTGGACCCTGCTCCCGATACCGGCGGAGACCTATTTTTATATTTTTAAATGTTTTTCTATTTTTTTTTTAAGAAATATTTAAAAATGTATTTATAAGTGTTACAAATGAATAAAGGAAGTTATAGTAGGACGAATTAAATAATTTTAATTACTTAAGAAATTAACTTATAAATAAACCAAAAAAATCTTTTATTATTACTCTTCTTCGTCTTTAACGCTGTCAGTAGGTAATGTCCCTATGACTAGCCGCGTTACCACGTTGTATTGTAACGCTAAGCTTTTGGCCAAAGTAAAATTGTTAACACTACAAGCTTCTGCTATTCCTTGTCAACAAACATGTTTAAGTAACTAGCTGACGCCCGCGTGCTGATAGAAAAAATACGTGTGGCACTCGGGGACTGCCGCAGTAAAGCTATTGCATTATCAACTTAGACAATAAATAAAAAACTAAATATAATATTTAAAAAGTACTACTTCCAATGAAAAGAAGTCGCAAAAAGAAAAACAAGACCTTGGGTTTGATCCAGCGTAATGTCGATTGACTATCCGATTCTCTACCAAACACGCTATTAGAACATTAGAATCGGGCTTGAAATAACTGACCGTATTGTGTAAACGACGTTAGACAATGCACGTCCTTCAAGCCACACCTCCGTGCCCGTCGGAGTGGGGAGCGTCAGGTTTTTTTTCGTTACGGAATTTCTGGATTCGGTCCCCGCGCTCAAGGCCCGCGATAGAAGCTATGCGAAAGCTTAAAAAATGTACCCTATGTGTTATTCCAGACTTTAATCTAACTCTTTGCCAAATTTCATCAAAATCCGTTCAAACGTTTTGCAAGAGTAACAATCATCCATACATCCTTCCATCCATCCTCACAAACATTTGCATTTATAACATTAGTAGGATTAATATTAGTAGTAGTATTCGCAGTGGCTGAGCGATCGACTCCTGCGCTGCGTGTCGCTTGTTCGATCCCCGCACGGATCAAATATTTGTATTACCTACAGGTAGTCTTTTCGAGTCTGGCTGTTTGTGGGTTTAAATGTTGAAATTCCTAAAGAGGAAAGGTTTTTTTTTAATAAAAAAAACTCATACTTATATGCATAATTATATAGTGTTTGATAAACGATTAATGATGTTCATTATGCAAGTAGGTTTTTACAAACACTTGTACACGTCGTTTTTTCACGATACAGGAGAAATTCCTAGGGTGGGGCAAGGTTTTTTTTTTTAAAGAAAATGAGGCATCATCAACATCATTATTTTTGATTTCCCATCCCATAAAACTGGATTCTTTTCCTACTTCTTCTCTGTTCTACTGCGTTTGTGGAACTCACTTCCGCCTAACATGCGAGACTCTAAAACTATATTTCTCTTCAAAAAGCAAATCAAAGAGCATTACCTACCTCTCCTCTATACTGTAATATTCTGCATAATTACCTATATATTTTAGATATACCTATACATTAACTATTTCAGCAGTTATTTTTATATGTATACTAGCTTTCGCCCGCGGCTTCGCTCGCGTTAAATTCGGTATAACACACCAAGCAGGCCTGCAGTTTTTGCTCTTGCGCTTGATTGATTTGTAATAGCAACGCTAAGTTTTTCCTTTTCTTCCCTCGTTCTCCCTCATATCCCACTTTTTTTAATAAAAAATTTGCCTATGTCCTTCTCCTGGTTCCCAACTATCTCTGTACCAAAATTCATCAAAATCGGTTAAGCCATTAAAGCGTGAAAAGGTAACAAACAAACAAACTCACTTTCGCTTTTATAATATTAGTAAGGAAGTAAGGATTAGTTAGGAATATTATTTGTATGTATGTATATTATATGATTGATAATTTTAAATTCCTGTTTTTTTTTTTACACACTGTGTCTACTTAACTCATCTAACTTTCCTCTCGCAGGTCTGCTGGAAGAAATATTAATGAAATTAGCAGTACCTTTGTGTTAGCAGCCTTAATGTAATCATCATCATCATTTTCCTACCCTTGTTCCATTCTATTTGGGGTCGGCGTAACACGTTTCCTTCTTCCATTCTCGCCTATCAGACGTCACAGCATTACTCCTTTCTCCTTCATATAATTCCTAACACAATCCATCCATCTTTTCTTTGACCTTCCTCTCGCTCTCCGTCCATCAACATTCAGATCAATCCCTCTTTTAGTCACATGTGCTTCATCCCTCCTCATTACATGTCCATACCAAGACAAACGACTCCTTTTAATTTGATTGGGCTTAATGTCTGTCAAGTATTTTGTGTGTGCATCCTTACTTATATTTATAAAAGCGAAAGTGAGTTTGTTTTTTTGTTTGTTATGTCTTCACGCCTACATGGCTAAACCGATTTTGATGAATTTTGGCACAGAGATAGTTGGGACCCTGGAAACGGACATAGGCTAACTTTAAGGAGAAAAAGGAAAAAAAAGGGGAAATCTTAGCTTTGCTATTGCAATAAATAAGGCGCTAGGGCAAAAACTACAAGTAGCAGGTACCTGCATATCAGGAAAGAGGAACTGTGTTACCCCGAATTTAACGCGAGCGAAGCCGCGGGCAAAATCTAGTAAGTAAATAAAGAATTAAACCTTTTTTACAGGGTGATAGCGGCGGTCCTCTCCAGTTTAAGACCAACATGAAGAATTCCAAGTGTTTGCATACAATTATCGGAGTCACTTCGTATGGCAGGGCTTGTGGGCACTTCGGGAGCTCTGGCCTCTACACAAGGGTTAATTTTTACGTCCCATGGATTGAAAGCATTACTGGGAACTTGAGTTGAAGAACTAAGGTTGTTGGAGACAAAAAAATCGACAACCAAATGTTGTTGGTTGTCAAACTGTTGTGTTTAAGAAATTAAAGATTTTTAAAGAATTGTTATTTTTATGAGGTTTTTTTTTGGGTTTTTGTACAGACGCCAGCAGGTCAAGCTACCCGAAACTGTAAATTTTTCCCAATGATCCTTGAACCTAATACTTTAGAAATAAAGTCGAAAATCTATCAAAGCAATCTGACAGATTGTAGTAGCTTGATGTGCAGGCGTCTGTACCTCAAAAGGTGAAAACGGATCCTTTATTGGAACTTTGTTGTCAGTCTGTCAGTCAAGACCCTTTATCTCGGGAAGGCGTGGAGGTATCGAGTTGAAATTAAAACTATATACTTAAGTCTGTAGTCTCTTTGTGCTGTGAAAAAATCTACCCTCTAAGTCCACGCAGTCAAAAGATATGGCTGTTTATGTCGCAAGTTTGTATGGAATCTTCGGTGCACAAGTTTGGCTCGCTTTTGGCAGATTTTCTTTTGTATTTTATTAACGTTTTAGCGACCTATGCTGGTAGCAGTTGTAACTCATCTTATGTGCATTTAGTGCTACGTTTTTTATGGATTTTTCGTCTTTAGCAACGAAATTCAGACAACAAGTCTCCCTAAAGGTTATCGTATTCCTTAATAACTGGTTGATAGAGCTGTCTTTTCAGTTCGGAAATCATCAAATAACTTGTCCCACTCTTGGCGGAGCGGAAGGGAGTGTCAGAATTTTACTGACTAAAAACCCATCCAAGTCCCTTCTTTTATACAACATTATTTTTAGTTTATGCGAAAGCCGAAACACCTGTCCAGTATTTTTAGGGTTCCGTAGTCAACTAGGAACCCTTATAGTTTCGCCATGTCTGTCTGTCCGTCCGTCCGTCCTCGCTTAATCTCTGTGACCGTTAGCACTAGAAAGCTGAAATTTGGTACCAATATGTATATCAATCACGCCGACAAAGTGGTAAAATAAAAGTTGGAAAAAAATGTTTTATTAGGGTAGCCACCCTATATGTAAAGTGGGAAGTGATTTTTTTTTTAATTTCAACCCTAACGTGTGATATATTGTTGGAAAGGTATTTAAAAATGAATAGGGGTTTACCAAAATCATTTTTTGATAATGTCAACAATTTCGGAAATAATCGCTCCAAAAGTAAAAAACAATGTGTCCCCCCCCCCTCTAACTTTTGAACCATAAGTTTAGAAAATATGAAAAAAATCTGAAAAGTAGAACTTTATAAGAACTTTCTAGGAAAATTATTTTGAACTTGATTGACACTACAGTTTTTGTACAAAAAAGACAAAAAGTTGTACAAAATAATTTCTGGACTAAGTTTGTAGTAAAATCGTATATGCAAGCATTTTCTTTAACTTCGTTTACATATTTTATTATCCTGAACGTATCTTTTTTCAAACAAAAAAAGAATTATTGAAATCGGTTCTCGCAATCCAAAATTACCACCGAAAACTTCTTAAACGTCTTTGTATTAATTAGTAACCCAATTCCCCGAGAGATGGCGCTGTAGGTACTTATTACATTGGATCGGGTATTACCGAATTGTTCGGTTGGTCTCTCCTTGGCATTGGCGGTATCTTATAACTACATAAAACTTCTATCAAGAACATGCTAAGGCAATTTAGAACAAAACTAAAATTCATTTTTTTAACACCATCAAAATGTTAAGGTACAAAAAAACTAGTTTATAAATGGTTCGATAGATGGCATTGCGTAATGACGTCATTTTTTTAAAAGTCGATGTTAAGATTTTCCGTGCTTTCATGACCTGCCGTGGTAAAGAACACTTATTGTGATGGACGGGAAACTACGGAACCCTACATTGAGCGTGGGCCGGCACGCTCTTGGCCGGTTTTATATAAAAAATCTATGTACAAAATTTCAAAACTGTATCATGAAAATCCACAAAGTTATAAGCTTGTTATGTTACCTGGATATCCGTACAAATATACTGTCACCAACGGCGCACGGCGTCACCGCGCCGCCGCTACGCGCCTTGCGTTCATTGATAATAATAATTTCTTAGTTTGTATTGTAATTAACTGGTGATAACATTTTCCATCACACTGTCTTGCAGGCTTTGGACTGTCGTAATGGCGCAATTTTTTTGCCGAGGTCCGGCCGGGTGTTTTGTGGGCTTGTGAATAGGTACTTAGTGTCGCATGGTGTCCATATTATAAATTTTTTTAAAAATTTTTGGGAAAAAATATAACATGGTGTAAAAATGATTGGAATTGATTCAGTTACTTATTCTGAACAAACTATATTCAGGTTTCGCATATACTAAAAATAATATTGTAGTTACCGCGGCCCCGGACCATAAAGGATAGTAGAAGGAATATGGGTGGGTTTTAGGCAGTACAAGTCTGATACACCCCCCCGCTCCGCCCAGAACGGGGGAAGTTATTTGATGAATTCCCATCCGCAAAAAAAGTCCCTTCTTTTGCCCTCAGTCCGGGGCCGTGGTATCTCTTTCAAACAAGAACGGCACTGTTGGCACAGTGGTTGAGCGATTTGCATGTCGCTTGCTCGATCCCCGCACGGAACAAATATTTGTATGGCCTACAGGTTGTTTCGGGTCTGGTTGTTTTTGTATGTGAGTTTAAATGTTTGTAAACGCACCCACAATACAGGAGAACTTCCTAGTTTTCTGCAACCTAGGCAGAGGTTGATAGAGCTCAGATAGGCATGAGGATCTATGTGAAATACTTGTATGGCTAGGTAGATGATAAAGAGTAAATACAATACAATAAATAATGTCAATATTTTAGGAGATCCTCGCTCCTCATTAGCTTACGACAACATCATCATTTTCCTGCCCTTGTCTCATTCTATTTAAGGTCGGCGCAACACATTCTCTTCTTCCATTCTCCCCTGTCAGACGTCACGGCATCATTAACTTCTTTCTCCTTCATATCATTCCTTACACAAGCCATACATATTTTTTTAGCCTTCCTCTACCTCTCCATCTATCACTCTTTTAGTCATATGCGCCTAGTCCCTCCTCTTTAAATGTCCACTAGCTTTTGCCCGCGGCTTCGCTCGCGTTAAATTCGGGGTAACACAGTACCTGCTACCTGTAGTTTTTGCCCTTGCGCCTTATTTATTTGTAATAGCAAAGCTAAGTTTTCCCTTTTCTTCCCTCTTTCTCCCTCATTTCTCACTTTAAAAAAAAATCAAAATCGGTTTAGCCATTTAGGCGTGAAGACTTAGCAAACAACAAACAAAGTCACTTTCGCTTTTATAATATTAGTAAGGGTACCATGACAAACGCCTCCCTTTATTTTTTTTTCTGTAACAGCCGCAACATTCAAACTTCCTCTAATATACTCATTCCTTACTTTATCCATTCTTGGCACTTCACACATCCATCTCAACATTCTCATCTCCTTATCTTATTAAATCGAATTGGTCGTAGGTATATTTAATGTTTGATTTAAAAGTTACAATAAAATAATATAAAGTAATCAATGTTAACAATGTAGGTAAACCTAATATTATAAATGCCAAAATATTTGTGAGGATGTATGGATGTTTGTTACTTTGTCACGCAAAAACTACTGAATTGGGTTTGAATGAAATTTGGCATATATTTAAATCTATACTTATTGTATCCTAACTAATATTATAAAAGCGAAAGTGAGTTTGTTTGTTTGTTTGTTACGTCTTCACGCCTAAATCGCTAAACCGATTTTGATAAATTTTTGTACATAGATAGTTGGGACCCTGGAGACGGACATAGGCAAATTTTTATATTTATATTTTTAAGTGAGAAATGATGGAGAAAGGGAAAACTTAGCTTGGCTATTATAATCAATAAGGCGCAAGGGCAAAAACTACAGGTAGCAGTTACCTGCAAATCAGGAAAGGGGAACTGTGTTACCCCGAATTTAACGCGAGCGAAGCCGCGGGCAAAAGCTAGTAACTAATATGATAGACGACCATCTGTCGAAGCTCTCCTTAGGCGGTTGGATCAAGGGCCTGATTCAGAAGGCAGTACTCCTCGATACGGCCTGCATTGTGAGAAGATTCCTGTCTCTAGAGCCTCAACCTCAACCACCGGTAGCTTGGACATTGCTCCCGATACCGGCAGATCACTATTTTTAGGGTTGCGTAACGCAAGAAAAAATACGGAACCCTTTTAGGATCTCTTTGTTGTCCATCTGTCTGTCTGTCAAGACCCTGTGATCTGCGAAATAAAAACCATATAGGTACTTAACTCTGTGACCCCTTTGTGCTGTGAAAAAATCAACTCTCTAAGTTCGATCCCCGCACGGAACAAATATTTGTATGGCCTACAGGTAGTTGTTTCGGGTCTGGCTGTTTGTGCATGTGAGTTTAAATGTTTGTAAACACACCCACGATACAGGAGAAACTCCTAGTGTGTGGCAACGTTTTAAAAAAAATAATCCTTACTAATATTATACAAAAAAAAAAAAGCGAAAGTGAGTTTGTTTGTTTGTTACGTCTTCACGCCTAAATGGCCAAACCGATTTAGATGAATTTTGGTACAGAGATAGTTGGGACCCGGGAGACGGACATAGGCTATTTCTTTAAAGTGAGAAAAGGGGGAGAAAGAGGGAAGAAAAGGGGAGAGAAAGATATCGTTTTTTCGATCATCACGCGGGCTAAAGTTAGCGTTAGCTCAAAGTAACTATGCCACGCGGACGAAGTCGCGGGCGGAAACTAGTTGCTAAATAAGTCTACGCAAACAAAAATATGGCCGTTTATGTCGCAAGTTTTTACGGAACCCTCGGTGTGCCAGTCCGACTCGCACTTGGCCGGTTTTTATTCAATGTTACAGCACTATGCTGAAATATAGACATTTTTGGCCTTGTACAAGGCTGATTTACATATTTCATGTGTATACTTTTTATGTTTTACTAACTGGTGCCCGCGGCTTCACTCGCGTGATATGGAAAAAAAATCTACCTCTGTGCCAAATTTCATCCAGATCCGTTCAGCCGTTTTGACGTGAAAGAGTAACAAACATCCATACATCCTCACAAACATTCGCATTTATAAAATTCTGGGTAACACGGTTCCCCTTTCCTGATTTGCAGGTATGTACCTGCTATCTGTAGTTTTTGCCCTTGCGCCTGATTTATTGTAATAGCAATGCTAAGTTTTCCCTTTTCTTCCCTTTTCTCCCTCATTTCTCACATTTATTAAAAAAAAATGGCCTATGTCAGTCTCCAGGGTTCCGACTATCTCTGTACCAAAATTCATCAAAATTAGTTTGGCCATTTAGGCGTGAAGAGGTAACAAACTCACTTTCGCTTTTATAATATTAGGAAGAATTGAAACGCGCCATACGACGAAGTGTAGGTACATCATAAGAGTACTTATCCCTGAAATATCGCGTCTGTCCCTGGTTCAGTCCATGATCCGGAGCAAGAGGGAATGGGAAGCGGTCACCTCCTTCTGCGAAGCAGTATTGCTAGCAAAGGAGGTGGAGACTCCCAGCCACAGAACAATATACTCCTAGCTCCCAGCCAACGTAGACGCGAGTCTGTAGACGGTGAGTAATAGTTAGCTCACCGTCTACTGACGACAGACCTTGACGGTGGCGCGTTCGTGTTCCACACGCGCCTCAAAGAGATGTCAGCAAAACAGAGTGCCCCGCCAAGGTCACTGGCTGCTTGCGGGTTGTTTGAAAGAGATACCGCGGCCCCGGAACATAAAGGACAAAGGAAAGAACATGGGTGGGTTTTAGCCCGTACAAGCAATGACACTCCTTTTCACTCCGCCCAGCTTAATTCCCCATAGGTACCTAAAAACGAAGGAAAGCCTGAAACAAATTTTACAAAAATCACGTTTGCAAAAATTCTTATCTCGTCGACTTTACCGTTTCTAATTGGACCTATTTATGCAAACAAGAACCAATCTACATATGCCAGAAATGAGATAGAAATACAGAAAGCTTCAAACATGCTTTTTCTACCAACCCTGTAGAGACATCTGAAAATTTTTACAAACCCTGTGAGGCTTAAAGGCATCAGAAGGGTTACCATGACATCTTATTGCAGTTCTTATTCCTGTGTGAGAAAGAGATGGTGCTAGACACCCTGTATAGCTCTGTCTCTTTCCCTCAGTGGAATAAGTTCTGTTTTAAGACGTCATGGTAGGGCTGCTGATTTTCACAGACTAAAACATTAATTTGTCAGATCATTTTGATCTCTAAACTCTGGCAGGTAAGTGGATTGGTTCCTATTTGCATAAACAGATCCAATTCAATTTCTAATACCAAGAACATTGGCGTATGTAGAGTCACATGGACGTTTGTGCCTAAACATGGATTTAAAATCAACAACAGTTATATTGTTACTACTCATACGGTGCCATAACGTTCTGTCTAGACAGGACGAGGGTAAGTACTTAACTGTATCCTTTTAATATTATAAATGCGAATGTTTGTGAGGATGGGTGGATGTATGGAGACGGCTGAACGGATCTTGATAAAATTTGGCACAAAGGAAGATTCATCATCTGCCTAGCTTTTTCCCAACTATGTTGGGATCAACTATGTTGGGGTCGGCTTCCAGTCTAACCGGATGCAGCTGAATATCAGTATTTTACATGGAGCGATTGCCTATCTGACCTCCACAACCCAGTTAATACTGGGTAATACGATACCCCTTGGTAAGACTGGTTGTCAGACTTTCGGAACACTGACTACCTGTAACGACTGTCAAAGATCTACAAATGACAGCCGGGACCAACGGCTTAACGTGCTTTCCGAGGCACGGAGGAAACTCGGTATGTAACGGGTGGTCACCCATCCACAGACCAACCTAGGCAAGCGCGGCTTAACCTAAAGATCGACCCGAGCGGCTACTATTTATTAAGCCACGAGCTCCTGGCACAAAGGAAGATTATAGTCTGGAATAACACATAGGGTACCTATTTTTCGAAATCACACGGGCGAAGCCGCGTGCGCCAGCCAGTTAATAATAAAGTACTAAACTTGCATAGACACAACCTTGTAGCCAAGATTATCCATCAGCAACTTGTTTTAAAATACAGCCTTGTGGAATCGATCATCACGCGGGTTAAAGTTAGCGTTAGCCCAAAGTAACGATGCCACGCGGATGAAGTCGCGGGCGGAAGCTAGTACCTATCTCATAATGTAACTGTTTGTTTATTATTTATTCGTTTGACAATTTATGTACAGACGCCAGCAGGTCAAGCTACCCGAAACTGTCAATTTTTCCCAATGAACCTTGAACCTAATACTTTAGAAATACAGTCGAAAATCTATCAAAGAAATCCGACAGATTGTAGTAGCTTGATGTGCAGGCGTCTGTACAAACAGAAAAATAAAAGACAGGAACAGAAAATAGGTACAAAGGTAATGCTTATTTCTAAAGAAATCTCTTCCAGCATACATGGGAAAGAAGAGTAAATCAAAAGAGATGTAGACATAGTGCGTAAAAAAAGAGAAAAAAAGAATACAATTTTATTGCATAGTAACCTTATTGTGAAACTCTGGGACCGTGGGGTCCTTATGCTCACAGCCTTTTTAAGGATATTTCAAAACGTTTGGTTGACACTTCCCGTGACCCAAGGGTTGGCTTTCACTTTGGCCAGAACCTTAGCGTTGCCATACAACGTGGCAACGCGGCCAGTCTCTTGGGGACATTGCCAAATGACAGCGTTGGGGACGAATTTTTTGACGCTATTTTTTTATTTATTTTTTAGTTAGATAGATAATTCTTTTAATGTTTATTAAAGTAATTACATATAAATATATAGGTTTCCTATTTGATAAAGTAACAGGACCTTTACTGTTCATAGTTAAGGCGCTGTACAAAGCAAACACTTCGTGAAACGTCTAGATTTTCGTCGCAAAGTTAGCCGTATCTGTACATGCCACTAGCCAAAAAAAATACCGTGTATAGTTCAATACATAAAGTAAAGACTTAAACAAAATCTGTTTACAAAAGTGGTCTAGTGCTACGAAAAAAAAATGTTTAAAAAATCTACGAAAAAAATTGTTTCGTCTCGAAATTCTCAATTTTTTCAGCGACAACCATCATATTTTTTATATCTATAACAAAGGAAATGTATATAGACTAAAGAGATATCTAAAATTTTTCAAACACGGAACTGTTTTTTTTTTATATTCAATTAAAACTGCAAAATGACCTACATTTTGGCGGACATGATATTCAAATAAAATCAAACACCGAAATATTTTCGACCTTATTTCTATTCTTTCGATGCAATACTGTCGTGTACTTGTGTCAGAGCATGCCCAGTATGCAGCTAGCCTCACTTCCGCGAATACCTAAAGATTAGCTTGTTACCGCGCCTTAAAAACATTTCATCACTATGACATAATGTTTCTTAAAAAAAAGTGTTTCCAAATAGTATTTGCATGTTCTTACGCTTGTAAGCTGTTACACGGCAATTTGAGAAACATCGTGAATATGCCAAAAACAAAATAGAGTTTTTCTTAAAGGTACATACAGTGTTTGCTGTATGGGTTTGTCTATGTGATTTTCAGTTGAGCAATTTTTGGTTCAGACATTATTTCCGTTTACTTTTAAAAGGAAAGTTCGCGAATACATTTGCAAGAAGTTGGTAGATTCGTCTCTTGATTAAGTTGTGGTTGTTGTCTTCTTACGGTCTCATTTATCTTTATATAATTTTGTTGTATGTATGAATATAAGTATTTATAGTTATTTATACGTATATGTATATATATATTATTATTTTTTTTAATTTATTTTCTAATATCCTTTACTTCTGCTATCGCACCTACTGTGTTTTATTTCTGCATCACCCTATGGTAGACTGGTAGAAAATGCCTAAGGCATTAAGTCCGCCTTTGTCCAGTTTTTACTTGTGCATAAAGTTTTAATAAATAAATATTTCATGCCTAGCGCCTTATTTATTGTAATGCTAAGTTTTCCCTTTTCTTCCCTCTTTCTCCCTATTTTTTCTATCTTTTTTAAAAAAAGTTATCCTATGTCTGTCTCCAGGATCCCAACTATCTCTGTACTAAAATTCATCAAAATCGGTTTAGCCATGTAGGCGTGAAGACGTAACAAACAAACAAACTCACTTTCGCTTTTATTAGGGCAAAAACTACAAGTAGCAGGTACCTGCAAATCAGGAAAGGGGTTAACCGTAAACCGTGTTACCCCCGGGGGTGGGTAGTTTCTATTTGTTCTAGTGTCAATCAATCTTAATACTACTTAATCTAGTTATTTTATAAATCTGCATTTTTATTTGTGATAATCTTTTTTTTTATTCTATATGAAGGCCATAAAACATGCGCCCCTACGCTCTAAAAAAATCGTCCTTGCAGGTAACACACCAGTCCAAATAATAATCATTTAGTATTTGTCTTCCAGGATCTGCCTGTACATTGAAGGACGGTTCCAAAGGCATCTGTCTGCCCCTTTCGGAATGTAACCACGCCTGGGTGAACATGAAGAGTTGGATGTTTCCAAAGGTACGCCTTTTCTTGTCAACTTTCTTAGGATGTATATAGTGCCCCTCTCATTACCCTCATGTCGTTGCATATTAGGTATGTTGGACGTAGAAGAACAGGAAAGAGTAACCATGGAGTTTCTTGCCGGTTCTTCTCCATAAGAAACGACCAACCCGAACCGTGGACCTTTTCTCGACGTTTTATAAGTGCATGGGCACTTATAAAACGTCGAAACACTTATAAACGTCGTCCACGTAGGCCTATGTGAAATAAAAATATTCTGATTTTGATTTTGGGCTGTATCGAAGAGTAACTAGCCTTCTGAATCAGGCCCTTGATCTAACTGCCTAAGGAGAGCTTTTACAGGGTGTAAAGTTCCTCATCGTTTAAGATGACGAGAGAGGGGAGAAGGAAGTTTCTCATCGTAAGGATACACCCTCCACTTCCTTCTGCGAAACAGTCATGCTAGCGAAGGAGGTGGCCGGGCGTTTGAGGGAGAGAACCTCAAACCAACCAAGCCGCCGCGGGAGACGACCCAGGCGTCGGGCGACGCGAGACGACTCCCGGCCACCGTAGATGCGGGCCTGTGGACGATGAGCAATGGGTAGCTCACCGTCCGTCCGTCTATTGACGACAGGCCGTATCGTCGGCGAATTAGTGCTTCACGTGCGCCTCAAAGAGATGTCAGCAAGGCAGAGGGGCCTGCCAGGGCCACCGGGGTTGCGGGTTGTTCGAAAGAGACACCGCGGCCCCGGAACATAAAGAGCAAAAGAAGGAACATGGGTCGGTTTTAGTCAGTAAAAGTCAAGTCTGACACTCCCCCCCGCTTCGCTTGAAGCGGGAGAAGTTTATTGATGATTTCCCATTCGCAAAAAAATCTCGTTTGCTTATAATAATGTCTTTTTTTATTTCAGTTTTGTTCACACAATCTATTCAAGCCATCTGTTTGCTGCCCTGACTGTCGCGCTGTTGAGGAAAGGTGAGCCAGTCCTTGTCCAAGTGTTATTAATGTGATGCGAGAGACCGTTATTATTCGACCTTTTGAACAATGTGTCCAATTGTCCGGCATGTGGATGTTTCTTTATATCCAACTAGCCGCCTGCAACTTCCACCGTGTGGCATAGTTACTTTGGGGTAACGCTAACTTTAAGCCGCGTGATGATCGAAAAAAAAATATGTTTCCCGCGTCATGCAGAGCAGTGTCAATCGTTCAGTCACTGCGCCAACCGTTCCGTCCGTGGATAATATAAATGCGAATGTTTGTGAGGATGTATGGATGTTTGTTACTCTTTCACGTCAAAACGGCTGAAGGGATCCTGATGAAATTTGGCACAGAGGTAGATTATAGTATGGAATAACACATAGGATATTTTATTTTCGATCATCACGCGGGCAAAGCCGCGGGCGCGAGCAAGTAAAAAATTAAATGAAGTGTAATTCTGCCGGTCGACGGCGCATACATTTTATACGAGCGCCTCAAAGAGATGTCAGTAAAGCAGAGGGGCCTGCCAGGGCCACCGCCTACTGGGTTGCGGGTTGTTTGGAAGACGAATGGGTTTTTGTCACTAAAAGTCTGACAGTCCTTTCCGCTTCGCCCAGAGTAAGAGAAGTTATTTGATGATTTCCCCTCCAAAAAAAGGTGTAATTCCACTGCTGCGTAAGCTGTTCACGGAGAATTACGCACGTTAGATGCATGAGTAGAGAAGACAAGTTTAATTAAATAGTTCATAGATCGTAGTGAAAAATTTCACCTAAAAGTAGAGTTTAAACCAAGTTTAGGTACGAGGTATGAAGAACATTCTTTCTGAATGGCATGTCGCAGTTCAACGTAGGATGTTGTCGTCTGCTTAACCGGGCGATTCTTGTGGATGCCTTAAAATTAAGACCTCCAGCCAGGGTAAAAACTTACAAACTAAGCGACTACACGCTAAGGGCACCCCATGTGGGGTACGAGCCTCGGCTTAGGGCGTCGCTGGGGGAGGGCAGCAAAGGGACTGGCTGGATCTGAGTGATGTTATTTGGGGGCAGAAGTTAGGCAGGCTAAACGATTCCAAGCCCTTTTATGATGAACGGTTCGGTTCAAAATAGCCTGAAACCTGCTTCCTTATTTATAATAGACTAGCTGCGCCCGCGGTTTAACCCGCGTAAACAGAGATAAAAAGAAGAGCCTTTGTAAAAAAATAAATCCGTTCAGTAGTTTTTTCCGTGAAAGAGTAACAAACATCCATACACCCATCCATCTATACATACACAAACTTTCGCATTTATAATATTAGTACCTAGCATATAAGAAATGTGGATGTGGTGATTCAATTATTACCAGAGGTCGGAGTAGGTAGATTGATTTAAGGTCGTTGACGTCAAACGTAGAGGATAATATGGATATGCCTCCAAAATACCGGAACTTCACATTTATTGTGATATTTGTTCCGGAATTTTGAAATTAGCACGAATTTGTGTTTAAGGTAAAAACGTATTAATAATATCAATCTACGCTGCCAGTGTTAGCTAATGGTGAAAGAAATCAGTATTTTATTTTATACAAAATTACCTTGGAATAGTAGTTTATTCCCGTTGTCCCCGTATGCCATATCCCCGTCACGGGGACAGCGGGACGTGATTAAATTTATTTCCAATTGTCCCCGTAACGTACATTCGGCTAACGGGGACAACGGGAAGTAAACTTTTCACGAGTCGTTGTCCTCTTAAATCTGCATTGTTTAAGCTTAGTTTTTTAGCATGGGAAAAAGAAAAGGGGAATAAAACAAAATTTATTTATTTGTATTCGAATTTTAATTTGAGGTAAAAAAAAACAATTATTAAATTTACACAAATAACACAACTTGAGCATTATAAATATAGTAGTAGTTACAGGCAGAATTACATTTAGTATAATTACGATTGGCAGAGTTCAAATTTCGCATAATATCGTTTAGCATAATGTTCATTTAGAGCGATTATTATTTGGTATAATTTCACTTGGCATACTATGCAGATGGCAGTAATGACTAGGTTAGGTTAGGTTAAAACTGTGACCTCCTACGCACGAGCCGAGCGAGCGAAGCGAGCGGTGCCGCGGCAGCGGCCGGCGAGTGCTAGAAACGACTTGCATTAATAGAAAAAAGAGATTGTTTTTAGTAGGTTACACGGAACTGAACTATTTAGATTAGTATAATTACTTATTGTATTAAATGACATTATTTCAAATTCAATTAAATAATAACTAAAATAAATGACATTATTTTGAAGATTTAAATAATTAAAATAAATGACAACAAATAACGACAAAGATGATTCTAACTATAAACTTTCTGCGATATGACAATTCTCAATTTCGGGAGGGGACAACGGGAAGTATTTTTAAATATTTAATTGAAGTACCGCTGTCCCCGTAGAACGGGGACAGTGTACGGGGACAACGGGAAGTATTTTTAAATATTTAATTGAAGTACCGCTGTCCCCGTAGGACGGGGACACGGTGTACGGGGACAGCGGGAATAAACCGGAATAGTTACACCGTATTTTGTCCCTTACTGTTGAATTAGAAATGACGCTTGACAGTATGAGACAAAACTTAGACAGGGCCTTTTGTTTCTTTATCTCATGTTCATCTATTTTCACAACGCATTGACCGCACAAATATTAGACGTCAAAAGGAATACTTTAAAATAAGAAAATATTGAAAAAAATATGATTATTTATTTTAATTGAATTAACGTTGAAAGCGAAAATATGGAAATTGTATCCGATGAGGATTACAAATAATTTATTTATGTTTTTTTTAATTAATTAAAAATATTTTTTCATTGAATTCAATCAATCATGCATATACCTAATAAACGATTTTGTTAGCTTATCTGCAATGTTTTTTTTCTATTTTATTCCATAATTCTAATCCCGGAACTTTTTCTGGTACTTCCCGCACATTATGAATAAAATGGCATGTCCATATTATAATATCTTGACGCAAGTATATAAAATCAATCTACCTACTCCGATCTCTTAGTACTTTTTACGTCATTTTTTATGTTACAGTGCATATGACTTTGGTTTCTTGATCAATAACTACGGGAATGCTAGCGAAGGCGAGTATTATATATTTTTTATGTTTGCATATACATACTCGTACATATACAGGGTGGAATTTTGTAATGCCACCTGAAGGGGAAGTACTCTTAATACTTTAGATAGAAAATCTTACTCAAAGAAAACATTCCCTTATTTTTGAAAAGAAAAAATCAAAATCAATCAAAATCAACATATTTTTATTTTACATAGGCCTACATGGGCACTTATAAAACGTCGAGAAAAGATGCACGGTTCGGGTTGGTCGTTTCCTATGGAGAAGAACCGGCAAGAAACTCCATGGTTACTCTTTTAAAATCATTTAGTTTTACAATGTTGTTGTTGTTACAGCGTTAGCACTTAAGTATGAGAGGACAGCGTAGGCCCGACAATAAGTCATTGCTTACTTTACAAAAAGTAAAATAAAATAATACGTTAACAAAAGTTAACAAGCGTCTAAGAATCTACAAGGCCAACCATGTCCACTCATTCACAACTAATAGGTAGAAAAGAATCTATACAAAAGTAAAAAAATAAATAAAAAAATATTGCAAAAACAAAATAATAACTAAAAGACGAGTCACACAGATGTTGCTATCAGTACTGTAACTATTCAGAACAAGGGTGATATAAATATGTGATTTGACAACTATTGCAAAAAAAAAAAAAAAACAAAATGATTAAAGAGATCACACAAATAAATAAGATTGAGAATAGTTAGAGACATCCACAAATTTGTGCTGATTATAGCTACCAGGGAAGCCGCATGCGCAGAAGGAACTATAGCCAAACTTCTTTATCTTCAACGTAGTCCTTGATTTTGTAATATGCGTTTTTAATAAGGACACGTTTTATGTAGTTTTTAAACTTTCCATCTGTCAGTTCTATAACTGATTTTGGCAACTTGTTATAAAAGCGTATACTGTTTATTAGAAATGACTTGCTAGTTTTTGTTAATCTAAATTTAGGAATTACAATTTCGTGTTTACTGCGTGTATTAATATTGTGGTAGTCGCTCCTAATTTTGAAAAGCCCCCGATTTTTACGGACATACAATAAACATTCTAAGATATAAAGAAAGAAAACGGCATTCAAAGATTTTTAAAAATTGGACCCTGTACTTTTATTGCATCGATCGTTAGGGTCAAAAAGGATGAAATCTCTTTAACAAACTTCATAAATTAAATGAAAGGAAAACAATGAAATTTAAATTATTAATTCAATGGGTCAAGTTAAAGCACTTTTACTCAAAGATCCACCTGTGTACTTAGGTTATTAATTATTATTAGATACTTAAACACTGTCAAGTATTTAGAAATCCTGGCTTTATTAAGAAAGCGCGGGTGGATGTTTATTTGCAGACAAAATCAATCGTTTTGTCTGCTCATAAACATCCACCCGCGTTTGCAACATCGCCGAAATATCGGAAACTCGACACAAATAACAAACATGGTAAATATCCCGTTTCAAATGTTAATTATAATGTTAGTAACCATGTTAGTTTAAAAAATAATTATTTATTTTAGAATGCCTTGAACAGTTCTATCGACATTTCAAATGCAACAAATATGCTGAACTAGCAGATTTGGATGACAGCGTCATATGCTACACCAATCCCAAGAAGCTGGAAACTGTCATAGCGGGAGGATATGATGCTAAAAGGAATGAATACCCTCATATGGTGAGTCTTCATTAAATGATAAATCATGTTTATTTTGCTAGTAGGGTTTTTATTGGTCATCTCAATTACGAAAGCTGCGGCTGGAGAACTTAAAAAAACCAATTTAAATTTAAAAACTGATTTAATTTAAGTGTTAAAACATTACAATAAAAGAATATCTATATCTAACTAAACCTATGACTATATCGAACTAAACCTATGCTTTCACTCGAAGTTGGAATGGAAGTGGCCGACATAGACTAATATATATAAAATGAGATAGACTGGCAACTGACGTTTTCGGTTAAGTTAGCGACCAGCGCCCTCTGAACGCCAAGCAAGGAACTAATTAAATATGTATGTTGTAGGTAGGTACGCATATGTTGATATATTTTTATAGGCTATAGCCTTATATACATTTCTTCGTTTAAATGATACATAAACTGTGTTTTTGCACAAGCAAATTTTCATGGATGTTTTAGAAACAAGTTTTAAATGAGAACACAGATTGGGTTTCTTTTAAACGAAATAAATAATTTATCTTAGGTTGTATAGGATAAAGGAGATGAGATTAATAACACAAAATATATAATTAAACGAATTTATTACACATTAATTACAACACCGGTTTGGCTCTCTCGTTTTGCACCCTTTGTTTTATTGATATGGTCCAAACTGCTTGAGGAGGGCCCATCTGTCTGCAAGTATGTCACAAACACTTTCACAAAGTACCTACAGTCTATGCTGAAATTCGGCTATTTATGGAATATACGGAGGAACTAAAGCTCAACTCAAGATAATAACACAAAAACACCGAAATATACAAGAAAAAATGCGCACGAGGATGTAAACAACAAACCGGTGGAAAATTTCTTGTGACGTTGATTTTCAGTGTTGCTATTGTTGGTAACAGTTTGCTTTAATACTACTACTTTTTAAGGTTCTAATTTTTGTAAAACTTCCACGAATAATACAAAATATTCATAAAATATTTTAAAACCAATTTATACTTGGTTGTTAAATCAAATTATTAGTAAAAGTAGACTAATTAAAGTAAAATAGCAAAATTAACAATTAAAGTAAACTACCAATAATTTACGTTAAAAAAGTGATTAGTTGCTTCTGGGACAGATGGTGCTTTTCGCAATAAAAAAAAATGTTCTAAGTTGCCAGGGCATGGTGGCCGACCTCATGTGGCGGCGGCGCACGGTGGGCTGAAAATCGGCTTTCATAGACTTAGGGATTTCAATTTGCAAGTGCTTGTTTTTATGCCGGATATCGCTTCTATTAGTCATTACTATGTACAAAAATGACACCCGAGTTAATTCTGCTCAAAACCGAAGGAAATATAATTTTTTTACGAAAAATTTGTATGAAGCTAGTATGAAAAATCGAATTATCTCCTAAACGGCATGTTTAACCGTAATATCCTTAGAGATGGTCATAGTGCTAATTATTTATGATTTTTTGGTTGACGATTGGACAAAAATTTTAATGCCGTTTTTTTTTTAAAAATCGTCAAAATATTTTTATTTGTTTTTACGTATGAAACGATTCCTTTTGGTGTTTATGTTGAAGAACACGGACTTTTAACTACACATAACATAAAATAGCATCACTCCTATATTTCCGAAGGAGTTGGCAGAGGTTTATAGTACACCCACACGTAGCCAACTATGTTTGAGCTAGATATTTATCAACACAAAATGAGTTTTAAAACTTTTCATACAACCAAATTAAATAAATATCTTGGGACAACTCACACACGGCTATCTGATCCCAAGCTAAGCAGAGCTTGTGTTATGGTAACCAGACAACTGATATACATACTTATATAATTTATAAATACATACATATTATAGATAAATCACACCCAGACACAGAACAAACAATCATGCTCATCACACAAAGTTTGTCCTGGGTGGGAATCGAACCCACGACCTCCGGCTCAGCAGTCAGGGCCTCTAACCACTAGACCAACAGGCCCGTCAAATTACCAATTGTCTTCTAATGAGTCCAAAAAGAAGTGATTAAGTAACTACACTGATTAGGTCTTCTAATGAGTCTTAATAGGTGATTTAATGATTTTCAATATCTCACGACAATGGATTATATTTAACATTTCCTGATAAGTAAGCTAATTTGTTAATTAGCAGTGCTATGAGTTCTAAGAATAGTTAGTGACAATTATAGATTTTCATTAGCTAATGAGGAGATAACTAATGAGGGTAGTTACCTAATTATTGTCGTTTTGCAATAAAAGGGCTAAAGTTTTTGACAAATATATTGCGGGGGTACCTCGACCGCTCGACACGAAATCAAACAAGGTGTTGATAGCACAGCGTATATTCGCAGACTGACTTGCATAAACGACCTTAGACTAAATAAGACTAAGTACCCACTTAAACTAATTATTAACTACATACATCACACCTCTCTTCTTAAACTGCAATTATATAAACATCAACATTTTTTTTTTTTTTTTAGGTACACTGAAATCTGATTACCGGTTTTCGGGTTCGCTTTGGGTACTCTGTTTGCTGCTGACCTGACAATCGACCTTGCTCACAAGGCCGATCATTCTCAATACTACTTGCCTCGCTGTTAATTGATTGTTCAGACTGATATTTTTCACACCCACTTTCTTTACTACAATTATCCTCATTCTTCCCTGGCTTTATTAACTTGTCGTCAGTGTTCGCCACGGAGTTCTCATCGTATACTGTTTCCTCTTCTTCTGTGTTCGGTACACAGACAGATGCACGAGATCTGCGTCGTATCTGGTCCACGTGTCTTTCGATTAACTGGCCGTTATCCCTTGCTATTGAATACCTTCGAGCACTATCTACCTTCGAAATCGTGCCTTTTACCCATTTATCCGAGGAACCGTAACCCCTCATCCAAACCGGATCGCCCTCACCAAAAGTTCGCACTACCCCACCAGAAGAATCGATTTGTCTTTGTTGCGCATCCTGCACTCTAACACCTACTGACCGTTCCGTCCGTAACAAATCCAATCTAGACCGTAGTGTTCGTCTCTGCAACAACATAGCGGGCGTCTCACCGGTAGTGCTATGCACTGTGTTTCGGTATGCGAGAAGAAATGTTTGTAAAGCTGTGTCTACATCCTCACGATCTCGAATTGCCTTTTTAATAGTACGCTTACAAATATTAACTGCATTTTCTGCGGCTCCGTTTGATGATGGATGATAAGTTGGTGAAAAACATTGTCTAATGCCATTATTGACAAGAAACGTTTTAAATTCAGTGCTAGTAAAAGGTGGCCCTTGATCAGATACCAGCTGTTCCGGTAAGCCGAACCTAGCGAAAGTCGAACGTAAAACTTTTATCACATTAGACGCGTTGGTACGTGGCATTTCAAATATTTCTAACCATTTTGAGGTCGAATCTATCAATACCAGGAATGTCATACCTTGATACGGGCCCAAAAAATCTATATGAAGTCTTGTCCAAGGTTGAGTATTATACGGCCACGGTCGAATGGTAGCCCGCGGGGGCGCTTTCGCTTCCGCTGCACAAGTCTCACAGCTTTTACACAACTCTTCTATTTCTTTATCTATGTTGGGCCACCACACATAACTTCTAGCTAAACTTTTCATCTTAACAATACCCATGTGGCTGCTATGCAGTTGTTTTAATATGTGTCCTCTTAAGGAGTGTGGAATTACCATACGATAGCCCCACATTATACATCCACATTCTATATATAACTCATTACGCCTAGCAAAAAATGGTTTAATCTCATCACTACTAGGACAAACTGATGACCAGCCTGATTGTAAATAAAACATTACCCTACCAAGTACCTTGTCTTTCGATGTCTTTGTTTTAATATCGCTGCTTGTGATGGGTAAAAAATCTTCTACAAAGTTGACATACGTATTTTCTGTTTTTAGCCTGCCTGAGATATAATTTATACATGGAAGACGTGATAATGCATCTGCACTGTTCTTACTCGACGCGATATACTCAATATTGTAACTGTATCCCAATAGCAGTACTGCCCAACGCTGTAGTCGCGACGCAGCCATCACCGGAATACCCGCTTTATTGCCAAAAATGTGTGTTAACGGTTTATGATCAGTCCGTAGTGCAAAGTGACGGCCATACAGATACTGATGGAACTTACGAACACCGAATACAATTCCAAGAGCCTCCCTGTCTATTTGCGCATAAGCGCGCTCGGTCGGTGTGAGCGACCGCGACGCATACGCCACCGGGCGTTCGCCGTCTGCCGTAACTTGTGATATTACGGCACCAACGCCCACACTACTGGCGTCCGTTGTCAAAATCAGCGGTAGTTCTGGGTTATAATGGGTTAGTATTTCGCTTCCCGCCAAAAGTCGCTTTACTCTTACGAAGGCATTCTGGCAATCCTCCGTCCAGGCGTACTTGGCACCCGTTTTGAGGAGATTGTACAACGGAGCAAGAACTGTACTAATATTCTTAATAAATTTAGCATAATACATTATGAGTCCTATAAACGCTCTTAACTCGGTGACATTAGTGGGTGCCGGCGTGTTCATCACCGCCTTAACTTTCTCTGGGCATGTGTGCACTCCCTCTTTACTAATAGTGTGACCTAAATACGAAACCGATTTTGAGAAAAAAACGCATTTATCCTTTCTTACTCTAAGCCCATAGTCTTGTAAACGCTGAAAAACTTTATGTAAATTGCTTATATGATCGGACTTTGTACTTCCTGTCACAATTATATCATCCAAAAATACACCTACGCGCGGCATGTCCGCGAACATCTGTTCAATTCGTCTTTGAAAAATACCCGGGCTAGATGCTAAGCCATACACTAATCTGTTGTACCTATATAAACCTTTGTGGGTATTAATCACCGTGTATTTGTTTGTGTCATCGAGTTCAAATTGTGCGTACGCTTGAGACAAATCGATTTTACTGTAATATTCACCTCCTCGGAGACGGAATAACAACTCTTCAACCCTAGGCAAAGGATAACGATCAATTTCTATAACTTTATTTAAGGTAAGTTTATAATCGGCACAAATACGAATGCTACCATCCTTCTTTACCACTGGTACTATAGGTGTAGCCCAGTCGGAACGCTCGACTGGGGTGAGAACTCCGTCGCGCACCAGCTGATCCAACGTGCGCTCCACCGGCTCGCGCAGCGCGTACGCCAGCGGGCGCGCGCGCATGAACACAGGCCGCGCGCCCGGGCGCACGTGTATGCTCACTGCGCCGCCCGTGAAGCGCCCGAGACCGTCCGCGAACACGTTACAATATTTGGAACTGAAAGAAGATACATCGAAATCATTATTTTCTAACATACTGTAAACATTATAATTTATATCGGGAAGTTGGATTTTTAATGCTGCTATCCAATGTCGGCCCAACAGAATAGTTTTTCCTTTTTTGATTACAAGCAATTCTAAAAATTCACTTCTATCTCTGTATCGAACTAGAGGTCTTATTATACCTAATGGTTTTACAGTCTCACCAGTGTAATATCTTAATGTTAATTTACAAGGCTGCAGGGGCCAATCATTGAATAGCCTATTGTAACATTCTTTACTTATACAGGACACCGCACTACCCGTGTCACATTCCATAGCTATGTCTTTATTATGTACATTCATTGTAATGTAAATGGGTTTACAACTTGCTATAGACAATTGACAAATATCAACAAATATTACCTCGTCACTGTCCACCTCTTCGTCACTGCACTTGGTTTCTACCTGATATTGCTCCACTATATTGGGGCACATACGCCGCAGGTGCCCTTGACGATTGCACACCCTACACACGTAGCGCACAAACTTGCATGTCGACTCGCTGTGGTCCGCGCCGCACACGCGACACTGCCGCTGAGGCCGAGCTCGCTCCGCCAGCCGAGCCCGCTCGCCCGGCACCGACATCGCCGTAACCCGACCCGCGCGCCGCTCCCGCACGTCTCGCCGCTCGCGCGCGTCACGCCGCGCGCCGCCGGCGCCGCCGCCGCCGCCGCCGTGCTCCGCCACGCCCGCTGCTTGTCGCCGCACCGTCATCGCTTGACACACCGCCGTCGTTGCAACCGTTCCAACTGGTGAATTAGGTCCTACGACGACAGCGGCGTCCTTCTCTGCCGATTCCATGCTGGCGGCCAGCTTATAAGCTTTAGCGAAATCCAGTTTGGATTCCGCGAATAACCGTTGTCTAATATTATCGCTTGCTATTCCACATACCAATTGATCTCTTAAACTCTCCTCGAGCCAACTTCCAAAGTCACAGGTTTTAGACATTTTTTTAAGTACCGCCACGTACTCGGAAATAGTCTCGGCCTCCCTTTGCTTTCTATGTCTGAATTTATACCTTTCGGCTAGTTCACTGGGTTTTGGTTGTAAGTGTTTGCCCATTATCTCTGATAACTGCTCAATAGTCTTCGATTTTGGTTTATTAGGTGTACATAGGTTGACTAATAACTCATAACTCTCGGCCCCCATAACGGTTATTAATGTTGGTACCTGTAAACTTTCCGCGATATTGTTCACAACAAAGTATTGTTCTAACCGTTCCATATATAGACTCCAGTCATCCTTGTGCACGTTAAACTCAGTGATTTTTCCGATAGACATTGTTCTTTCAAATATTAATCACACGCGGATTTAAAGTTATTCTCGTCGCCACTGACAAATATATTGCGGGGGTACCTCGACCGCTCGACACGAAATCAAACAAGGTGTTGATAGCACAGCGTATATTCGCAGACTGACTTGCATAAACGACCTTAGACTAAATAAGACTAAGTACCCACTTAAACTAATTATTAACTACATACATCACAGTTTTGTTTTATAATTTAATTTGTTCACAACTGTGTAACTGCTAACACTAAATCTGCGACTATAAAATCTTAAAATGGAAAGTTTAATGACCAATTTAGACTTGTTTGTTCTTCTACGAAGTGAGAGTACTTCATTTGATCATGAAGTATTGTTTAGTGCAGTTGTATCCCGCATAGGCGATTGCCTGTCTGACGAAGATTATGTTGTTCTCAAAGAATTTTGTCGGAGATTTACGCGAGCCGCTTTACAAAGGTGGGAGAAATCCAACCGATTCCTTGATAATTTCAGGAGAAAGTACGAGAATTGGTTGGGAGCAAATATTGATTGGCCGAGTTTTGTGCAAACTTTAGTTAATCAAGAACCAAGTGTTGATGAGATACCAAGAGCGCCCTCAGTCTCTCCAGAACCGTCGACATCAACGTCCATTGGAACAATGACGAAAAGATCCCGTAAACCATTCGAAGACCTGGGAAGTAAACAAAAAAAGAGAAGATCTGATGAACACACAGGCGAAGGTTCCAGTGAATTGGCATATGCAGCTGCAGCACGTTTAAAAGAAGAAGGGCATGGAGATATCGCCTCTGTCATCGAATACATGATGAAAAATCCTGAAGCAGCCGCTAAATTAAATGAAACGCTTAAGAAACCAGCGAAAACAATCATATTTACGCCAGAAAAGGCGCTTGGATTGCTTCTTTCGCTAAAACTCTCAAAGTGGCAATATATTACGTTGCGTGAGGCTGCCATTCGAGAAGGTGCTAAAGATATTTATCCATCTTACTATAAAGTGCAACAAACTAAGCTTGATTGCTACCCTCCGAAGCAATCAGTGACAGTTACTGATTCATCGGCTAGGATTACACTTCAAGCTTTACTTGATATCACGGTTACAAGAATCCTTCAAAGCCTTTCTAACGAAGAGCATCAAGCAGTTGAAGCTGATATCCAAGTGGGGATTTGACGGTGCTTCTAACCAAAGCCGATACAAGCAGAAAATTGAGGGTGAGGAAGATGATTCAAGCATTTTCATGACCTCCTTGGTGCCACTAAAACTGACAGATGGAGACAACATTTTATGGACGAACCCAAAACCATGCTCAGTTTTGTATTGTCGTCCAGTTCAGTTTACTTTTGTAAAGGAGAGTGAAGCAGTTGTCCTTGGGCTGAAAAAACAAATGGATGAAGAAATTGAGGCCCTTATCCCCACAGAGTGCAATAATAATAATAGGGTGACTCATCAACTAATGATGACGATGATCGACGCTAAAGTCTGTACTTACCTTTCTGAAGCTAGATCAAATGCATCGTGCTACCTGTGCTTAGCAAAGCCTACAGAAATGAACCGCTTAGATGCTGTAACATCAAAAATTGTGTGTTCGGACCTGTATGAGTTTGGCTTGTCATCCCTACACGCCCGTATAAATTGTATGGAATGTCTGTTACACATTGCATACAGACTGGACTTCATACGGTGGGCAGCGAGAAGTGATGAGCACAAAGAAATGCTACAGACAAGAAAGAAAATAATTCAAAATAAATTCAAAGATGAGCTCAATCTGTTGATTGATATAGTAAAACAAGGCTCGGGAACCACCAATGACGGGAATACTGCAAGAAAATTCTTTGAGTTTCCTAATAAAACCGCAGCTATAACCGGTTTGGATGAAGACCTCATCAAAAGATTTGCTGTAATTTTACAAGCAATGACATCTGGAGAGCAGATCGATATAATAAAATTTAGAGATTATGCTCGCAAAACAGCAGAAAAGTACGTATTACTATACGACTGGTACTACATGTCGTCAACCGTTCATAAGTTACTAATCCATGGGGCTGACATAATCGAGAAAAATAATATTGTGCCGATTGGGACTCTCTCGGAAGAAGCCTCAGAGTCTCGAAACAAAGATTTTAGGAGGTTTCGAGAACATCATTCGCGGAAAAGAAGCAGGCAGGATTCCAATCAAGACATTTTAAATATGCTTGTTGTTTCTTCGGACCCTTTGCTAAGTGCACAAAGGCCTAAGTTAGATGCCAAGAAAAAGCAGAGCTTTTTTGCTGAAACTCTCGACTTAATTCAATTTCAGGAAACTGAGTTCGAATTTTTGGATATATCCAATCTGGATGCTGACTCAGAATTGGAGTCTGACAACGAGAGTGATAAGGAAAATTTGTAAAAAAGATATATATGTACATATTTGTAAATTTGTATTTGAGTGTGTTTGGGTTTTTTTGTAATATTTAATGATATGTTTTATTTTTTTTATTTATTTTACTTTATTTTACGAATGCTTAGTATTAATTCCTTAAATTAACTTATTTTGTATAAAATATAACTTCATATGTTACTTCAATATAAATCTTTTTTTATTTAAATTAATATAAATGTGTCAAAAACAGCAATTTTTTTATTTTATTTTTCTTGTTTCGTGTGTTCTTAATATTTGGGTTAATAACATATCGAACTTTTTAACTTAGATACTAAAAGGGATCGTTTTACATGTAAAAATAAATAAAAATATTTTGACGATTTTTAAAAAAAAAACGGCATTAAATTTTTCGTCCAATCGCCAACCAAAAAATCATAAATAATTAGCACTATGACCATCTCCAAGGATATTACGGTTAAACATGCCGTTTAGGAGATAATTCGATTTTTCATACTAGCTTCATACAAATTTTTCGTAAAAAAATTATATTTCCTTCGTTTTTGGGTAGAATTAACTCGGGTGTCATTTTTGTACATAGTAATGACTAATAGAAGCGATATCCGGCATAAAAACAAGCACTTACAAATTGAAATCCCTAAGTCTATGAAAGCCGATTTTCAGCCCACCGTGCGGCGCGACGGTTGGACCGCTGAGTCGCCCGTCGTGTTGCTGGTTGCGCATTTTACTTATTTGCTGCACTAAACGTGTTGCGCCGACCCCAAATAGAGTGGGACAAGGGCAGGGAAATGATGATGATGACTTATTTGCTGCACTAAATCGAAGTCATTCTTAGTGAGCGCTTGTGTTGTACTACTGCTTGCGTAACATCTCTTATCTGCCACGGTTTGTTTTACTTCATCTATTAAACTCTTGTTTTTGCTTTTACTCTGGACGCTCTTAATGTGCTCGTTTTTCTACATCGTTCTCAATTTTTTTCCCGTAATTTTTATAATCTCAACATCCATGATTTTGTAAAATATTATGATTTAAAAGAGTGTCCATCTTGGTGGATCATCGTGGAGTTTCTTGTCCATTCTTCTCCATAGAGATCTACGCTTTGGAATGGGCAACTACAGTACTTTCACAAGTTATTTTGTCTTGTGACTGGGACTGTAGCAGCAACTTTTTCTTTGTTTTTATGACATTCAAAAGTGTCTGTTATGGTCTAATTGAAATAAATGCTTTGAGTTTAAGTTTGAAAATCAATTTTCCACGTTTTATGTGTGATTTTTTGTTTGATTCATCGATTTTCTTAACGACTCCCGGAAGTAAAATTATTTTCTGTTTTTAGGTGTTTTTTTCGGAATTAGCTTTTTTTAACAGACTTCAACAAAAGGAGAGCATTGTCAATTCGTCGGAATATTTTTTTTATATTTTCGATCCCCGCTCGTAACAAATATTTGTATGGCTGTCTGATCTGGAACTACCAGTACCTAGTTCCAGATCAGATCTGTGGGCACATTTTAAAAATAGTAGTAATCTGAACTTATTTAAACCCGTGAATCCAAAATGGCCGCTCCTTGAATGAAGCGGCCATTTTGGATTTTTGCCCGATTATGTGAACCAGGCTCTCATTGGCTACGGAGATGACCCCGACAACGCTGATTGGATGTGCGGCGGCTCTGTCATCAGTGACAGATATATTCTCTCTGCTGCTCATTGCATATCAAGTCCTGCCTTGTAAGTATTCCGAATATTAAATATGATTCATCTGGTTCTTCAAACCTGACAGACAGATGTGTTGCTGGGGAGTTTGTTCCGCCACTTTTTGTTCCCAGTGTATTAGCTGGGAAGTGAAAATATATTTAACTTAAAAATTAGAAATATCGACTCGTGAAGACGAAACGTGGTACGTAGTGTCATGTTTACTTTTAGGGTTCCATAGAGGTCCATCATCTGCCTAGCCTTTTGCCAACTATGTTGGGGTCGGCTTCCAGTCTTACCGGATGCAGCTGAATATCAGTATTTTAGATGAAGCGACTGCCTATCTGACCTCCACAACCCAGTTAGTACTGGGTAATACGATACCCTTGGTAAGACTGGTTGTCAGACTTTCAGAACACTGACTACCTGTTTCGACTGTCAAAGATCTACAAACGACAGCCGGGACCAACGGCTTATCGTGCTTTCCGAGGCACGGAGGAAACTCGGTATGTAACGGGTGGTCACCCATCCACAGACCAACCTAGGCAAGCGCGGCTTAACCTATAGATCGACCCGAGCGGCTGCTATTATTTAGCTACGAGCTCCCCCATAGAGGTATGGAACCCTAAACCCCATAGGTACCTCATAAGAAAAATACAACCCTTATAGGATCACTTTGTTGTCCGTCTGTCTGTCAAGACCTTTTAGCTCAGGAACACGTGCAGGTATCGAGTTGAAATTAAAACTACATACTCAAGTCTATAGTCCCTTAGAGTTGTGAAAAAATCAACCTTCTTAGTCTACGCAGTCAAAAGATATAGCCGTTACAAATATCCGTCTCAAATTTCCATTTGCGTTTAAGCCGATAAAAACCTAACGTTGGATTTGCAAAACTATCAATGAGGTGACAGGGCGTATTTTTTATATAGTTTGACATTCACAATCATTCAGTCGGCAGGTTTTAAACTTTTCAACGCTCTGGGCGTTGAAAAGTTTAAAACCTGCCGACTGAATGATACGCACTCAAAAGATATACCTAGCCGTTACAAATATCCATCTCAAATTTCCATTTGCGTTTAAGCCGATAAAAACCTAACGTTGGATTTGCAAAACTAATCAATGAGGTGACAGGGCGTATTTTTTATATAGTTTGACATTCACAATCATTCAGTCGGCGGGTTTTAAACTTTTCAACGCCTAGAAACCTACATATTTGTATCGTTGGCGTCCATGGCACGCGCTTGGTTGTCACATATATGTAACATTGGCGTTCAAAAGTTCAAACAATTTTTTTTATCTTACAGGGGAGAAATAAAGTATGCTGCCTTGGGCGTGCTTAAACGGACAGACCACCCAGATTTGTGGCAGAAATATGACGTGGTCAAGATTATTAGTCATCCAGGGTACAAGCCTCCTTCTAAGTACCACGACATCGCATTGCTGGCTACTGGAGCTAAGTGAGTTGTTTAAGTTTTCACATAAGAAAACTTAGAGTTTCGTACTCTCCGAAACTAGATTTTTAATATACCTGACTGGTTCAGAAGACCAACTATTTTACCGACTTCAAAAAAGGAGGAGGTTCTCAATTCGTCGGAATCTTTTTTTTTTCGTTTATTTTCACCGATTACTCATAGACGCGTAGACCGATTTGCAAACTTATTTTATACTTTCCAGGTGGTACCATGTCAATTTTATTTATATTGCTTAGTATGAGTTATTCTTCTCCATAGAGATCAACGCTTTGGAATGGGCAACTACAGTACATTCGCAAGATCTTATGCATTGTGACATTTGTGACTGGGACTGTAGCTTCATTGTTTTGTTTCTTGACATTTAAAAGTGCCTGTAATAGTCTAATTGTTTTTTTTGAGTTTAATGTTTTTTTAGGATAAGATTTAATCGTGAAGTGCTACCAGCATGCCTTCACCGAGGAACTGACTTGGCCAAAGTGGCGACAGCTACAGGATGGGGCGCCATGGGCCATCGGAAGCCATTGGCAGAAATATTGCAAGTTGTGAGTATAACTTTTGATGGATGGAGGGAGAGGAAAGCTCACACCGGCCAAGTGCGAGTTGGACTCGAGCACTGAGAGTTTCGTACAAACTGGCGACATATCTTTTGACTGCGTAGACTTACGGCCGCTTTCTATATTCAATCCCAATCCCTAATTTGCGGATCGAGATTGATATTTGAATCCATTTCCTACTTTTAGTATTTCAATAACCGATCCATGAATCGCAATCCTGATCTTTTTTTTCAATCCATCTATGGGAGGGCGAATTGCATTTTTAGATTAGTATTTGTATGAAAGTGACAGTTATGCGTTTTCTATAACCGAACTCTAATTTTGACAAATCGATTTTTGAACGTTATTGATCTTTATTTGCGATCCTCAAATTTTGACCGATTGCAGGCGTAAACTTGTTATAGGACGTGAAAATGGAATTATTTTCAAGTGATAGTGATAGTGATCTTGAAGTATTGGCTCAGCTATCGGATTGGGATAGTAGCGACAGCGAACAAGAGAGTGCCGTGTCCTCAAAAACTTTTCAACGAATTAACTTCATGGCAAGTTTAACCGACGCAGAGTTCACATTCAGATTCAGAATGAACAAATCTTCAGTTGAATCTGTTTTGAATGAAATAAGAAGTTTTATAATCTCGACGTATAGTTTTAGTACTTTACCGCTGCGACTTCGCAATAAATGATTAGTTATTGTTACTGTTCATGCAATATCTTGTGTTTATACATAAAATACATTAGCTTAAGAAAAATAAACACCATTTTGCTTATTGATAATTGCTGATGCACTGTTACTGCAAATGCGTAGAACAAAACGTTAAAGAGGGCGGAAATATATGACCAATCTCTTTTTTTCAATGGATTTGGAGACGAGATCGGCTTATTGAAATACAGATTCAACATCAATCGAGGGATCAGATAAAATCTGGATCAAAAGAAATCTCAAACTCACGATCGAATATAGAAAGCGGCCGTTAGGCGCGTCGCCCACACGATTGACGAGTCGAGGTGCAGTTGAGGCGCGGGCGCATGAGAGGCACGCCGCGCGCCGCAACAATGTTTTCTTTATAAATGAATGGCAGTGCGCTCATATACAAGAGTTGCGGCGTGGGAGAGTTGAAGGCGGGGCGGAGGTGAGGTGCAGGCGCAAGAGAGGCGCTCAAGTGTGCCAAAGCCACGACTCCACCGCCATTTTGTCATTTCGTTCCCAAAAAACCCAAATCCCAACCCAAAATCCTCTTCTATTTAATTTAAGAACTTGCATCAGTGCGAATACGTCTTCGTCTTGTGACGACGACATGGTGAATGAATATAAATGAATTAACTCAATACCTCCACGTGTTCCTGAGATAAACTTAATTTATAAAAATACGCCCTCTCACCTCATTGATAGTTTTGCAAATCCAACATTGGTTTTTTATCGGCTTAATCGCAAATAGAAATTTGAGACGGATCTTTTTAGCAGCCATATCTTTTGAGTACGTTGACTAAGAGGGTTGATTTTTTCAGATCTGTATGTAGTTTTAATTTCAATTCGATACCTGCTCGCGTTCCCGAGGTGTAGGGTCTTGACAGACCGACGGACAACATACTGATCCTATATTGGTTCCATTTGTTCCCTTTGAGGTACGGATGCTTAACAATACAATAATATCATCTTCCTGCTCTTATAAGTACCATGTCACTTGGGGTCCACCCTTTATAGAAGAAATTTTTATGTCATAATTTTATTTTGCATAACAACGGATAGCATAAACTTCATTTCGCAGAAAATTGTTTGGCAGACACTCATTTAACATACATTCAAAACTCATAATTTTGTAAGTCAGAATCATCTCTAGACATAAATTTCATATCCATAATATTTAAAAAGTAGAAACATCATATCGCAGAATGTTCACAGTCAGAATCGTCGAATGGCAGAATTGTCATATCGCAGAAAGTTTATAGTTAGAATCATTTTTGTCATTATTTGTTGTCATTTATTTTGATTATTTATTTCTTTAAAATAATGTCATTCATTTAAGTTATCATTTAATTGAATTTTAAAAAATGTCATTTAATTGAATAACTAATTTATCCTAATCTAAATAGTTCAGTTCCGGGTAACCTACTAAAAACAATCTCTTTTTTCTGTTAATGCAAGTCGTTTCTGCCACTCGCCGGCCGCTGCCGCGGCACCGCTCGCTCCGCTCGCTCGGCTCGTGCCTAGGAGGTCGCAGTTTTAACCTAACCTAACCTACCCAGTTTTTTTAAAAAGAATTTAACCATGTAGCAGATCACGGTCAGGACCTAACCTAACCTAGCCATTTCTGCCATCTGCTTAGTATGCCAGGTGAAATTATACCAAATAATAATAGCTCTAAATGAACATTATGCTAAATGATATTTATGCGAAATTTGAACTCTGCCAATCGTAATTATACTAAATGTAATTCTGCCATCTTAAAAGTATGCCATTGTAAATTCGAAGTTTTAAACATTATACCAAACGATAATTATGTCAAATAATTTTTATGCCTTTAAAATGTTCGTTTAAAGAAAATTATGCTAAGTGTGTTATGCCAAATAAATTTCGGAGCATCGAGATTCTGCCTGATAGAGGGAACCCTGTCACTTGGTGTTAAACCGTTTTCTTTGTTTAGTTTAGTCCATTAGGAATTTCTAAGTAGCAACCTGGAGTTTGGATGATACCCCCTTTTTTTTCGGGTGGGAAATCATCTAATGACTTCCCCCGCTTTGGGCGGAGCGGGGTGGCATGTCAGACTTTTACTGACTAAAACCCACCCATGTTCCTTCAGTTGCCCTTTACGTTCCGAGGCTGCGATATCTCTTTCGAACAACCTGCAACCCCGGCAGGCTGAGGCCCTGGCAAGACCCTCTGCTTTGCTGACTCTCTTTGAGGCGCGCGTGAAACACGAACGCGCCGTCGACACGGCCTGTCGTCAATAGACGGACGGACGGTGAGCTACCCATTGCTCACCGTCCACAGGCCCGCATCTACGGTGGCCGGGAGTCGTCTCGCGGCGCCCGGCGCCCGGGGCGACTCCCGCGGCGGCTGGGTTGGCTAGGTGCATCTGAGATCTATCCCGTCGTTTCAAATTGCCGTCCGATCGGACTGTGACTGGGACAGAAAGCGTACCTGTGCCTGCACACATACTTGTGCCCTATAATAAATCTCTCACGCCTATACTAATCTCTGCTGAGATTGGCCGCCGTAATCGAAAAATGGTCCAAAGAAATAGAAAGAATAATAAAAAATATATACCTACATTTTTTTTTTTGTTAAACTTTGCCCCACACCAGGATTTTCTCCTGTATCGTGGGTGCGTTTACAAACATTTAAACTCACATACACAAACACCCAGACCCGAAACAACTATCTGCAGGTCATACAAATATTTGTTCCGTGCGGGGATCGAACCCGAGACACGCAGCGCAGCAGTCGATCGCTCAGTCACTGCGCCAACCGTGTCGTCAATATACTATTTATAAAGATGACTAAACGGGTGTGATAAACACTTAAAAGAGAGAATCTCTGGGCATCCGGCGCCAAGAGGCGACTCCCAACCACGAGTCTGTGGTCGGTGAGTAATGGGTAACTCACCGTCCGTCCGTCTAGTGCCGACAAGCCGTGTCGACGGCTCGTTAGTGTTCCACGCGCACCTCAAAGTGATGTCAGCAAAGCAAAGAGGCCTGCCTGCCGGGGTGAAGGGTTGTTAGAAAGTTATACCGCGGCCCCGGAACATAAAAAGTTTTGCTGACTGAAACCCACCCAGGGTGTTAGTCAGTAAAAATTTGACACTCGGGGTCCTCTCCATCCAGAGCGGGGAAAGTTATTTAATGATTTTCCAAAAAAGGTGCTGTTCGTGAAGACATGTGGCCCCTAACGTTAGCTTAGATAGATCAATTCATTACAGTTTTAGCTTTTCTATCGTCGATAACGGTGATTAAATGGATCTTGACAGCTGCTTCTTACTGATATAAAAGTTTCTTCCAGGTGGATATCTACAAATTCTCCGATGCAGAATGTAAAGAAGCTTATCCAATCCATAGACATCTCAAAAATGGATACGATGTAAACACTCAAGTTTGTTATGGGGATGAAGAGCAGATCAATGATACTTGTGAGGTAAGATCATTGATGATTTGATTTTTGGGTTTACCACTGAAAACTAGCGCTGTGCTGTGGGCTCCCATAGCACAGCATCATGCTGAGTAGAGACATGAAAGCTATTTTTATTTTGTCCCATGTTTGTATTTGTAAATGTTTGTGATGCTTTGCATGTTTAATGTTAAGCTATTGCATAGCTTCTATCGCGGGCTTTGAGCGTGGAGACCGAATCCAGAAATTTCGTAACGAAAAAATCTAACACTTTCAGTACGAATACGGTCAGTTATTTCCATCACGTTTCCAATGTTCTGCGTGTTTGGTCGAGAATCAGATAGTCAATCGACATTACGGTGGATCAAACCCAAGGTCTTGTTTTTCTTTTTGCGACTTCTTTTCATTGGAAGTACTTTTTAAATATTATATTTAGATTTCTTTTTTATTTATTGCATGTTTTTTTTATTTATTGCATAAGTTGATAAAAAATGCTAACATGTTTAATGTTTATTTTTTTTTGTTATTTTTTGTGCTCGTCGTAATTTGCGACAAATAATATCTTTCTTTCTTTCTATGATCAACCTATAAAGTTTTCACTTATGGGATACACAACTGCTCTCTGGGAGAGGAAGGGAACCAGCTGGACAACGACTCCCTTGTCGAAGCGAAGCTCCTAAACTTTGAATAACCCAGCACTTAAAAAAGGAGGTTCTCTTTCGTCGGAATCTTTTTTTTATGTATGTTCACCGATTACTCAAAGACGCCTCGACCGATTTGCTATATTCTTTTTTTGTTTCAATTTTATTTATATTGCTTAGGTAGTTTATGAATTATCGTCTATAATACATTTTTCTTATCATCATTATTTTCCTGCCCTTGTCCTATTTTGTTTAGGGTCGGCTTCCATTGTAACTGGATTCAGCTGAACACCAGTTTTACATGAATTGAATGCCTATCCAAACTCCATCAAACAGTTTCTAGGGATTATGGCACTCCTTCAAAAGATTCATCATCATCATTTTCCTGCCCTTCTCCCATTCTATTTGGGGTCGGCGCAACACGTTTTCTTCTTCCATTCTCCCCTATCAGACGTCACGGCATTATTTACTCCTTTTTACTTCGTATCATTACACAATCCACCCATCTTTTCTTTGGCCTTCTTCTCGCCCTCCGACCATCAACATTCAGATCCATCACTCTTTCAGTCAAATGTGCACACGAGTGGCAGTTATATATTATTATGATTTATATTACGCCACCAGGTTCTTAAACTTATGTATAACTCATTTCTCCTCAGGGTGACAGCGGTGGCCCCCTCCAAATTAAGAATGAAAGGAGTAGGAAGAAGTGTTTATACACTATAATTGGAGTCACATCATACGGCCGAGCCTGTGGCTTCGTAGGCAGTTCAGGGATGTACACCAGGGTCTCCCATTATATACCCTGGATCGAAGGCGTAACGGGGAAGCTGGACTAGCAGCAATGATGGTCACATGACGTCAAATAAAATTCGTAGTATATTTCTTTTCGTTTATTCATTTTAAACTTTTTTTTAAAAAAACCGGCCAAGAGCGTGTCGGGCCACGCTCAGTGTAGGGTTCCGTAGTTTCCCGTCCGTCACAATAAGTGTTCCCACTTATGAGTTTAAAGGTGGAGGAGGAAATTATTTTGTACAACTTTTTGTCTTTTTTGTACAAAAACTGTTGTGTCAATCAAGTTCAAAATGATTTTCCTAGAAAGTCCTTATAAAGTTCTACTTTTCAGATTTTTTTCATATTTTCTAAACTTATGGTTCAAAAGTTAGAGGTTCAAAAAATGATTTTAGTAAACCCCTATTCATTTTTAAATACCTTTCCAACAATATATCACACGTTAGTGTTGAAATAAAAAAAATCACTTCCCACTGTACATATAGGGTGGCTACCCTAATAAAACATTTTTTTCCAATTTTTATTTTACCACTTTGTCGGCGTGATTGATATACATATTGGTACCAAATTTCAGCTTTCTAGTGCTAACGGTCACAGAGATTAAGCGAGGACGGACGGACGGACGGACGGACGGACAGACAGACATGGCGAAACTATAAGGGTTCCTAGTTGACTACGGAACCCTAAAAAACGTCCCACACTAAGAATTTCTCCTGTATCGTGGGTGCGTTTACAAACATTTAAAATCACATACACAAACAGCCAGACTCGGAACAACTATCTGTAGGCTATACAAATATTTGTTCCGTGTGGGGATTGAAGCCGCACCACGCAGCGCAGCAGTCGATCGCTCAGCTATTGCGCCAACCGTGTCGTTACTAACATATAAATTACATTTTTAAATATTTCTTAATAATAACCCTCCTTTGCGGTGCGCAGTCGGGTAAAAACACAAAAATAGTAGCCCACCGGTATCGGGAACAGGATCCAAGCTACCGGCGGTCAGGGCTCCAGAGAAAGGAACCTCCTAACAATACGAGCCGTGTCCAAGAGTACCGCTTTCTGTATCAAGCCCTTGATCCAGCTGCCTAACGAGAGCCTCCTCAGGTATTGGTCGAGGCTCTTCGCAATTAAACCATTGACTGTAACGACTATCGGCACAATCATCGCTCACTCCACATCACACAAGTCGAAAATCTCGGGAGCCAAGTCTATGTACTTGATTTGTTTATCTGTCTCGGCTTTCACGAGGTTTTTTTTTTTAAAAAAGCGTTGACTAGGGATTTTTCCAGTATCGTGGCTGCGTTTACAAACATTTCAACTCACATACACAAACAGCCAGACCCGAAACAACTATCTGTAGGTCATACAAATATTTGTTCCGTGCGGGGATCGAACCCGCGACACTTGGCGCAGCAGTCGATCGCTCAGCCACTGCGCCACCCGTGCCGTCACGCGGTTTATGCGTCATGTGGTTCTCGTCATGCGGAACCGTTATGTCAAAAAGCGCACACAGTGCACTGTTGGTATCGTCATTTTCTTAGCCTTTTCCTAAATATGTTGGAGTCGATTTCCAGTCTAACCGGATGCAGCTGAATACCAGTATTTCAAAATTATTACAAATCCTTACTTAATATTATAAAAGCGAAAGTGAGTTTGTTTGTTTGTTACATCTTCACGCCTAAATGGCTAAACCGATTTTGATTAATTTTGGTACAGAGATAGTTGGGACATTTTTTTTAAAAGTGAGAGATGAGTTAGAATGAGGGAAGAAAAGGGAAAACTAAGCTTTGCTATTACAATAAATAAGGCGCAAGGGAAAACTACAGGCAGAAGGTACCTGTAAATCAGGAAAGGGGAACTGAGTTACCCCGAATTTAACGCCGGCGAAGCCGCGGGCTAAAGCTAGTATAAAATTTGCTTAGAACAACAAATTGAAATTTATTGAGTTCTAAATTTAAAAATATTTGAATTTTTACTTTTTAATAGGCTGTTTAGGGGCGTCATATATTTGTTTCTCTTTCAGCCTGAGAAGCCAAAGCATGGGAAACAAAAAACCAATTAAATCATAGTTTCACAGTCAAATCAAATCAAATCAAAATATTTTTATTTTACATAGGCCTACATGGGCACTTATAAAACGTCGAGAAAAGATGCACGGTTCGAGTTGGTCGTTTACTATGGAGAAGAACCGGCAAGAAGCTCCATGGTTACTCTTTTAAAATCATTTAGTTTTACAATGTTGTTGTTACAGCGTTGGCACTTAAGTATGAGAGGACAGCGTAGGCTCGACAATAAACCATTGCTTACTTTACAAAAAGTAAAATAAAATAATACGTTAACAAAAGTTAACAAGCGTCTAAGAGTCTAGGCCAACCATGTCCACTCATTCACAACGAATTGGTAGAAAAGAATCTATACAAGAGTAAAAAAATAAATAAAAAAATATTGCAAAATCAAAATAATAACTAAGAGACGAGTCACACAGATGTTGCTATCAGTACTGTAACTATTCAGAACAAGGGTGATATAAAAATATGTGATTTGACAACTATTGCAAAAAAAAAACAAAATGATTAAAGAGATCACAAAAATAAATAGCCAAACTTCTTTATCTTCAACGTAGTCCTTGATTTTGTAATATGCGTTTTAATAAGGACATGTTTTATGTAGTTTTTAAATGGTGGTTACTCTTTTAAAATCATTTAGTTTTACAATGTTGTTGTTACAGCGTTAGCACTTACGTATGAGAGGACAGTGATTAATGACAAACATACTAATTTTCGTTTTGTTATTTAATTTCTCTGTAAGTGTTCAACACACTTACCTAATACGTCGTTCGATTCACGTGGGAATTTGTCACTGCTGTTTTTGCTCAACTCCAGAACACCCTCGCCTAACGGCTCTTGTGTAAATTCCACCTAAGTCGAAATAAGTACGATGAGTCTTTAAATAAAAAGCAAGTTTGGTACTTATTTCAGTATATATTTATTTAAGAAGATCTTTAAATATAAGACTTATTTATATTTTATAAAACTTATAAACGAATTAACTTAAATCTAAGCCGCTACTCCATCTTGGGCCTCATCATCTGTAAATAAAGAAAAAATAACTTACATTACTTAAATCAAATCACAATTCTACTAATATTATAAAGGCGAACGTTTGTGAGGATGTATGGATGTTTGTTACTCTTTCACGTCAAAACGGCAGAACGGATCCTGATGAAATTTGGCACAGAGGTAGATTATAGTTTGGAATAACACATAGGATAGTTTTTTATCATCGGGCGAAGCCGCGGGCTAGTAATATTATAAAGATGAAAGATTTGTTTGTGTTTGTTTTTTTTTTCGATATCACGCGGGTTTAGCCGCGGGCGCCTGCTAGTACAATCTAATATATAAAATTATCGTGTCGCGGTGATACCCAACTCTTCTAAAACGTATATGAATAAAAGATGTTGACCAATTCTCAGACCTACCCGATATGCACAAAAAAAAACATATAAATCGGTCCAGCCGTTTCGAAGGAATTTGGTAACAAACACAATTTTATTTTTTACTATCTGTCTTGCGCGCTTTTACCCGCAGCTTTAGTTGCTGCCCCGCTCCTGTGGGTAGTAGCGTGATGTTGTATAGTCTGTTACTTCTTAATATTTTAGCTTCTTATTAGTGAAAAAATTGTAAAAACGGTCTAGTAGTTTTGGAGCCTATTCGATACATACACACAAACAAAGATTAATGAAACGTGTGTTTAATATTCGGTACACCTTTGCCTAAGCGTTAAGAGATTACACGTCTTATGTTATTTTCATTTACGCTAACTTCAACCCGCGTGATGATCGAAAAAGAATAATCCTCCCCTTTTTCTCCCCCTTTTCTAACGTTTTTTAGCCTATGATCGTCTCCAGGGTCCCAACTATCTCTATACCTAAAATTCATCAAAATCGGTTCGGCCATTTAGGCGTGAAGACGTAACAAACAAACAGACAAACTCACTTTCGCTTTTATAATATAACGAAAGGATTAAGATGCATTCCAGTACCTTTATCGTCAGTTTCCATAGCGTCGGGCGTCTCCTGGTAGGCCGGCGCCAGCGGGGACACCACGACGCCGTCCCACACCGTGATCTCCGTGGAGATGTCCTTCCCGCCCTCGAAGGGCTGCAGCCCCAGCACGTAGCGGTGCCCGCCGCGCGCCACCACGCGGAGCAGGCTGTGGACACCACAACGACAGGATATACATTTAAACGACTATTATAACTAAAAACGATAAATGAGAACCAAGCGTGTGAAGTACAATATATGTTGAACCTAATCATCATCTGCTTAGCCTTTTCCCAACTATGTTGGGGTCGGCTTCCGGGCTAACCGGATGCAGCTGAATATCAGTATTTTACATGGAGCGACTGCCTATCTGACCTCCACAACCCAGTTAGTACTAGGTAATACGATACCCCTTGGTAAGACTGGTTGTCAGACTTTCGGTACACTGACTACCTGTAACGACTGTCAAAGATCTACAAATGACAGCCGGGACCAACGGCTTAACGTGCTTTCCGAGGCACGGAGGAAACTCGGTATGTAACGGGTGGTCACCCATCCACAGACCAACTTAGGCAACCGCATCTTAACCTAAAGATCGACCCGAGCGGCTGGTATTATTTAGCCACGAGCTCCTCTATATATTATGTATATGTTGACCCTAATCATAGTACAATTATCAGCGTCATCACCATCACCATTTTAGCCCATGGATGGCCACTACTGAATAGCCTTGCTTAATTTCCACCACAGCGTGCGGTCCTGAGCCGATTGCAACCAGCGACTCTGCGCAACTTTCCACGTCATATCATCATCACTTTCCTGCCCTCGTCCCATTCTATTTGTGGTCGGCGCAACACGTTTTCTTCTTCCATTCTCCCCTATCAGACGTCACATTATCATTTACTCCTTTCTCCTTCATATACACGTAAATAGAATGTAAAGTCTCACGTCTGTGCGGTGGCGGCGGCGAGGTCCTGCGCGGCGAGGTCGAGCGCGGTGTGCGCACGCGCATGCGCCGCCTCGCACGGGTCGGCCAGCCCGGCGCAGCCCGGCAGGAACAGCCCGCCTGCCAGCAGCGACAGCGAACGTCTGACAAACAAAATAATCTAAATTAATTTGCAATCAGTGTTGCCAACCCCAAAAAACTAAAAAACAATAACTCGCCTGAAAAAAAAAACTGTAGAAAACTGTAGGTAAAGTAAAAAAGGCAGATTTCATACTTTTGCTTATATAATTAAACAATTTTCTTAGTTACCAGAACTCACATACATTGTTATATTAATAATGACAACAACTAAAAAAAAACTAAAATTAAAGTAAAATTATTTTTCAGTTTCATTGTCAATTGCCTCATCATCAGTATTTTCACACTCATTATTATTACACAATACAATAGGCCTGTAGCTGTCATTCATAAACTGGGATTTCATAGGTGGCGCTGAACGCTAGTTGGAAAACAGTAAAAATCAGGAATGAAACAGAAAACATGGACATCAATGTGAAAACAGCAAATCTACTGTTAAAACAGTAGGGTTGGTAGCAATGTTTGCAATAGACGGCACAGTTGGAGTGTTTGACTGCTGTACTACGTGTCGCGAGTTCGATCCCCGTACGGCACAAAAATTTGTATGACCTATAGGTAGTTATTTCGGGTCTGGCTGTTTGTGTATGTGAGTTTAAATGTTTGTAAACGCACCCACGATACAGGAGAAATTCCTAGTGTGTGGCAACGTTTGTTTTTTATTTAAATCCACACAGCACACCCAAATATTGCCACGAGTACAAATCTCATGTAATAGGGATGAACTTATTGCCATCAAGTGGGGTCAAATCCAGACTAGGTAGCAGCTTCTAAGCTATTCCTGGTCGGAATACCCGATGCCTAGGACCACATAAGATGATACGCCTTTTTTGTAGTTTGGGAAATCATCAAATAACTTCTTCGGCTCTGGCTGGAGCAGAAGGGAGTGTTAGACTTGTACTGACTAAAACCCACCCATGTTCCTTCTATTGCTCTTTATGTTGAAGGACCGCAGTATCTCTTTCGAACAAGACGCAACCCCGGCAGCATCACTTTAACCTCTCAAGGACCGCCATTATTTACGTCAACTATCCGTCAAGCACCGCCGGGCGGGCTCTTATCGTAAGCATAATCTGATTTTAAGACTTATCTTTACTACAAATACAGTTTTAAATCGGTCGGGGTTTGGTGGCGCAAATTTGTGCCAGCGGGGCTCACGGTAATACTTATTTACTGGCACGTTTTTGTGCCGCTGGGGCTCTAGAGGTTAAGGCGCCCGTGGAACATTAACGCGCCGTCGACAAGTCGACAGATGGACAGCTCGCTACCCATTGCTCACTATCCACAGAGCCACATCTACGGTGGCCGGGAGACATCTCGCAGCGCTCGGAGCATCTCCCGCGGCGACTGGGTTGGTTTGAGGTCTCCCTCAAGCATCCAGCCACGTCCTTCGCTAGCATGACTGTTTTTCCCATCGCCTCTACGAGGACACAGTGGTGCTCCACCCAAGCTGGGCAGACCTCCAGTGTGCATGACCTCATGAGATAAATACGCAAAGTTTACCTGAAAGCCACATTGATAGGCAGCGCCTGTCGCGCAGGGTTGTTCATGATGCAGTGGTGGGCGAGCAGGTCGATCATCCACGGGGTCAGGGGTTCGAGTCCCGAGTGACGCTGGCACATATCGCGGAGCAGACGAATCAGTACCTGTGGACAAGAAATATAAGACAACTATAAAAATGAAGCTACAGTCCCAGTCACAAGGCATAATAACTGTGAAAGTACTGTAGTTGCCCATTCCAAAGCATATATCTCTATGGAGATGAATGGGCAAGAAACTCCATGGACACTCTTTTAAATCAGAATATTGTTACAAAACCTTGGTATATATACAAAAAATGTATGAAAAATAAATACAACGTAAATTCTAATTGTTTTTTTGATTGTGCATATTTTATGCATATTTTACCCTTTTTTTAGTGCATATTTTGGCATTTTTTATTTATTTTATTTATTTATAACAACACTGCTAACTTTACAGGAATAAATCCTAATGCGGTAGCGTGGTTCTTAATTAAACTAACTTATATATATAACTATCCTAAATAACATAACACATACAACATTGTTTTTGTGAATTCATTCAGAGAACAGGAAAATATATCGATCCTGTCAGCAGTGTCATTCAGTGCGTGTTACTGAGCAAGTTGGTCCGTGCGTGTGGCACCGCTAGTAGCCGTGGTTTGCGGCGCCTCAACACGTACTTGTCAGGCACATTCAGACGTATCTCTTGTAAAAACCGGAATTATGGGTCTTACCACGTAATACTTTAAATACATATGTTGTTATCGCTAAGTCCCTCCTTGTTTCGAGTTTGTTATACCCGACCATACCGATTTTGATAGTGCATTGGGTTATGAGTCGAGCTACACGATAACTGACAAATGCTTGCACTGACTGGACAGGTCCACTCAATCCGTGTGATGCTTTCTTAAAAAGACCACTTCAGACACTAATCTGCATAGTCCTCATGTAAGTTGACCAAGATTTTTTGTCTGGACTTTAAAAGAGACTATGACCTCTGAGTTTGTTTCGGCTGTTTCTTCTCAGAGTAGTCGGGTACGAAACACCGGCCTCATCTAGTTTAAAAAAAAAAGACCTGTAAAAGTGTTTGTGAAAACCTACTTGCAAAATAAACATCATTTATCATATAATCTGAATCTAGTTATGATCTATGTAATAACAAACCTTGATGGAGGAATGATGAGCGTTCTCCTCGAACCAGCGGCTGTGGCGGATCGCAGCCAGATGACTACTGATGACCTTGTAGTCCAGGTGCACCTGTAAACAAATAAAACGAAATATGTGGAATGCTTGATGATGTGCAACATTTACTGTTAGATTGTAAGAAATATGCGAGTAACAGGGAATTACTGATGCGTGAATTTAAATTAAATTTAATGGAAGTTGGCATATTTACATCTGTACTAGGAAATCCCACGTCACCTGCTGCAGTTACGTTATTTAGGATGTTCACGCGTCAGTAAGGTCTTGTTATTCGTTGATATGATACTGTATTATTTTGTGTTATTTATTTAGATAAATATGACTCAACGGGGCTGACATGTTCTTAAAGAACAAAAGCCCCTAAAAATAAAGATAAAAAAAAAACAAATAAAATGCATTAAATACTGCCCTATTTTTAGGATTCCGTGCCTCAAAAGGAAGAAACGGAACCTTTGTTGTCCTGTCTGTCTGTCTGTCAAGACCCTTTATCTCGGGAACGCGTGGAGGTATCGAGTTAAAATTAAACTCAATACTATACTGTGCAAAACAACTTCTAAACTTACATACACACAGCCAGACCCGGAAAACAGTTTTAAAACGAACTGTAGGTCATAAAAATATTTGTTACGTGCGGGGATCGAACCCGCGACACGTAGCGAAGGAGTTAATCGGTAGTTAAGCGTATTGCATTAGGCTGTTCTATATTAAGGTGAAAGCTCCAACCTACCCGCGAAATTCAAATTTTCTTACGTTTTTTGCAATTTTCAGGCCAGTGCTAGGTTGTATGTTGATTAAAATATTATTCGCGGCTGTAAGACGTATGTAATTATAGAATTATAGCGTAGGAACAAAAAAAAACAGAAAAAGTCTTTCCTACAGCTTTATGAACTTGGAGGGTTGTATTGGTGATTTTGATGATTATAATTCTATAATTACATACGTCTTACAGCCGCGAATAATATTTTAATCAACACACAACCTAGCACTGGCCTGAAAATTGCAAAAAACGTAAGAAAATTTGAATTTCGCGGGTAGGTTGGAGCTTTCACCTTAATATGGAACAGTCTAATGCAACCAGGTATTTAAGGTTAATGTATATACAAAATACAAGAGTAACGACACTGACGAAGAATTGTACTTTTAACGCCCGAGGCACGAGGCGAAGGTCTTATAGAGGTGAGAAAAATATATAGGTATATTTAAAAAAAAAAAAAAAATTGGTTGTTTGTAAAGTAGGTTTACGATCGAGATGTTTACGTGATAACGTCTAGATGAGACGGGAGATCGGTCAGGATCGATCGATCGATCGATCGCGCTCGTGAGGTTTTGGTGTGACACAAGTTTCTGAACATGTCACCCGACTAAAACGATTTTAAAGACGTTATCACGTCAAAAACGTTGCCCCACACTAGGAATTTCTCCTGTATCGCGGGTGCGTTTACAAACATTTTAACTCACATACACAAACAAGCCGTTAAAAAATAATTCTGTAATGTGTCAAGAATTAAACATGATTATTAATATAATATTGAATTGATTCTGTGAAAATAAACGTAAATTCTATATCTATTAAGTAGTACTTTGATTGTGCACATTTCGCATTTTTTTTTTGTGCATATGCATACAAACTCTGGCATTTTTGTAGTGCACTAGCTTTTGCCCGCGTCTTCGCTCCCGTTTTAGGGAAGAGGAGGGGGGTTAGAAAGAGACAACAAGTAGCCTATGTCACTCTCTATCCCTCCAAAAATCTCCACTTAAAAAATCACGTCAATTCATCGCTCCGTTTTGCCGTTAAAAACGGACAAACAGACACACACAAACACTTTCCCATTTATAATATTACTAGCTTTTGCCCGCGGCTTCGCTCGCGTTAAATTCGGGGTAACACAGATCCCCTTTCCTGATTTACAGGTACCTGCTACCTGTAGTTCTTGCCCTAGCGCCTTATTTATAGCAAAGCTAAGTTTTCCCTTGTCTTCCCTCTTTCTGCCTCACATCTCACTTTTTTTAAAAAAAAAAAAGTCTATTTCCGTCTCCTGGGTCCTAACTATGTCTGTACCAAAATTCTTCAAAATCGGTTTAGCCATTAAGGTGTGAATGATAGAATAAGAATGGGGGAATTCGATTTTGTAATTCTATAACAGTCTCGAAATTTAACCAATTTTTTTTTTTTGTGAAAAATAATACCGACTTTTTTTGGAAGTTAATCTTTTTTTTAAAAATAGCCTATGTCCGTCTCCAGGGTCCCAACTGTGTCCCAACGGTCTCAAAACCGGTTGATCCATTTAGGCGTGAAGACGTAACAAACAAACTCACTTTCGCTTTTATAATATTAGTAAGGATAGTATTATAGTATATTGCATATATTCCGATGTCTAGTAATAATGATAATGGTAATCATTGTGCCGATAGTCATATCAGCAAATGGCTTAATTGCCAAGAGCCTCGACCAACACCTGAGGAGACTCTCGTTAGGCTGGATCAAGGGCTTGATACAGTGCGCGGTACTCCTGGACACGGCTCGTATTGTTAGGAGGTTCCTTCCTCTAGAGCCCTGATCGCCGGTAGCTTGGACCCTGTTCCCGATACCGGTGGGCTACTGTAACTATTTTTATATGTTTTTTTGTTTTTGATAGGAAACGTGTAAAAATATAAAAAATATGTATAAGTACTACATATAAATGACAATAATAATGATCAGATGGCATACCTCGGGCTCCAGCTTCCTGAGGTTTTGATGCAGCGTGGTGATCAGGACCCGCACGGCTGCAGTGGTCGCGGTCACCGTGAAGCCGCGCTCGTGGCAGGCTGTGGTCACCGATGAGCTGGGAGTTTCAGCTCGCATCAGCTTGTTAAGTTCTTCGTTCACCTGTAGAGGTTAACAAGTTATTTTAACAAAAGAAGAAGGTAGGAGTGCTAGTAGGGGGTGGACGCGAATGTCCAGTTATTTACTTGGGCATAAAGTTTTAATAAATAAATAAAACATAACCCTACCCCCCCTTCCCCCCAGACGGAGGGTATCCATAAGGATTCTACCAAACAAAAGAAAAAAACTCCGAGCCTTATTTTTTTGGAGTTTACTCCTTAAGAATCGATTTTCATATATAAGGCGCCCGGTATGAGAAAAATGTGAGGTGTAAAATCTACTGACGAATGACCTCGTTACGTTTTTGGTGCACACGCACCTGTTGTACAGTTGAATATTACTAGATGGCGCTTTATGAAATTTGTCGTCCGTCAGTGATATTTTTCGCCGATTAGTTAAAAGCGTATGTTTAGACAATCGTACTTAAGGAGTAAACTCCAAACGTGCGTCGGAGCTGACACACACACTTTTTTTTTTTAAGTGGGTCCATATCTGTCCGACCCTTGCTATTATTATAAAACTACTGGCTCAACTCCCGGGCACTTTTGAATGTCATGAAAACAAAAAAAGATGCTGCTACAGTCCCAGTCACAAGACATAATAACTTGTGAAAGCACTGTAGTTGCCCATTCCTCTGCTCTGTTTTTTGTACGCTTGTAACGCAATTTGTCCGTCAAATATGGGCCCATTTCTTTTTTTTGGAACGAAGTTCCTTATTGCGTTTTGTAACACCATTTTTGCTATAGTTGTAAGCCGTGCGGCGTGCACGTGATTCTCTGTCTGTCTCTCTCTCTCTCATAGAAAGCAAGCCAGTTATTTTCGTGTCGTCGTCGAACAGTGTGGTGTCGCGACGATTATTTTTGTTGAGTGTTAGGTTTTTTGTACATAATAAATAATAACTTCGTTCCATCCGGGTGTCCCTTGACACCTTTCAAGTTTTTCCTTTTTAGATATGGAACACTAAATCTAATTGTAGTGATGATTTACCTTATTGGATAACCCTTCAACCGCCTCCTTGGTAGGTAAAGTCTTCATGATGCACACAATATCAGCCACATTCTTACCGGCCATCATGGTGCCTTTCTTGTAAGAACCTACTTGACGGACCTCTTCAAGTTGCTGTGAATAAAGGTTAAAAATTAAGAAAGTTATTTTTTTTTTGTTTATTCAGACAAGTTTTTTTACAATCAGCATTGTGCAGTCAGCGAAGGTAAGGAATCAGGTGTGTTCAATGTTGTTTTGTTGACTTTTTTTTAAACCTATGGATGTCTTCAACTGAAATTCATTGATGAATATGAAATTTATACATCTGTATCAATTTAATAAAATAAAGGAAATAAAACTAGCTGTGCCCAGGTGGTTTCACCCGCTGTTCAGTTCCTTAGTGTTGTAGCATGCTGTTGTATAGTCTATTAATTTTGATGATGATTGATGATTTAGAGCTTACTCTCCTCTACCCTTTTGCTAAATTAATTATAATAAAGCAATAAAGCTATAGAGTATTGAGTATTTAATACTTACAGCAGCTGCGAAGTCACCAGGTGCTACAACGAGGTTGTCTAGCACTGTCTGAAGTTTTGTCACCAGACTCAGCACTGCAGATTGCTCAGCGGGCGTTGGGCATAATTCTGCATGCCTTTTCAAGAGAGCCTGCAATTAGATGTATTAAGATTAGAGATTGGCTAATCCAATGCATATTTACCGATTTTTCGAATAGGAAATCATCAAATAACTTTCCCCGCTCTGGGCGGAGCCAATGTCAGACTTGTACTGACTAAAACCCAACCCTGTTTTATTTCCCTTTATGTTATGTATCTCTTTCAAACAACCCGCAACCCCGGCAGAATGCATTAAGGTTATTTTTGGCTTAATTTTATTAAAAACTAGCTGTGCCCAGCGGTTTCACCCGCTGAGGTTTAGGGGTATGAAAAATAGATGTTAGCAGATTCTCAGACCTACCCAATATGTACCCAAAATTTCATAAGAATTGGTCGAGCCGTTTCGGAGGAGTACGGTAACTAACATTGTGACACGGAAATTTTATATATTAGACTAGCTGTGCCCAGCGGTTTCACCCGCTGCTTACTTAGGGGTATGAAAAATAGATGTTGGCCGATTCTCAGACCTACTGAATATGCATATAAAATTTCATAAGAATCGGTCGAGCCGTTTCGGAGGAGTACGGTAACTAACATTGTGACACGGAAATTTTATATATTAGATAAAATCTGAGATTCCAGGACTTCATATCTAATTGGATGTTTATACGTATGTAATTAATGTAAAATGTTAGCTTATATTACCTGAGGTTTAAGGATTGTTTGCTAATTATGCCATTACGAAAGTATAGGAGTAGTGTCTGATGAAAAATGATGAATAGAAGACAAGCTTTTTTGAAGGGGTCTGTCTGACTCCTACTGACGGGCTTGTTGGTCTAGTGGTTAGTGGCCCTGACTGCTGAGCCGGAGGTTGTGGGTTCGATTCCCACCCAGGACAAACTTTGTGTGATGAGCATGATTGTTTGTTCTGTGTCTGGGTGTGATTTATCTATAATATGTATGTATTTATAAATTATATAAGTATGTATATCAGTTGTCTGGTTACCATAACACAAGCTCTGCTTAGCTTGGGATCAGATAGCCGTGTGTGAGTTGTCCCAAGATATTTATTTATTTATTTTTTTACTGACTAAAACCACACAGTGTTCCTTCTTGTCACTTCTGGTTAGGGTGCGGGGACACAATCGCATTCTACACAATCACCCCAGCAGGAATAGAAGACAAGCCCCCAACCCACAGTACTTTCACAAGTTATTATGTCTTGTGACTGGGACTGTAGCAGCATCTTTTTTTGTTTTCATGACATTCAAAAGTGCCTGTAATGGGCTAATTGAAATAAATGATTTGAGTTTGAGTTTGATAAGAGCAGGAGAATGATGATGATGATTCCCAAAGGTTTAATAGGCCCGATTCAACTTTTTTAACAAATCTCGTTAAAAATCGTAGGGAAAAGCAACCATATTACATTGTAAGATGGCAACTGTTATTTGTGTGGGTTTATTAAGTAATAAAAAAAAACAGAGGAATTTGAGGCAATTTTTATGAAATTCAGTTGAATTTGTATTATCTCAAATATTCTGTTAATTATATGGGTTACTTTTGATTTATGAATAATAAATTAGTATTATTCATAAATCAAAAGAAAGACAGAGAGAGAGATCGAGAGAGAGATGATCTTGTAGAGAACATTCATTTAAAAGAATTATTACATTTTTTTAAATGAATGTTTTCTACAAGATCTACCTACTTTTATAACAACATACTACTTTTACAACATGCAAAAGTAACCATAACCGTTACTATGGTTACTTTTGTATGTTGTAAATCTTTTACAAAACTACAACCAATTGCCATATTTTCAATTTGTTGTTTAGTTCTGTTCAAGCTCTATGGCATCTTGGAAGTGAGCTGCGAGTGACGGTCTGACGTTCAACATGATGCATCCTCTCCTCTGCTGTAGATTTATTGAGCCACAATAAAGTTGGAACCATAATACCTGCACAGACCATACCTTGCAGCTAACTTCTTAATTGCCATAAAGCTTGACTCCAGCGACTTTGGTACTTAATGGAATGGAGTACTTATCTTAAGCTTTGATTTGAGATCTATTAAGATTCTGTTCAAATGAGAAGCCAGAAAGAATATAAGTAAAAGTCATTCACCTGTGTCAGAGCAGAATCGTCAGGAGCGGGCTTGCATCGCGGAAATGCCGGCTCCGCTAGTATCAGGTCAAAAGGGGGCCGCAGCATCATAACGCGGGGCCTGTTGAATGGGGGCCGCCCCATACCACCACGGACACCCATGCCCCTGCCACCACGTCCAGTTCCTCGGACCATATTCAGGTTAACACGAGAAAAAATTTGCAAATTAACCCAAAATGTTTTGTTAGGTTAACTTGGCGATAACACTCAATGCACTTCAATAAGGGTTCTATATATGTTTTAATGGAGTTTGCTAACGTAAATCCAACGTAAGGCGTTTTTTCAATTGTATTTTTATGAGTTTTTGTGAATTTGAAACAAAAATGCAGAAATGGCAGAGGAGGGACGCACTCACTGACACAATGGTTTTTTAAATATTTTATTGACGCTTGACGCGAAAGGGGGAAACGTAGTTGGATACTTGGACTTTGAGCCAAGATAGTGTTAGTAAGTTTGAGGATATAGTTTGACTGAGCTTGAAGTTAGTAACTACTCAAATACTTGCCAAGTTTATTTTTTATAGAACTAAATGCATAAAAAAATTTCCGCACAAACTTGCGACATTAACGGCCATATCTTTTTTGTTTTTCATAGTTCCAGGGGATCTCTATTTGAATATATGATTTTAATTGCAACTCTATACCTTTACGCGTCCTCGAGATAGGTTTTTGACAGACAGACGGTCAACAGTGATCCTGAGGGTTCCATATTTTTTTTGCGGGTTGTTCGAAAGAGATACCGCGGCCTATTGCCCTTTACGTTCCGGGGCCGCGAACATGGGTGGGTTTTAGTCAGTACAAGTCTGACACTCCCTCCCGCTCCGCCTAGAGCGGGGGAAGTTATTTGATGATTTTCCACCCCAAAAAAAGGGTTCCGTTTTTTCCTTTTGAGGTACGAAATCCTGAAACAGGTATTAAGAGTTTGAGGGTGGTGTTTGAATGTGCAATTCGGAGTGTATCGATGCACACGCGCTTATTGAGAATGGCCCATGCATAGATCTTCTGCTTTTGCCAAGCTGGAACATCTAATTTTGGTCGTGTAGCTCTGTCGTTAATCGGAAATTTGACATGAGCTACACGCCATGCCGCTACAGTTGCACAGTATAATATTGAGCGGGTATCCTCCAGGTCCAGTCTGCTTTGGTATAGGCAAACGAGGTAATCGCGGTCTAAGTTCAGGCGGTCTACAAACGCACTTTCCAAAGCACTCCTCAATGGTGAAATGATGAATTGGGTACTCATGAATATAGCTTCGTCATCATCCTCTTTAACACCGTGGTTGGATCGCGGCGGAGCACTGGATACATTTTGCAAAGCAGGCATAACTAGATTACTCTGTGATTGGAAGCGTATGTAGTTGATCAAGTACAATATCATCCAATATATAATTGTTTCCATGGCACAGTTGGAGCAGTGGCTAAGCAATCGACTTCAGCGCTGCGTGTCGCGGGTTCGATCCCCGCACGGAACAAGTATTTGTGTCACCTACAGGTACTTAAATAAATAAATAATAAATAAAATAAATATCTTGGGACAACTCACACACGGCTATCTGATCCCAAGCTAAGCAGAGCTTGTGTTATGGTAACCAGACAACTGATATACATACTTATATAATTTATAAATACATACATATTATAGATAAATCACACCCAGACACAGAACAAACAATCATGCTCATCACACAAAGTTTGTCCTGGGTGGGAATCGAACCCACGACCTCCGGCTCAGCAGTCAGGGCCACTGACCACAAGACCAACAGGCCCGTCTTGTTTCGGGTCTGGCTGTTTGTGTATGTGAGTTTAACTTGAAATGTTTGTACGCACCCACGATACCTACAGGAGAAATTTCTAGTGTGGGGCAACGTTTTTTTTAGGGAAAAATAAAATACACTTGAACTGACTGACGTTGCGCCTGCACCTGAAAAGACAGAACATCCAACATCCAAATCTATTGCATCATCATCATTTTCCTGCCCTTGTCCCTTTCCATTTGGGGTCGACGCAACACGTTTTCTTTTTCCGTTCTCCCCTATCAGACGTCACGGCATCATTTACTTACTCTCCTTCATATCATTCCTTACACAGTCCATCTTTTCTTTGGTCTTCCTCTCGCTCTCCGTCCATCAACATTCAGATCCATGAGGTTCATCACTCTTTTAGTCCATGTGTTTCGTCCCTCCTCATTACATGTCCATTTTATGTCCATACCAAGACAAACGACTCCCTTTCAATTTTGTATGTGCGACACATTTCCACTCACAGCCTCTACTGTTGGCCGCGAGGTACCGAGCCCGCTCTCTTCCTCGTCGTCGGGTTATGGTGGCCGAGTCGAAGTCGGGTTGCGACCGGAGACGGATGTAGCGCATCTCGGCAGCAGAATTTTGCACAGAGGTAGTTGGTTAGAGAGAGTTACCCTGGAGATAGCCATAGGCTATTGTTTTTTAAGTGAGATAAGAAGGAGAAAGATTGAGGAATGGCTGGAAAGCGTCCTCACCTACTGCCTGACGCAGGTCCTCACCGGACACGGAAGTTTCGGGAGGTTCCTGCACTTTATCGGGCGGGAGGAAACGCCCGGGTGTCACCATTGTGACGATCGCCCGGAAGACACGGTGGAGCACACAGTGGCGGTCCACCCAGCTTGGGCGGAGCACCGCCGTGTCCTCGTAGAGGCGATCTCTCGCGTCTGGCCCTGGTTCAGTCCATGGTCCGGAGCGAGAGGGAATGGGAAGCGGTAACCTCCTTTTGCGAAGCAGTCATGCTAGCGAATGAGGTGGCCGGGCGTTTGAGGGAGAGAACCTCAAACCAACCCAGCCGCCACGGGAGACGCCGCGGACGTTGGGCGCCGCGAGACGACTCCCGGCCACCGATGCGGGCCTGTGGACGGTGAGCAATGGGTAGCTCACCGTCCGTCCGTCTATTGACGACAGGCCGTGTCGACGGCCCGTTTGTCTTTCACGCGCGCCTCAAAGAGATGTCAGCAAAGCAGAGGGGCCTGCCAGGACCTCCGCCGGCCGGGGTTGCGGGTTGTTCGAAAGAGATACCGCGGCCCCGGAACGTAAAGGGCAATAGAAGGTACATGGGTGGGTTTTAGTCAGTACAAGATAGAAAAGGGGAGAGAATTTTTTTTTTCGATCATCACTCAGGTTAAAGTTAGCGTTAGCCCCTTAGGATCAAAAATGTACATATTTGAACGAAGGTTAGGCCAAAGTACCTATGCCACGCGGACGAAGTCGCGGGCGGAAGCTAGTAATAATATATTTAGCTTACATACGCGTACGAGCGTCGGCTTAGGACGTCGCTGGGGGAGGACAGCAAAGGGACAGGCTCGATCTGATTTCCATCTAGTTTATAATTACCTGTAGGGTATGCCACTGCCTAGTCTTTTACGAAAACTTAGTGTGATGATGGACATTGTGAACTTCTCTGTCAGGTCATTGCACCTTCTGGCCAACATAAATGCATCATATATCAGATAGAAGTATTGATCGTGACCTGCGCAGTGCAGCTTCAGTGTTCTAGACTAGACTTCATTTGTGCAATGCCGCAGTGCGCCATCCGCCGTCTGCCGTGCATGACGTGTTGGTGCGCCAAGCTGCCACCGGGGCTCCGGGTTCTGGAGCCCTATAGTGACTTGTGATGCTTGGCTTGAAGATTAAGGTTAGTCAAACAATTTTTTTTAAGTTGAATATTATGTTTTATTTTATTGGTTCGTCCATTTTGTCCGGGATATTATAATGTTTTTTTAGGGTTCCGTAGTCAACTAGGAACCCTTATAGTTTCGCCATGTCTGTCTGTCCGTCCGTCCGTCCGTCCTCACTTAATCTCTGTGACCGTTAGCACTAGAAAGCTGAAATTTGGTACCAATATGTATATCAATCACGCCGACAAAGTGGTAAAATAAAAATTGGAAAAAAATGTTTTATTAGGGTAGCCACCCTATATGTAAAGTGGGAAGTGATTTTTTTTTTAATTTCAACCCTAACGTGTGATATATTGTTGGAAAGGTATTTAAAAATGAATAGGGGTTTACTAAAATCATTTTTTGATAATGTCAATAATTTCGGAAATAATCGATTCCAAAAGTAAAAAAAAATGTGTCCCCCCCCCTCTAACTTTTGAACCACAAGTTTAGAAAATATGAAAAAAATCTGAAAAGTAGAACTTTATAAGAACTTTCTATGAAAATCATTTTGAACTTGATTGAGACAACAGTTTTTGTACAAAAAAGACAAAAAGTTGTACAAAATAATTTTTGTAGTATAATCGTAGCAAGCATTTTTTTTAACTTCGTTTACATATTTTATTATCCTGAACGTATCTTTTTTCAAACAAAAAAATAAACTACGGAACCCTACACTGAGCGTGGCCCGACACGCTCTTGGCCGGTTTTTTTTTTTTAACTTTGCTTCACTCTAGGAATTTCTCCTATATCGTGGGTGCGTTTACAAACATTTAAACTCACATACACAAACAGCCAGACCCGAAACAATTACCTGTTGGTCACACAAATATTTGTTCCGTGCGGGGATCGAACCCGCGACACGCGGCGTAGCAGCCAATCGCTTAACGATTGCGCCAACTGCGCCGCCAAACAATTTGTACATTTTCAAGGGTTGACATTCCTATAAGTACTTAGTCAGTGATTTTTTTTACAGCAAAGAAGCGCATGTTTTTAAGGAATTCATATTAAGGCGCCACCCCGACCAAAACGCCGCGCAAGCCGTTTTTGTACAGTTTTCTAGAGCTATCTACTTGTTATTTAAAACGAACTAAGTAACAAAAAAAATACATTAAATTTCTTTATAATCTTGATTCCATTATTGTGGATTTAGTTTTTATTTTTATTGAGTCATTATTTAGTAAATCTCCTTACAACAAAGCCCCCGAAATGAGAAAAAATATCAATAAAATGCATCTCCTCGTAAAGTAAACATTGTTTAATTTTGCTACTGACACTAATGGATACACAATTCTATAATGAACATTTTGGTGGAAATATTTTTTCGCTGCGAAAATATCAGGAAACTTTCTAAAACATCATTATTAAACGTTTGCAGGTTACTGCTGGATCAGGTCAAGCTGAGCAGCTCAAATGGCAGCTTATAGTGTGCAATGGAACGCTATTTGGTCCTGAACCGCCTTGATGAGAACGTCATGTTAGAGACAAAGGTAATTCTTTAATTATATTTATTTTTAACTGACTTAAATAAGGAGGAGGTTCTCAATTCGACTGTATTTTTAAAATATTCGTCAATTGTGGGTCGATTTTTAAAATTCTCTTTTACAATAGTAAAAAAGAATTTCATTTTAGAAAGGGTATGCTCACGCAGGTTTGCCATATTAATTTAATCAATATTGCTTTGGTAGTTTATTACTTATGATTTATCTTCTAAATTGAATATCTTTTCTTCTTTATGTGTTACTAGCTTTTGCCCGCGGCGTCGCTTGCGTTAAATTTGGAGTAACACACTTACCCTTTCTTGATTTGGAGGTACCTGCTACTTGTAGTTTTTGCCCTTGCGCCTTATTTATTGTAATAGTAAAGCTAAGTTTTCCCTTTTCTTCCCTCTTTCTCCCTCATATCTCACTTTTCTTAAACAAAAGTTAGCCTATATCCGTCTCCAGGGTCCCAACTACCTCTGTTCCAAAATTCATCAAAATCGTTTTAGCCATGTAGGCGTGAAGACGTAACAAACCAACTCACTTTCGCTTTTATAATATTAGTAAGAAATAAATATCTTTAGTATCGACAATATCACATATTACAAACTAGTAGCGCCATCTACCATGGAGTATGTAATACTGTATGTTTGTATTTAAGTATTTGGAATAAAGTCAGTTCTCATATGTGTCTCAAGCGTCCTAAAGATTATGTAAATGGACGATATAGTTTAGTGGCAAAAGAAAATCCATACTGGATAAGAATATGTGTGAGATAGGTATTATTTAGTATAGGTAAAAAAAGGGTTTTATTTCAACTTTTTTAGTTGTAGTAACTAAAAAGCTGAAATAAAACCCCTTTTTTAGGGTTCCGTAGTCAACTAGGAACCCTTATAGTTTCGCCATGTCTGTCTGTCCGTCCGTCCGTCCGTCCTCGCTTAATCTCTGTGACCGTTAGCATTAGAAAACTGAAATTTGGTACCAATATGTATATCAATCACGCCGACAAAGTGGTAAAATAAAAATTGGAAAAAAATGTTTTATTAGGGTAGCCACCTTATATGTAAAGTGGGAAGTGTTTTTTTTTTTTAATTTCAACCCTAACGTGTGATATATTGTTGGAAAGGTATTTAAAAATGAATAGGGGTTTACTAAAATCATTTTTTGATAATGTCAATAATTTCGGAAATAATCGCTCCAAAAGTAAAAAACAATGTGTCCCCCCCCCCCCTCTAACTTTTGAACCATAAGTTTAGAAAATATGAAAAAAATCTGAAAAGTAGAACTTTATAAGGACTTTCTAGGAAAATTATTTTGAACTTGATTGACACAACAGTTTTTGTACAAAAAAGACAAAAAGTTGTACAAAATAATTTCCTCCTCCACCTTTAAACTCATAAGTGGGAACACTTATTGTGACGGACGGGAAACTACGGAACCCTACACTGAGCGTGGCCCGACACGCTCTTGGCCGGTTTTGACAAATAAAACCGAATCCCAAAAAAAAACCAAAGAGAAGAAAAATAAGTTTACTTCCGGAAATCAGTGACTTTTGTTTGATTAATTAATTTTCGTTTTTGGAGCCATAAATATTGTTTCGAAAACGATTCAAGTTGGCAAAGCTTTTTTTGCAAATGGACTTTTTTTACAGACGCCTGCACATCAAGCTACTACAATCTGTCAGATTTCTTTGATAGATTTTCGACTTTATTTCTAAAGTATAAGGTTCAAGGTTCATTGGGAAAAATTGACAGTTTCGGGTAGCTTGACCTGCTGGCGTCTGTACCTAAATCATCAAATAACTTCCCTCGTTTTGGGCGGAGCGGGGGATAGTGTCAGTCTTTTACTGACCAAAACCTACCCATGTTCCTTATTTTGCCCTTTATGTTCTGGTTCTGGGGCCGCGATATCTCTTTCGAACAACCTGCAACCCCAGCAGGTCGTTGGACACGTCTCACCATAGGTTAATTTATAAGCCTCGACCCAAATATATTGAAGTTCTCTTTTTCACATTACAGGACCACAACTCACATGCTGCAACCTTCCGACCTTCATCATGGGGTGCAAGTGGCCCTACCAACACCTTCAGAGCCAAAGTCAACCTCACCTGCCAGCGGTGCACCCTGCTGTCAACCAACGAGGCCCTGACGTATCTCCACATCTGAGGTTTTGAGCTTGTACTACCTACTTAAAACCTCATTTGTGTGGATGTTTTTGAACTGCCACTTAAATTACCAGTGACAGTTCATAGTTTTGTAATGAGGCATATATTACTAACTTTTTTTTAACAAAAAAGTAACTGGTATTTGCTTCAGGTTACGAGAATAATTTTTCGTGTTTTTTGAACATAGTTTTTCTTCAGAAATTGTTTTTTTGCGATTAGGCCAGGTACGGATTCAAACGGAGGGGATTTGAAGACTATTATAAAACGGGGGACCAAAGGTACGTTCCCGGGATTGTTTCTGGTCTCCTGAACTTCTTCTTAAGCTTTGGATCCGTGCCTGAACGTATGTATGCTTCCACAAAATTGTATCATTGAACAAAAATGTTTTACAGCATCTCTGTAAATATAAGTTTATTTTTAGATATTCAATTTGTTTCTTGACTGTTCCTACTTTCTTTTAGATATATTTGTATATAGTATGTGTAAATAGTGTTTGTAAATAATATATGTTAATACTTACATTATATGGCCAATTAGATTATTAAAAAAACTAAATAATTGAAAAGTCGTTTTATTTTAATACCAGCTGTGTGTGTAGTGGTTTCACCAGTTGCTCAGCTTTTTGAAAAAACAGTGCGATGTGAGGGAGAAAGTGGGAAAAAAGGGAAAACTTAGCGTTGCTATTACAAATCAATAAGGCGCAAAGGCAAAAACTGCAGGTAGCAGGTACCTACCTGCAAATCATGAAAGGGGAACTGTGTTACCCCGAAATTAACGCGAGCGAAGCCGCGGGCAAAAGCTAGTTATATAATAAACAGTCTCGCCTAAAAACTAAGCGACTGAAATAGTCCCATTTTGTGAGGAGTGTTTTACAAATAAGTATGAAAAGGAAAATTTTACTATTAAGTACTTATGTCATTTAAAAAAAAAACCGGCCAAGAGCGTGTCGGGCCACGCTCAGTGTAGGGTTCCGTAGTTTCCCGTCCGTCACAATAAGTGTTCCCACTTATGAGTTTAAAGGTGGAGGAGGAAATTATTTTGTACAACTTTTTGTCATTTTGTACAAAAACTGTTGTGTCAATCAAGTTCAAAATGATTTTCATAGAAAGTCCTTATAAAGTTCTACTTTTCAGATTTTTTTCATATTTTCTAAACTTATGGTTCAAAAGTTAGAGGGGGGGGGGACACATTGTTTTTTACTTTTGGAGCGATTATTTCCGAAATTATAGACATTATCGAAAAATGGTTTTAGTGAACCCCTATTCATTTTTAAATACCTTTCCAACAATATATCACACGTTAGGGTTGAAATTAAAAAAAAAATCACTTCCCACTTTACATATAGGGTGGCTACCCTAATAAAACATTTTTTTCCAATTTTTATTTTACCACTTTGTCGGCGTGATTGATATACATATTGGTACCAAATTTCAGCTTTCTAGTGCTAACGGTCACAGAGATTAAGCGAGGACGGACGGACGGACGGACGGACAGACAGACATGGCGAAACTATAAGGGTTCCTAGTTGACTACGGAACCCTAAAAAGTCGACTTCCAAAGACATAAAAGTATAGAAAATAAATTAATTTCCGGAAGTCGAAATGGGCTCACAATCGACGGAGAAATCGTGTAATAAACTTACAAAAAAAATACAGTCGAATAAAACCTCCTCCTTTTATTTAAAAGTCGGTTTAAAATAACATTAATTTTGTCTTTCGACGACAATTATTTAAAACTAATAAAAAAATATATTTAAAAAAATAAAAAACCCGACTGCGTAAAAAGTGAAACAAACTACACACCTAATAAAAACAAAACTGAAAAGAGAAAAACAAGTACTGTAATCTGGAACTATGAAGAACAGTCGGGACCCATTAAAATCTGGAACGACTCACACTCCAATAATGGGTCCCGACTGTTCTTCATAGTTCCAGATTACAGTACTTGTTTTTCTCTTTTCAGTTTTGTTTTTATTAGGTGTGTAGTTTGTTTCACTTTTTACGCAGTCGGGTTTTTTATTTTTTTAAATATATTTTTTTATTTTTGACTTTTTAGTTATGAGTATCTATTAGGTACCTATTCATTATTTATGAGATTATTATTTTTGGATCCCCCCTTTATAGCAGAACTATTTATGTCATAATTTTATTTTGCATAACAACGTATAGCATAAACTTCACTTCGCAAATTTTTATGGGACTATTGTAACTTTTTGAAGATGCCAGAGGCGGTTAATTTCTTCTTTTAATTCGGTATACTTAGATAATTTTTCTGCAATAGTAGTTTGTAAGTTGTGTGTATATGGTACAGCTATGTCTATGAGGTATCCAGTTTTGTTTGTTTTATTTATTAATGTGATGTCTGTCATGTCTGGTCTATTGAAGTGGATGGTTCGGTCAGTAAATATCCCTCGGTCAAAATATAATTTTGTTGAAGCGTTTTCCAGCACAGTTTCGGGGATGTATTTGTAGTTTAGGGAACTATGGACTCTATAAATTTGTATTGGTGTGCTAGTTTCTGATGTATGATGTTGGCGACTTGGTCGTGTCTATGTTTATAGTCTGTCTGGGCTATTGATTTACACGCGCTTGTAATGTGCTGGATGGTTTCTGGTGAACTATTGCATTTTCGGCAATAGCAGTGCTTAGGTTTTTTATAATGTACTTCCTATAATTTTTAGTCTCAATGACTTGGTCCTGAATTACAAGCATGAAGCCTTCAGTCTCCGGGAAGAACTCGCGTCGTTTAAGCCATGCATTCGACGCTTCCTTGTCGACATAATTTTGACTCAAATCTTGGTAATGCCTTCCGTGCAAAGATTTCTGGCTCCATTCTAGTAGTTTGGTTTTGTTATCGCTTATCTACTTGTTTGTTTTTCTGTTCGGATTTATCTTTTAAATTAAGAGGTGTAGATTGATGGTCGCTGTTTGTAATAATTTTGTAAAGTGTAGAAGTTCCGGCGAGTTTATTATGCCGAAAGAGTAGGTATATAAGATACATGCGCCGCCCGGACACCGCTGCGGCCGGCCGCATCGATATGTCCCTGCATTTTTAAACTGTAATATCTTCGGAAATATTCATTTAAATTACATGCTGTAAAGGGCCATATTGATCTATATTAAATAGACAATGTATTTAAGGTACTTAATTTGATAAAAATTAATGCTGTATTGTTTAAATACATATGTACATACGTGACGGCCTACATTTTAATTATTTATAAATAAATAGTCACTTGAATCGAAAAGTGATGAAAGAAAACTATTAATGATTTTTAAATACCTATTCGACGATACCCCACTTGACATATTTTGTTAGTTTTAATTTTTTTCATTTTCACAATATGGTGTCTCATGGTCGCCATTTTGTTTTTTTATTAATTTCATATCTTTAGTGACACTCGCAGGACTAAGAGGAATCGATTGACGTGTGAATCATAAAAATCGGCCCAGGCGTTTAGTCTGTATAGTGCTTCAAAGGAACAAACATACATACATACATAGACTGATGAACACATAACCCTCCTTTGCGGAGCGCAGTCGGGTAAAAAACATCAATAGGGTTACCATGACATCTTATAGCAGTTCTTATTCCTGTGTGAGAAAGAGATGGTGCTAGACACCCTGTATAGCTCTGTCTCTTTCCCTCAGTGGAATAAGTTCTATTTTAAGACGTCATGGTAGAGTAGTAGTTTTCATTAATAAAATTGTCTTTCAGGGATGGTTTACCTGTAGAGGGGCTTGCTAGGTCTACTGCCTACCGAGTTCCAATCCAAGGGCACTGATTTAAGCCGTGTCGACGGCGCGTTACTGTTCCACGCGCGCCTCAAAGAGATGTCAGCAAATCAGAGGGGCTTGCCAGGGCCACCGCCTGCCGGGGTTGCGGGTTTTTCGAAAGAGATACCGCGGCCCCGGAACATAAAGGGCAATAGAAGGAACATGGATGGGTTTTAGCGAGTACAAGTCTGACCACCCCCGCTCCGCCCAGAGCGGGGCAAGTTATTTCATGACTATCCCATCCGCAAAAAAACATTTTGAAGAAGTGAAAAAAAGTTCCAACTTGGTCCCCAAATTATCGGAACCAAAATTATTGCAAATTAGACCTAATATCACCCATTTTAAAGAATGTATTCAATTTCAAATCACCGTGTATGGACACCAAGGTATATGCATGTGAAATTCAAGTATTGATCGCCATGCTGAGACCTGCGCAGTGCAGCTATACTTTTCTAGACTAGACTTCATTTTTGCAATGCCGCAGTGCGCCACCCGCAGTCTACCGTGCATGACGTGTTGGGGCTTCGACCTGCAACCGGAGCTCCGGGCGCTGGACCCCTAGTGCAATTTGTGTCTCTGCGTTCAAGATGGAGGTAAGTGATTGAGGATTTCTTAGTAAACTAAAATCTGGGTTTAATATCTGCTCATAAACTACGATTGGTCTAAAAATCTCTTTAACGTTAATAGCTTTCCGCTCCTAACATCTACAACCCTACTTTTTTTTTGTCTATTAACCAATGAGAATGAATGGCAACGCAATTCATATCATTAAAATATAATGATTATCCTAGCTATGTTTGGGCGGCCATTTTAGATCCGCGGTTGGGCCAATGCGAGTGTCGGTTTGTGCGGCGCGCGTAAATTCAGGGGCGTTACCATGAAGTTTACAGCAGAGAGATAGCGATACATTTTCCTTAGCTTCATCTCATTCTCACACAGGCACCAAGCGACAAGCGCGTTCGTCATTTGTTTCCTCCGCGTCTGCACCGCCGCGCGACGCTCTAAAAATTATTTTAAAACTAGCTTCTGCCCGCGACTTCATCTGCGTGACATAGTTTGGGCTAACGCTAACTTTAACCCGCGTGATGATCGAAAAAAAATTATTTTTCTCTCCCCTTTTCTTCCCTCTTTCTTAACCTTTTCTCACTTTAGCCTTTAGCCTATGTCCGTCTCTAGGGTCCCAACTATCTCTGTACCAAAATTTATCAAAATCGGTTTTGCCATTTAGGCGTGAAGACGTAACAAACAAACTTACTTTCGCTTTTTTAATATGGTGCGGATTCCATGCCCTACACGCATAACATCAGTCAATGTCCTTTCATAAAAGTTTTATTGTAATACTAGGGACGCTTGCTCCTCGTATCTTACGCTGTGCGAATTTTTCAGCATGCAGTGCCCTGCATGCACGATGAAATTCGCATGCGATCTCTTTCATTATTTATTTCTTTTATCATATTGTGTTCACCTATACCTATTATAAGTACTTACATAAAATTCTCGTGTCACAATGTTCGTTCCCATACTCCTCCGAAACGGCTCAACCGATTCTTATGATTTTTTTTATGCATATTCAGTCTGAGAATCGGCTACAATCTATCTTTCAAACCTCTAAGTGAGAAGGCTACCTGAGCAGCGGGTGAAACCGCTGGGCAGAGCTAGTTGTACTATATCTTTGGTGATCCGTGGAAACGTCGTCGATTGTACTATACTTTACAACTAGCTGTGCCCCGGCATGCGTTGCAATGCAATTTACTATACCTACCCTATCTATCCTATCTTTCAAGTTGGATCAAAGTTCACACGGTGTGCAAATTTAATTTAAAATCGGTTAAGTGGTTTAGGAGTCCATCGCGGACAAACAACGTGACACGTGATTTATATATAATAGGAAGATAAATAAATAAATTAGTTCCCCTGCTGTCGCTGTCACGTTCACCCAGCAGCTTTTGAGGAAGCGGTAAAGCAGCTTTCTAACATTATAATGGTTTAAACTTTTCCAGGGTCTTGGTGTTATTGATGGCGCTGCCTAGAACTGGTGCTTCGAGATTCAACGAAACTCAGGACCCTTATAGTAATACTGCCACAAATGAAGGTGAATGTTTTATGTGTCATACTTATGCAACTTTTTCAATGATGAATGCTGGGCTGTAAAAAAGGTGGATGAAATACGATTGCATGTAGCGGAGATGAGAATGTTGAGATGGATGTGTGGAGTGACGAGAATGGACAAAGATTACATCCCATAATCAGTATGAATCCTGTTGGCACTTCTCCAAACAAAACAACCCGTCCTTAGCTCAACGAGCCAGCCCGCGAAGCTGAGCCACTACCTACAAATATCTCTTAAAAAAAGACCCTGAAGACGGACATAGGCTACTTTTTTAAAGTGTGAATAGGGGGTGAAAGAGGGAAGAAAATGGGAGAGAAAGATATTTTTTTTCGATCATCACGCGGGTTAAAGTTAGCGTTAGCCCAAAGTACCTAACTATGCGAGCGGAAGCTAGTTTAAAATAAATTTCTGGGTTTGACAATTTTGTGTTTTTTTTTTCTAAAGGTCATGTCACCGCGACTTGCAACACGACGGTATACTCTGACAAGAAACAAAGAACCAAAGTTCCAGACTTGGAGTAAACCCTACCGATGGGGTGTAAGTGGCTCCACCACCACCTCCGGAGCCAAAGCCAACCTCACCTGCCTGCGGTGCACCCTGCTGACTTCACCAACGAGGCTCTGACGAATCCCAGATAAAGAACACCCTGGATCTTGGAGATGGAAGATGAAGAAGACATAAGCTAGGTTAAATTTGAGATAAATTTTACATTCCTAAACAACACAAATCCATGTATTGATTTAAATTGATGTTAGAATAAGTAGGTATAATTAAATATAAGTTAGGTTAAGGTATTTTTTGTGTTTTATTTTAAAATCCTTCAAACAAGAACATGGACATCCTTCCACACAATGAACGCCCCGGAACATAAAAGGCAATAGAAGGAACATGGGTGGGTGTCAGTAGAAGTCTGACACTTAATTTTTGCTTTTACTCTGGACGCTTTAAATGTGCTCGTTTTTCTACATCGTTCTCACATATATGTACCTATAATCTCAACATGAATGATGTATCCATGATTTTAAAAAATACTAGCTTTTGCCCGCGGCTTCGCTCGCGTTAAATTCAGGGTAACACAGTTCCCCTTGCGCCTTATTGATTTGTAATAGCAACGCTAAGTTTTCCCTTTTCTTCCCTCTTTCTCCCTCACATCCCACTTTTTTTTAAACAAAATTAGCCTATATCCGTCTCCTGGTTCCAAACTATCTCTGTACCAAAATTCATCAAAATCGGTTTAGTCATTAAAGCGTGAAGAGGTAACAAACAAACTCACTTTCGCTTTTATAATATTAGTAAGGACTGCTTACTTACTTTCACTTCACAAGTTATTATGTCTTGTGACTGGGACTGTAGCAGCATCTTTTTTTTTGTTTTTATGACATTCTTCTCCTTAGAGATCAACGCTTTAGAATGGGCAACTACAGTACAAGTTATTATGTCTTGTGACCGGGACTGTAGCTTAAACGTTTTTTTTTTGACATTCAAAAGTGCCTGTCATGGTCTAACTAATTGAAATAAATGATTTGAGTTTGAGTTGGACACTCCCCCTGCTCCGCCGAGAGAGGGGGAAGTTATTTGACGATCCCATCCGCAAAAAAGGGACTAAGCGATGCCACATAATGTGGCATTGCTGCCAGCCTCTTGTGCACATTATCAGCTACCAGATTTCTGGAGTTTTTTTTTATGCTTTTAAACCAACTTTAAAAAGAGGAGGTTCAATGTTCGCCCGTTTATAGGGTCCGCACCTAAAAAGGAAAAACGGAACCCTTATTGGATTGGATCACTTCGTTGTCCGTCTGTCTGTCAAGAAACTTTATCTCGGGAACGCGTGGAAGTATCGATTTGAAATTAAATGTACTCAAGTCTGTGGTCCCTTTGTGCTGTGAAATAATCAACCCTCTAAGTATATAGTTTAAAATCATATAAGTACTCAAAGCTATGGTAATATGGTTTTAATATCAAATCGATACCTCCACGCGGTCCTGAGATAAAGGGTCTTGACAGACAGACAGGCAAGAAAGTGACCCTATTACGGTTCTGTCTTTTTAGGGTTCCGTAGTCAACTAGGAACCCTTATAGTTTCGCCATGTCTGTCTGTCCGTCCGTCCTCGCTTAATCTCTGTGACCGTTAGCACTAGAAAACTGAAATTTGGTACCAATATGTATATCAATCACACCGACAAAGTGGTAAAATAAAAATTGGAAAAAAATGTTTTATTAGGGTAGCCACCCTATATGTAAAGTGGGAAGTGATTTTTTTTTTAATTTCAACCCTAACATGTGATATATTGTTGGAAAGGTATTTAAAAATGAATAGGGGTTTACTAAAATAATTTTTTGATAATGTCTATAATTTCGGAAATAATCCCTCTAACTTTTGAACCATAAGTTTAGAAAATATGAAAAAAATCTGAAAAGTAGAACTTTATAAGGACTTTCTATGAAAATCATTTTGAACTTGATTGACACAACAGTTTTTGTACAAAAAAGACAAAAAGTTGTACAAAACTAATTTCCTAAAAGGTGGAGGCACCTTTAAACTCATAAGTGGGAACACTTATTGTGACGGACGGGAAACTACGGAACCCTACACTGAGCGTGGCCCGACATGCTCTTGGCCGGTTTTTTCTTTTGAGATATCTCTAAAAATAATCAAAATCGGTCCACCCATTCAGGAGCTACGATGCCACAGCCAGACACAGATACACATACACAAATACGCACTTTAAACTTATAACATCCCTTTTTATGGTCGAGGGTTAAAACGGGACAAGACCAATACGGGTCCCGTTATACAAATACGGTGCAGTTATTTATATACGGGTCGTATGGCAAACGTAACTATGGGCCGTATTTAGAAACAAATCTCACTCGTGGTCTTGAGAAAAAAACTCGGTCTCAGCGTAAGACCATGCTCTTAAGATGTTTCTTAACTAATAAATACAGTATCAAGATCATCTCAGCTCTATACCCTGATAGTTTGAAATGTGATCTCTATTTTACCACAGATAACATAGAATCTGTCATATTGATGCTTAAAAGGCCGAATCTGCCAGAACCTAAAACGTAATAAAAAGTCTAATTTGTTAATAAACGATTCCGAAGAAAGTTATCTATTGTAACTTTAATATTTTGTTAATTAATTATTGTTAGGTAGGTACACTTACTGTTGTTATACTCGTGTTCACACGTCGCGTCACAAGTAACAAGTAGTGTTTTCACGTAGCCTGTACCGTATGCAAACCAACACAAGTAAACCAAGTGACAAACGTGATTTTAACAAGCAGATGGTCTTAAGATAAGGTCTACCCTGTTTTGAGACCATCTTAAAACGAGTCGCGGACCGAACCGGATCTCAATATTTGTTTATTAATTATATCGATATCTCAAATGTGGTCTCACGACAGGGTTTCAGAAGAGAGATTTGTTTATAAATACTGCCCCATAGCTCGTCGTTGTGTCATACAATGTATTACCTAACTAGCATGACCTAATGAACTGCATTACCAAATGCACCCCAATCTCCCCTACAGTTAGTTCCTGCTTTCATCCACAGATGGCGTTAAATTAAAAAAACTCACAACTAGTTTTAGGTAGGTAGGTTTATCAAAAATAACTACATACAAACAAGCGTAATGACTGCATCGTAGAGGTATATCACACATCGAAGTCAATACTTTGTGACCTGCGCAGTGCAACGAGAAATTTCTAGACTAGATTTATTTTGTGCAATACCGCAGTGCGCTGCCCGACCTCTGCCGTACTTGACGGATTTGTTCTGTGAGTGATTAGAGGATCTAAGATGAAGGTAAGTGAAACAGTAAATTAGTAATAGTAAGTTTATTTAAGACCAACATCTAGGGAGGCTTTCGTTAGGCAGCTGGATCAAGGGCTTGATACAGAAAGCGGTATTCTTGGACACGGCTCGTATTGTTAGGAGGTTCCTTTCTCTGGAGCCCTGACCTTTGGTAGCTGGGACCCTGTTCCTGATACTGGTGGGCTAATATTTTTTTATTTGTATTTCTAAATGTTTCTTGTTTTATATAATTTGATAAGAAATATGTAAAAATATAAAATATGTTTAAGAATCATAATCAAACAGAATAATAGGTACATTGTCGGGGTGCGTATTGCCATTGTGTATATCAGTACAGACACCCATAGTCTGTACTAGATCACTTTGTGCTCTTAAAAATAACAAATACTCTAAAGCAAACTACGTATAACTACAGACCAGTCTGTATAAGTATACAGTTTGCTTGCATATTTTTAAAGCAAACTACGTATGACTACAGACCTGTCTGTATAAGTATACGGTTTGTTCGCATATGTCTAAAGCAAAATGTGCTCTCACTGATTACTACCTATCAAAGTGGCTCGACGGAGCCCCGCTTCGCGGGGCTCCTACCTCTGCATTCAAGGTTTAAAGTAACCTAACACGAAGGGGATGGCGGGGTCTTTCAGACCCCGCCATCCCCTTCGAACCTAACCTGTCCATGTCGGGGTGCCCCAAGTCCCCAGCTCTCACTGATTACTACCTATCAAAGTGGCTCGACGGAGCCCCGCTTCGCGGGGCTCCTACCTCTACATTCAAGGTTTAAAGTAACCTAACACGAAGGGGATGGCGGGGTCTTTCAGACCCCGCCATCCCCTTCGAACCTAACCTGTCCATGTCGGGGTGCCTACTACGGCAGCCAAATTGTCTGTACTCGTATGTGTTTTGCTCTCACGAATTAGAGCAAAGTGTATTTTATTTCAGTCTGTCTCTGTACTGATATGCAGTATGCTCTCTAGCTACAAGAGCATATTGCGTGCGATTACAGAGCAACCCCTGTCTGTGCTAGTATACATTATGGCAATACGCTGTCGGGGTGCAACTTTGCAACGTTTCTATCTGGTGGGAGTCCGTTCGGGAGTGTGAATATTACAAAATTAAAATAATAAAACTTACAACGGAATAAGACATACAAATATAACAAAAACAATGAGCAAGGCCTTGCCTAAGGCATTAAGAACGCGTTTGTACAGTTTTTGCTTGTGCATAAAGTTTTATTACGTAAATAAATTAATTAACAATGACCAGGATTTGAAGGAAACATTAATGAGTTTTTGAATGCAAAATAAAAGAAAAAAAAACTGGATTTTAGATAACACATAGGAAAATTTCTGGTTACAAAATAAAAAAAAAACAAAACATATAACTATGTATTAGGTTCTTTTTTGCGGATTGGAAATCACCAAATAACTCCCCCTCCTCGTTCCGTCAAGAGTGGGGACTCTGGACGGAACGAGGAGGGGGAGTATCAGACATTTACTGACTAAAACCCTTAACTGGGTGGGTTAAGGGTGTTCCTTCTTTTGCACTTTGATTGGGTGATTTTAAGATTTAATTCTTGGCTTGTTCGAAAGCGATGCCGCGGCCCCGGAACATAAAGGGCAAAAGAAGGAACATGGGTGGGTTTTAGTCAACGAAATTCGGACACCAGAGCAGGAGAAGTTATATGATGATTTCTCATCCGCAAAAAAAGGCGATTGATAATTTGACCCCAAGATTTTGATTAATCAGACCATACTAAAGTTTGGGAAGAAAGAGGGAGGGGAAGTTCAAGCGGGGGCGGAGAAAGACGAAGGTTTTACGATCAATAATAGTGTTACATTACGTCATGCTGTAAACTCATTGGTCTAAATAAAATGAACGTAGTCGAATCTTGCACGCATGCGCTTTTTCCGTTTGAATGGCATCCGGACTTCATGCTATAACCTCATTGGTTAAATAGACACGTACCATAGTCCAGGGGTAAAAGGTGGTTATCATAGTGAAAGGGAGCTGAATTATACTAACCAATAGGAATAATGGATAGTTGGGTTGGGGTATGGTAGGTTGGGTAATAAACCAGTAGATAAGACCTCACCTCGTTTTTGTGGGTTTAAAATCTTATCTTATCTTTTCGATTTGTTTATAAAAAAAACCTTGCCTCACACTACGAATTTCTCCTGTATCGTGGGTGCGTTTACAAACATTTGAACTCACATACACAAACAGCCAGACTCGAAAAATATTTGTTCCGTGTGGGGATCGAATTCTCGACTCGCAGCGCAGCAGTCAATCACTCAGCCACTGCGCCAACCTCGTCAAAATTTCAAAATGTTTAGTTACCTATGACATACAGGCTGTCTTTTACTATTTTACTTTGGCTAGAGACTACATTGCCAAATAACGTGGTCAACGCGGCTAGTCTGTTGGGGACATTACCAATTGACAGCGTTGAGGACCAATTTTTCGACGCTATTTATAGTTTATTTAAGTTGTTTTTTCAAGTTATTTTAATTATTTAGAAGAAAATGTTGATCCAGTTTTCTAAAATATTTTATTCTGTACATTTTCCAGGCGTCAGGAGGACCAAACCCATTGTGCAGTCAGTGCGACGGTGTGGAACTCCGAGATAAAGATGGAGGTAAGTGATCAAGAGTTTTCTTTCTGCCTTAACCAAAGAGAAAAACAATTCTAAGTACTATGTATTAGGTTCTTTTTTGCGGATTGGAAAGCACTCTGGGCGGAACGAGAGGGAGTGTTTCGCCATCTCTTCTTTGACCCCGTCTAGCTGTATGTCGCAGGGACCCAAAGCTTTGCTATCCAACACACATGTGACCTTTTTCATAAGTCATCAAATAACTTTGCCTGCTCTGGGCGGAGTGAAGGAGGTCTTTTGCCCTTTGTTTCGGGGCCGCGGTATGCCTTTCAAAAAACCAACCCCGGCAGGCGGAGGCCCTGGCAGACCCTTCTGCTTTGCTGACATATTTTTGAGGCACGCGTGAAACACTTACGCGCCGTCGACACGGCCATTCGTCAATAGACGGACGGACGGTGAGCTACCCATTGCTCACCGTCCGCAGGCCCGCATCTACGGTGGCCGGGAGTCGTCTCCCGGGGCGTCTCCCGCGGCGGCTGGGTTGGTTTGAGGTTCTTTCCCTCAAACGGTTCTTTTGCCCTTTATATTGCCGGGTCGCGGTATGTCTTTCGAACAACCTGCAACCCTAGCAAGATGTTGGGTATTAAACTTTTACTTAACATTTATTTTTATTTTATAGGTCCCTGGTGGAGTCTGTCATCATCCGCCCCCGTGGTGTATCCCGCTGACATCGTGCAATCAATTACGATGCTTGGTCAAGTCCCTGATGCTCTCGTCTAAGGTCTAGAAGAACAAGACACCACCGTCAATATTCTATTAATTTACTGATATCATTTCTTATTACTTATAAAGGTGCACTTGTACCACAAATCGTTAAGTATAACATATTTTAAAACCATACATAGATTAATAATCTAAGTTTGAAACATCAATCAGTGTCTGTCAGGTTCAAACAATTACTGCCAGAAACAGAACGATGATTTAAGCTCGTTTTGAACGATGTCGCGAGTTTTCCTGAACGCGATCAGTTAGTCTAAGCCTGGTTCTAGAGCTGTTAGTGACAATATTGTGTGGAATACTGTTACTGACGGCTGTTGAGCTTGTTTTACATGAGCTGATTGCGCTCAGTTTTTTATTAAATTCGCTCTTAGTGATGTGTGGTGCAGCTGCCTATACTATTATTTTATTGTTTCATCTTGAATTTTGTATTCTCTTTGCAAATTTTCTTGAAGATTTTTAATTTAAATACGTATAAGTAATATTTTTTTCTATTTGGACAAACTTATTATGTTACAACACCATGCTGAGATAGAGGCCTTTTGGTACAGGACTAATTTTTTTTTTTTGCTGTTCTTTTTTTAAAAAAAAATAAGGTCTTAATGTTTTTATTGTCTTATCCTGTGCGAATCGAAGAAGTTTTTCATTCTCTTTATTTATTGTTTACAGTAAATTTTAACAGCCCTACAAACGTATATCAATGCTCATATATCGGTAGTAGGTACATTATATGAGAAAAGATTGTTTTACTTTTAAAATAAAACAAAAAAGCAATGACCATTGTGGTCCTGCATTGGACTATTTGAAAATGGAACTTGATTTTTCTTTTGTTTTAAAATTGGAAGAAACTTCTGTCATTATAGTTTTACCTACTCATGATATGGATTCTAAAGGCGATGTTACTAGGGCTATTATAAATTCACATTTAATCCTAACTTTTTCCCAAATTTGTTAGAATATTAAGATTTTAGTTTTATTTCGAGGTAGAAGAGCTTTGTGTGCAAGCTCGCCCGGGGAGGTACTGCCACCATGTCTATTTCTGCCGCTAAGCAGCGTGGCTGTGTTCCGGAGGGAAGGGTGTGGGTGCCGGCCGGCACGACTACAGGCACACCAGACATTACATCTTCGTCTCTATGATGGCAGGCACCTGCGATGCTTCTGGGATCGCAGTTGCCCACAGGCTGCGGCGACTACTTACCATCTAATGGGTTGCCCGCTTGTTTGTCATCCAAAACTAGTTGATAAGGTTAGGATAGAATTTGTCGTCTGAAACGTACACAAGCATATTTTTGTTTTTAAATTAATTAGTATAATAATTAGATAATAAAATTAGATTTAAGGCATTTCTTGTTTTATTGCGACAATCAAATAAAATCAAAGCGTTTATTTCAATAAGACCACCATTAGGTACATAACAAAAAAGATGCTGCTACAGTCCCAGTCACAAGAGATAATAACTTGTAAAAGTACTGTAGTAGCCCATTCCAAAGTGTAGATCTCTATGGAAAAGACTGGGCAAAAACTCCATGGATACTCTTTTAAATCATAATATTTTAACAAAATCACAGATACCATCATTTATGTTGAGATTATACAAATATGTGAGATTGATGTAGTTAAATGTGCAAATTAAGAACGTCCAGAGTAAAAGCAAAAATATCAATCTAGATTGATAGGATGTGTGTTCGTTTGATTACAATAGATTTGCTCCAAATTACATGAGGAAACTCGTTACAAAATAGTCTCACTATTTCCAATTAATTAAATAAATAAATAAATAAAATAAATATCTTGGGACAACTCACACACGGCTATCTGATCCCAAGCTAAGCAGAGCTTGTGTTATGGTAACCAGACAACTGATATACATACTTATATAATTTATAAATACATACATATTATAGATAAATCACACCCAGACACAGAACAAACAATCATGCTCATCACACAAAGTTTGTCCTGGGTGGGAATCGAACCCACGACCTCCGGCTCAGCAGTCAGGGCCACTAACCAAGATTCTTCCAGTAACTAGACAAGTTAAAAAACGATTTCAATGACATCTTTTTAAGTTGAAAAACTAGTCGTGGCCGTCGTCTATACTTTTTCATAGACATTACCAAATGCACCGCTTCTTCGTTTACAATTAGTACCAACACTCAATCATAGATGGCGTTAAATTAAAAGGATAGATCGTTTGGTAAATATAATATGTACTTATTTACAAAAATAATCATGTATTTTTTCGCCCGGCTGTCACGATACAAAGCGATCTTTACAAGACAACCTTTACATGGATTTATGGGAGGTTTTTATTATTATTTAGTCTGTGGTGTTTCATTATTCAAATGAATAGCGACACTTATAAAAATAAATACTTACTTAAATATAAATTCATTTAAATATTCCAACAGAATATATTTAGGTATATATTAATATTTATGTCTAACAGGGGAGAATGGAAGAAGAAAACGTGTTGCGCTAACCCCAAATAGAATGGGACAAGGACAGGAAATTGATGAATGATGATGAAAAATCATGAAGAGCAAAGAATTGTTTAATACTAGCTTCCGCCCGCGACTTCGTCCGCGTGGCATAAGTAGTTACTTTGGGCTAACGCTAAATTTAACCCGCGTGATGATCGATCAAATAAAAAATCTTTCTCTCCCCTTTTCTTCCTTCTTTCTCCCTCTTATCCCACTTTTTAGCCTATGTCCGTCTCCAGGGTCCCAACTATCTTTGTACCAAAATTCATCAAAATCGGTTTTGCCATTTAGGCGTGAAGACGTAACAAACAAACAAATTCACTTTCGCTTTTATAATATTAGTAAGGACTGTTGTTTAAGGGGAGACGTAGTACTGGTTTAGGCACCACGATAAGCGTAAGCTTGTATCACTTACGACACACTCTGCGTGCCTGAATGCTCCCACAGACTCCGACAAAGAAGAACAAATAAACTGCATCCTATATCACACTAAGATCAATACTTTGTGACCTGCGCAGTGGTGCAGGCAACAGTCTAGACTAGACTTCTCCAGTGCAGTGCCGCAGTGCGTCAGCCGCCGTCTGCCGTGGAGGACGCGCTGGTGCTGTGAGCGCGGAGCCATGCAGCCCTTCAGTGTCGCGTATCCCACGGACTTGGATGAAGGTCAGTGATTTTGTGGCTTCTTTACTAGCTAATACCCTGGTTCATGTAATGAGGAGGGACGAAGCACATGTGACTAAAAGAGTGATGGATCTGAATGTTGATGGAGAGCGAGAGGAAGGCCCAAGAAAAGATGGATGGATTGTGTAAGGAATGATATGAAGGAGAAAGGAGTAAATGAAGAAAGGATGAATGACGTAACTTCTTTTTGGGGAGAATGCTAGAAGAGGGCGTGTTGGGCCGACAAGGGCAGCAAAATGATGATGATGATGACCCTGGTTCATTAATAGGGTTTTGGTAGGTATTGGTAGTGATTCCCTGGTGGGTAAGCTGCTGTTGCGTTTTTCCATCCAGGGAATTGTTCTCCGGTTGATAGCAACAATCTCAAACCTAGAATATAAGGCTTTTTTGCGGATGGGAAATCATCAAATAACTTCTCCCGCTCGGGGTAGAGCGAGGGGAGTGTCAGACTTGTACTGACTAAAACCCATCCATGTTCTTTCTTTGAACTTTTGTCTTTTGGGGCGCGGTATCTCTTTCAAACAACCCGCAACCCAGGCACCAACCCAGGCAGGTTCCTCTGCTTTGCTGACATCTCTTTGATGCGCCGTATACACGGCGTGTTAGCTCCCTTATAGTGCACTCATAACAGTGATAGTAACTCCCTGTTAGAGTGGGGAAGTCACTGCGGGGTGTATAAGTGATGCAGAGGGGGGCATGGACAGGTGTCATGGCGGCGACGCGTCGCGAGTAGGCGTGCTTGTACAATCAATACAAGCGTAGCGTCATTCTTTGACCACTCGAGAGCGCGGCTTTCATAGGTTTGCAAACTTAAACAGGCGGAGCCACGATAATAGCATTGATCAATAAAATGCTCGCATTCTCACGTTTCATTATAATTAGGCGCGAAGACGTAACAAACTCACTTTCGCTTTTATAATATTAGAAAGGATTCATCTTTTTTCTCACATTGTTATTGATATCTTATTAATTTAATTTTTAATTTAAACTGTTATTTTAATTTTAATTGACGTTTTATAAAAGCAATTTTTATTTTATATAAAATTTTATTTTTGTTATGTTTTATTTTTGTAATTTTATTATTATTACAATTTGTATGTCAGTATGACAAGACATAGCAAGAACGAGCACTAATAATAAGATTTTTAATGCAACCAATGTTTATTAAAAATACCAATTCAGACACTAATCTGCATGGTCCTCATGTAAGTTGACTAAGATTTTTGTCTGGACCTTAAAAGAGACTACTTATGACCTCTGACGTTTGTTTCGACCGTTTCTTTTCAGAGTAGTCGGGTACGAAACACCAGCCTCATTTAGTTAAAAACGTCTTATTGGTGATATAAGTTATCACCAGTAGTGACATCTAAAATGAAATTAAGTACTAATTTAAAGTTTTTTTTTCGAGCCAAGTAACAGATGGCGCTACCATCTTTATGAAATGTCGCTTGTGAGGTTTTGGTGTGACACAAGTTTCTGAACATGTCACCCGACTAAAACGATTTTAAAGACGTTATCACGTCAAAAAAACGACGTGAAATCTACTTGCAAAATAAACGTCATGTATGTCTTACAAATATGTATAAGTATTATTCTAGCTTCCGCTCGCGATTTCGTCCGCGTGGCGAAGTTACCTACTTTAACCCGCGTGATGATCGAAAAAAATATAAGTATCTTTTTCTCCACTTTACTGCCCTATTTCTCCCCCTTTTCTCACTTTTTTTAGCCTATGTCCGTCTCCAGGGTCCCAACTATATCTGTGCCAAAATTAATCAAAATCGGTGTGGCCATTTAGGCGTGACGACGTAACAAACAAACAAACAAACTTTTCAGCTTCATATATTAGTAGGTACCTATAGATGATGATTATTCAAAATATTCATTTATGTTCACTTCAGGTCCCTGGACGGTGAAGATCTTTGCCTCGTCGCCTATTAAGGCTGAATCATGTTCTCCATTTGCGTGGTTTAAATCTTTGAGTCGACTGTTAATGATGACTATAAGGACGGGAAGTAAGTATTTTAATTTACCTATTTATTTATAAATATCCTACTCGAATTAATAGTTATACAACATACTTACAAATGGGTTATAGGTTAGTAAATTTATAAGAAAGGTCCTGCGTAGTTTCACCCGCGTCTTTAGTTGTTGCCCCACTCCCGGACGCACGGTTGGCGCAGTGGCTGAGCGATCGACTGCTGCGCTGCGTGTCGCGGGTTCGATTCCCGCACGGAACAAATATTTGTATGACCTACAGATAGTTGTTCCGGGTCTGGCTGTTTGTGTATGTGAATTTAAATGTTTGTAAACGCACCCACGAAACAGGAATAATTCCTAGTGTGGGGCTACGTTTTTTTTTAAAGTGGCTTCCTATTATATAGTGAAAAATTGTTAAAACCGGTCCAGTAGTTTTGAAACCTATTCGATACACATAAACAAACAAATCTTATCTCTCTATAGATAAAAAAATATATAAATTGGTATAGATAATATTGATAGGTATAGATAACAAAATTAAACCACAAAACATAAATACAGCATAAAATTCGGAAGTTGGTGGAAAAAATACCTATTCAATGAAACAAATAAAATTTTGACTTCCGGAAGTAAAATTATTTTCCACTTTTTAGTTTTTAGTGTTAATAGTAGCCGCTCGGGTCGATCTTTAGGTTAAGCCGTGCTTGCCTAGGTTGGTCTGTGGATGGGTGACCACCCGTTACATACCGAGTTTCCTCCGTGCCTCGGAAAGCACGTTAAGCCGTTGGTCCCGGCTGTCATTTGTAGATCTTTGACAGTCGTTACAGGTAGTCAGTGTTCCGAAAGTCTGACAACCAGTCTTACCAAGGGGTATCGTATTACCCAGTATTAACTGGGTTGTGGAGGTCAGATAGGCAGTCGCTCCATGTAAAATACTGATATTCAGCTGCATCCGGTTAGACTGGAAGCCGACCCCAACATAGTTGGGAAAAAGCTAGGCAGAAGATGAGTTTTTAAAGTGAAACTTTTATTACATCCTCTCAAACTTTTTCATCTGTGTGTTGCATGTCGCGTGACGGTCGTCCGCGGAGTAGGGACGTCTAAATGTCTATTAAGTGAAAAAAAGTTTCACTTTTACCGTGGTTTTATAAAACTACACAATCCTTTTTTATTTTGGAAGTCGGTTTTCTCTTTTTTTTTTGCTAATATTTTGTTTATATTTAACGAAATCTAATTTCTGTTTCAGTACCATGGGTGCCGTGGACGGCATCCGATTTATCTCACGACAGCTGACATACGGCCTAGCATCTTCATATACCTAGTTTCTATTCTCTCCGGCAAGAAAAATATGTAGTTAATGGACAATGGGCAAACCACTACTATGGTTTGCCCATCGCCATAGTATTATAGTTTTAAGATAAGTTTGAAGAGGTAGAAGAGCATAGTGTGTGAGCTCGCCTCACCATACCTGTTCCTGCCGCCAAGCAGCGTAGCTGTGTTCCGGAGGGAAGGGTGTGGGTGCCGACATGACTACAAGCACACCAGACATCACATCTTCGTCTCTATGATGGCAGGCGACTGCGATGCTTCTGGGATCGCATGTGCCCACAAGCTGCGGCGACCACTTCGAATAGGCTGCCCACTTGTGTCCCATTCAAGAATAGTGATAAGTTTAGGTTAAATTGCGATCAAACACACAAATTGACTCAAATCCGAAATGCATATGTGTGAATAATTAGAATATAAGTTAGGTTAAGGTAATCCTTGTTTTATTTTAAACAAACCCCGCCACCTACTTCGTAAACTTGTAAAATTACTAATGAGTCATTCTTTCCCTTTAGTAGGCTGCTATGAGAGGCCGTCCAGCCTGTAGTCGAGTTTTTGTATTATATTGGTAGGTACCTGTACCTAGTGCCTTAGTACAAAAACCGGTCAAGATGACACTTTATTTTAATGAAGTCTTTACTAATATTATAAAAGCGAAAGTGAATTTGTTTGTTAGGTACGTCTTCACGCCTAAATTGCCAAACCGATTTTGATGAATTTTGGTACAGAGATAGATGGGACCCTGGAGAAGGACGTAGGATAAAAAATGATAGGAAAAGGGTCTCCCCCTTTTCCTATCATTTTTTATCCTAGCGGGAAGAAAAGGGGAGAGAAAAATATTTTTTTTAAATCTGTGTGGTTCTTTCTTAAAAAGATCAAATCTGCGTAGTCCTCATGTAAGTTGACGAAGATACTGCGGCTGTTTCTTCTCAGAGTAGTCGGGTACGAAACACCGGCCTCATCTAGTTGTAAAAGTGTTTGTAAAAAGCTTCTTGTAAAATAAACATCATTTATATAACTGTGTGGTTTGTCAGAACCCGACACAGTTATATCCGTAGATAACAAAAAAAAACCCGTGACGTCTGACAGGAGGGAATGGAAGAAGAAAACGTGTTGCGCCGACTACAAATAGAATGGGACAAGGGCAGGTAGACAGACGATGATGATGGTGACATATATGGAGGGCGACTACTCCTCTTCTTGTGTCCGTGATACCACTAACTGGCCCTGTCAGAATACCAGCGCTGTGTTATTTTTATCTTAAAATATCGCAGCTTATGCTGAGACAGGGACCTTTTTGGCCTCGCACAGACAATAACCTTGTCTGTACTATTTTATTTCATTTTGTTATTGTTTTACTTGTTTTGTTCGAGTCCCAAATAAAAGTTTTTCTTTCTTCTTTCTTTTTGTTTCTTCTATCTTTACATCAGATATGTGCAGCGATTAGTAGAAAGCAGCTTTATTCTAATTAACTTCTGCCGCTCTAGGCAGAGTAAGTGGGTGGGAGGGAGTGTCATGTGTGTAATGGTCTAATTGAAATAAATGATTTTGATTTGATTTGATTTGTCGGACTTTTACCGACTAAAACCGGACGAAGAAACGGACTTTGACGACACGGTTGGCGCAGTGGCTGAGCGATCGACTGCTGCGCTGCGTGTCGCGGGTTCGATTCCCGCACGGAACAAATATTTGTATGGCCTAGGTACAGATAATTGTTTCGGGTCTGGCTGTTTGTGTATATTACTTTATATGTTTGTAAGCGCACCCACGATACAGGAGAAATTCCTAGTGTGGGGCAACGTTTAAAAAAACCCATTCATGTTCCTTCTTTTGCCTTTTGTGTTGTGCCGCGGCATCTCTTTAGAACAGCCCGCAACCCCGGCAAACAGTGTCGGGCAGACCTCTCTGCTTTGACTGACATCTCTTTGAGACGCGGGCGGAACACGGACGTCGTCACAGCCTACTTATTCTCACTAGACGGACGCACGGTGAGCTACCCATAGGTCACCGTCCACAGATCCTCGTCTACGGTGGCCGGGAGTCGTCTCGCGTGCATGGCTGGCCTATGGCTAGGTAAAGTATCAAGATCATCTCAGCTCTATACCCAGTCGCACTACACTTGAAGCGAATTAATAGACAGTTTGAAATGTGATCTCTATTTTACCACAGATAACATAGAATCTGTCATATTAATGCTCAAAAGGCCGAAGTTGCTAGAACCTAGAACGTAGGTAATAAAATGTAAGATCTGTCAAAAAACTATTCCGAAGAAAGTTAGATGGATTAATCACAACCCACTTTTAGTAAGCTCATTCTGGATTTTATTATTAATTAAAAAGGTCCAGCTAATTGCTGACTGAAGTTAGCCTTCCGCTGTACAAAGCAAACACTTTGTAAAACTTTGTAAGCACGGAGGAGCTCGTGGATCTTTAGGTTAAGCCGCGCTTGCCTAGGTTGGTCGGTGGATGGGTGACCACCCGTTACATACCGAGTTTCCTCCATGCTTTGGAAAGCACGTTAATCCGTTGGTCCCGGCTGTCATTTGTAGATCTTTGACAGTCGTGACAGGTAGTCAGTGTTCCGAAAGTCTGACAAGCAGTCTTACCAAGGGGTACCTACCTATCGCATTATCTAGTACTAACTGGGTTGTGGAGGTCAGATAGGCAGGTCGCTCCATGTAAAATACTGATATTCAGCTGCATCTGGTTAGACTGGAAGCCGACCCCAACATAGTTGGGAAAAGGCTAGGCAGTGGGTTGTTGGTCTAGTACCTACTACGAAAAAAAATGTTAAAAAGATCACGGAAAAAAAAAATCGTCTCGAAATTCTCTATTTTTTCAGCGACAAGCATCACATTTTTTATAACTATAACAAAGGAAATTTCATAGACTAAAGACATATCTAAAACTTTTAAAACACGAAACTGTATTTTTTTAATATTCAATTAAAGTTGCCAAATGACTTACATTTTGGCGGACATGATATTCAAATAAAATCAAACGCCGAAATAATTTCGTCCTTAATTTTATTCCTTCGATGCACTACTGTCGTATACTTGTGTCAGTCCACGCCCAGTCTGCAGCTAGCCTCACCTCCGCAAATACCTGAAGATTAGCTTCTTACCGCACCTTAATGACGTATAAATATAAACAGCTGTAATATCACACTTCTACGTCAATACTTCATGACCTGCGCAGTTCAGTTGACAGATCTCCTTGGTGCAACGCTGCCACCGCAGTGCGTCACAAACCATTTGCCGGGCATGACGTGTTCGTCTTTAGTCTTGGTACTCGGAGTCTGTAGGCCTCCAGGATCGCGTCTCCTAGAATTGGAAACTAGGGTTTGTGATTCAGTATTTCTGTTGAAGGGGTGTTGTCGCGTGTGGGTTGTGTTAAAACAATCATGCGCATATACGCGACCGGTGCACATTCTTGGAGCGTAAAGTGCGTGTCAGCAACAGTATTCTGAATGCGTCTGCTGAGCGGTACGATTGTAAGTTTGTACTAATGCCTTCATGACACACATACTTACAAATATTATAAAAGCGAAAATGAGTTTGTTTGTTACGTCTTCACGCTTTAATGGCTATACATAACATAAGCATTTACATTTTGGAATTCAATAAATGAATTGAGTTCCAGCTGACGCCCGCGACTTCGCCCGATATTCATGAATAAAAAGTATTCTAAGTATGTGTTATTCCAGACCATAATCTACCTCTGAGCCTTAATCTAGATCCGTTCAGCATCTATCCATCTTTCAGCTCTACATCGTCACAAACATTCGCATTTATAATATTAGTAGGATTAATCTTTCGGAGTTTATAAGCATGATGTTGTTTGTGATTCTGTAATAATCTATAATCATTTTCAGGTCAGGCGGCGATTCGTTGTTGCTTTGAAACGGAACTTTCTAGACCTAGGATCAATATTATCAAAATTTAATAATGCAGGTACGTATTAACAACATTTCTTACGGGTAACGGGAGTTTGAGTCTGTCTATGTGGAGGAGATTTCCATCAGCTTACAGGAATCTTTTTTTTGCTAAAAAGTGTTTTTTAATACAATTTTATTTATCAAATTTTAGGAGAGCAAAGTTGCTGGAGCTGCATTGCGGGCAGAATGGGCTAAAAGTGGATGTTCATCAAAAGCACCAACCCTCTCACAACTGGCTCTGAGGGTTTTATCAATTATGCCAGATAGTTCTAGAGAACCCCAAACTGAGGTAGGTACCCAAGTATGCTGGCTAATTCTAAAATTATGACCGTCTGTTGTTTTTATAATTAGCTAGGAGTTTTCTTTTTTTGTTGTTTAAAAAAACAACGGTACCCCACACTAGGAATTACTCCTGTATCGTGGGTGTGTTTACAAACATTTAAACTCACATACACAAACTTACAGACCCGGAACAGCTATCTGTAGGCCGTACAAATATTTATCCCGTGCGGGGATCGAGCCTACGACACGCAGCGCAGCAGTCGATCGTTCAGCCACTGCGCCAACCGTGTCGTAATAAATAGAATGTAATACTTTTTATTATGTACAAATAATATAATTACAGAAAACATTTCATACAGGGTGAATTAATGGGGGGTCTGATAACCAAAAGCGATCTTTTCAAGACAACTTTTGGATGGAATACAGAAACACGGAGAGACAATACTGCAGGTAGACTGTGGTGTACAATTAATAACATACATAAAGCAAATACCCAATCATCCTCCATACAATATTATACGCAAGACCGCACTTCATCTATATAAGTATTCCAACTGAAAACTAGTCGAGAATAATATAAAACTAGCTTTTGCCTAGCACAGTTCCCCTTTCCTGATTTGCAAGTATTTTTCGTTAGTACCTAACAAAGAATGTGCGTACCGATTCTTAGCTTTCTGCCTTGGAAAACTGCGAAAAGACCTATCTAAAATTTCAACCCCTCTTTTAAGAGGTTGGAGGCAGATTTCAAAAAAATAAGATGCGCGATGTTTTTGTTAGTGACAAATAGTCCGCATACTAATTTTTAGCTTTCTACCTTGAACATTGTGGAATGCTCCATACAAACTTCCACCCCCTATTTTAGGTAAGTGGGGGGTTAGAAAGAAACAAAAAGTAGCCTATGTCCATCTCCAGAGTCTCAACTATCACTGTAGAAAAATTCATCAAAATCGGTTTAGCCATTAAGGCGTGAAGACGTAACAAACAAACTCTCTTTCGCTTTAATAATATTATTATAGTAAAGATTTCAAATACACTTACTTCCTCGCAAACTCGTTCTTTATTGCACTACGATTAGATTCAACATGCAATGTACTTCACACGCGTGCTTTTTCTCATTTATCGTAGCAAGGGCTTTCATTTCTTCTGATTTCACTGGAAAAAACAAAACAATAAAAAAACTGTTAAAATCTCTGTAGACGCCAATGTTCTTTTAAGAACGAGGAGGCGCATGTTTTTATGGCCTTTTTTTGCCGATGGGAAATCATCAAATAACTTCCCCCGCTCTGGGGGGAGCGGGTGGGAGTGTCAGACTTGTACTGACTAAAACCCACCCATGTTCCCTCTATTGCTCTTTACGTTCCGGGGCCGCGGTATCTCTTTCGAACAACCCGCAACCCCGGAAGGCGGTGGCCCTACCAGACTCCTAAACACAATAAATAACTGTTAAAATCCCTATAGACGCCAGTGTTATTTTAATAGCGAGTTTTAAGAGCATGTTTTTATGGCCTTCATGTTTAATAAAAAAAAAAAAAATGTGTTTATCAACAAAATATCTCAAATAAACATGATCATTTATGAAATAATTTAAGTTATAACAACAAATTGACATTTATTTAAGTTCTAAATTCAAAAATATTTGAATGATGAATGAAAAAACTAAATCAGAGTCTCATAGTGATTAATGACAAAAATCCTTTTGTTTTGTTATTTCATTTCTCCGTGAAAGTATTGAAAAACGTCGTTTTATTTACGTGAGAATTTGTCACTGCCGTTCTCTGCTTCATAACACCCTCGCCTAACGGCTCTGTGTCAAATCCGCCTCAGCCGCAATGACAAAATTTCTACCCGTGGATAAAAATATACTGTTGTAGTATCAGTCAGTAATATTTAGTATATCTTGTACAGATTACACCTGTAACACAAGGCAGCTCTCCAGCTGACAATTGTACTGGCACTCCATCTGCTACTAGTTCTGCAAACCCACTCTGCACGGAGCAACCTTCTGTGTCCACTAAAGCACCAGAACAAAAAGACAACCAGCCAAGTAAGTCTTCATAATTTTTCTGCCCTTGTCCCATTCCATTTGTGGTCGACGCAACACGTTTTCTTCTTCCATTCTCCCCTATCAGACGTCACGGCATCATTTACTCCTTTCTCCTTCATTTCATTCCTTACACAATCCATCCATCTTTTTTTTTGGAGTGGGAAATTAACAAATAACTTCCCCCGTTCTAGGCGGAGCGGGGGGGAGTGTCAGACTCGTACTGACTAAAACCCACCCATGTTTCTTCTTTTGCCCTTTACGTTCCGGGGCCGCGGTATCTCTTTAGAACAACCCGCAACCTCGGACGTCACGGCATCATTTACTCTTTTCTCTTTCATATCATATATTTAATATTTTTGACGCTTAATTTAAATGAATCCTATTCTTTTCAGCATTACATTTGTATCATTCGCATCGGAAGCTATCGACAAAAGAATTGCATTATCGGACACTTAAGCTACTCAGAGAAATAAGGGACGAAGTTCTGGAATATCGGAAGTTTTCTCGAGAACTTTCTAGAAATAGAAACAGAAGAACTACCGACAATTGATTGTTTTTCTAGGAATGTGATAATATAGTTATTCAATGTCACAGTGGGAGTCTTTTGCCCAGATTAATGTCTCCGGTTAACTGTACCTACATAATGGTTATTTCTCATAACAATGGTCTACAATTGCAACTTTATTCATAACTGTCTTACGCGGTTTCACCCGCGTCTTTAATTACTGCCCCACTTCCGTGGGTAGTAGCGTATCTAATGTTGTATAGCCTATGTTAATCTGATAATGTAACTTCATAATGGTGAAAAAAAAATAAAATTGGTCCAGTAGTTTTGGGGCCTATTCGAAACAAACGAACAAATCTTTCCTCTTTATAATATTAAGTATAGACTAGCCGTGCCCCGCGGTTTCTCCACCGCAGATCGGAATAAAAAGAAGCCTATGTCTTAATTAAAGGTACATACCAAATAACATCAGAGCGTGAAGAAGTAACAAACATACGAACTTATAAGATTTGGATTACATTATCAACAGTTACAATTATTATAGATTACTTCAAAATCACCAAACGACTTCCCACAATCCGCCTGGAGCCTTCATCTTTTTCGGATATATGAGGTGTTCGCCACTGGCGTTAACTTGAAAGGCTTATTATACTGGGCACTTCCCACAATTCACCTGGAGCCTTGAGCTTGTTCAGATATATGAGGTGTTCGCCACTGGCATTAACTTGAAAGCCCTAGTATACTGGGCACTTCCCACAATCCGCCTGGAGCCTTCAGCTTTTTCGGATATATGAGGTGTTTGCCACTGACATTAATTTGAAGGCTTATTATACTGGGCACTTCCCACAATCCGCCTGGAGCCTTGAGCTTGTTCGGATATATGAGGTGTTCGCCACTGGCATTAACTTGAAAGCCCTAGTATACTGGGCACTTCCCACAATCCGCCTGGAGCCTTCAGCTTTTTCGGATATATGAGGTGTTTGCCACTGACATTAATTTGAAGGCTTATTATACTGGGCACTTCCCACAATTCACCTGGAGCCTTGAGCTTGTTCGGATATATGAGGTGTTCGCCACTGGCATTAACTTGAAAGCCCTAGTATACTGGGCACTTCCCACAATTCGCCTGGAAACTTCAGCTTTTTGGATATATGAGGTGTTTGCCACTGACATTAATTTGAAGGCTTATTATACTGGGCACTTCCCACATTCACCTGGAGCCTTGAGCTTGTTCGGATATATGAGATGTTCGCCACTGGCATTCACTTGAAAGTTACCTAATACTGGGCCGTGTAGAAGGTAAAGCAGAGCGCCATTAAGATGGTGAGACCCAACTGACAAGACTGTTGGTAGCCTGTACTACTGCAGGAGACAAATGGTTTGGATTGAGGAATGTTGTCGCGATCCTTAATGCAGATGGAATGATGACGAAGAAGCGAATTCCTCAGCTCCTCATTTCCAAAGTCTCTGGTGTCCAACTAAATGATTCATTTCCTATCTTCTGCTGTTGGAGACTACAGGTAAGATTTATTTTCTTGGTCCGAAATGAAATAATCATATATCGATAGGACACTTTCAATATTTACTATAGTATACTTTTTTGTGGATAGTCTGACATTCTCGAAGTTATTTGATTACCAGCAAAAAAAAATGTGTCTGTTTGTTGTTCTTATTCGATAACATTAGACCCAAATGTGTATCGTAATAGTATATTAAAACACTCGTTAACATGTATCTAGAATATCGCTAGTCCATGACCGGACGTATTATACATATATTATAATTCTACTAAAGCTGTTTATGACCCCCTGTAATTCCTCTGGAGCACTTATTGACCAAGATGGAGATATCACCAAAGCAGCTCTACCTACCTCACAGCACAGACAACACCACAAAGAAGTAGAGGGGCCAGCAACTAGTTCTCATCATATCTACGTTGTTTTTTAAATCGTTGTCCCATACTAGGATTTTCTCCTGTATCGTGGGTGCGTTTACAAACATTTAAACTCACATACACAAAAAGCCATAAATATTTGTTCCTTGCGGAAATCGAAGCCGCGCCAACCGTGTCATCAATAAATTTATTATATTTATAAACTTCATGTACAATATGTGTACAATAGAGGTGGGCGGACTTAATGCCATAAATGCATTCTCTACTAAGTACTAAGTCAACCTTTGGGTTAAATGTGACTACATTAATAAGTATTATAAAAAAGAAATTTAGAAATTAGAAATATTATATTATATATTAACTATTTGTTTTCGAGTTTACTAATAATCATTTACAAATAAAATCCTTACTAATACCTATTATAAAAGCGAAAGTGAGTTTGTTACCTCTTCACGCCTTAATGGCTAAACTAATTTTAATGAATTTTGGTACAGCGATAGTTGAGACCCTGCAGACATAGGCTAATTTAAAAAAAAAATGAAATGAGGGAGAAAGAGGGAAGAAAAGGGAAAACTTAGCTTTGTTATTACAATCAATAAGGCAAAAACTACAGGTAGCAGGTACCTGCAAATCAGGTAAGGGGAACTGCGTTAAGCCGAATTTAACGCGAACGAAGCCGCGGGCAAAAGTTAGTTTTGTATAAAACTTAATTCAAAATGAATTTATCATTAAATTTTATTGTATAATTTAATATAATAATATTATTTACATAGTAGTAGTACAAGAGTAAATAAAATCCAATTTCTCACCTACTCATGTGACATTCTTGGCGACAACTTTGAGTTTCGGAAGGAGATAGGCCGCCATCTTGTTTTATATGAGCTTCCATTCTCCTCAGTACGTTTGTAATTAAATTAAACCCAATTATATTATGTTACATTAGCATCGATAACAGAAAGAAACGTCGATAATTACTATCGTCATTTTTTTATATCCTGACCCTAGGAATATCGGTTTGCCGTATAAGTCTTTAAACTGACATGGTTACTAACATAACAAACGGGATATTTACCATGTTTGTTATTTGTATCGAGTTTCCGATATTTCGGCGTTGTTGCAAACGCCATGATTACGGATGAACTGAAGTGATTGCGGATGGATGTTTATGAGCAACAAATAAACTCGAAACAAATAACAAAATGGTAAATATCCCGTTTCAAGTGTTAATTACCTATAGTTTGACATATGTCCCAGAGCTCAAGCTATCTTTTTCTTAGTATTGGTATTTCAGGTGCGTTCAAATTAGCATTAAGTTTTCTAAATGAGTTGAAGATAATGTATCTACATAAAATTGAAACCAATACCTACGACATTATTTGGTCTAGATAATAATTTATAATGATTGTAAATATACTAAATTTACGGATGTTGTTATTTTATTTCGAAACTCCTCTTATTGCATTAATTCCTTTTGAACACCATTGTCACATTTATGTTACAATGGCGTTATGATGTGCGATGTGTTGCTGTGTATACAATGAAACGGGTTCATAAAAACCATACATAATAAATCCAAAATCTGGCCAAGCGGGAGACGGACTGGCGCACCGATTACAAACTTACGATATAAATGGCCATATTGTTTGACCACGTAGACTTAGAGGGTAAATTTTAAGACAGTTTTGCAACGGACCAAAGATTTGTATAATATGGTTTTAATTTCAAGTCGATACCTCCACGCGTTCCCGAGATAAAGAGTCTTGACAGACGGACCAACGAATAAAAAATTGATCTAATAAGTCTTCAGTACTTTTTCTTTTGAGGTTCTGAACGCAAAATATGTGGACAAAATCAGCAGCGATATGACGAAGGATCACCGTTATATGGTTGATGGTCCACGAAATCAAACAAAGTGCTATGCTCAGAGGCGGACCGTGAGTTTGTAGGGCCCTGGACTAATACTATTTGGTGGCTTGCTTAATTAACCAAGTAATTACCCTTATGTAAGCCTTTAAACTTACTACTTACGACATGGTTACTAATACTATAATTAACACTTGAAACGGGATTTTTACCATGTTTGTTATTTTTATTGAGTTTCCGATATTTCGGTGATGTTGCAAACTCAATAAAAATAACAAACATGGTAAAAATCCCGTTTCATATGTTAATTATAGTAATTACCCTTATGTCGAAAAAACTGTTTTCGATAATAATATACTAGGTACTGTATACGACGACACATCAAGCGCACTTCTAGTTTAATATAGCCCAGCTTTTTAGTAGTTTTGTGTTTGGTAAGGTTGCTTATGGTAGAGTTGTATACCTGCCAAATTATTGTGTTTATTTTTTGTATACACAATTGTCTATTGTCATAAATGGTGACTGGGGGCCCTTCACCCGGGGCTCTGGGCTACAGCCCTAAAATCCCTTATATAGATCAGCCCCTAGTTATGCCCCTATGCTTGCAAGTTTATTGTGAGAACCGCCAGTCTGTGAAATTCACAGCCAGCGTCTCTGTTCCTTGTTTTTTTGGATGGAAAAACTCTAAGGAGCGAGAGGAAATGTCCAATTTTTAATGACTAAAACCCACCCATGATTCTTCTTTTGCTCTTTATGTTACGGGCCGCGATATCTCTTTTGGACAACCGGCAACCTCGGCATACAGTGGTCCTGGCAGGCCCCTCTATTTTGCTGACATCTCTTTAAGGCGCGGGTTGAACACTAACGCGCCGTCAACACGGACTGTCGTCACTGGACGGACGGACGCTGAACTACCCACTGTTCACCGTCCACAGACCCGCATCTACGGTGGCCGGGAGTCGTCTCAGCCACGCTCCTTGGTGACAGAAATAGGTATGATGGTAGAACCTCCCCGAGCTCGCTTGTAACGCTATTAAAGGATTGCAGAAAGAGGATACTTATTCGAAATGAAATAACAAAATCCTTAAACCTATTTATTTACAATCTTATATTCTAAGCTTATTATTTAGCCTAAATAATATTGTAGATTGTGGTTTTTTGTCTTTTACTGTTAATTCAATGTTTTTTGATGGCTCAACGCACCTGCAATACCCTGAAATCCAGATATTGCAGATGCCTGCCGTCTGGAGACGAAGATGTAATGTCTGATGTGCTTGTAGTGGTGCCGGCACCCACACCCTTCACTCCGGAATACAGCTACGCTGCTTGGCGGCAGAAATAGGCATGGTGACAGTACCTCCCCGGGCGAGCTCACACACTAAGCTCTTTTACCTCCAGAAAACTAGAATTTTAACTGTTCGTACGTGTTCAAACTAATCATTAACCCAAAAGAATACTACAGCAATGAACAATATAAGTCTTTAAACTGATATGGTTACTAATATTATTATTAAAACTTGAAACGGGATATTTACCATGTTTGTATATTGGAAACTCAAACAAATAACAAACATGGTTAATAATTATCCCGTTTCAAGTTTTAATAGCAATGAGCAAACGTATGCGCTGAGTTTGCCCTAATTCGAATTAAATTGCTGAATGCTGAATACGCCATCTTATTTTTGATGGTGAGATAACAAGATAGGTATGTGTGTTTTTTAAATTTCAACAAAAGGAAACTTCGTATTCGTCCTGTTAGCCGTACGTCAGCTTTCAGATCTTGGCGTAGAGAAGTCAAAACAAAAGGAGGTGTCATTTATAGGTCTGGTTCGCGAACTTTCGGCCGTATGTCAGCTGTTGTGTGACACGTCAGATGCCCGCCACGGCACCCAGGGAACTGAAAAGGGGAAATATTATCTATGTTAAAATTTAGACGAAAAACACAGACAGAACATTGCTTCTACAGTCTACAAGAATTTAGCACGGCACGTTTGGCGCAGTGGTTATGCGATTGTCTGAAACGCTCCGTGTCGCGAGTTCATTTACCTACTGCACGGACCAAATATTTGCGTGACAGAGTTGTTTCGGGTCTAGCGGTTTGTGTATGTGGGTTTAAATGTTTGTAAACGCACCCACGATGCAGGAAAAATCCTAGTGTGTGGCAACAATTGAATACATGAAATCCAAAACACTTGCCTGCTCTAGTCCTGACCGCTAGTTGACTTGAAGCACTAAACCACGCTGATGGAGTAAGTGATTTAGCCTTCAACCCAGACGAGAAGGACGCCATCCTCGCAGACAAGGGACCTGGAATTGTACAAATATAAATATACTAGCTTTTGCCCGCGGCTTCGCTCGCGTTAAATTCAGGGTAACACAGTTCCCCTTGCGCCTTATTTATTTGTAATAGCAACGCTTAGTTTTCCCTTTTCTTCCCTCGTTCTCCCTCATATCCCACTTTTTTAATAAAAATTAGCCTATGTCCGTCTCCTGGTTCCCAACTATATCTGTACCAAAATTCATCAAAATCGGTTTAGCCATTAAAGCGTGAAGAGGTAACAAACAAACAAACTCACATTCGCTTTTATAATATTAGTAAGGATTAGAATTGTCAAAAACACCATCAAACAGCATGCACTCGCGCAAGCGACGCGGCGACGCGAGGGTAGGGGCGAGCGAGCCAAAAAAACACGCCATGGCCTGTGTTTGTGTTGAGGTGGATATGTTCTGTTTGTTCTAGTACCTATCACGTCTAATGATTGGGTTGTTTTATTTTAGTTTTTTTAAATCTCAATACTATTTTTTTTTTATTCATTTAAGTAGATATCTAAAATATTGATGTATGCTGTTTCGACTTCCATACGTTTTACTCATGGGTTGACCACTGAAAACCAGCGCTGTGCTGTGGGCTCCCATGGCACAGCACCATGCTGAGTGGTGACCTACCTGTCGCAGTCACGACGTGCAAGCTTTTTTATTTTATCCCATGTATGTATTTGTAAATGTTTGTGATGCTTTGAATGTTTAATGTTTTTTATTATTTTGTGTGCTCATCGTAATTTGCGACAAATAAATGTTTTTTCTTTCTTTTCTTTCACTAACTCTATAATCCACTTACTCTATGGTAAGACTGGTTGTCAGACTTTCGAATTTCTGGGAAAATTACGAACAGTAACCAGGACCAGAAACTCCCAGCTTTCTCAAACACACATGATTTTCGATTTCTGTATAAACCTTAAACCAACCATAATACCTACCTTATGTAGAAATAGTAGAGAATAATAATATGACGACACGGTTGGCGCAGTGGCAGAGCGATCGACTGCTGCGCTGCCTGTCGCGGGTTCGGGAGTATGTGTATGGCCTACAGATAGTTGTTCAAGTCTGGCTGTTTGTGTATGTGAGTTTAAATGTTTGTAAACGCACCCACGATACCGGAGAATAACCGGATACCTACTGTGGGGTAGAGTGTTTAAAAAAAATTATCTATCATGCTCCTTCATTAACACAGTATTTAAAATCTTCAATTCAAGTCATTTTCGAACCTTGTGGATGTGGATAATAAATATATTCATGACAATTCAAAATACAAGGATCTTATTGGACAATATTAGGATCGCAGCTCCACCAAAGACATGATGGCGTCACACCACACGTATATAACCAATGAGAATAAAGAATGGTAAAACCACGCCCTCCTTGCTATCGCCATGACACTTATCGCTCCCCTCTACACCTCATTGTTACACTTCAAACTCCGAACGCGTCCACCGAACCACAGACAATAGATCAAAATTATATTGTTTTTGCTGTAGCTTAGTGCGCGTGACATTAGATGAAAATAAATGTTTAGTGATGGGATGTATTATTTGGGTAGTCGTTCACGTCTATGATAGCCAGGGTAAAGTCAATGTCCGGAACAAAAAGGGAACATCAATTACAACACAGGGTTTTAGTCAGTAAAAGTCTGATACTCCCCATGACCTACATTTAGTTGTTCCGGGTCTGGCTGTTTGTGTGTGTGAGTTTAGATGTTTGTAAACGCACCCACGATTTAGGAAACATTCCTAGTGAGGGGCAACGTTTTTTTTTTAAATAACAGTATTTAAACAAAAAAAATCACCAATACCGCCCTCACTCTTATAAATCAATGTATAATAAACTCTATGGACATCACTGACCTTCATCCAGGTCCGTGGGATACGCGACACTAAAAGGCTGCATCTCCCCACGCCGCTGTTCAGAGCACCAACGCGTCCTCCACGGCAGACGGCGGGTGACGCACTGCGGCACTGCACTAGAGAAGTCTAGTCTAGACTGTTGCCTGCACTGCGCAGGTCACAAAGTATTGATCTTTGTGTGATATAGGATGCAGTTTAAACAATACGTAGGTACCTATTTGTAATAGACTAAGAGCGGTAAGAGGCGTGCTTTTCCAAAGAGTTAAAAAAAATTGGTCCAGGTCTCCCTTTCTTATTTGTCTACTAGGTACATATCTAATATTTTAAAACACATATTAAATGTATTTATATATTTGAATAAATAACTTTATTTTAATTGTTTGTGTAGGTATCTAATAGTAGGTACACCATTGACTACCCCCCGTTATATTTTTATATTCGTACAGTCTAGCCAAAGGTTGTCAGGAAGATATCCCTATCAGCGATAAGACCGCCATTGTAGACATAGAATTAGCAATTTCTGTAAAATAGTAATTATGTTCAACTTTTGGTAGTAGGTATCTACATTATTCTTTACATACCTACCTACTAAACGCCATCTGTGGTTCATATTTTAATTTAGCGCCATCTATGATTGAGCGTAGGTACTAATTGCGAAGGGAGAAGCGGTGCATTCGGTAATGGTTGTGAAAACGCATAGACAATAATAAAATTATTGTCATCACAGGCCACGATTAGTTTTTAACTTGTAGATGTTGTTTTTTAACTTTTCTAGTTACTCGAAGAATAATAGACCTTGTCCACGCTTTTAGTTTTGTTTTTTTTTTAGCTTTAGTGTCTTAGAGAAGACTTCCGGAGCTCCGCCCAGAGCGGAGGAAGTTATTTGGTGATTACCCGACCTTAAAAAAATAAAAAGACTATAGATATAGAATATGGAAGACCTTATTATATAAGAAATGTACCGTCTATGTACTTACCAAAAAACCCATGCTAGCAAAATAAATGACGAAGCGGTTGGCGCAATGGCTGAGCTCTCAACTGCCGCGCTGCGTGTTGCGGGTTCGATCCCCGCACGGAACAAATATTTGTTTGACCTACGGATAGTTGTTCCTGGTCTGCCTGTTTGTGTATGTGAGTTTAAAAGTTTGTAAACGCACCCACGATACAGGAAAAATTCCACGCGTTTTGTTTTGATTTGATTTAAAGTTTTTACTTGGGAAACAAAAATAAAACTAAGTTCCACAAAAAATAACAACATGTATTTTTAAACTTCAATAAAATTTGTGAATACAAAACAAAATTCAAGATATAACAATAAAATCACATTAACGACATCTTGCCCCACAAATCTCTAGATCGAATTTCAAAAATGGAACTAAACGCAATCAGCTCATGTAAAACAAGCTTAACAGCCGTCAGTGACAGTATTCCACACAATATTGTCACTAACAGCTCTAGAACCAGGCTTAGACTAACTGATCGCGTTCAGGAAAACTCGCGACATCGTTCAAAACGAGCTTAAATCATCGTTCTGTTTCTGGCAGTAATTGTTTGAACCTGACAGACACTGATTGATGTTTCAAACATAGATTATTAATAATCTATGGTTTTAAAATATACTATACTTAGTGATTTGTGGTACAAGTGCACCTTTAATAAGTAATAAAAATTATATCAGTAAATTAATAGAATATTGACGGTGTTGCCTTGTTCTTCTAGATCTTAGGCGAGAGCATCAGGGACTTGACCAAGCATCGTAATTGATTGCACGATGTCAGCGGGATACACCACGGGGGCGGATGATGACAGCTTCCCCCAGGGGACTGTAAATTAAATTAATTAATTAAACTTAATAACAGCCTAAAAAAACACGTTAAGCTGTTGGTCCAAGTTGTCATTTATAGATCTACTAGCTTTTGCCCGCGGCTTCGCTCGCATTAAATTCGGGGTAACCGGGTAACACAGTTCCCCTTGCGCCTTATTGATTTGTAATAGCAAAGCTAAGTTTTCCCTTTTCTCCCTCACATCCCACTTTTTTTTTTAAAAAGTTAGCCTATGTCCGTCTCCTGGTTCCCAACTATCTCTGCACCAAACTTCACCAAAATCGGTTTAGCCATTAAAGTGACAACCAGTCTTACGAAGGGGTATCTTAGTATCCAGTACTAACTAGATTGTAGAGGTCAAATAGGCAGACGCTCATGGAATTATAAGACTGGAAGCCGACTCCAACATAGCTGGTAAATGGTCAGGCAGATGATGATGACGACCACCCTAAAACTGTTCCACTGATGGGCAAAAGCATCTTCTCATACAGAAAAGACACGGCATTGATCACCACGCTTGCTCACGAACGGTAAATATTTTATTTAACTGTAAGTTGAAAAAATAAAAAGTTGAATACCTACCTAAATAATATAGTTTTTTCGTTGGTTTAGGCTGAAATAAAATTCTGGGACACTTACCTCCATCTTTAATTCGGAGCTCCACACCGTCGCACTGACTGCACAGTGGGTTTGGTCCACCTGAGACCTGGAAATATATAGAGAAGTTAATTTTAGTTATAACTAGCTTTTGCCCGCGGCTTCGCTCGCGTTAAATTCGGGGTAACACGCGGTTCCCTTTTCCTGATTTGCTGGTATTTTTTCGTTGGTAACAAAGAGTGTGTGCACCGACTTTTAGCTTCCTACTTAGGTACCTTGAAAACTGCGAAAAGTCCCATATAAAATTTCCTACCCTTTTCTCATTTTTTTTTTAAATTAGCCTTCTTTTTTTTTCGGGTGGGAAATTATCAAATAACTTCCCCCGCTCTGGGCAGAGCAGGGGGGCGTGTTAGACTTTTACTGACTAAAACCCACCCATGTTCCTTCTATTGCCCTTTACGTTCCGGGGCCGCGGTATCTCTTTCGAACAACCCGCAACCCCGGCAGGCGGAGGCCCTGGCAAGCCCCTCTGCTTTGCTGACTCTCTTTGAGGCGCGCGTGAAACACGAACGCGCCGTTGACACGGCCTGTCGTCAATAGACGGACGGATGGTGAGCTACCCATTGCTCATCGTCCACAGGCCCGCATCTACGGTGGCCGGGAGTCGTCTCGCGGCGCCCCGCGCGGTGGCTGGGTTGCTTTGAGGTTCTCTCCCTCAAACGCCCGGCCACCTCCTTTGCTAGCATTACTGCTTCGCAGAAGGAGGCGACCACTTCCCACTCCCTCTCGCCCCGGACCATGGGCTTTAAATTACCTATTATATATTTTTAAATTATCCTATGTCCGTCTAAATTCAAATATATTTGAATTTCTTCTTTTTTTATATTAGGCTGTTTACCGATGTCATGCCTTTGTTTCTCCTTCAGTCTGAGAAGACAAAGCGCGGGGACAAAACAATTAAATCATAGTTTCGTCATTTAATTTCTCCCTAAGTGTAATGAAAAACATCTTTTGATTCACGGGAGAATTTTTCACTAGTGTTCTCGGTTCTATAACGTCTTCCCTAACGGCTCGTGTGTTAATTTGGCCTTGAAAAAATACAAAGTTTCCTGACTTGAAATCAAAAAGTACCATTCTGCTTGGCCTATTGGGTAGGGCAGGAGTGATGGACCAACGTGGCATTTTTCCTAAATAAATATTGAATGAGGCCACAGACGTGCCACCAAATAATTTTAAATGAATCGCTCCGGCGAGTTAAAAATGATATGAAAATAAAAATATAATTAAAATTGTTTGTGTGCCCAAATCATTGTGTCGCGTGCCGTCAATGGCACGCGTGCAATGGTTCGCCATCTCTGGGGTAGGGTATTTCAGCCCCCCTTCACTATGTTAATGGCCTTTTACCCCTGATGCTAAGTGTTTTATTAAACCAATGAAGTTAAAGCATGAGGTCAATACGCCACTAAAATGGAGAGGAGCGCATGCGTGCAAGATCCGACCACGTTTATTGTAAGTATGACCAATGAGATTGGAGCATTGATGTAACACATTTATTGATCGTTAAGCCGTTCGTCTTTCTCCGCCTCCGCATACCCATCCCCTTTACACTTTCCGACCCTAAACTTAAGCATACACTGATTAAATAAAAATCTTGGTTAACGCCATCGGTGGGGTCAAATAATCCAACATTAAAGAAGGTCCATCTTAAATAAAGGATCCACTCGTGCGGATGGGAAGTCTTTAAATAACTTCTAAACTAACTAGTACTAACTAAAACCCACCCATGTTCCTTCTATAGCCGCTTATGTTCCGTGGGCGCGGTATCTCTATCGAACAGCCCGCAAACTCCGAGAATCCACCTTTAAATAGTGTGACGTTAACTAAGTAGGTCAAGGACAATGGGGGCTAAAGCTTGCAGCATGCCTCCCCGGCTACCGTAGACGTGGGTCTGTGAGCAATGGGTAGCTCACCGTCCATCATCGGCGTTACAATAGGCCATGTCAACGGCGTGTTCAAGTTCCACGCACGTTACACTCAAACTCAAATCATTTATTTAAATAAAACCGTTACAGGCACTTTTGAATGTCAAAAACAAAAATGAATCTACAAGTCTCAAGGCATAATAACTTGTGAAAGTACCGTAGTTGCCCATTCCAAAACGTACATAGACACTGTTACCTACCTTCATCTTAGAGGATGCTCCGCTAAGACTCCAGCGGTCACTCACAGATATCCGTCAAGTACGGCAGATAGCGGATGGCGCACTGCGGCATTGCACAAAAAATATCTAGTCTAGAAAAGTCTTGCTGCACTGCGCAGGTCACAAAGTATTGAATTCGATATGTGATATACTTACGATGCAGTTTACGTATTTGCTACTATGTAAAGTCAGCCACAAAAATTGCTCTCTCCATACACCCCCGTGTTTTGTCGCTTGACATTGCTTGCAAAATTATCGAATAATGGTTGTTGACAATGAATACACCTCACCCGTCTGCTTAGGGCACGCCACAATAGTAGCGGTAAGTTCCGTCTTTGAGGAGTGGCTAGAGAGGCGCCATGGCGTCCTCACCTACCGCCTGACGCAAGTCCTCGCCGGACACGGAAGCTTCGGGAGGTTCCTGCACATAATCAGGCGGGAGGAAACGCCCGGGTGTCACCATTGTGACGATCGCCCGGAGGACACGGTGGAGCACACAGTGGCCAGCTTGGGCGGAGCACCGCCGTGCCCTCGTATCGGCGATCGGTGGCAGCGATCTCTCGCGTCCGGCCCTGGTTCAGTCCATGGTCCGGAGCGAGAGGGAATGGTAAGCGGTCACCTCCTTTTGCGAAGCAGTGGCAAGAAGGTGGCCGGGCGTTTGAGGGAGAGAACATCAAACCAACCCAGCCGCCGTGGGAGTCGCCCCGGGCGTCAGGCGCCGCGAGATGCCTCCCGGCCACCGTAGATATTGACGACAAGCCGTGTCGACGGCGCGTTAGTGTTCCACGCGCGCCTCAAAGAGATGTCAGCAAATCAGAGGGGCCTCCGCCTGCCGAAGTTGCGGGTTGTTCGAAAGAGATACCGCGGCCCCGGAACATAAAGGGCAATGGAAAGAACATGAGTGGATTTTAGTTAGTACAAGTCGGAGTGTCAGACTTGTACCCCACTCCATCCAGAGCGGGGGAAGTTATTTGATGATTTTCCAACCCCAAAAATCCCTTCTGCCTTAGATTAACACCGAGTGATCCCTGTACGTATTTAGAATCAGAATAAAGTCGCCTCCAAATCTAATTTTTCTAATTTTTCTCCTCAGTCAAAATCCTGAGTTAGAGTTAAATAACAGTTTCTCACGCTCTAAAACCAAAAGTGTATAATGAATCCATGTCCGTGTTTTCATTTATTTGAGGCTAACTGTAGTTATTTAGCTAATACCTTCGCCATCTGCGAGCTTTATAAGTTTAATCCAACGCCATCTGTCGATGACAGCAGGAACTAACTGTAGGGGAGTATGGGGTGCATTGGACAATGCAGTTCGTCAGGTCAAACTGGTGTGCTGTAAAACCATAGATAACAGAAAGATTTTTTCTGAACGATCATGTTTAATTGTGATATTCTATTGATAAACACAATTTATTTTTTTAAATAAATATGAAGGCCTTAAAAACAAGCGCCTCCTTGCTCTTAAAAAAAATACTGCCAGCCCTGCGTAAATGCCGTGATGAAACAAAAAAACAATGAAAACTCTTGTTGTAATACTAAATTGTTAAAATATGAGGAAAAAGCACGTGTGTGAAATCCAGTCCAAGTTGAACCTTATATCGTATTGCGATAAGAGCCAGTTTTCGAGGAAGTGTATTGAAAAATAATATTGTTGCAATGCACTTCCACTGCTTTTTTCTGTTCTGTGGTTTCATCATTTCTCAATAACAGTCACTGTTTGAAAGTTGCGCCTGTTACAGAAAAAATTAAAGAGAGTCGTTTGTGTTGGTATGGACATGTAATGAGGAGGGAAGAAGCACATGTGACTAAAAGAGTGATGGATCTGAATATTGATGGACAGAGAGCGAGAGGAAGGGCAAAGAAAAGATGGATGGATTGTGTAAAGAATGATATGAAAGAGAAAGAGGTAAATGATGCCGTGACGTCTGATAGGGGAGAATGGAAGAAGAAAATGTTTCTGACCCCAAATAGAATGGGTCATGGGCAGGAAAATGATGATGATGATAAGTCACTAAGTCTGAATTTCAAATCTGGAGAAATGTGGGTGTAATATATATATTTTTTAATAAAACGTTGCCCCACACTGGGAATTTCTCCTGTATCGTGCGTTTAGAAACATTTAAACTCACATACACAAACAGCCAGACCTAAAACAACTAGGTACCTGTAGGCCATACAACTATTTGTTCCGTGATTGAACCCGTATGAGCCTACATCCTTACTAATACATATTATTAAAGCGAAAGTGAGTTTTTTGTTTGTTTGTTACGTCTTTACACCTAAATGGCCCAACCGATTTTGATGAATTTTGGTACAGAGATAGTTGATACCCTGGAGACGGACATAGGCTAAAAAAAGGGAAGAGAAAGACAATTTTCTTTTCGATCGATCATCACGCGGGTTAAAGTTATCGTTAGCCCATAGTAACCATGCCACGCAGACGAAGTCGCGGGTGGAAACTAGTCTTGTATAACATGCATTGCAGATGAGGTATTGATCGACATCTGCGCAACACAGCATCTATATAAGGACTTACAGCAGTGCGGGCTTCTTTTGTCTTGTTCTGTGTAACATTGCGCCCTCTACCGTTTCGAAATAGTACTTCGTACCTTTAAAGGTTCTTATTGGATCCTTTGTTGTACAACGTCTTTGATATTTATTTATAACTAGCTCGCGCCCGCGGCTTCGCTGATATCGAAGAAAAAATGTTTTAAAAGCACCCACGATACAGGAGAAATTCCTAGTGTAGACCAAAATTTCTAATGGTTGTCTTGAAAAGATTGCTTTTAGCGATAAGACCGCCCATTGTGTCACCCTATTTATAACGAAGAAAAAATGATTTGAACGCACCCATGAGAGACAGGAGAGTTACCTAGTGTGGGGCAAAGTTTTTTTTTTAAATCTACGTAATGGTTGTCTTGAAAATATCGCTTTTAGCAATAACACCGCCCATTGTGTCACCCTATTTATAAGTTGTATACAGGGCCGGATTAACCATCTCCGGGCCCCTAGGCACAGCTCGTTTCCCCCCTCCCCCTTTTTCACACCAAAACAACGCAATTTGGAAATTTTTACTGTCAACATTACGAAATAGAATGAAGGTACCATCATTATCACCAACAGACTTTAGTCATTCCTTCCTTCCGAAAAAAGTTTCACTTTTACCACACAATCCCCCTTTTTTTCATTTTTTAATTGGGAGTGCTGGGCCCCTGGTCATAGTGGGCCCCTAGGCACTGGCCTAAAGTGCCTTATGGATAATACGGCACTGGTTGTATACTGTAATTCTTGTAACTTGTGTTATAGTGTAGGTACATAAAAAAGGCTATTCTACCTATCTATCTTCTATTGTTGCTTAGCCTTGAGAGTTAACAAGCGTTCGTATCGTGTCACCCTATTTATAAGTTGTATACTGTAATTCTTGTAACTTGTGTTATAGTGTACATAATAAAGGCTATTCTACCTATCTATCTTCTATTGTTGCTTAGCCTTGAGAGTTAACAAGCGTGACGATATCATTTAAAATGTCTGTCAAATTTTCAGAACAAAGCTATTTCAACACCATACAGCTGAATATTCCAAGCAATCTATCAAACGATAAAGTCTATCCGCCTATATAAAAATAAGCAAGATTGAACCTTATAGAAGTTTCAACTTTATAGGAATTGACCCACTAAATAATGAGTATACCCCATCCCAGGCAAGTATTGATCGTGATTTTAGACTTGCGCAGTAGAACTAGCCATATTTCTAGACTAGACTTCCTTTGTCGGCCTGGCCAGTGTGCCTCCCGCTGCCTTCGAACCAAGTCCTATTTGGTCCTTTGGGCCTCTGCTACTTGGCTTGGAGGACCACTCCTGCAGCTCTGTCCTCGCCGTGTATCCCTTTTATGGATGAAGGTTAGTCTTTTATAATATATGTGTTTTAATCCAATCCAAAAATCCTTACTATCCTTACTATAATATTAAAATAATATTATAAAAGCGAAAGTGAGTTTGTTTAATTGTTTGTTTGTTACCTCTTCACGCTTTAATGGCTACACCGATTTTGATGAATGTTGGCACAGAGATAGTTGGGAACCAGGAGACGGACATAGGCTATTTTTTTTTAAAAGAGTGAAAAATGAGGGAGAAAGAGGAAAAAAAACTTAGCATTGCTATTACAATAAATAAGGCGCTAGGGTAAAAACTACAGGTGGCAGGTAAGCTGCAAACCAGGAAAAGGGAACTGTTTTATCACGAATTTAACGCGAGCGAAGCCGCGGGCGAAAGCCAGTAATATTATAAATGCGTTTTTTTTTGTGAGAATGGATGTTAGATACCTATTTGTTACTCTTTCACGTCAAAACCGCTGTAAGGATCTTGATGAAATTTAGCACAGAGTTAGATTATAGTCTGGAATAACACATAAGATTTAAGTATTCGATCATCACGCGAGTGAAGCCGCGGGCGTCAGCTAGTTATGAATATTTTTGTTAATTTATCATGAACGAAAATGAAAACCATGTTATTTGGGGATGGCGCTACACGTTTTAGGGTACCGTACCTAAAAAGGAAACAACAGAATCCTGATAGAATCACTTCAATGTCCGTCTGTCTGTCAAGACCCTTTATCTCACGGAAAGGTATCTTTGACAGCGTAGACTTTTTTTTTGGGGTGGGAAATCATCAAATAACTTCCCCCGCTCTGGGCGGAGCGAGGGGAGTGTCATACTTGTACTTGACTAAAACCCACCCATGTTCCACCCATTGCCCTTTACGTTCCGGGGCCGCGGTATCTTTTTCAAAAAACCCGCAACCCCGGCAGGCAGAGGCTCTGGCAGGCCCCTCTGCTTTGCTGACATCTCTATGAGGCGCGCGTGAAACACTAACGCGCCGTCGACACGGCCTGTCGTCAATAGACGGCCGGACGGTGACCTACCCATTGCTCACCATCCACAGGCCCGCATGACAGCGTAGACTTAGAAGATGTTTTTTTCATACCACAAAGGGACCTCAGAGTTGAGTACATGGTTTTAATTTAAAAAAAGTCAGTTTACATCTAAGGTAAAAGCTCGCGAACACTTACGTAAGAAGTTGTCAGACTCATCTCAAAATTAAAAAGTTGTCATTTTTTCATCATATTTAGTAGTTTTTACCTCTCTTTACTTTTGTATATTTTCTATGTATGTATGTATATGTATTTATTATTAATAAAATTGATTTTTCCCGTCACGTTGCACCTAATATGTCTTTGTCTCTGCATCACCCTAAGGTTGACTGGTAGAAAATGCCCAAGGCATTAAGTCCGCCTTTGTTCAGACGCCTGCACATCAAGCTACTACAATCTGTCAGATTTCTTTGATAGATTTTCGACTTTATTTCTAAAGTATTAGGTTCAAGGTTCATTGGGAAAAATTGACAGTTTCGGGTAGCTTGACCTGCTGGCGTCTGTACCTACAATGTTTTTGTTACTTGTGCATGAAGTTTTAATAAATAAAATATATTTTTCAGGTCTCCAATGGATGCGGCATCGTCTACTCATATTCCCATCTTTGAAGACCAATGGCGTTTTCAGTCAACAAGCACCAATAAGGCAGCAGTTTCGTGACACCATGGGCCGTCATCCTTCGAGACGCCATCTTGAATCGCGCCACAGTTCCGCAACACGCATAAAAGAACAAGGTCAATTTTTTATTTTAATATTTTTAAATATTACTTTTTTTTAAACATTGCCCAACACTAGGAATTTCTCCTGTATCGTTGGTGCGTTTACAAACATTTAAATTCACATACACAAACAGCCAGACCCGAAACTTGATTGTTACTTTGTGTAACAATCTTCGCAAAATGGCCGGTTGCAGCTGGGCGAGACCCAATATATCGATATGGATAGTTTTATCCCATCCAATCCTACATTTCAGCGACAATAGATACAGTGGTTTTGTCCCTTTTTTTGCGGATTAGAAATCCTCAAAAAACTTACCCCGCTCTTGGCGGAACGGGGGGGGGGGGGGGGTGTCAGACTTGTACTAACTAAAACCCACTCATGTTCCTTCTATTGTCCTTTATGTTTCGGGGCCGCGGTATCTCTTGCGAACAACCCGCAACCCCGGCAGGCGGTTGCCCTGGCAGGCCCCCCTACTTTAACGGACGGACGGTGAGCTACCCATTGCTCACCGTCCACAGGCCCACATCTACGGAGGCTGAGAGTCGTCTCTCACCGGACGCTCGGGGCTTCTGTGTCTCTTGGAGCTGTAAAAAGTCCCAAAAACCTTTACATAATATATCGCAAGTTCTTAGGAAACCTGCGGTGCGCGAGATTTACTTGCTCTTGGTTTGGCGCAACGTTCTAAAGTGACATTCTTTTGTTTCCACAGATTTCTGGAACCAGCTATGCATTCTCGTCTCTCAAAACTGAAGCGAAATCAAAGCCCGGAAACTTCCAGTTTTCTTTATGGGGTGTAAGTGGCTCTGTCACGACCTACAGAGCCAAAGTCAACCTCACCTGCCCGCGGTGCACCCTGCTGCCAACAAACGAGGCTCTGGCAAGTCCCTGATGCCCCCAACGGAGCTGAATTTAGCAAGATGGGAAGAGCAGTGGAGAAAGAAGAATAGATAAGCTTCATTTAGCAAGCTGGGGACACCGAGGAAAAATCTTGAACAGGGACGGATTCAACGGAGGTCGTCCGAGGTGCTACAATTTTTGCACCCCTGACATCCTCCCTTGCATACTTGGATCCGTGCCTGCGTCTTTTCAACCTAATAGTGAGTGAACACGTATTGTATATGTACCTATGTTTTTTATTCTTACAATATACTCCTTTGAACATCATGATAGAGATAAGATAGGTTAAGTTAATTCTAAGGAAAGGAATAATTGGTGTTTTTCCTTACGGTTAGAAGTATAAGTCTGCATAATGAATTAAAATGTAAAAAAAAACTGTTGTTTGTGTTTCTAATGACCCCACTCAAAATCAGAAGCGTGCCCAAGATAAAGGGTACTGGGGTTTGGTACTGTTAGTCAGACAGACAGACATACACCCTTCTCTTAAAACTTGAACATTACGGCCTAGGGAAACTTGCGCTTAGTTTAGTAACATCATATTTAAATGATAGACAGCAAGTACAAATAAATGGTGTCAATTCAATGGGTTTAAATGTAAAGATGGGTGTACCACAAGGATCGATATTAGGTCCCTTCCTCTTTTTAGTATATATTAATGATCTACCCCATTTATTTAAAAACCAACCACAAATGGTGTTGTTTGCTGACGATACCTCTTTAATATTTAAGATAAACAGACATGCCAGACGACAGCTCGTGGTGGAGTAAAAGAAGATAAAATGCAGTAGACTGTATTACAAATAAGTATAATATTATGGGTATGTAAATAGGAAGAAGCGCTATCGCAGCCGTGCGTGGAGGCGTGCAACCATAGATTATCGTGCAACAGCTGATTGATGTGTAGTGCGGGGGCTCGCGGCCAGCTGACGGTCGGCTGGAACCCCGCTGCCCCGCACCCCTCGTTCACTGCCGCTAGGCCAGGAGCGCCGCGCGCCGATGTTGTGACCCGCGGTCTCAACAGTTTTATTTCTGTTATTTATATTACAGGAAGTTTGAAAGTTGCGCCTGTTACAGAAAAAAATAAAGGGAGTCGTTTTTCTTGGTATGGACATGTAATGATGAGGGACGAAGCACATGTGACTAAAAGAGTGATGGATCTGAATGTTGAAGGACGGGGAGCGAGAGGAAGACCAAACAAAAGATGGATGGATTGTGTAAGAAATGTATGAAGGAGAAAGGAGTAAATGATGCCGTGACGTCTGATTGGGGAGAATGGAAGAAGAAAACGTGTTGCGCCGACCCCAAATAGAATGGGACAAGGGCCGGAAAATGATGATGATGATGATTTCTGTTGTTAAAGGTTTCACCCTTGGGATATTTAATGAAATCACAAAACCTGTAGTGGGTATACTTTGTTCACTTGTCCCTTAATTCTCATTTTATTGCGACATCGGTCGGAGGGACACGAATAAGTGTCACACAAGGCTGACACTCCCTCCCCCCACTCCGCCCAAAGCGGGGGAAGGTATTTGATGTGTTCCGTATTTTTTTTGAAGTGCGGTACTCTAAAACAGTATTGAATTTCCAAAGTCATAGATCAACACACCCGCCGCGGTTGACGCTATTGGCCTCGGAAGCCGCGAGTCGGTTCCCGGCCACCGTAGATACGGGCCTGTGGACGATGAGTGCTGCAGCTCACCGTCCGTCCATCTTGTGACGACAGACCATTTTGACGGCGCGTTCATGTTCCACGCGCGCCACAAAGAGATATCAAATCAAATCATTTATTTCAATTAGACCATTACAGGCACTTTTGAATGTCAAGAAACAAAATGAATCTATTTAGTTAGGCATAACTAACTTGTGAAAGTACTGTAGTTGCCCATTCCAAAGCGTTGATCTCTATGGAGAAGAATGGGCAAGAAGCTCCAAGCAGAGGGGCCTGCCAGGCCCATCGCCTACCGGGGTTGCGGGTTAAAAGAGATACCGCGGCCCCGGTACACAAAGGGCAAATAAAGGAGCATAGGTGGGTTTGTAGTCAGTAAAAGTTGAACACTCCCCCTCGCTCCGCCCAAAGCGGGTAAAGATATTTAAAGACTAGCTTTTGCCCGCGGCTTATTCGCTCGCGTTTAATTCGGGGTAACACAGTTCCCTTTCCTGATTTGCAGGTACCTGCTACTTGTAGTTTTTGCCCTAGCGCCTTATTGATTGTAATAGCAATGCTAAGTTTTCCCTTTTCTTCCCTCTTTCTCCCCTCATACACCACTTTAAAAAAAAAAATATTTGCTTGTCCGTCTCTTGGGTCCCAACTATCTCTGTACCAAAATTCATCAGAATCGGATTAGCCATGTAGGCGTGAAGACGTAACAAACAAACAAACTCACTTTCGCTTTTATAATATTGAGTAAGGAAAGTAGGTAAGGATTTCACTTCCGCCAAAACAATCCGACCAAGTGCGTACATAAACGGCCATATCTTTTGACTGCGTAGATTTAGAGGATTGATTTTTTCACAGCTCGAAGGGACCACAGACTTGAGTACATGGTTTTAATTTAGACATGGACAGACAGACAGACGGACCACAAACTAATCCTTCTTAGGGTTCCGTTTTTGGAACGAAGTTCCTTATCGCGCGTTGCGAAAGGGGCTAGACGGAAAAAATGAAGATCAAAAGTTGTAGCGACACTTTTTGCTATAGTAGTAAGCCGTGCGGCGTGCGCGTGTTTCTCTGTCTCGCTCTCTCTCTCTCTCTCATAGAAAGCAAGCCAGTTATTTTCGTTTCGTCTTTCTATTTCGCATTGAACAGTGTGGTGTCGCGACGATTATTTTTGTTGAGTGTATACAGGTTTTTTGTACATCCTTATCCTTACTAATAATATTATAAAAGCGAAAGTGAGTTTGTTTGTTTGTATGTATGTTTGTTACCTCTTCACGCTTTAATGGCTAAACCGATTTTAATGAATTTTGGTACAGAGATAGTTGGGAACCAGGAGACGGACATAGGATAATGTTTTTTAAAAAACAGTGGGATGTGAGGAAGAAAGACGGAAGAAAAGGGAAAACTTAGCGTTGCTATTACAAATCAATAAGGCGCAAGGGGAACTGTGTTACCCCGAATTTAACGCGAGCGAAGCCGCGGGCAAAAGCTAGTATTGAATAATAACTTCGTTCGATCCGGGTGTCCCTTGACACCTCTCAAGGTTTTTTTTTTAATTTTGAGAAACGGTATCCTAGAATAGGGTTCTTCCAGTAGCTACTGCCGAAAGGGTCTCCATGCTGTGAACTGGAAGGATAACAAAATAAAACAAAACAATTACCTTAACCTAACTTATATTTAATTTTATTCTAACATCAAATTTAAATAAAATCTATGTGTATCTTGTGTTATTTTTCTATAAGAATATAAAATTATCTTAACCTAGCTTATGTCCTAAATGTGGAATTTAAGAACAGTACGATCTACTCGACTGCTCCATCTTCCATCTCCTAGATCCAGGGTGTTCTTGATCTGGGATTCGTCAGAGCCTCGTTGGTGAAGTCAGCAGGGTGCGCCGCGGGCAGGTGAGGTTGGCTTTGGCACCGGAGGTGGTGGTGGAGCCACTTACACCCCATCGGTAGGGTTTCCTCCAAGTCTGGAACTATCTTTGATTTGTCCGCGGTATAAGTCGTGGTGACATGGCCTGTAGAATAAACAGGAAAGTATTGTAAAACCAAGAAAAGGACTATGTCCAAAATGGTCCTGTGCAATAAAGAGTTTCGGAATACATGATGTTTTTTTTATTATGTAAGTTGCAAATACTTCTGTAACACGGACCAATTCTATGCCAAAATGTACATTTTATAGTATTTTACGCGACTAATAACATTCGCCAGCGTTCGCTATGTTATGTCAAAAATACAGATACCTAAATCTGTATTATATAATTATGTGAATAGTTTCTATGCATTTTAATGTTGCACTTCCATCCACTTAGGCGTCAGAAAAAAAATGCATAGGTACCTACCGATTGTCTAGGTCGGTATTAATCAATTAAAAGCAAAAATCTTTTTTTTTAAAAAAAGCTTTTATTTAAACGCTCTAAAAAGAAGAAAAAAAAATTCCTTTAAAAATTTTAACTTTGATAGTTAAAATTTTTAAACTTATAACCTCGTTAATCGTTATAAACAATTTAAAAATGATAATAAAAGCTTGTCATATACGGTGTATTAAAGTTAAAAAAAAACTATTTCTTTTGCATAAATTTGCTTTTACCTGAACTGTACCTAGTTGCCTCCAGATATGACACTCAGCCTCCACAGTCTGAAATAATAGAAAAATATCCTTACTTATATTATTGTAAAAGCGAAAGTGAGTTTGTTTGTGACGCCTTCACGCCTCAATGGCTAAACCGATTTTGATGAATTATGGTACAGAGATAGTTGAGACCCTGGAGACGGACATGGCTTTTTTTTAAACGTGGGAATTGAGGGAGAACGAGGGAAGAAAAGGGAAAACTTAGCTTTGCTATTACAATCAATAAGGCGCAAGGGCAAAAACTACAGGTAGCAGGTACTTGCAAATCAGGAAAGTGGAACTGTGTTACCCCAAATTAAACACTAGCGAAGCCGTGGGTAAACTAGTGTTATTATAATTAACTTGGTGCAATTTAGTAGTCTATATTCCAGACCCTTCTTGGTCCGAGGTTGCGGGTTGTTCGAAAGAGATACCATGACCCGAAACATAAAGGGCAAAAGAGGGAACATGGGTGGGTTTTAGTCAGAACCCTAAAAGTCTGGCATGGCACTCCCCCGCGCTCTGCCGTTAGCGAGAGAAGTTATTTGACAATTTCCCATCCGTAAAAAAAAGCGTTCTTAGTAATGACGAGCAATCTTAGCGAAGATATCGTTGCAAGAAAATGATGTACAAGTTAAAGAGGTATTTTTTTTTATGAATGGCATCTCGCAGTTCAACCAAGGAGGTTGTCGTCTGCTTAACCGGGCGAATCCTGTGGATGCCTTTAAAATTAAGACCTCCAGCCAGGGCGAAAAACTTACAAACTAAGCGACTACACGCTAAGGGCACCCCCTGTGGGGTACGAGCCTCGGCTTAGGGCGTCGCTGAGGGACAGCAAGGGACAAGCTGGATCTGAGTGATATTATTTATGGGCTGATTTGGACTTACTGGCCCAGCAGCGCGGGCTGGATCTTGCAAGGGACGGGTGATAGTTTTGGAGGTATGAAGAACAGGGTGTAAAGTTCTCCATCCTCTATAGAAAAGGGAGGATCCTCCGACCAGACGGGTGTCGTGTCTAGTGGGCCACTGCCCGACATTTGCTTATCGGGTGCTCGTATATACAGGGTTATTTGTAAAACACCGACAACCTTGCAGGACTGTATTACAATCATCATAAACAACAACTTTTGTTCTATGATTTTTTACAAAATTTTATACATTTACCAAAAACAAATCTTCAAGATTTCGTTGTCCTATCTAAAACATTTCAACTCCGTATTTTGCTGTACCTACACCCAACACCGCCGCTTGTTACGTTTGCTTCGCATAGATTTCGTAACATTTAGAGCGTTCAATTTCAATATTTTAATTTTTGTATGAAAATCTGATGAACTAAAATATAATAAATGTTTAAATGTCCTAGAACAAAAGTTGTTGATTATGATGTTAGTAACATGATCCTGAGACGTTGCCAGTGTTTTACAAATAACCCTGTATATAAGCTTCCCGTACAACTTTGCTTGTGCAATGTAGGAATTGTTGCCGTTAGTTCTTCAGTGGTTGCATAGATGGCGCTGTAGTACTTTTTGCCACTTCATATTTGTGTCGCTACAAAGTGATATCCAAAACACGATGTCCGATAGTCCAGTCCAACCAGGAGACGGAGATAGGCTATTTTTTTTTAAAGTGGGATGTGAGGAGAGAAAGAGGGAAGAAATGGGAAAACTTAGCGTTGCTATTACAAATCAATAAGGCGCAAGGGGAATTGTGTTACCCCGAATTTAACGCGAGCTAAGCCGCGGGCAAAAGCTAGTTAGGTACTAATAAAAGTAACAAAAACCTGGTCAACAAGAAGACCAATAGGTAATTTTGACACTACAAAAAAAGTCATACGATTTTCGTTTATTTTATTTTTTTGTAGTCTTGACTACACGGAAAAAAATCCGGCCAAAAGCGAGTCAGACTCGAGCACTGAGGGAACCGTACAAACTTACGACATAAACAGCCAGATCTTTTGACTGCACAGACAGTACAAAATGACCATAGAGTTGAGTCTCCACGTGTTCCCTTAAAAGCATAGTTAAATAAAGTGTGTTTAACGGTTGCGCCAAACAGGCCCAGTTTTCAACTAGACTGTGATAGTGTGATATGATAATTAAGAATTATGGAATCACTTACCTCTATCTGGACACGCATTGCACTAGGGCTCCAGCACCCGGAGCCCGGTAGAGGCTCGCGGCACCCACACGTCATGCACAGCAGACGGCGGGTGGCGCACTGCGGCATAGTCCAGAGGAAGTCTAGTCTAGACTCCAAGCTGCACTGCGCAGGTCCCAGACCGAAGATCAATACTAGCATTTGAATATCATAGCCGCAAGAAAGAAACCTCAAATAAATATGTTGCAATTAGTCCATTTCTTTTCCCTGTGATGTTTTGTCGTGATATGCCAAATTGACTGCGTGGGAAGTTATTAAATGCCACAAGATGGATAGATAAATCATTTATTTGATGTAACAAAAAAAGACACAAAACAGGAATCAACACAAAAATAACAATCTGAAAAAAGACAGATTTGACAAAATAATGTTAAAGTTAGATTAACCCATAGACAATTAGACACATCTCATACATTTCATTACGGTCGCCCACTACTGGGCGGTGTGTGTCTAAATATTGCACGAAATAAATGATGCTTATTTTGCAAGTCACAAACACTTACACATTAAAAAAAAACTAGAGGAGGCCGGTGTTTCGTAACCGACTACTCTGAAAAGAAACAACCGAAACAAACTCAAAGGTCAGGTCTCTTTTAAGGTCCAGACAAAAAACATGGTCAACTTACATGAGCACTATGCAGATAGGTTCTTGCTAATATTATTGACTCAATTGCTCCTGTCTTAACAGGCATATTCAATCAGTGTTTGGACAGCGGCAAGTTTCCTGACTTAATGAAATATAGTAAAGTAGTACCAATTTTCAAATCGGGTTGCAAGAGTGATCCCTCTAACTATAGACCTATATCTGTGCTTCCAGCATTAAGTAAAATCTATGAAAAAATCATGCTGGACCAGATGCTGTCTCACTTTAACTTAAACGGGATTCTGCATAGTCAACAGTTTGGCTTCACGAAGGGCAGGTCGACAACGGACGCGGGAGTAAAACTCATCAGTCACATTTTCATCTCTCCATTGAAGAAAAACTCGACAATATTGATCGCAGCTGTATTAAGACTTGCATCGAGATACGGAACGTACCTAAAAGTCCGAAAGAAACGAAGAACTCCTTATACAACTTGGTTCAACATCTCTCCAAAGAACTGGACACTAACTTTCAACTCTCGGATATTCGTGACGTCTCGAGATTGCCGTCTAAAAAAGAAAACAAAACTTCCAACATCAGTATCGAATTTTCAAATACCCTACAAAAAAGTAACTTTTTATTGGCCGCCAAACAGTTTAATACCAAAAACTACAATAATAAAATAAATTCAACTCACTTGGGCTTTGAAGGACCTAGTAGCCCTGTTTACATCGCTGAACAGCTCACCGCCCACTCCAAAAAGCTTTTCTATACAGCTAGAAACTTCGCCAAGCAGAATGGGTATGCCTATTGCTGGACGTCAAATGGACGTGTAATGTTAAAGAAAAACGCTGACAGTCAATACATACTGGTAAAAAATGAACAACAACTGCTGCAAATATCGCAACCTAATGATGCATGACTAACTTTAGCGTGTATTCAATTAAACTTTTTTCTTTTATCGTATATAATTTACTCAGAATATCATTGTATTTTTAAAGCTAGCTTGTTTGCGTTTTTAATGTTATATACTTTTAACTCACACTTTTATACTCAAACATTCATATACAATACGTACTACTACTACTCATGTCAATCCAGTTCATACACAACACACTCACATTATATCCAACATATTTCATACGTGCTTTCTATCCTCTTGTTACCCAGACCTTACATACAAAACTGGGTCATCACCTTAGTCAAATATTTAACCCTTACCCAAAAACTAACACCATGTCTAATAGCATTTTAACATTACTGAATAATGTTGATGAAACTTCAGTTTCTGAAGCGCATACCTGCACACCAGAACAAGTAAGCCAATTTGTAACCAACTCAAACGATTATCTCAAAACGTTTTGCCAAAACATTAGGTCCATCAATTGTAACTTTTTAAGTTTGCAAGCATTTTTAAATCTCCTCCCTTTTGATTGCGAAGTTATAGTTCTAACAGAATGCTGGTTACCCTGCTTGAGAAATCAACAAATACCTGAATTAGATTCTTATACCAGTCACAAAACTACGAAACACATTAACCAGAGTGACGGTGTGGTAGTCTACACAAAGTCATTTCTTAACCCCACGGTAGAAGAACCGGATTTTAATAATTCAGCCTCTGGGTTAATAATCAAGACCAAAATGGATACAGCAGTGCTATGCGTTTACCGCTCACCATCTACAGATAATATTGACAGCTTTTTGCGTGCGCTAAATAACATTCTTCCAACACTACAAGATTTTAAATCTGTTGTTTTCACTGGCGACATTAACATTGACATTGGGTCACCCTTGGATACTCGTTCCCAAAACTACTTAAATTGTCTCGCATTTCATGGTTTTCTCCCTGCCCACACTTTAAAAACGAGGGGTAACCACTGCCTGGACCACACCTTTATACGAACAAACTGTCCCGCAACCACACTCATTTTTGAATCCACTATAACAGACCACTACTCCTCCTTAACATGCATCAAAACAAAAAAAGCGCGTACAAAAGACTATCACACTGTAACCAAAATAAATTTTGAAAGCCTAGATAAATCATTTGAGCAACTGGATTTCACCCGTATTCTATCTACAAAAGACGCAAACGCTGCCACTGATAACCTTGTGAATTTAATATCAACAGCTATATCGGAGAACACAACTACATCGAAACAACCAGCGAGGAAAAGGATACTCAAACCTTGGATAACTCCTGGTCTGCTGAGATGTATTCGAAATAGAGACACACTTTACAAAAAGCTTAAATTGTCACCAAACAACGAAATCTTAAATATGACCTATAAACGCTACAGAAACTTCTGCACAAAACTCCTAAAAAAAGCTAAAAGGCAATACGACAGCGAACAACTAAAAAATGCAGGACAAAATACTAAGGCGCTCTGGACAGTTATTAAAAACATAACGTACTCTACCAAATCAAAGCACTCATCTACTCAACTATTACTTCATTCACACTCTCAAATTGATTCTTGTAACAAAGTAAATGATTTTTTCGCTAACATCGGTAAGGAGCTCGCGGATAAAATCACCAAAGAATCAGTGCAACCTTCACAAACAACCTCGTCCCAAACCCCTATCAGCATGTCTTCTTTTGTCCTCGAAGAAATTAACAATGACGAGATCCTGAAAACCATTAACACGTTAAGTGCGAAGCGAGGCCTAAATCACCTCTGATGCAACTTCCCTGTGGTGCGGCAAGCAAAAAAGTGAATTTCTCTGTCGTGCGAATGGCATAGCTTTGGTTTGGTCCAGTGTAGGAAAGAGATAAATATATATTTGAGATCACTAATGGTTCCGGACTCGGTGGTGTACCTACCTTGGTACCGGATGTCTTAGGCCTCGTGCCGCACTGAATTAATATAATTTTAATGCAGTGCGGAACGAGGCTAAAACGTCCCATATCCCCCCTGACCTCGTACCGCACTCAACGCGAGCTTCCCGCGACCAGTGTTGTGCATCACGTCGATTGGAGAGCACGTCCTTTTACAGCGCCGAACATGTCTAAACGATGTCGGAAGAAGTTAATTTAAAAAAACCCAGAAACAGAGCCAAAACAGGTAAGTTTTTAATGAAAAAATCTTCAGTAAGTACCTAGTTTTTTCTTATCTTGGTAGCTATGTACCTAAAGTAAGTGTAAGATATTATTACTTAAGTATATTATACCTAAAGATATTATTGGTAATAACGATTATTGACGTACCTAATACTTTGCAACATATCTAGAATTACCTATTATTCTATATCGTGATAATAATGTTATTATTATTAGGACTTAACACTTAATTGATATTTTTGTAGGTAGTGAAAAACTCCACAAGAAACGCAAAGCAGCCGTTGACAAAACAGGTAAGTAATATAATTAATATTTCAGTAGTTCTTTGTCTAGGTTTTGAAAGTAGGTATATAAATATTAAAGATTTTTAGGGTTCCGTATCGAAAGGATAAAAACAGGACCCTCTATTACTAAGACTTCGCTGTCTGTCCGTTTGTCGCGATAGATAGATAGTTGAAGTTTTCTCAAATTATGTAGGCCGCTATTACAATAATACTAAAAAGTTAAAAACAACAAAATACCTATATATATATATATATAACATATATATATATATATAATATATATAACGTGTTGAAGCTTTCATAAACTAAGCTTGACAGTTGGTCATTATTAAGTTATTTATTATTGTTTCCTTTTAATTATTCTGAATTTAAGCTACCTTACCTACCTACTCTTTCAACATTTTATGTATAAAACAAACACATTCATTTGATGCAGTTATACCTACATTATCATTGTTATCTTTACATTTTTGTTATTTTTCAGCACCTGAAAGCGCACGCCATTGCCTCGAAAAGGGTGAAAAAAGGAGAAGATGTGTTGGTTGTTACCAAAAACTACGCACATTTTTACCATCTCGTGAAGCTGATAAAAAATCCAAAAAGATTTTGACTCAGTGCACTCAGTGCAAAAAATCTTATTGTCTACCCTGTTTCAATGAAAAACACTCATAAATAAGTACAACATTTATATTGAGATTTTTATAAAAAAAGTATATTGATACTGATTTTTTAATGTTAATTCAAGTTCTATAATTAAAATATAATTGTATTTTTAAAGCCCGAGGCAGAATAAATAGGACAGTTTCTTTTCTACTTCTGGTTGCCTTTTTTTTCTATTCTGTGAACCGCATTAAGATTTTCATATACAAATAGAAAGATAAACCTTATGCATAAACCGTAATCCATTATTTTCCAATAATAAGTCTGTAATAGGTGCCTCTTAATGGTATAGAATGGAACGCTTCGTGCGCGAGTCCGACTCGCACTTGGCCGGTTTTTTTTTCTTTATGGCGCCTTCAAGCACAATTTAGATTATTTAAAAAAAAATGTATCCTTTGATAGCTTTGTGTTGTTTTGCCAGGTTTTGCCCTTAAAACGATCTAATGAGATATAATTGATCAAAATCGGTCAAGTCGTTGCGTAGTTAAGACAGTTTAAAAACGTCGATATTATTTTTCCCATCACTAATCGCAGCGAAAATTTGCCCTATTTCAGTGCGTTACGAGGTGTATAAGATCCCGTATTTTGTTTTGCTAATAATTCCTAAACTAGCCATCAGATCCCGGGGCGACGGTGGATTAGGGTTCATCAATTCACTGTCTATATCAATAAGGACCAAAATTCTCATTTATCTTTGATTTCGCGCCAGAAAATGGATTTTAGTCTGTAAAAGGAGGTGGGGTCTAATAGACCGCGTGTCGCCCTAACGTCTGGTCACGGTACGGGCCGATTATACCTCGTGCCGCAGGAACGGAAAGTATGCAAAAATTGGTGCCGCAGCTAACGTGTTAAATCTTTAAGATCTAGCGCAGCGACTGGCTGGGACGGGATCTCATCTACCATTCTGAAAAGGTACTCAGATACTCTGGCACCTATTTTATGCCATATTTTTAATCTCTCACTTCAGACATCCGTCTTTCCCACTTCATTCAAAAGGGCAGTTATTCACCCCATCTTCAAGGGCGGCGATGGGAATGTAGTTACCAACTATCGACCAATTGCAGTGCTGAGTGCTTTGTCCAAAGTAATGGAACGCCTCATCAATAAGAGGTTGAGAGATTACTTAGAACATTTCAATCTTATTTCACCACAGCAATTTGGTTTTCGCATAAAAAAGTCCACCTCTGATGCTGTTCACAAATTGACAAATTATATTGTTTCAAACCTAAATAATAATAAGAAAGTACTGACAGTGTTTTTAGATCTCGCGAAAGCGTTTGATACCGTTCCCATTAAAACCCTTTTACAAAAACTCGAAAATATAGGTGTCAGAGGTCCACAACTCCAATTTTTTCATAGTTATCTCACAGGACGAACGCAAGTGGTTAAAATAGGAAACCACGTAAGTGACGTGATTCCTATTGAGTATGGGGTACCACAGGGGAGCATTCTTGGTCCCACATTATTCCTCGTATTTATCAATGACCTCTGCAATCTAAGTATCCCAAATTCTAGCATTGTAACTTACGCAGACGATACTGCAATTACCTTCTTTGCAGACTCTTGGTCGGACCTTCAAATCAAAGCACAAAGAGGGATCGACTCCACCCTTGACTGGCTTCTAGCTCACACCTTAACTCTCAACACAAACAAAACCAAATACATCACTTTTTCTATTAGCTCAAAATCCCAGCCAAAACATGATATAACACTAACAGCTCACACATGTCTTACACAAACTACACAAAATTGTAACTGCGTTCAATTAAAGTCTGTAAGTAATATTAGATACTTGGGCATACTTTTAGATAATTCTCTAAACTTTAAAGCTCATGTGGAAGCATTGACGAGCAGAGTGCGTAAATTGATATTTATCTTTAAAACACTAAGAAATGTAGCTAACCATTTCATTATCCGCAATGTCTACCATGCACTTTGTCAGCCAGTAATATCTTATTGCATTTCTTGCTGGGGTGGGGCCTCCAAAACCACATTACTTCCATTGGAAATTGCACACAGAGCGATACTAAAGATATCAACTTTTCGGTCAATTTTATTTCCCACCTCTCAGTTATACAGAGACTGCAATGTTTTTAACGTTCGACAGCTATTTATTTTCCATGCAATCTTGTTACAACATCACTTAACCCCCTTTGTCAAACTCAAGAAACGTCGTAAAGACTTAATTTGTTCCCTCCCGCAGACCCGCTACTCCTTTACGAAAAAATTTTTCTACTACCTCGGCCCTTTCTTATATAATAAAATTTACGCAAATATCTCAATATATTGTTTATCTGAACATGATTGTAAATCAGCAGTCCGCTCCTTTCTACTAGACAAAAATTATGACGAAACAGAATCATTTCTTTCTACCTTATCATAGAGTATGTACATACACCACACACATACTTACAAAACATACACACACACACTAATAAACACCCACACACACACCCACACATCACACACATTTCCATTTACTTATTTATACTCTAACACTTAGGCATTTTAAATTATTTTTTAAATTATTTTTATTTTAATTTTTACTTTTTGGATGTTGTTATTAATATCATTAGTTACTAAAAGCACTAAGCAATTAATTTCTCCACTCTAGAGGGATACGGCACTGTTTCTCTTTACTACAGGCTACTGTGTAGCCTATTTAAGAGGACAGTAACCCCAACCTTTTATTGTAGCATATTAGTGTTTATTTGTTGAGTGCAACTTTTATATTGTATTTACTGCAACACCATTTATGAAATAAAGCTTTATTATTATTATTATCTCTTTGAGGCGCGCGTGAATCACGAACGCGCCGTCGACACGGCCTGTCGTCAATCGACGGACGGACGGTGAGCTACCCATTGCTCACCGTCCACAGGCCCGCCACCTCTTCACGCCTTAATGGCTAAACCGATTTTGATGAATTTCGGTACAGAGATAGTTGGGACCCAGGAGACGGACACAGGCTATTTTTTTTAGAAAAAAGTGGGATATGAGAGAGAAGCAGGGAAGCAGAAGGAGGGTGCCCGCGGCTTCGCTCGCGTTAAATTCGGGGTAACACAGTTCCCCTTTTCCGATTAACAGGTACCTGCTACCTGTAGTTTTTGCCCTTGCGCCTGATTTATTGTAATTGGAAAGCTAAGTTTCCCTTTTCTTCTCTCTTTCTCCCTCAATTCTCACTTTTATTTTAAAAAATAGCCTATGTCCGTCTCCAGGGTTCTAACTATCTCTGTACCAAAATTCATCAAAATCAGTTTAGCCATTTAGGTGTGAAGAGGTAACAAACAAACTCACTTTCACTTCTATAATATTAAGTAAGGATAGTAGGATTATACAACATTAGTTTTACTTTATGCGAAACCCGAAACACGTGTCTAGTATATTTTTGTGAAGAATCTATGTACTTACAAAATTTCAGAACTTTATCATGAAAAATCAGAAAGTTAGAAGCTTGTTATTTTACCTGGCTGTCCGTACAAAAACACGGTCATCGCGCGGTTCAAACGGCGCCGCACGTGTGTACTGTCGCTTTGACCTGCCGTGACCTTGTTGCGCGCCGTATGATTTCGTATACCTACTAAGTGTCCAACTCGTAACCTTTTATTAATATTTTTGGGACAAAATATTACATTGTGTAAAAATTATTGGAATCGATTCAGTCACATATTCTGAACAAACTATATTCAGGTTTCGCATTAGGTATACTAAAAATAATGTTGTATGGTAGGAAATCCGATGTAACATCTGGTATGAATCATTTCTTACTTTAGGTTAATAATCCGGTTTATATTTTGTTTAAATTTTTCCTTAAGTCGCGGTCTGTCACTATCGTTAAACGGACGTAGCTTATTTCAATCATTATACTTTTAATAAACAGTATTTTACTTTAAGTTTTTGTTTAAAAACAATCTCATGTGCACCTAAGTGTGTTTTGGAACTTTAAAACATGTTTTCAAAAGTTTTAATTTTGTTTATGAATGTTTTAATTAGTGAAGCATTGTTTGAAGGTATTTATGCTAATTTAGTTTTGTATTTTTTGTGGGGTCCTTGACCTCGAGGAATTCTTGGCTAATTTGCATTGTATAGACTCAATTTTCTAGTGTTGTATAATTGTAAAGCCCACGTGTGAGTACTATCCTTACTCCTTACTAATATTATATACGGGCCTGTTGGTCTAGTGGTTAGTGGCCCTGACTGCTGAGCCGGAGGTCGTGGGTTCGATTCCCACCCAGGACAAACTTTGTGTGATGAGCATGATTGTTTGTTCTGTGTCTGGGTGTGATTTATCTATAATATGTATTTATTTATAAATTGTATAAGTATGTATATCAGTTGTCTGGTTACCATAACACAAGCCCTGCTTAGCTTGGGATCAGATAGCCGTGTGTGAGTTGTCCCAAGATATTTATTTATTTTATTTATTGTAAAAGCGAAAGTGACTGTTATTTGTTACGTCTTCAAGCCTATATGGCCAAACCGATTTTGATGAATTTTGGTACAGAGGTAGTTGGGACCCTGGACACGGACATAGGATAACAAAAGCAACGTTCTCGATAACACTGTGTTCTCTTCTATTTCAGGTGAAGAATGCATCAAAGGTGGCTCACACGGCGTTTGTAAAAACTTACACAAATGCCAGACTTCCATTGATGATCTGACACGTAAGATAAAACCACAGGTAATCTAACTTTTTTTTCTTTTAAAAAACGTTGCTCCACACTAGGAATTTCTCCTGTTTTGTGGGTTACACAAACAGCCAGACCCGACACAACTATTTGTAGGCCATACAAATATTTGTTCCGTGCGAGAATCGAACCCGCGACACGCAGCACAGCAGTCAGTCGCTCAGCCACTGCGCCAACCGTGCCGTCAAAGTTAATTATCTTTTTTCTCAAATCCACCAGTTATGCTCGTTCGACGGTGTGGATCCAATTGTATGCTGTTTAGGTGCCTATACTGCTGCAAATCCTGGGGAAAACCCCAGCCCAGCCACCACGATAAGGTAACCGCTCATCAAATACCTGACTTATAATATTCACTTTAGCTTATAATATTCACTCGGACATAAATATTAAGTCTATGTTTTGTTCTATTATTAACACTGCGACTATTAGTCCTAATACTAATATACCTTTTTACAAGGAAGGCGGGGGAGTATTGTCGCTCACTCCGGCTCATTTAAACTAGCTAGTAAGACAACAGAAGATATAAATAACATTAGTGTTACACTCACTAACACCAAGGTACCTTCTTGCTCTCAAATAGTTAAATTTAAAAAAGGGGCTAAGCAGAATTCCTTGAAATTTTTTCATCAAAATATTCAAGGTTTCTCTTCAAAACAACTATAGATTGAATTGTTTTTAGAAAAAAACAAGTTTGATATTGTATGTTTCACCGAACATTGGTTAAAAGACAATGAAATGTTAATTAACTTTGAAAATTACAGTGTAGGCAGTTCCTTTAACTGCAAATCTAAGATGCGTGGGGGTTCACTAATCTTAGTTAAAAATGGCTTTAAATTTAAAACTCGTAATGATATAGTTGATCTTTCGGTTGAACATAATATTGAATTGTCGTGTGTTGAGCTAGATAAGCATGTCATAGTGTGCGTTTACAGACCCCCAAATTATCAAAACTACTCTATATTTGAGTCAGTAATGGAAGATGCTTTGGCAAAACTTGTAACAGGTAATAAATCACTGTGGTGACTTTAATATTAATATTTTAGATATAAATTCAAATAGCAGTAGATTCTTACATCTTTTTAAATCATTTAATTTGATAAATGTGTTTTCGGAGCCTACCCGAATTACTACAGATACTGCAACATGTATTGATAATGTCTTTTGTTGCTCCGACTACTTAAATAAAGCCATTGTAAATTACCTTCCATCTGATCACAGCGGTCAAACCGTCGTTTTCGAGTCTTACACACCATCACAAAAAATCCAGATAAAATCTAGACAAATAACACCCAGCAATTTGAATAAATTTAATAATAATTTAATTAGTAATTTAGGCATTCCGGGATATAATATTGAGAATGTAAATCAATTTGACGAGGAATTCTTTTCGGTTGTTTACACAGAGTTCAATGAAACGTTTAAAATAAAAACTAAATCTATTAGCCCAAAGTTAATGTTTAGTGATTGGGCAACTAAGGGTATAAGAAAAAGTAGGGAACGATTGTTTGAGCTTTACGGCCTTAAGCCTTACATCAACTCGGAAACATTCAATCGCTATGTTGCTACTTACTCAATTTTTTTTAAAAACACCTGCAAGGTAGCTAAATCTTTATTCATTAGCAACAAGATTAAATCCGCCGATAATAAAATTAAGACGGTCTGGAAAATAATCAATAGTGAAACTATCAGAAATCAAAAATGTAATAATGAGATCAATCTAGAGTCTTCGCGTGGTCTTCTAACTACTAAAAACGAAGTTGCTCAAGAATTTGTAGATTTCTTTACTAGTATCCCACATAAAACTACTGAAACATTAAATTCTTCACCCTTGCTTTCCATTGATTTATTAAGAGCAAATGTTTCACCATGTCCGGTTGAGTTTCAATTTAAGCATATTAACCCCACTGCAGTCATTAAAGCTTTCAAGCAAATCAAAATCAAATTAACCGAAGATCTTTGGGGAATGTCTATTAAAGTTTGTCAAGCTATTATTGAGACTATAGCACCGTACTTAGCCTTAATATTTAATTTGTGTGTGGACCAAGGAGTTTTCCCAGACCTTATGAAATACAGTAAAGTTATACCCCTTTTCAAATCTGGGGATAGTAAAGACACCAATAACTATAGACCCGTATCCGTTTTTCCGGTTTTCAGCAAGGTGTTTGAAAAGATAATGCTTAATCAAATGCTCAACCACTTTAACACCTTTCGGTAACGTCCTACAAGTATGTGCCCGACCCAGTTCTCGAGAAAGACCATGTCACGCTGTACTGGGATCGGTCTATCATTACTGTTGTAACATCACTATTTAGTTGTACTATTATGGTCTTCACTAGTCTATGTATTATCTGTGATCAGATGGCGCTCTGCCTCACTTCTTCCTGTGATGTCTTACTGTGTGTACATTCCTGTGTCTCCTGCCAATAAACCAGTATCATACTTAATGGACATCTTTTATTAAGAATCCAACATAACATGACAGACATGACAGGACTATTGTCGCCAATAAGCCTGACATAGTGGTGATAGACCGATCAGCGCGCCGCGTAATGATAATCGATGTTACCATCCCACATGACGAGAACCTCGTGAAAGCTGAGAAAGAGAAGCAACTCAAATATCTTGACTTGGCACACGAGGGAGGACTTGTGCCGATTGGCGTAACGGCCAATGGCTTGATTGCCAAAAGCCTCGACGAATATCTGTCGAAGCTCTCCTTAGGCGTTTGGATCAAGGGCCTGATTCAGAAGGCAGTACTCCTCGATACGGGTCGCATTGTGAGGAGGTTCCTGTCTCTGGAGCCCTAACCACGGGTAGCTTGGACCCTGCTCCCGATACCGGCGGACCACTATTTTTAAATATTTGTTTTTTTTTTTTAGGAAATATTTAAAAATGTAAAACTGAGAGGAAAAGAAAAATAAAGAGATAAATGAATAAAAAAAGACCTCATTCTCTTTTTTATTTTGTTTTATTTTATATTTGTTTTTATAAATATTTCGTTTGTTTTACTGTTTTTTCCTGTGTGAGTACTTTTTAGACAAAGAAAAAGTATTTATTTGATTGTAAACAAATACTTCTTGCTCTTTCAGACCTCCAACGAACAGTACCACTGAATACACACCAATAATGTACGATTATCAATATGAGGGAGCTACTGATGGAGAATGCGCTCCTATACCTGAATCTATGACCATTAAGAAGACAGGACAGAAAGCTTTGGACAGTGAGTATGGAAACCAAGATTAAAGAAAATTTAGAAAGATAGTGCAATAAGGGCAGCTACGACATACAGGGCAATTTGGGCACTCAGGGTAATAAGAACACTTCGGGCAACTAGGGCAGACAGTGAAATTAGTGCACTCTGGGCAATTAAGACACTTCGGGCACCTATGGCAAACAGGTCGTACATAGGTCGGGCAATTAGGGCAGCTACGGCAAACCTGGCAATTAGGGCACTCAGGGCAATTAAGACTTTTCAGCACCAATTACTGACATAGCAATAAGGGTATCTATGGCTAACATGTAAATTAGGCCGCTCAGGGCAATAAGGAAACATCAGGCACCTATGGCAGACAGGGCATTTTGGACAGCTTTGGCAGACAGAGCAATTAAGGCCTTCGATCACCTATGGCGGACAGGGCAATTAGGGCACTTGGGTTAATTGGGACACATCGGGCAACTATGGCAGACAGGACGAATAGGGCAGCTACTGCAGACAGTGCTATTAGGGCAATTAAGACACTTCGGGCACCTACGGCAGGCTGGGCAATTAGGGCAGACAGGGCAATAAGGACACTTCGGGCACCTATGGCAGGTAGGGCAATTAGGCGTCATAGACCAAGTAGGACAGGCAAGGCAGGTAGGGCAAGTAGGGCTGGAACATGTAGGGCACGTAGGGCAGGGGCACACAGGGCAATTAGTGCAGTTAGGAAGTGTAGGGCAATTAGGGCACGTAGGACAGGTAGGGCAGGCAAGGCAGGTGGGTAGGTATGTAGAAAAATTGCATTGCAACGCATGCCAGGCACAGCTAGTTATTATAAATGCGAATGTTTGTGAGGATGTATGGATGTATAGATGTTTGTTACTCTTTCACGTCAAAACGGCTGAACGGATCTTTAATGAAATTTGGCACATAGGTAGATTATAGTCTGGAATAACACATACGATTTTTTTTATCGATATCACGAATTATATTTGTATTTAATGCTTTTATAATAAGATCTGAATGTCATTGATCTATTAATATAATGATAATTAGTGAATTGAAATAAATAGACATTATACCGAGTTGTGAACTGTAAATACGCATTGATACGTTTACTTGAGACTTTGTGAAATTTCGTGTCGTTTTATTATATATTGAGTTAGTGATTGGTAAAACAAACATAAAACGACTAGAACTTTGTGAACTTTCTGAGCATACCCGCGGAGTGCAATAAACAGTGTTACTTGCGTTTCGGAGACAATCTTACATTTTTACCATGGAAGATCTTCTTACTTATCAAAATGAGCTGTTGGAAAACCTAAGGAAGGCAGAAAAGAATTATAAAAAGTCGCCAAAAGAAAGAATAAAGCAACCATATATACAAACTAGGTTAGAGCAATTAGAAGAATTGTGGAAGGAATTCAAAGAAGGCCATAAATCTATTATATTACGTGCCACTGAACGAGATAAGGAAAATTCATATTTTGAAGAAGATAGTTACGAAGTCTTTGAAGAAATATATATTAACTACAAATCAACCTTGAAGGAAGCTCTCCAACCCTTTCTGGTAGAACCACAATTTCAACCCCTTATGTGTTCTCAATCATCACCTATTGCCGATGTACAGGATTTGAAAAATAAAGGAATCAAGTTACCTACAATTAAGGTACCCACGTTTACAGGAAAATACGAGGAGTGGCAACCGTTTTATGATTTATTCAGCACCCTTATTAACGAAAATGAGTGCCTATCACCGGTTCAAAAACTACATTACCTTAAGAGTAATTTATCTGGAGAACCGGAGATATTATTACGCAACTTCCCCATGACGGATGCTAACTATGAAGAGGCGTGGAATCAATTAATAAAACGTTACAATAACAAAAGATATAACTGCAACGCAATTTTGAAGATATTATTTTCTCAAAAACCTGTACAGGGTGAATCAGCAACTTTGATTAAGCAACTAGTTGATACAACTTCGACTTGTTTGAAAGCATTAAAAAACATTGGCGTTAATACGGATACTTGGGACATGTTTATTAACTACTTGGTTGTCTCAAAATTAGAACCTGAGTCTATAAAGTTGTGGGAACAACAAATAAGTACGTGCAACAATGACCTACCCACTTGGTCAGAATTAAGAGACTTTCTAGAAACAAGATTTAGAACGTTAGAAATGATTGAAAGTACTAAAACAAAATCTATGGCTAAACCTAAAGTATTTCATTCCAACGTTACCAGCAATAACGAGAAAAGGTTCGAAAAGAAATGTGCCTTATGTAGTGGTGACCACTATATATTTTCCTGCAAGAAGTTTGGAGATAAGCCTGCCAAAGAAAGGCAAGAATTTGTACAAACGAATAAATTGTGCTTTAATTGTCTATCACCGACACACCCCGTCAGTAAGTGTCGTCAATCAACGTGCTGCAGAAGGTGCGGTCGGCGGCATCATTCGCTTCTGCACTTCGACAGGGAACAGAAGACCGAGAGAGCAAACGAAGGTGATACTTCGCCTACAGGTATAGCAAATGAGCTATCTACAGGTATGTCTACTTTTGTACCTAATAATGAGCAGATTGTAACTAACTTTGCTAGAGAAAATCATATACAATCAAACAGTGTTATTTTAGCTACTGCTAAAGTGTTAGTAGATGGTAGGGATGGTCGCAAATATTTTGTTAGAGCATTGTTAGATCAAGGGTCGCAAGCCTCCTTTGTTACAGAGGCAACAGTACAATTGTTAAACTTACCGCGCAAATCAGTAAGTGGTTTTGTGTCAGGCGTAGGAGAGAGGCAAACTAAAATAAAACACATAGTGACAATTAATGTTAAATCATGTCACAATCCCAATGTGTCTGTTCATGTCGAGGCATATGTCTTGCGTTCACTAACAACTCTACTACCCACTACTAGATTAGGTATTCCTGATTGGTCAGATTTAAGAATTATGGAGTTGGCTGATCCTGGATTCGCAACACCAGGGAAAATAGATATTCTCCTTGGAGCTGAAGTGTACAGTGAAGTCTTATTAGACGGCGTCATCAAGCATCCTGAAAGTAACTTATTAGCACAAAAAACGATCCTAGGTTGGGTCTTATCAGGAAGGATGTTACGAGAATCTACTTCAGCAGAGAAGAACGTCACTAGCTTGCATGTCCAACTTAAAGAAGACGATATGCTAAAGTTATTTTGGGAGTTAGAGAACGAAACTAATATTATACAAAAGAGATTATCAAAGGAAGAAGAAAGATGTGAGGAGTATTACGATGCTACAACGACTCGAGACAAGGAAGGAAGATATGTGGTGAAATTGCCATTTAAAAATAATAGCCCCGAAGCCCAAGCTGTTGGATTAAGAGAAATAGCTGCAAAAAGATTTGAATTTTTGGAAAAGAAGTTTACGAAAAACCAAGAGTTTCATAAAGATTACAGTAAGGTTATGAACGAGTACATTGAACTTAAACATATGGTTCCGGTACAGTCAACAGATATTAACAATCCTAAAGCGATATATCTTCCTCATCACGGTGTAGTAAGAGAAGACAAAGATACAACGAAACTTCGAGTGGTGTTTGACGCTTCGTGCAAAGGCATTAATAATATTTCTTTGAATGATAATTTGCTTATTGGTCCCAAGCTTCAACAAGATCTACGCCACATACTGCTGAGATGGAGGACTCATAAAATTTGCATTACTGCAGATATTATAAAGATGTATAGAATGGTGTGTGTTGCAGAAGATGACACTAACTATCAAAGGTTATTATGGAGATCATTACCGACTGAAGAAATTAAACATTTTAAACTCATGAGACTGAACTTTGGTACAGCCTGTGCACCTTATCTTGCAGTGAAATCATTACAGAGATTAGCGGATGATGAGAAATCAACATTTCCTACTGCGGCTAGAATAACAAAGAGTGACTATTACATGGACGACTTATTAACAGGATGCGAGACAGAAGATGAAGCGGTTACTATATACAATGAGATGAACAAACTAATGAACTTAGGTGGCTTTGAGCTACAAAAATGGAGCAGCAACAATGATACTGTTTTGAAATACATGGGTATAAATAAGCGAGATGACCACGAACTGCCTCTTAAAGTTCATAGATTAGTGAAAGTACTAGGAGTTAATTGGAATCGAGGCTCAGACAGCTTTGTATATTCTCTAACATTGCCAGAATCAAAAGGACCCATTACAAAACGACAGGTACTTTCAGATGTGGCCAAACTGTACGACCCGCTTGGGTGGATAGCTCCTGTTGTTGTCATAGCAAAACAGTTAATACAGAAGTTATGGAAAGCAGGACTAGGATGGGACGAAACTATAAGTGAAGAGCTGCTAACAGAATGGTTACACTTTAGAGAGAATTTGAATTATATAAGAAATGTTAGTATACCCAGGTGGTTACACTGCTGTCAAGCTTCTACAATTGAGTTGCATGTCTTCGCGGACGCTTCGCTGGCAGCATACGGTGCAGCAGTATACATTCGAGTAATTGAGCAAGAGAGAGTTTACGTTCATTTGATATCAGCAAAGACAAAGGTCGCCCCTATCGAGAAACAAATATCGATACCTAGATTGGAGTTATGCGGTGCGACCCTAGCAGCCAAACTGATATTTGAAACATCTCAGGTAATGAACATACCTAAGGAGAATTTACACGCATGGACCGATTCAACCATCGTCCTGGCCTGGCTTAAGGGTGGGTCTAGTCGATGGAACACTTTTGTGAGCAACCGCGTGGCTGAAATATTGAACATTTTAGACAATGGGGTCATGTGACTACGGATACTAATCCAGCTGACTGTGCCTCCAGAGGCTTACACGCCCCAGAGTTGGTGAATAACTTGTTATGGTGGAATGGCCCGACTTGGTTGTCTGCGCGTGACCTAAGCATGTATTCAGTGGATGTTGAAGATACTCAAGAAGAGGAGAAGGCTAAAGTTTTCACTGCTTTATTAAAAACTGAAGAAGAATTAATTTGGACTAAGTTCTCTAATTTATCAAAAATGTTAAGAGTTATTTCATACTGTCGAAGGTGGCTAAAACTAAAATTGAACAAGGATATAGGTAAATGTAATACTAAATATATAACTACAGAAGAAATTAATGAGACTTTAAATATTTGCATTAAACAAACTCAAGAATTTAACCAAGAAATAAAGCAGTTGAAAACTCATGGATGTGTTCTCAAAAAGAGCAAACTACGCAATCTTTGTCCATTTATCGACGATAATGGCATTCTAAGAGTTGGCGGACGTATTCAACAATCACAAGTTGAATATGACACACAGCATCCTATAATTCTACCTGCTAAGTGTCATCTTAGTAGACTTGTAGTTATAGATGTCCACCAGAGAACCATGCATGGAGGACCTCAAGTAATGCTTAATTACTTGAGGTCCAAATACTGGATATTACGAGCTAAGGATCAAGCAAAAAAATATTATCGAGAATGTGTAACTTGTATCCGATATTCGAGGAACAATTCGGTACAATTAATGGGCCAACTACCAGAAGTTCGAGTAAAACCCAGCAGACTTTTCAGCTCTGCTGGTGTTGATTACGCAGGGCCTATTAATATTAAGCTCTCTCCGGGTAGGGGTGTCAAATCCTATAAAGGTTATATTTGCCTCTTTATTTGTATGGCAACACGTGCCATACACTTGGAAGCAGTCACGGATCTGACATCTAAAGCATTCATTGCGGCCTTCAGGCGATTTACAGCAAGACGTGGTCACTGTCCCAATCTGTACAGTGACAACGGCACAAACTTCGTTGGTGCGGATAAACTCCTCATGTTTGACCAAGCCAAGTCTTCGATACCGAGTGAGATAGTGGAGTTGTTAAGTTTAGAGCGTACTACATGGCACTTCATCCCTCCACATGCGCCTAACTTTGGCGGTTTGTGGGAGGCTGGAGTGCGCAGTGCAAAGGCACATCTCAAAAGGGTGATTGGAGAAAGTATCCTTACATATGAGGAGCTAACTACGGTGTTAACACAAGTAGAAGCTTGTTTAAATTCGCGTCCTATTTCAGTTTTGAGTGATGACCCCAATGATCCACTACCCCTGACTCCAGGTCACTTCCTGGTCGGCGAACCTTTAATAAATCTATCAGATGAAAATTATACATTGTGTAAACATATCACTAACCTTGAACGATGGAAGTTAGTGCAAAAAATGGTTACCGATTTTTGGAACAGGTGGCATAAAGAATACCTGGTTAACCTTAATAAAATTTATAAATGGAACACAAAAAAACTTGAACCAGAAATCGATGACATTGTTCTTATAAAGGATGACAATATCCCACCTAGTAAATGGATACTAGGAAAAATAATTAAGAAACATGTTGGTCCAGATAATCTTACTAGAGTAGTATCAATCAAAAGTAAAAACAATGTCCTTAAAAGTCCTGTAAATAAAGTTTGTGTGTTAACTAAATAACAGTAAAAAAAAAGTGTCTTAATTTACTTAAAACAAGTAGGTACTTACACCTAATTAATCATAGAAATAAAATGATGTAAACTAAAATTGTATCTATAGAACGTAGCTACATACTTACTTAAACTATAACTACCTACCTACTTACTTAAACTAAAGCTTAAATATTATAAATTGTACTTAGCGTCAAATAAGTAAATATTATGTGTTAAAAATAAGTGTTGTTTACCTATTAAGTTGAGTTCATTACTTACCTTTTTAAATTAGCGAGTTATTAGAAGCATTCAGTACCTATACTTACCAAGCTGTTGTTATTATTTTAGATGTTTATTCATATTAGTACCTAAGTATGTGTCTTATATGATTATATTAAAGAACTCCGTTCTTTGGAGGGCGGAATGTTTAAACGAACGAACGAGTGTCAAATATAATAAGTATCTACCTAACCATAGCTATGTAAGTCACACCATACAGTCCACTAACCTAATGTACCTACTCAGTAGAAATTAAATCTCTGTACTGAACACACGTCTATTTAATTCAAAAACGTCATCAAATCAATATCAACCTTACTCGCTCAAACAGATAGAGATAGATAGATAAATCATTTATTTGATGCAACAAAAGACACAATACAAGAATTAATATTAAAAAAAAACAAAACAGAAAAAAAGGAACACATTAAAAAAAAAAAGTAAGTAAGGTAGACTAAGTTAAATCGACCCACAGATACCGCGGCCCCGGAACATAAAGGGCAAAAGAAGGGGTAAGCATGGGTGGGTTTTAGTCAGTAAAAAAAACGCCCCCGCGCTCCGGCCAGAATGGGGAGAAGTTATTTGATAATTTCCCATCTGCAAAAGCAACGTTCTCGATAACACTGTGTTCTCTTCTATTTCAGGTGAAGGATGCATGAAAGGTGGCACACACGGCGTTTGTGAAAACTTACACAAATGCCAGACTTCCATTGATGATCTGACACGTAAGATAAAACCACAGGTAATCTAACTTTTTTTTTCTTTTAAAAAACGTTGCCCCACACTAGGAATTTCTCCTGTAGGTATTGTGGGTTACACAAACAGCCAGACCCGACACAACTATTTGTAGGCCATACAAATATTTGTTCCGTGCGAGAATCGAACCCGCGACACGCAGCACAGCAGTCAGTCGCTCAGCCACTGCGCCAACCGTGCCGTCAAAGTTAATTATCTTTTTTCTCAAATCCACCAGTTATGCTCGTTCGACGGTGTGGATCCAATTGTATGCTGTTTAGGTGCCTATACTGCTGCAAATCCTGGGGAAAACCCCAGCCCAGCCACCACGATAAGGTAACCGCTCATCAAATACCTGACTTATAATATTCACTTTAGCTTATAATATTCACTCGGACATAAATATTAAGTCTATGTTTTGTTCTATTATTAACACTGCGACTATTAGTCCTAATACTAATATACCTTTTTACAAGGAAGGCGGGGGAGTATTGTCGCTCACTCCGGCTCATTTAAACTAGCTAGTAAGACAACAGAAGATATAAATAACATTAGTGTTACACTCACTAACACCAAGGTACCTTCTTGCTCTCAAATAGTTAAATTTAAAAAAGGGGCTAAGCAGAATTCCTTGAAATTTTTTCATCAAAATATTCAAGGTTTCTCTTCAAAACAACTATAGATTGAATTGTTTTTAGAAAAAAACAAGTTTGATATTGTATGTTTCACCGAACATTGGTTAAAAGACAATGAAATGTTAATTAACTTTGAAAATTACAGTGTAGGCAGTTCCTTTAACTGCAAATCTAAGATGCGTGGGGGTCACTAATCTTAGTTAAAAATGGCTTTAAATTTAAAACTCGTAATGATATAGTTGATCTTTCGGTTGAACATAATATTGAATTGTCGTGTGTTGAGCTAGATAAGCATGTCATAGTGTGCGTTTACAGACCCCCAAATTATCAAAACTACTCTATATTTGAGTCAGTAATGGAAGATGCTTTGGCAAAACTTGTAACAGGTAATAAATCACTGTGGTGACTTTAATATTAATATTTTAGATATAAATTCAAATAGCAGTAGATTCTTACATCTTTTTAAATCATTTAATTTGATAAATGTGTTTTCGGAGCCTACCCGAATTACTACAGATACTGCAACATGTATTGATAATGTCTTTTGTTGCTCCGACTACTTAAATAAAGCCATTGTAAATTACCTTCCATCTGATCACAGCGGTCAAACCGTCGTTTTCGAGTCTTACACACCATCACAAAAAATCCAGATAAAATCTAGACAAATAACACCCAGCAATTTGAATAAATTTAATAATAATTTAATTAGTAATTTAGGCATTCCGGGATATAATATTGAGAATGTAAATCAATTTGACGAGGAATTCTTTTCGGTTGTTTACACAGAGTTCAATGAAACGTTTAAAATAAAAACTAAATCTATTAGCCCAAAGTTAATGTTTAGTGATTGGGCAACTAAGGGTATAAGAAAAAGTAGGGAACGATTGTTTGAGCTTTACGGCCTTAAGCCTTACATCAACTCGGAAACATTCAATCGCTATGTTGCTACTTACTCAATTTTTTTTAAAAACACCTGCAAGGTAGCTAAATCTTTATTCATTAGCAACAAGATTAAATCCGCCGATAATAAAATTAAGACGGTCTGGAAAATAATCAATAGTGAAACTATCAGAAATCAAAAATGTAATAATGAGATCAATCTAGAGTCTTCGCGTGGTCTTCTAACTACTAAAAACGAAGTTGCTCAAGAATTTGTAGATTTCTTTACTAGTATCCCACATAAAACTACTGAAACATTAAATTCTTCACCCTTGCTTTCCATTGATTTATTAAGAGCAAATGTTTCACCATGTCCGGTTGAGTTTCAATTTAAGCATATTAACCCCACTGCAGTCATTAAAGCTTTCAAGCAAATCAAAATCAAATTAACCGAAGATCTTTGGGGAATGTCTATTAAAGTTTGTCAAGCTATTATTGAGACTATAGCACCGTACTTAGCCTTAATATTTAATTTGTGTGTGGACCAAGGAGTTTTCCCAGACCTTATGAAATACAGTAAAGTTATACCCCTTTTCAAATCTGGGGATAGTAAAGACACCAATAACTATAGACCCGTATCCGTTTTTCCGGTTTTCAGCAAGGTGTTTGAAAAGATAATGCTTAATCAAATGCTCAACCACTTTAACACCTTTCGGTAACGTCCTACAAGTATGTGCCCGACCCAGTTCTCGAGAAAGACCATGTCACGCTGTACTGGGATCGGTCTATCATTACTGTTGTAACATCACTATTTAGTTGTACTATTATGGTCTTCACTAGTCTATGTATTATCTGTGATCAGATGGCGCTCTGCCTCACTTCTTCCTGTGATGTCTTACTGTGTGTACATTCCTGTGTCTCCTGCCAATAAACCAGTATCATACTTAATGGACATCTTTTATTAAGAATCCAACATAACATGACAGACATGACAGGACTATTGTCGCCAATAAGCCTGACATAGTGGTGATAGACCGATCAGCGCGCCGCGTAATGATAATCGATGTTACCATCCCACATGACGAGAACCTCGTGAAAGCTGAGAAAGAGAAGCAACTCAAATATCTTGACTTGGCACACGAGGGAGGACTTGTGCCGATTGGCGTAACGGCCAATGGCTTGATTGCCAAAAGCCTCGACGAATATCTGTCGAAGCTCTCCTTAGGCGTTTGGATCAAGGGCCTGATTCAGAAGGCAGTACTCCTCGATACGGGTCGCATTGTGAGGAGGTTCCTGTCTCTGGAGCCCTAACCACGGGTAGCTTGGACCCTGCTCCCGATACCGGCGGACCACTATTTTTAAATATTTGTTTTTTTTTTTTAGGAAATATTTAAAAATGTAAAACTGAGAGGAAAAGAAAAATAAAGAGATAAATGAATAAAAAAAGATCTCATTCTCTTTTTTATTTTGTTTTATTTTATATTTGTTTTTATAAATATTTCGTTTGTTTTACTGTTTTTTCCTGTGTGAGTACTTTTTAGACAAAGAAAAAGTATTTATTTGATTGTAAACAAATACTTCTTGCTCTTTCAGACCTCCAACGAACAGTACCACTGAATACACACCAATAATGTACGATTATCAATATGAGGGAGCTACTGATGGAGAATGCGCTCCTATACCTGAATCTATGACCATTAAGAAGACAGGACAGAAAGCTTTGGACAGTGAGTATGGAAACCAAGATTAAAGAAAATTTAGAAAGATAGTGCAATAAGGGCAGCTACGACATACAGGGCAATTTGGGCACTCAGGGTAATAAGAACACTTCGGGCAACTAGGGCAGACAGTGAAATTAGTGCACTCTGGGCAATTAAGACACTTCGGGCACCTATGGCAAACAGGTCGTACATAGGTCGGGCAATTAGGGCAGCTACGGCAAACCTGGCAATTAGGGCACTCAGGGCAATTAAGACTTTTCAGCACCAATTACTGACAGAGCAATAAGGGTATCTATGGCTAACATGTAAATTAGGCCGCTCAGGGCAATAAGGAAACATCAGGCACCTATGGCAGACAGGGCATTTTGGACAGCTTTGGCAGACAGAGCAATTAAGGCCTTCGATCACCTATGGCGGACAGGGCAATTAGGGCACTTGGGTTAATTGGGACACATCGGGCAACTATGGCAGACAGGACGAATAGGGCAGCTACTGCAGACAGTGCTATTAGGGCAATTAAGACACTTCGGGCACCTACGGCAGGCTGGGCAATTAGGGCAGACAGGGCAATAAGGACACTTCGGGCACCTATGGCAGGTAGGGCAATTAGGCGTCATAGACCAAGTAGGACAGGCAAGGCAGGTAGGGCAAGTAGGGCTGGAACATGTAGGGCACGTAGGGCAGGGGCACACAGGGCAATTAGTGCAGTTAGGAAGTGTAGGGCAATTAGGGCACGTAGGACAGGTAGGGCAGGCAAGGCAGGTGGGTAGGTATGTAGAAAAATTGCATTGCAACGCATGCCAGGCACAGCTAGTTATTATAAATGCGAATGTTTGTGAGGATGTATGGATGTATAGATGTTTGTTACTCTTTCACGTCAAAACGGCTGAACGGATCTTTAATGAAATTTGGCACATAGGTAGATTATAGTCTGGAATAACACATACGATTTTTTTTATCGATATCACGAATTATATTTGTATTTAATGCTTTTATAATAAGATCTGAATGTCATTGATCTGTTTGTTTATGTTATAAATAAAGAAATTTTAAATCAATCAATCAATAAGGGGTCCCCTTAGGTTGCAGGTTGTTCGAAAGAGATACCGCGGCCCCGGGACGTAAAGGGCAATAGAAGGAACATAGGTGGGATTTAGCCAGTACAAGTCTGACACTCCCCCCCGCTCCGCCCAGAGCGGGGGAAGTTATTTGATGATTTCCCATCCGCCTCTCACTATTTGTAACGACTGTCTAAGATCTACAAATGACAGCCGGGACCAACAGCTTAACGTGCTTTCCGAGGCACGGAGGAAAACTAGATACATAATACATGGTCGCCCATCCACAGATCGACCTTAGCAAGCGCGGTTTAACCTCAAAGATCGTCGTTTTTTTTGTATCTGTTTTTCCATCATTACAGAATGCGTCGAGTACCAAGAGAAGTACGTGTATCCTTGCGAAGAGGGCATCTCCCTCTTGCACTCAGGTGGTGTCAGCAGGAACAACAAGTGCCGAAGTCGTAGTGAAGAGCTCATCGTCGGAGGAACTGAAGCCAGGCGGTATGAGTTCCCTCATATGGTGAGAGATAGGTCAGAATCTGCCTAGCCTTATTGTTTCTTTTTTTAAATAAATAAACGTTGCCCGACACTAGGATTTCTCCTGTATCGTGGGTGCGTTTACAAACATTTAAACTCACATACACAAACAGCCAGACCTTTTAAAAAAAAGACCAGATTTAAAAAAAAAAAACAACAGTTGTTTGTGTGAAATCAGAAAAAATATGAAAACCCTCGTTGCGATAAATGAGAAAAAAGCACGCGTGTGAAATACATTGCATATTGAACCTAATCGTAGTGCCATAAGAGCCAGTTTTCAAAAAAATAATATATCTTATCTTAACTACTACATATTTACTAATATTTCGCTTGTTTTATAACCAGACTATGGTCGGCTATGGAGCAAATATCGAGGATGTAAAGTTTTTGTGCAGTGGTGCTTTAATCAGCGACCGATACGTGCTCACTGCAGGCCACTGCATCTTCAACAGGGATCAGTAAGTATTTTTGGGTATGGCATCTCGTAATTCAATGCTGGGCTGTAAAAATGTGGATGAAAAACGATTGCATGTTGCGCAGTTGAGAATGTGTGGAGTGACAAGAATGGATAAAGTAAGGAATGAGCATATTAGAGGAAGATTGAAAGTTGCGGCTGTTACAGAGAAATGGAAAGGGATTTTTCATTTTATTTAAATACGTGTGACATTGATGCTTATAATGAACTCAATATTAACGTTATTATTATGAATTAATTAATTTATATTTTACTGTTAATTATTTTAAGTGCTACGGAATTCTACTAATATCATAAATGCGAATGTTTGTGAGGATGGATGTGTGGATGTTTGTTACTCTTTCACGTCAAAACGGCTGAACGGATCTTGATGAAATTTGGCACAGAGGTAAATTATAGTCTGGAATAACACATAGGATTCTTTTTTTTTCGATATTACGCTGGCGAAGCTGCGGGAACCAGCTAAATAAAAAAAATGATTTTATGACTTTGCTGGCGCGGTGTAAGATTGTCAGTTAGTACTTTTAGTTATGGCATAGATGGCGCTGTAACACTTGTAGCTGAAGTCGGAATTGTAGTAACTCTGCACTCTTTAGACCTTTTTCCTTATTTCCAGCGGCTCAATAACCTACGTGCTGGTCGGGGCACTAAACCGAAGTGATGCAGCAGATAGATCCAAGATCTACAAGGTGAAGAACGTCATCAAACACCCGGAGTACAAGCCTCCTGCTAAATACAATGACATCGCCTTAATTGAAACAGAGAAACCGTAAGTACAAATAAACATACATTTTATAGATCTTTTTGTGAATATTTAAAGTGTTACTAGTTTTATAAATGTGAAACTGGGGCGGTTTGTTAATCTTTCACACAAAAACTACTGAACGGTTTGTATGAAATTTGACACGGATAGTTTATAACCAGGAATAAGATGCGTGGTTATGGTGTCTAACCAGGTGTCAGTGATTTTATGTCCCTTAGTCACAGAAAGTGTCAATTAGTCGCCGAGAGATTTCTTTTAAAAGGTCCCGCGTACTCCGGGCTCCACGACTCTAGCGTTTGCACCCAATCAGCTCAAATCTGTAACTGAGACTAGGTTTATTTACGCCGCTTGAGGATCTAGCAGTTGCAGCCGCAGTCTGCCGTGCTTCAAATGCGAGTTAGTGCAAGGGACCGCACCTTCTAAGATACCAACGTCATGCCATCCGATCTGTTCCTATCGTCTGGGTTTATTTGCTACCTGGTGTAAATTTATATGACGCAAATAGGCCTCTAATGTCTCTTTCTTATTTTTCAATGCACTTCCTCGAAAAATGGCACTTAAGACACTACGATTACGTTTTAAAATGCAATGTATTTTATACACGTGCCTAATCTCATTTATCGTAACGAGGGATTTCATTTTTTTGGACAACAATAAGCAAATCCCTATAGCCGAAGGTGTTTTTTTTTTAGCTAGGATATGCAGGTTTTTTTCTCGTTCACATTTATTAAAAAAAAATTAGCAATCAACAGAATATAACGAAAAACAGCATGATCTTTTATAAAATACTAGCTTACAAAACAAATTGACAATATTAGAGTTTTAAATTCAATTATACTTGAATTTCTTATTTTTAATATTAAGCTGTTTAGTGGTGTTCATACCTTTGTCTGTCTTTGAGTCTGAAAAAAAATAGCGCGGGAAAAAAAACATAGTTTCATATTGACTCATGACAAAAGTACTGCTTTGTTGTTTTATTTCTCTAAATCTATTTTGAAAAACGCCGTTTGGTTGATGTGAGAATTTGTCACTGCCGTTCTCGGCTCCTTAACACCCTCATCTGGCGGCTCGAGCGTTAAATCCGCCTCGGCCGCAATGACCAAGTTTTCTCACTTGAATTAAAATGTACCTATTTCAGGATTCCCCTTGTCGATTTCGTAGTACCAGCGTGTCTGCCTGCAGGAGACGCTATCGATGACCAGATAGTAAAAGCCACTGGATGGGGTCTAACCCAGAATAATGGATTTGAGACACTGCAGAAGGTAGGTAGTCTTAATTTTCCGACTTCTGTTCCCCCAGTCTTACCAAGTAGAAATGTCAAAGTCAAGGTTAGAGTAATTTATTCATCAAAAACATGGTCTTGAAGTTGGTACACACACTATTGAAAAGTTCAACATGTTTCATCAGTGCTAGGTATACAAATATTGACTACTAGCTTTTGCCCGCGGCTTCACTCGCGTTAAATTCAGGGTAAAACAGTTCCCCTTTCCTGATTTACTTACCTTCTACCTGTAGTTTTTGTCCTTGCGCCTTATGGATATTTGTTACTCTTTCACGTCAAAACGGCTGAACGGATCTTGATGAAATTTGGCGCAGAGGTAGATTATAGTCTAGCATAACACATAGGATATTTTTTTATATCACGCGGGCGAAACCGCGGGTGCCATCTAGTTTATAATTATTGATATAGATTACGGTTGAAAAATATTATGTCATACACTTTACTCCTAATTATTTTAAGATACTATATTCATTGGCAATCATACATTTTCATTTCAAGTCAATTTCACAAAATCAAATCAAAATCAAAAGTCATTTATTCAAATTAGGCTGATAATCAGCACTTTTTGAACGTCACATTACAAGAGACAGTCCCACAAAAACGCCCTGCCCTTCGCCACTTCCTAGTGTTTTAGCTGTTTTTTTAACAATTCAATTAATTAATTAATGATAATAATAATACATTTTATTATGTCAACATTAATTTCCTTCCAGAAGTCGGAGGCAAAAAAATCAAATTTTAATTAAAAAAAATAGAAAGGCTTAGGAAGATCTTTGAAACTGTTTTAATTAAAGTTTAATATATGCTTCGGCAACAAACACAACAAACCTTATGAACATAGAAAAACAGAACCAAAAACAACCTGCTAAGATAAACAAGGCTAATAACATAATCAATTATATTATAAGAAAACCTACGCTCACATTACCAGACAATTCACAAAGAAGCCCCCCTAATCAAAATTCAAAATAGCAACCAACGCCGCCTCCTCCCGAACTCCCAACACGGCTTGTCACCGCGGGAGCTCTAGACTATAACCCTCCAGCATGCCAACAACAAGATCTTTACAAACAAAACCTTTACATTTGTACATACAATGTAAAATCCCTATTATCACCGCAAAGAATGCTACTGCTACAATACTCTTTAGGGAACATTAAATATGATATTATTGGACTAGCAGAAGTCAGATGAAATGGAAATAATATCATTGAGGACGATCAGCATATATTCTGTCACACTGGGGAGTCCAAAGGACTCCATGGAGTCGGATTCTTAATTAAGAAAAAATACAAAAATAATATTGAAAATTACATAGGCATATCCGAAAGAGTTTGTCTGCTGAACTTGAACTTTGTAACAACGAAACTTTCACTTATAAAGTCTACGCACCCACCTCGGACGCAACTGAGGAAGAGATTGATGCCTTCTATGACCAAATAGAAAATGCCCGAAGCCTTGCAACCGGCAAAGTAATATTATTGGGTGACTGGAATGCAAAGATAGGTAAAAGAAAACTCGAAGAAAACACAATAATAGGCCCATACTGCTACGGTGAGAGAAATCATAGAGGCAAAAAACTTGTTCAGTATGCTCTTAAAAATAAATTTACCATAATAAACACAATATTTAAGAAGAAAATCAAGAATCTTTGGACATGGATAACACCGGACAAACAAAACAAAAACCAAATAGACTTTATTTTGAGTAATCACTCAAAACTCTTTACCAACATAGAAGTCCTAAACAAACTCTCCTTCCCAAGTGATCACAGACTTTTGAGAGGAACAATAACTCTAAATACACAAAAGAAAAGCCGAGCTACCTTTAATTCAATCCCAGTAACCAACCTATCTGACGAGAAATCACAAGAAATTTTCCTTCATGCCCTAAGAACAAAAATTGAACAATTGAGCTGGGAAGACAATGATGACATAGAGTCATATTATTTTAAGATAGAGTCATCCATACAAGAAAGTTTAAAGAATACTTCTCCTATCAAAACAAAGAAAGAAATAATATCAGAAGAATGTAAAAACCTAATTAAAAAACGCACAGATCTACAATATAAACCCTCCAAATCAAAAGAAGAAAAAAAAGAACTATCAGAATTATACAAAATTACAAACAAACTACTTAAAAAAGAATACGATAATTACAGGATAGAAGTAATTGAAAAACATTTACGCTCCACTGGAAGCCAAAAGAAAGCATATAAACAATTAAATACAGGGAAAAAATGGATTCCAAAATTGAAGACAAAAAAAAAGCCAAAACAACAACAAACTAGGAAAGACCTTGTAAAAATTGCCTCAAACTTCTACGAAGAGCTGTACGATGATAAATCTGCCGATAATAAAAGCTACGAAAAGTCTTCAAAAACAAGAGATAGAAATCAGACAATTCAACCTTTCCACAGCGCCGAAATAATAAAGAGAATCGAAAACCTGAAAAAAGATAAAAGTCCTGGGGCTGATAATATCCCAAACGAAGCTTTGATACTGGGAAGACATCTATTGTTAGGTCCGCTTACTACTCTCTTTAATAAAATACTTGAAAAACAAGAAATACCGGTCAATTGGGCAAGGTCACGGATAACTCTTATATACAAAAAGGGAGATCCAGAGGACATAAATAATTACCGACCTATTAGTCTACTGCCTACAATTTATAAGTTGTTTGCTATGTGCCTGGAGAAAAAAATAGAACCAACTATAGAAAAGAACCAACCGGTAGAACAGGCTGGCTTTCGCCAAGGGTACTCAACAATGGATCATATACATACCTTAGATCAAATAATTGAAAAATATGTAGAATACCAGGAAAAACTCTATATAGCATATGTTGACTACGCAAAAGCGTTCGACTCTATCTCGCATAAAAGTATCTGGGACGCATTAGAGCATCAAAACCTTCACTCTACATACATCAATATTATCAAGGATATATATAGAAAAAGCACAAGTCGGGTTAAACTGGACAGGCTAGGCCAAGAATTTAATATTCGTAGAGGCGTGAAACAGGGAGACCCGCTATCACCAAAGATCTTCATTGCTGTCTTACAAAATATAATGAAAGACCTAGATTGGGATCAAAAAGGAATAAATATAGATGGGAATAACCTCAGTAACCTGAGATTCGCCGACGATATAGTAATTTTTGCTAAGTCATCAAAACAACTTCAGGAAATGCTGATAGAACTAAGCGCTGTTAGCGAAAATATTGGGCTACAACTTAACACCTCAAAGACAAAGGTAGCTACCAACGGCACTAAAGATACCATAATAATAAACCGAACAACAATGGAGTACGTAGAGAGCTATACATACCTTGGTAAACAAATTTCATTCCAAAACACAAGACACCTAGACGAAATAGAAAGGCGCATTAACATGACGTGGAAAAAATACTGGAGTAACAAGGAAATATTAAAATCAAAACTCCCAGTAAGACTAAAGAAGAAAGTGATGGATTCGAGCCTCCTGCCCTGCTTAACATACGGTGCCCAAACCTGGATCTTTAACAAAAAAAATATGTCAAAAATACGCGCTTGTCAACGGGCTATGGAGAGGAGCATCCTCGGTATAAAAATTTTAGATAAAGAAAATAGCGAAAAAATAAGACAAAAGACCCAAGTGATAGACGCACTGAAACATGCACTACGCTTAAAATGGAAATGGGCAGGACACATCGCCCGCTCCTCTGCAGACAGATGGGTCAAGCGAGCAACCATTTGGAAGGGCCCTAGAGGTCCTGGAGCAAAAAGAAAAAAGGGCAGACCAACAGCTCGCTGGGTCGACGACATACCAGAAGTAGCAGGAAGAAACTGGGTGAAAACAGCAATCGACAGGAAAAAATGGAGGCAACTGGAGGAGGCCTATACCCGAAAGGGGCCATGACATAGTTAGCTTATAATATTTATACTTAATGTACTTTTTCTAACTGTAACCGATGTTTTGGATTAATAAAGGCTTTATTATTATTATTATATGCTTCGACGCTTGTTATAATATAACATGTAGAGTTGTGGACCAGTGGAATAAGTTCTGCTTTAAGACGTCATGGTCCCTACCATGACGTCTTAAAGCAGAACTTATACAGACTTATACTTATTACAGAGCTATACAGGGTGGCTAGCACCATCTCTTTCCCTCAGTGGAATAAGTTCTGCTTTAAGACGTCATGGTAGGCCAGCAGAGATTGAAGACAAAAGGTGTAACTAACTTAAAAACTAAAATGCATTTACTTACTAATTTTACAACAATTTCGTTTCACATTTTCGTTGTAATTTTGTTTTTACTTAATATGTTTTTCGTTATTCTTTTTCAGACGCGCTTAAGCAAGTTGTCAACATCGGAATGCATGCAGAAGTTCCAACCCTCGCGTCAGATGAAGCAAGGGTTCAATCCCCTATCTCAGACTTGCTACAAGGAGAATAATTTTTCCTACATGTGCCAGGTATGTATACAGTCACGTTATTTATTTATTTACTAGCTTTTGCCCGCTGCTTCGCTCGCGTTAAATTCGGGGTAACACAGTTCCCATGTCCTGATTTGCAGGTACCGGCTACCTGTAGTTTTTGCCCTTGGGCCTTATTGATTGTAATAGCAAAGCTAAGTTATCTTTCTCCCTCATTTCCCACTTTAAAAAAAATATTAGCCTATGTCCGTCTCCAGGGTCCCGGCTATCCCTGTATCAAAATTCATCAAAATCAGTTTAGCCATTAAGGCGTGAAGATGTAACAAACTCACTTTCGCTTTTATAATACTGTAAGTAAGGATTTATTAACAAAGATCACCAACAGCTTCTGCCACATTCCGTCCCCGCCGACGAGGCCCGTCGTGACGTCCCGGTACCTGCCCCACCCGTCCCTTGCTAGAGCCCGCCCGCGTTGCTGAGCCAATAAGTTCAAATCAGTCCCCAAATAATATCACTCATATCCAGTCTGTCCCTTTGCTCCCCCAGCGGCGCCCTATGCCGAGGCTCGTACCCCACTGGGGGTGCCCTTAGCGTGTAGTCGCTTAGTTTGTAAGTTTTTGCCCTGACTGGAGGCCTTAAATTCAAGGCATCCACAGGAATCGTCAGGTTAAGCAGACGACAACGTCTTAGGTTGAACTGCGAGATGCCATTTCGAGAAAAAAAAGCTTCTGTAAAAAATAAAAATTACAATATTGGACTTATACAGTTGCCAATTACAGCCAAACTTTTTATATAATATAATTATTTTAAAAAAATGCCATACTTACCGAAATTAAATATCAAAACAAAAAGTACTTTGTGATTAATATGACAAAGATACTTTTAGTTCTGTTATTTAAATCTCCGAAGTGTATTGAAAAACGTTTAATTCACGTGAGAATCTGTCACTGTTGTTCTCGGCTCCATAACACCCTTGCCGAATGGCTCTGGGTAGATTCCGCCTCGGCTGCAATGACAAAGTTTCCTAACTTGAATCAAAATATACTATTCTCAATTTCTAGGGTGACAGCGGTGGTCCCATCCAGATTACGAGCAAGAAAATCGCATGCATGTATTACATAGTTGGAGTGACTTCCTTCAAGTCAGGATGTGGTGTCACTGAAGAAGCTGGGATCTACACCAAGGTCCTTAACTATGTGCCCTGGATTGAGAGCATCGTGTGGCCTAACTAGTCATCATCGTTTTAAACCACGGCACGGTTAGCGTAGTGGCTAAGCGATCGACTGCTACGCTGCGTGTCGCTGGTTGGTTCCCCGCACGGAACAAACATTTGTATAATCTTACAGGTAGTAGTTTCAGGTCTGGCTGTTTGTGTATGTGAGTTTAAATGTTTGTAAACGCACCCACGATACAGGAGAAATTCCAAGTGTGACGCACGCCACTGTGTCATCGATTTATAAATATTTTTGCCACCTTTAAATTTATGTTCCGTCATTTTAATACTTTTTGAAAGTCGATTTTTAACTCGCTGCTGATATGATTTGTTTTGCTTGGTATGCCAAAACATAAATATAATTCAAAATTAAATATGTAATTAATATGCCTGAGTATTTTTATTTTAAGCTACTCTTACTTGCATATTTGTATCCTTTAAGTATTAGTCAGATAAGTGAATTTGTAATTCTTTTGAGAAATTAAAATTTTACTCAAAATCATCAGTAGTTTATTGACAAATCCTCTCTAATGACAAGATAGATATTCTTCATTAAGTACACTATACAAATAACATAATTACATAAAACGTTTCACATATAGTCCCACCCGTCCCTTGCTAGAGCCAGCCCGCGATGCCTCGCCAGTAAGTCCAAACCAGTCCTTAAGTAATATCACTCAGATCCAGCCTGTCCTTTTGCTGTCCTCCCCCAGCGACGCCCTAAGCCGAGGCTCGTACCCCACAGGGAGTGCCCTTAGCGTGTAGTCACTTAGTTTGTAAGTTTTTCCTTCAAAATGGTTGAGCTGAATGGGGCTGTATCCATGCGTCATCTTTTGTGAACGGACGCTGTCAGTTGGGACAGGTTTTCGCTCAGATGCCACGGTTTATCTTAATTAAGTATTTTATTTCTGACTTTTTGGACTCTGGAAGCTCTTAATGTGCACGTTTATCTACATCTTTCTCACATACTTATATGTATAATCTTGATATGAAAAATTTAACCAAGGTTTTGTAACAACATCCTGATTTAAAAGACTGTCCATAGAGTTTTTTTCCCATTCTTCTCCATAGAGATCTACGCTTTAGAATGGGCGACTACAGCACTTTCACAATTAATTATGTCTTGTGACTGGGACTGTTGCTTCATCTTTTTGTTGTTTGACATTCAAAAGTGCGTGTAACGGTCTAATTGAAATAAATACTTTGAGTTTATGAGGGATGAAGCACATATGACTAAAAGATGGAATTGAAAAAACAAATATCATACTTAACGCAGGAATTAACGGTATTAAAACATATATGTACGAGCCCTGTGTCTTCACGACAAAAAAAAATATCCTCCAGCAGGAAAAACAGCGTCAAACGGCGACTTACAGAGACCTATAATAATAGTCCCCTTACATTACCTCATACATGTGAACCGACCGAAAAGCCATTAATAACAGCAAACCTAGAACAGGGACCAAACATTTCATCGCAATCCGACCATTTACAGGCTGAAAATGACCCAGTTCCTGAAACTAAAATTTTAAAAATTGCCAATACGCAAATTAAAATAATTCCGTCACAAAAAAACACAATGAATGTAAATAACGAGCTCATTCCTCAAAATAAACATAATAATATATTTATCCTAGGAGGTAATCAATGTGTGGGATTATCATCGAAGTTAATTACATCGAGGACCAACAATAAATATGAAAAATATAATATCAGCGCCGTCATACAACCTGATGCCAGTACGCAAAAAATATTAGAACCTATGAAGACATGCAATGTAAACGAGGCAGATAGAGTTGTCATTTCAGTGGGTGAACATGACGAAAATCCATTGAGCGTCATGATTAACCTTTGCTTCATACTTAATTGCTATCCTAAAATAAGTTTTTTTTATATTGGGTGTAATTAAAAGCAAATTTTTAAATGAACATTTATTAAATAATATGTTAAAAAGAATCTGCAACTATTTTCCCAATTGTACCTATATTAATATGACGAATAATTTATTTGATATGTGTAAAATTATCAATTTAAATATTGACAGCCTTGATTATAATTGTAAATATTTGCCTCAAAGACTCAAGTGCAATAATATATTATGCCACAGTATCATAAATATGTACCACACTGACCACACAGCACGACTTCTAGAGCTCCACATAAGGGAACAATTCCCTACTATTTTCCGGTTGTTCAACTGAAAAAAAAGGACCAAACCGCTAATTCGCCACTAACCTTTACGGAAATTAAGGCAAAAAAGGGCACCATCCCTTATTATTTTGCAACAAAAACAAAAGATCCGCGCATTTCATCACAGTCAACCACAACGTACACCACTTCAAATAGTAATAATTTTTTTCGCAACTAATAATAACACAGAAAACTATATCAAAATATTACACCAAAATATCGCGGGACTGAGAAGTAAAACCGAATTGTTAGAACTACACTTATGTGAACTTTTTAGTAATAAACCCGGCGTCATATGCTTATCAGAAACTTTTATACAAAGCGGAAATGAATCAATGGTAAATTTAAACGGCTATAATTTAGCATCATCCTTTTGCAGGCAAAAAAGTCAGAAACGCGGCGGAGTGTGTATTTTGGTAAAGCGTGGTCAACATTTTATAGAACTGAGTAATATCAAAGCTCTATCGATTGACAAGCACTTCGAATGTTGCGCCATTGAATTACTTGACCAAAAAATTATCATTGTGTGTTTGTATAGGACACCAAATTCTGACATTAACATATTTTTTAATAAACTGGACATCTTGTTAAATAAAATCATATATCATTCTGACAAAAAAGTGGTAATCACCGGTGACTTAAATATAAATACATTAAAAGTAAATAAACAATCAACCGAGCTATTCAATCTTACAAAAAATTACAACCTAACAATGCACATAACCCAACCAACACGACAAAAATCTTGTATTGATCATTTTATTAGCAACATACCAACAGCTGAAGGAGAAATACTTCAGCTTGGATTATCTGATCATGAAACGGCCCAGTTACTCACAATTCCTACAACTACTAAAAAGCCTTTGCTTACAAGATACACATTATTCAAGAGAGATTTTTCTAAAGAAAATATTCTGAAATTTAGAGAATGTATAGGAAGCCTATCATTTAGCGACGTACTAGAGGAATCTAATCTAGATCTAGCGTATACCAAGTTTCACGAACAAATTACATTATTTTATAATTTATGTTTTCCAATACTCAAACGGATCATTTCTCATAAGCCTAAAAAAATTGATTGGATAACTAAAGGGTTAAAAGTAAGCTGTAAAACTAAGCGTCTACTACGATTTAAATATTACCAACAAAAAACTGAAACGCGTAAATTGGAATTCAAGTCTTATTCCAAATTACCACGAAAATGTATCTTTAACTCTATGAAAAACCACAACTATGGGAAACTCAAAAACAATCAAAACATATGTAAAACATCATGGCAATTAATAAAAAAAGAATCTGAAGGCATACAAACAAAAAACTTTATATGTGAGATAAACAAGGACGGTTCTATTCTTAAGGACCCAATAGAAATAGCACACTCCTTTAATGACTTCTTCTTAGACGTTCGTACAAAACAAAACAACACAATTAATAACATAAATATACCAAGTACATGTAATAGTATTTATCTAACACCGTGCGACTGTCCTGAGGTCCTGAAAATTTTCTTATCGCTTAAGAATACAGACTCAGTGGGTCACGATGAATTCAACACAAGAATTTTGAAAGATTGTGCGATTGAACTAACACCAGTCATAACCTATCTGATTAATCTATCGTTCAGTCAAGGTCAATTCCTTAGTCTACTTAAAAAGTCGATAGTAAAACCTTTATATAAAAAGAGTGACAAGTCTATAATGGGTAACTACAGACCGATAACACTAATATCCATAATTTCCAAAGTATTCGAAAAGGCTATGCATAAGCGAATATACGATTTTGTTATGAAACACAAAATTTTGAGAACCGAACAATATGGGTTCCAAAAGGGCAAGTCTACAGCTCTAGCGTGCTTTGACCTTATAACCAAAATCTCAGAAAGTTTAGATAATAAAAAACAAACTACTGGAATATTTTTCGATATGAAGAGTGCTTTTGATCTTGTTTCTCACAAACTTTTACTAAATAAAGTAGAACAGTGTGGTATTCGGGGCCCGGCCTATCAATGGTTGGAATCCTACTTAAAAAATAGAGAACAATGTGTTGAAATTTTAAGTTTAGATAATAACGGACACTTGAAAGCACACCGATCATCGTATAGAGTTAATAAATCAGGAGTGCCTCAAGGCAGTATTCTTGGACCTTTGTTATTCCTGATCTATATAAATGATCTGCCAAGCGTAACTACTGACTCTTGTATTTTATACGCTGATGACATTTCCCTCATTATGACATCCAATTATTCTAATATTAATTATACTAATGACATAAATAAAACAATTAATGCTATAATTCAATGGCTCCATAATAATAATTTGCAAGTTAATCTGACTAAAACTCAATTTATTCAATTTAGAAATTACGGGACGAAGCCTCAAACATTAGATATAAAATACTTGAATGACAAGTTAAAAGAAGTAAATGAGACACCCTTCTTAGGCATAGTTATTAACAAGAACCTTAATTGGAAAGCACATGTAGAAAAGGTCTGTAATAAAATAAATAAATTCATATATGTTTTGGCAAAACTGAGAAAGACGTCGAGCCCTGAAACAGTTATGATGGCATACCATGGCTACATCGCATCGATATTAAACTATGGTATAATTATCTGGGGAAATTCTACGGATTCGATTCGTGCGTTTATCGCCCAAAAAAAGTGCCTTAGAGCCATTTGTGGTGCTGCACCATGGCATTCTTGTAAGCCTCTATTTAAAAAGAAAAACTTATTAACCCTCCCTTGTATGTACATTTATGAAACAGCAAAATTTGTAAGGCAGCACCCCATTTTTTTTACGAGAGCAAAATATGTATATCCGAGAAACTCGAGAGATCCGGACAGAATTGTCTTGTCACGAATTTCAAGAACAAATCTGTATCAAAATAACTGCTATGTGATGTGTGGTCGTATTTATAATGCCATTCCACGTAGCATTAAATCGTACCCAACTTCGAGATTTTTAAAGTATATAAAAGAGTGGCTGCTTAAAAAATGTTTTTATACTATAGACGAAATATTTAAATGTAAGGGAAAAACAGGTGTTTGATGTAATATATAAACAATAATCTATAACAATGAATGAATTATATACTGATATTTAAATTTTATAATATATGTTAATTTAATTGAATTCATGTGTAAATTAAAGTAATTATATTATGTCAGTTGCATAAACTACTATTATTATGTTGTGTAACTTGTGTACGTACGTGCTGTTATAATATATGACAGTACCTACTATTTGCATGTCAACAACCTGACAAAGATGTGTTGGTCTATATCAAAATGTTTACCATCAAATGTATTTACCACATTTTGCAGCAAATAAAAATTATTATTATTATTATAAGAGTGATGGATCTGAATGTTGATGGACGGAGAGCGAGAGGAAGGCCAAAGAAAAGATGGATGGATTGTGTAAGGAATGATATGAAGGAGAAAGGAGTAAATGATGCCGTGACGTCTGTTAGGGGAGAATGGAATAAGAAAACGTGTTGCGACGACCCCAAATAGAATGGGACAAGGGCAGGAACATGATGATGAGTTTGAGATAACTTTGATGTACAAAATGCTGGTTGATGTCTTCGTAAGCTTATTCCAGTTTCCATCTAGTTGGACTGGAAGCTGATCCAACAACAGAATTAGGACTACTATTCTGTTTTCGCTGTAGCGTGGTGCGAGCGACTTTAGTAAGATGTATCATTCCTCTTCAATCTGGAACGTTATCTCGATTTCTGTTCATGACTGAAAGACTCTAAGGCTTTACAATGAATGCCGTATAGCCGTATAGGACTACCCACAGACATGTTTAGTGATGGGATGTATTACAATGAAGCACTAAACATATAAACATTTTCATTTAATGTCACCCCCACCACGCTACAGCGAAAATAGTATAGACAGTGTTTTTTTTTTTGGGGTGGGGAACCATCAAATAACTTCCCTCGCTCTGGGCGGAGCGGGGGAGAGTGTCAGATTTGTACTGACTAAAACCTACCCATGTTACTTCTATTGCCCTTTACGTTCCGGGGCCGCGGTATCACTTTCGAACAACCCGCAACCCCGGCAGGCGGAGGCCCTGGCAGGCCCCTCTGCTTTGCTGACATCTCTTTGAGGGGCGCGTGAAACACTAACGCGCCGTCGACACGGCCTGTCGTCAATAGACAGACGGACGGTGAGCTACCCATTGCTCACCGTCCACAGGCCCGCATCTACGGTGGCCGAAATCGTCTCGAGGCGCCCTACGTCCAGGAGTATAGACAGTGTAAGGTAAAATCTACTATATAAAAATAAGTCTGGTTTTCCTTCCTGACGCTATAACTCCAGAACGCACGAACCGATTTCCACGGTTTTGCATTCGTTGGAAAGGTCTCGGGCTCCGTGAGGTTTATAGCTAAGAAAAGGTAGGGTAGGTAGGGTAGGTAGGGTAGGTAGGGTAGGTAGGGTAGGTAGGGTAGGTAGGGTAGGTAGGGTAGGTAGGGTAGGTAGGGTAGGTAGGGTAGGTAGGGTAGGTAGGGTAGGTAGGGTAGGTAGGGTAGGTAGGGTAGGTAGGGTAGGTAGGGTAGGTAGGGTAGGTAGGGTAGGTAGGGTAGGTAGGGTAGGTAGGGTAGGTAGGGTAGGTAGGGTAGGTAGGGTAGGTAGGGTAGGTAGGGTAGGTAGGGTAGGTAGGGTAGGTAGGGTAGGTAGGGTAGGTAGGGTAGGTAGGGTAGGTAGGGTAGGTAGGGTAGGTAGGGTAGGTAGGGTAGGTAGGGTAGGTAGGGTAGGTAGGGTAGGTAGGGTAGGTAGGGTAGGTAGGGTAGGTAGGGTAGGTAGGGTAGGTAGGGTAGGTAGGGTAGGTAGGGTAGGTAGGGTAGGTAGGGTAGGTAGGGTAGGTAGGGTAGGTAGGGTAGGTAGGGTAGGTAGGGTAGGTAGGGTAGGTAGGGTAGGTAGGGTAGGTAGGGTAGGTAGGGTAGGTAGGGTAGGTAGGGTAGGTAGGGTAGGTAGGGTAGGTAGGGTAGGTAGGGTAGGTAGGGTAGGTAGGGTAGGTAGGGTAGGTAGGGTAGGTAGGGTAGGTAGGGTAGGTAGGGTAGGTAGGGTAGGTAGGGTAGGTAGGGTAGGTAGGGTAGGTAGGGTAGGTAGGGTAGGTAGGGTAGGTAGGGTAGGTAGGGTAGGTAGGGTAGGTAGGGTAGGTAGGGTAGGTAGGGTAGGTAGGGTAGGTAGGGTAGGTAGGGTAGGTAGGGTAGGTAGGGTAGGTAGGGTAGGTAGGGTAGGTAGGGTAGGTAGGGTAGGTAGGGTAGGTAAGGGTAGGTAGGGTAGGTAGGGTAGGTAAGGGTAGATGGAAAGGTAGAAAATTACATAGCAACGCATGGCCGGGGCACAGCTAGTTAGTCAATAAATAAAACAAAAAAATATTAACAAATTTTTAATTATTTCAACTCTTGCATTAAGACCTACTGCAGTGTAGTGTTTCCTATTATTTATCTAGAAAGAAAGCTGCATTGCATTTCTCAACTTCGAAACACAGCTACCTTTCGCAGGAGTACGTTCAGAAACGGATCCAAGGCTTAAGAAGTTCAGAGGACCAGAATTTCTAAACTGAGGTAAAACTCCGCTTTCTTATGATCCAATGATCCCCTTATTTTATATCCGTACCTGCCCTAATTAACCCCTGTCCTTAAGTATTTATTTATATCATGCTCAAAGAACTTTTCTAGTATTATTCCGAAGGGACTTTAGTTGAAGTTTAATTTAAGAATACGAGAAACAAATGCTGTCGTTTTTTGCATCCTTGAAGAGACACATACTAGTAGCTTTTTATAGTGAAAAAGTTAGTAATGTATGCCTCATTAGTATACATTGTCACTTGTATATAAGGGAACAATGCAAATATCTACGCAAATGAGGTTTTAAATGTAAAAGTTCAGAACCGCAGATGTGGAGATACGTCAGAGCCTCGTTGGTTGACAGCAGGGTGCACCGCTGGCAGGTGAGGTTGACTTTGGCTCTGAAGGTCTTGGTAGGGCCACTTGCACCCCGTGAAGAAGGATCGTGTAGAGGCAGACGGTTGCAGGCTGTAGCGCGTAGATAGTGATTCGAAGACGCTGCTCTTGACATTAACCTGAAAAATGAAAAAAGTATTATAACCTCTTTTGTTTGTAAAAATATTATTTACGACTTAAATGAGAGGTGTCAAGGGACACCCGGATGGAACGAAGTTATTATTTATTATATACAAAAAACCTGTATACACTTAACAAAAATAATCGTCGTGACACCACACTGATCAATACGAAATAGAAAGACGAAACGAAAATAACTGGCTTGCTTTCTATGAGAGAGAGAGACAGACAGAGAAACACGCGCACGCCGCACGGCTTACAACTATAGCAAAAAGTGTCGTTACAACTTTTGGTCCTAATTTTTTCCGTCTAGCCCCCTTTCGCAACGCCCGATAAGGAACTTCGTTCCAAAAAACGGCCTAGTTTACACGGCTTAGTAACGAACGAAGGTTTCGTACAAACTTGCATAAACGACCATATCTTTTGACTGCGTTGACTTAGAGTGTTGGTTTTTTCACAGCTTCTAGGAAATACAGATTTGAGAATATGTTTTTAATTTCAACTCGATATCTCTACGCGTTCCCGAGATAAAGGGTCTTGATAGACAGACAGACGGACAACTAAGTGATCCTATAAGGGTTACGATTTCGGCGGCGGCGATCTCTCGCGTCCGGCCCTGGTTTAGTCCATGGTCCGGTACGAGAGGGAATGGGAAGCGGTCACCTCCTTCTGCGAAGCAGTAATGCTAGTAAAGGAGGTTGCCGGGCGTTTGAGGGAGAGAACATCAAGCCAACCCAGCCGCCGCGGGAGACGCCCCGGGCGCCGGGCGCCGCGAGACGACTCCCGGCCACCGTTGATTGAGAGCAATGGGTAGCTCACCGTCCGTCCGTCTATTGACGACAGGCCGTGTGTGAAAGAGATGTCAGCAAAGCAGAGGGGCTTGCTAGAGCCTCCGCCTGCCGGGGTTGCGGGTTGTTCGAAAGAGATACCGCGACCCCGGAACATAAAAGGCAATAGAAGGAACATGGGTGGGGTTTAGTCAGTAAAGGTTTGACACGCCCCCCCGCTCAGAGCGGGGGAAGTTATCTGATGATTACCCACCCCCCCAAAAAAAAGGGTTCTGTTTTTTTTCCTTTTGAGGTGCGGAACACTATCAAGACTTATCTAGGTCATTAGGTTTTTAAAACCTAAAGAATTACCTTGGTTTCTAACATGGCATTGTCGTCAAGGTATCGCACCTTGACGACAATAGGCGTCTTCCAAGTAGGCGACTCGGAAGACGAGATAGCGTTGCGTTGCCCACTATAAGCAGCCTTTTGAGCTGCTCAGCTTGACCTGGTCCAGCAATAACCTGAAAATAAAAACAATAATGTTTTGAAAGTTCTATGACATTTTCGTACTCGTGCGTAAAATGGAGGCTTTATGCACGTGGCACACCAGCCAGATACAAAATAAACATTTAAAAAAAGACTACTAGAAGAATTTCTGCAGGTGCGTTTACAGACAATTTAACTCACATACACAAACAGCCAGACCCGGAACAACTATCTGTTGACCATACAAATGTTTGTTGCGTGCGGGGACCGAACCCGCGACACGCAGCTCAGCGACTGCGCTAAACGTGCCGTATACACGTATGGAGGTTGTGTATTAAAACCACTTCAGCTCGTCGCTAATTAATAGCGGCGCTTGCCTAGATTGGTCCGAGGATGGGGGACCCCACCCATTTTTTTTAGTGACTGAGGTGAATGTCAGACTTTTACTGACTAAAACCCACCCATGTTCATTCTTTTGCCCTTTATGTTCAAGGGCCGCGATTTCTCTTTCCAAGAACACGCAAACCCGGTAAAATTTCGATAAATTCACCAATCTTGACATTTTACATACTTTAAAAAAAAATGTTTGACTAACCTTAATCTTCAATCCAAGCATCACAAGTCACTATAGGGCTCCAGAACCCGGAGCCCCGGTGATGGCAGCTTGGCGCACCAACACGTCATGCACGGCAGACGGCGGATGGCGCACTGCGGCATTGCACAAATGAAGTCTAGTCTAGAAAACTGTAGCTGCACTGCGCAGGTCACGATCAATACTGCGATGTGTTAATACGGTGCAGTTATGTTGGTCAGAAGGTGCAATGACCTGCCTGAGAAGCCTACCTGGGGCCTGCCTCATTTTATCATCACGCTGTTCTCTCCGAAGGGCTCGGTAGTGATATACCGTTTTTAACCATCATCTTTTTCATTTTGTTTTTACTCTGGACGCTCTTACTGTGCACGTCTTTCTACATCGTTCTCACATATATGTATAATCTCAACACGAATGATGTAAATACGATTTTGTAATAATATTCTAATATAAAATAGTGTCCATGGAGTTTCTTGCCCATTCTTCTCCATAGAGATCAACGCTTAAAGATTTTGGAATGGGCAACTACAGTACTTTCACAAGTTAGTATGTCTTATGACCAGGACTGTAGCTTAAACATTTGGTTTTTTTTTTGACATTCAAAAATGCCTGTAATGGTCTAATCTAATTGAAATAAATGATTTTGATTTGATTTATCATCATTTTTCTGCCCTTGTCCCATTCTATTTGTGGTCGACGCAACACGTTTTCTTCTTCCATTCTCCCCTATCAGACGTCACGGCATCATTTAGTCCTTTCTCCTTCATATCATATAATATAGATATACAGTTTTTAAGCGACTTCAAAAAAAGAAAGAGGTTCTCAATTCGTCCGAATCTTTTTTATCTATGTTCACCGATTACTCAAAGACGCCTTGCTTGATAGGGTATACTTCCCGGGTGGTCCCATATCAATTTTGTTTATATTGCTTAGGTAGTTTATGAGTTATCGTCTATAATACATATTTTTTTCTCTGTCTATATGGATGATCTGCTAATCTTTTAGTTAGAAAGTAATGAATACTCGATAAAAAAGTGTGTGTGTCAGCTCCGACGCACGACTGGAGTTTACTCCTTAAGTACAAAAAAAAATAATCACTATCACTACATAGTATAAAACAAAGTCGCTTTCTCTGTCCCTATGTCCCTTTGTATGCTTAAATCTTTAAAACTACGCAACGGATTTTGATGCGGTTTTTAGTAATAGATAGAGTGATTCTTAAGGAAGGTTTTAGTATATAATTTGTTAAGTTTTTGTATTTATTTCTGTGTACATTAACTATATTTGTTGAAGATGTCGGCAAAAAGTATGCTGTCTGGGAGCTTTCAACGAAAACGCTGCCTAAACCCTTTAAGATATAACAAAATAATGTATGGTGTAATTGTGTATCTTATATAGGTCCACAGAAAAGTCAGCGGTGACATATGTCTATATCTTAAGGATAACATACTATATCCATTTTAATACTTTAACAAATGGGCAATTATAAAGCGCTAACTTGGAAAGCTATTTACACAAATACAGTATTAATCCTTATCATTTTAAATAGGTTGGTTGGCATGAACATTTCATGAAGATTATTTTTTCCTTTTACATCATGCAGATTAAATAAATACTTTAGGAGATATAGCAAAATCAAAATAACGCGCAACAAAATTAATTTCATGTCGCCGTGACTAGGCTGGCCCGCTCGGGCGCGGTGTAGGGAACAAGTCGCTCATCGCTGAGTGCGCGACCCGAACACGGGCAGACGCGTGAGCACAGAGTACGTTGAGTTGACACGTTCCTTACAAACTAAATTCAAATCCTTTATTTGTGAACATATAGGTACAATAAGATCTAATTACATAAAATGTAATAAAACATAGGTTTTATGAAGTTTCATAATACATACCTATTAGTTAGATTCGTACCATTACCTATGGACGGACGGACAGCGAAGACTTAGTAATAGAGTTTTTACCCATTGGGGACGTAACCTTAAAAATGAGACGTACCTAATTTTATTTATACTTCGTTTTTGTTATTTTTGCTATAGGCTGCTTTTTATCAACACACCACGCGGGCGAAGCCGCGGGCGGAAGCTAGTAATAAATAATTAAAAATATCACTGACGGACGACAAATTTCATAAAGCGCCATCTAGTAATATTCAACTGTACGTCTCATCAGTAGATTTTACACCTCACATTTTTCTCATACCGGGCGCCTTATATATGAAAATCGATTCTCAAGGAGTAAACTCCAAAAAATATGTGAGCTGGCTCCCGCGGCTTCGGCCGCGTGATATCGAACAAAAAAATACTATGTGTTATTCCAGACTATAATCTAACTAACTAACCTTTGTGCCAAATTTCTTATAGATCCGTTAAGCCATTATAACGTGAAACAGTAACAAACATTACATACCTACATCTATCCTCACAAACATTAGCATTTATAATATTACTAGCTATTGCCCGCGGCTTCGCTCGCGTTAAATTTGGGGTAACACATTTCCCCTTTTCTGATTTGCAGGTACCTGCTACCTGTAGTTTTTGCCCTTGCGCCTTATTTATTGTAATAGCAAAGCTAAGTTTTTCCCTTTTTTTTCGTCTTTCTCCTTTTTTTTTTAAATAACCTATGTACGTCTCCAGGGTTCCAAGTATCTCTGTACCAAAATTCATCAAAATCGGTTTAGCCATTTAGGCATGAAGAGGTAACAAACAAACAAACAAACTCACTTTCACTTTTATAATATACTAGCTTTTGCCCGCGGCTTCGCTCGCGTTAAATTCGGTAGCGCCTTATTGAGTTGTAATAGCAACGCTAAGTTTTCCCGTTTCTTCCCTCTTTCTCCCTCATATCCCACTCTTTTTAAAAAAATAATAGCCTATGTCCGTCTCCTGGTTCCCAACTATCTCTGTACCAAAATTCATCAAAATCGGTTTAGCCATTAAAGCGTGAAGAGGTAACTAACAAACAAACAAACAAACTCACTTTCGCTTTTATAATATTAGTAAGGATATCATTATAACATAACTAAAAATGCTAAAAAAAAAATTTTTTTGTAAAAAATAAAAATTTCTTCCAAAAAAAAAAACTAATAAAAAGTGGAAAATAACATTACTACCGGAAGTCGGTAGCAAAAAAGTCAACGAAACCAACAAAAGTCACCGACTTCCGGAAGTAAAGTTATTTTCCACTTTTTAGTTTCTTTTTTGGAAGTCGGTTGTTACTTTTGTAACTATCATCGTTTATCACTTCATGTAGTTATGTTCCAAAAATAAACGTTTTTGTTTTTTTAACAGAGGTATCCTTACTATCCTTATCCTTACTAATATTATAAAAGCGAAAGTGAGTTTGTTTGTTACCTCTTCACGCTTCAATGGCTACACCGATTTTGATGAATTTTGGTACAGAGATAGTTGGGAACCAGGAGACGGACATAGGCTAATTTTTTTTAAGAAAAAGTGGGATGTGAGGGAGAAAGAGGAAAGAAAAGGGAAAACGTAGCGTTGCTATTACAAATCAATAAGGCGCAAGTGGAACTGTGTTACCCCGAATTTAACGCGAGCGAAGCCGCGGGCAAAAGCTAGTAGTTTATATTTACAATATGAGTATGGATTTAGTTCCCTTCGTGCCTCGGAAAGCACGTTCAGCTGTTGGTCCCGGCTGTCATTTGTAGATCTTTGACAGTCGTCACATGAGACTAAAAGAGTGATGGATCTGAATGTTGGTGGATGGAGAGGGAGAGAAGAGCCAAAGAAAAGATGACTGGATTGTGTAAGAAATGATATGAAAGAGAAAGGAGTAAATGATGCCGTGACGTCTGACAGGGGAGAATGGGAGAAGAAAACGTGTTGCGCCGACCCCGAATAGAATGGGACAAGGACAGGAAAATGATGAGGACAGTCGTTACAGGTAGCCAATATCGTGGATGTCTGACAATCAGTCTTATCAAGAGGTGTCATATTTACCAATAGAATTGCTATTTGGACCTTGGAGGTCAGAAAGGCAGTCGCTTCATGATCATAATCTCAACATGAATCATCATTCATGTTGAGATTATAAATACATGTGAGAACGATGTAGACGAGCACATTAAGAGCGTCCAGAGTAAAAGCAGAATTCCGATAATTCTCGTATTTTACATGAAGCGACTGCCTTTCTGACCTCCAAGGTCCAAATAGCAATTCTATTGGTAAATATGACACCCCTTGATACCTTGAACTTACGGATCTTGTTATTTTCCGGTGACAGATACATCTATCTGTCACCGGAAAATAACAAGATCCGTAAGTTTATCAATTTACTAGGAAGTTTATAAACTTTCGTAAGATTCTAAACGGGAGATTAATTGTAATATTTTACGTCCACATTTTCGTGCACCAAATATTCCTTCCTGAATGTTAAAAAAATGCGTAGGTTAGGTTAGGTTAAAACTGTGACCCCCCCCAGTAACGACGTAAAATATTACAATTTATCTACCGTTTAGAATCTTACGAAAGTTTATAAACTTCCTAGTAAATTGATAAACTTACGGATTTTGTTATTTTCCGGTGACATTACCATGGTTTTGTAAAAAATATGATTTAAAAGAGTGTCCATGGAGTTTCTTGCCCATTCTTCTCCATAGAGATCTATGCATTGGAATGGGCAACTACAGTACTTTCACAAGTTATTATGTCTTGTGACTGGGACTGTAGCAGCATCTTTTTTTTGTTTTCTTGACATTCAAAAGTGCCTGTAATGGTCTAATTAAAATAAATGATTTGAATTGATTCCTGTATTGTGGGAATGGCTTCCAGTCTTACCGGATGCATCTGAATACTAGTATTTTCTGAATCGATTTCCTATCTCAGGTTAAAATAACTACTTATGTCAATGTTCTGTTAGGAAAATATAAATAAAACGCCATTTAAATACACATATTATATTACTTAAAACTATTCAAAGTGTCTATGTTACACTATTGTTTTACTTAATGTTAGACTCCCATTTATAATCGAATAATCAATAGTATTAGATGCAGTTTCCATTATAATTAAATACTTATTAAGTGCAGATTCAAAGTGTCCAAAAATCCTTCAAACACTTATTTTTTTCTATAAATGTAATAAAATATGGAGAGGAGAAAAGTGTTTACCACTCATAATGGACATTATCAATGTTCTCGTTAACTCCTCTTCTCCCTTCCTCTTGTGAGAAATACAATAGTTACATTAAACTGAAGTATTGCTATCCTCACAGGTTTTGCAACTGCATTATATTTATTGAAATATCATGCAGTTACTTCGTCCATAATGTCGAGTTTCTTCATTTAGGCGCAGTTCCAAGAATAGTTGACGAAAGATCAGGGGACCAAGCTTTAAAAATGCTTTGAACCCTTGATGCTTCGCTTCTAAACTTAAACCTGCGCCTACCACTGTCATATAACAAAACAATTCATCTTCTGACCTCTAAACAGGCCATTAACTTGCAATGAAGAACATCTCATAGCGATATTTCTCAAAGCAGGTTAATTAAAAAAAAAACGCTGGCACAAAATACTTATTTTCTTAAAAACAAGCATTCTGTGAAGGCAGAAAGTTTTGTCTATGGTTTTAAGTACTGTCAGGAGCCAGGTATATTAAGACATGGCTGGAAGCGTCTCGGTAGTGGCGGCATCGTGTCACATCAGCCAACTGACGGCAGTGGATGACATCGCCAACGTCAACCTGAAACAGAATATCTTAACGTTTAGTTCTTACAAGAGTAACAATCATGGAGGTTTTTATTTATCGGGTGGGAAATCATCAAATAACTTCCCCCGCTCTGGGCGGAACGTGGGGGGGTTCAGACTTGTACTGACTAAAACCTACCCATTTTCTTTCTATTGCCCTTTACGTTCTGGGGCCGCGGGATATCTTTCGAACAAACCGCCACAAAATAACCCTTATAGGGTCTATGTGTCTGTCTGACTGCCAAGAACCTTTATCTCGGGAACGCGTGGAGGTATCGAGTTGAAATTAAAACCATATAGGTACCTACTCAGGAAAAAAATCCACCCTCTAAGTGTACGCAGTCAAAAGATATGGACGTTTATGTCGTAAGTTTGTACGGAACCCACGGTGCACGAGTCTGACTCACTCTTGAGCGGGTTTTAGAGTTATGTACGCAAAGGGTATAACGAGACCCTATTACTAAGACTCCGCTGTCCGTCCGTCTGTCACCAAGCTGTATCTCATGAACCGTGTCAATTTGACATTTGAAATTTTCACTGATAAGTAATTTACAGACGCCAGCAGGTCAAGCTACCCGAAACTGTCAATTTTTCCCAATGAACCTTGAACCTAATACTTTAGAAATAAAGTTGAAAATCTATCAAAGAAATCTGACAGATTGTAGTAGCTTGATGTGCAGGCGTCTGTACATTACTTATCTGTGAAAATTCACAGCTGCCGCTAAAACAACAAATACTAAAAAACAGAATAAAATAATTATTTAAGGGGGCTCCCAGCCTACCAGGGTTGCGGGTTGTTCGAAAGAGATACCACAGAAATAAAGGGCGATAGAGGGAACATGGGTGGGTTTTAGTCAGGACAAGTCTGACACTCCCCCCCGCTCCACCCAGAACGGGGCAAGTTATTTGATGATTTCTTATCCGCAAAAAAGGGAGCTCCCATACAAAATACAGGTTAATAACATTTCTTTATAACGAAGAAGAAAACTCATAAATTAATAAATTATCCCCCCCCCCCCACACGTCGTCACACAATCAACGGTAAACTCGCGTAAAAAAATATACAAAAAAAATACAATCGAATTGAGAACCTCCTCTTTTTATCGGTTAACTACGCCCGCGTGATATCGAAAAAAAAGTATCCTTTGTGTTATTCCAGACTAAGTATAGGTAATCTACCTCTGTGCCAAATTTCATCCAGATCCGTTCAGCCGTTTTGACGCGAAAGAGTAATAAACATCCATACATCCAAATCAAATCAAATCATTTATTTCAATTAGACCATTACAGGTACTTTTGAATGTCAAGAAACAAAATGAATCTACAGTCCCGGTCACAAGGCATAATAACTTGTGAAAGTACTGTAGTTGCCCATCCATCCATCCTCACAAGCATTCGCATTTATATAATAAAACTAGCTTTTGCCCGCGGCTTCGCTCGCGTTAAATTTGGGGTAACACAGTTCCCCTTGCGCCTTATTGATTTGTAATAGCATCGCTAAGGTTTCCCTTTTCTTCCCTCTTTCTCCCTCACATCCCACTTTTAAAAATATATTTATATATATAGCCTAAATCCGTCTCCTGGTTCCCAACTATCTCTGTACCAAAATTCATCAAAATCGGTTTAGTCATTAAAGCGTGAAGAGGTAACAAACAAACAAACAAACTCACTTTCGCTTTTATAATACATATATATATGTATATATATATATATATATAAAGTAAGGATAATAAGTAGGATAAACACATACCTTGGTCTTAAGAGCTGGGACGCGCAGGACTCTAGGTCTCCTTGGTCTCCTCCAAGAGCTAGCACGTCCTCCACGGCAGACGGCGGATGGCGCACTGCGGCATTGTACAGAAGAAGTCTAGTCTAGAACAAAGCTAGTGTAACGTGCAGGTCACGAATTTGAAGATCAATACTTTGAGGCTCTGTCTCATTGCTGGCGATTAGCGGGAAAGAAGTGGAGCTAGCAACTTAAGACGCCACGGTTGGCGCACGACCGGGTTTAGGAAGTGCGATTTGTTTCTAAATACTGCTCAATATCTTACATGATGCAAAAGTCATTAGTAATAAATTAGGGTAGAACGGGAGGGGAATGAGAGGTAGGAGAGGGTGCGGAGGCGGGTAGGAGTGTTTCTCGATCAATAAAAATGGCGCCTTCTTATTGGGCCAAAGATTAAAAGATGGCTGATCCGGGTTAAAAGCAATCATCATTGAGGGGAACTAAGACAGTGTATTTTGTAAATTATTCTTGTTATTATTTAGTCTTCCGTATTTCAAAAGAAAAAATTGATGGCACGGTTGGCTCAGAGGCTATCGACTGCTGCGCTGCGTGTCGCGGGTTAGATTCCCGCACGGAACAAATATTTGTACGACCTGCAAATAGTTGTTTCGGGTCTGACTGTTTGTGTGTGTAAGTTTAAATGTTTGTAAACGCACCCACCATACAGGAGAAATCATAGTGTGGGGGCAACGTTTTATTAAAAAAAAAAACTAGAAGCGAGTTGGAGAAGAGCGAGTGATTTTAACTTTTTATCTTATTTTACGTTTTGTAAAGTAAGCAATGACTTATTGTAGGGTGTCCTCTCATATTTAAGTACTAACGCTGTAACAATAACATTGTAAAACCAAATGATTTTAAAAGCGTAACTCAAAATCAAAAGTCATTTATTCAAATTAGGCTGATAATCAGCACTTTTTGAACGTCACATTACAAGAGACAGTCCCACAAAACGCCCACCCTTCGCCACTGTCTTAGCTGGGAAGAAGAAGTGGCGGAATAAACTCCCCAGCGACCAACCCAAACCATGCCCTTCTCGACGTTTTATAAGTGCCCATGTAGGCCTATGTAAAATATATATATTTTGATTTTGTATGACGGCGATAGGCGGTAAAATATTAAAAGCATTTATTTCAAGTGGACAATTAGTTATAGGCACATTTAAACTGTCGAAACAATGACAACAATAATATGAAGCTACAGTCCCAGTCACAAGGCATAATAACTTGTGAAAGTACTGTAGTTGCCCATTTCAAAGCGTAGATCGTCTTCATAGTTTCATAGTAATTAATGACAAAAAAAATACTTTTCGTTTTGTTATTCATTTATTCGTAAGTTTAAAAGGGATGCATCAACAGACGCCAGACGAAGTACTCGCCCACCAGGTACCTGACATTTATTTTATAAATTACTAGCTTTCGCCCGCGGCTTCGCTCGCGTTAAATTCGGTATAACACACCAAGCAGACCTGCAGTTTTTGCTCTTGCGCCTGATTGATTTGTAATAGCAACGCTAAGTTTTCCCTTTTCTTCCCTCGTTCTCACTCATATCCCACTTTTTCTGAATAAAAATTAGCCTATGTCCGTCTCCTGGTTCCCAACTATCTCTGTACCAAAATTCATCCAAATCGGTTTAGCCATTAAAGCGTGAAGAGGTAACAAACAAACAAACAAACAAACAAACAAACTCACTTTCACTTTTATAATATTAGTAAGGATTTATTTACTAGCTTCCGCCCGCGACTTCGTCCGCGTCGCATAGTTACTTTGGGCTAACGCTAACTTAAACCCGCGTGATGATCGACAAAATATTTTTTTCTCTTCCCTTTTCTTCCCCCTTTTCTCACTTTGTTTAGCCTATGTCCGTCTCCAGGGTCCCAACTATCTCTGTAACAAAATTCATCAAAATCGGTTTGGCCATTTAGGCGTGAAGACATAACAAACAAACAAACAAACTCACTTTCGCTTTTATAATATTAGTAAGGATTTGTCAGATCAGTACAATCCAATCCATTATTGTTAAAAAATAAAGACATGTACACCACTTACAAACTAATGTTAGAACATAAATACCTTGGTCAATAATAATACTTTTTGGATGTTTTTATTTTGCGATTAGTCCACCCAAAATTGATCGAAATAATAACATCTTTATTTTTGTAGAAGTCGGTTAAAAAATCATTTAAGACAAAAGAACCGGCCATATCTTTTGACTGCGTAGACTTAGAGGGTTGGACTTATTTTTCACAGTTCCAAGGAATCAAAGAGTTGAGTATACGGTGTTAATTTCAATTCGATACCTCCATGCAAGACAGACAGACGGACATGAAAGTGATCCTATAAAGTGTTTTATTTTCTTTTAAAAGCTCGTTGCTCCACACTAGGAATTTCACCTGTATCGTGGGTGCGTTTACAAACATTTAAACTCACATACACAAACAGCCAGACCCGAAACAACTATCTGCAGGTCATACAAATATTTGTTCCATGCGGTAATCGAACCCGCGACACGCAGCGCAGCAGTCGATTGCTCAGCCTCTGAGCCAACCGTGCCATCCATTTTTCCTTTTGAGTTACGGAAGCCTTAAAAAAACAAGAATAATTTACAAAATACTCTGTCTAAGCTCCCCTCAATGATGATTGCTTTTTACCCGGATCAGCCATCTTTGAATCTTTGGCCCAATAAGAAGGTAAAGAAGGCGCCATTTTTATTGATCGAGCAACACTCCTACCCGCCTCCGCACCCTCTCCTACCCTTCTTTCCCCTCCCGTTCTACCCTAATTTCTCTACTCACTATTCTACAAATAACTTTTGCATCATGTAAGATATCGGGCAGTATTTAGAAACAAATCTCACTTCCTAAACCCGGTCGTGAGACCGCATTTGAAAAAAGGATATAATTAATAAAAAATATTGAAACCCGGTTTGCGATTCGATTTTCAAGTGAGATCACTACTGATTAATATTACCGGTTCTATCGCTCAGATGGTCTCAAGACATGGTAGACCATAATTATCTTGTTATCTATATCAATTAATCTTATCATCGCGTCTTTACTTTGAAGACAGGGAGATGATAATCTTTTTTTCTTTTTGGAGAAGAACATTAATCGTAGATCAAAATCAAAAGTCATTTATTCAAATTATGCTGATAAATCAGCAGTTTTTGAACGTCAAATTACGAGAGACAGTCCCGCAAAATGCCGTTGCCTCTCGCCACTTCCTAGTGTCCTAACTGGGAAGAAGAAGTGGTGGAACAAACTCCCCAATAACACATCTGTCTGTCAAGTTAGAAGAACCAGATTTTATGCAATAGATTTTGCCAGCGGCTTCGCTCGCGTTAAATTCGGGGTAACACAGTTCCCCTTTCCTGATTTGCAGATACCAGCTACCTGTAGTTTTTGGCCCTTGTACCGTATTAATTGTAATAGCAAATCTAAGTTTTCCCTTTTCTTCCCTCTTTCTCCCAAATTCCTCACTTAAAAAAAATCGCCTATGTCCGTCTCCAGGGTCCCAACTATCTCTGTACTTACCAAAACTTATCAAAATCGGTTTTGCCATTTAGGCGTGAAGAAGTAACAAACAAACAAACTCACTTTCGCTTTTATAATATTAAGGCGCCACCCCGACCAAAACGCCGCGCAAGCCGTTTTCGTACAGTTTTCTAGAGCTATCTACTTGTTATTTAAAACGAACTAAGTAACAAAAAAAAATACATTAAATTTCTTTATAATCTTGATTCCATTATTGTAGATTTAGTTTTTATTTTTATTGAGTCATTATTTAGTAAATCTCATTACAACAAAGCCCCAGAAATGAGAAAAATATCAATAACATGCATCTCCTCGTAAAGTAAACATTGTTTAATTTTGCTACTGACGCTAATGGATACACAATTCTATAATGAACATTTTGGTAGAAATATTTTTTCGAAAAACCCAATACTTAATTTTATATAGATTTTATTCCGAAAAATAGGCATTATTCACTACTGCTCTCACTCACTCACTCCTGCGCGGCAAAGAGGGAAGCGAATGCTCAAGGTTATTTGCGTAGGGTACGGCCTTAAGTAAGAATCATTTATCACAAGGTAAATTTAAGCAATAATTAATATATTGTTACATGTCAGCTAGCAAACATCAATTATATAACAACAAAAATATACCCAAGCATAAATAAATCCTCCAGTCTAACGGGTGTACCTGCTTACCCGTGCAAAAGATTACCGGCGTGAAGTTACGTATAAATAAAACAACTAGGTAACATTATTTAAAACTTACATTATTTTGGTAACTATGCTAAACAACAGTTTTTTGGCTGAATCCAATGTTATTTTCGCGTCTTACCATAATTTTGGAACCGAAATGCAATCTAGATAACTTTGAAGACCTGGAGATGCTACTGAGTCTTGTATCTCCACTTTTTGGAGAAGAACATTCATCGTATTGTTTGTTCCATTTGCCATCAACCACTTTGCACTCCTTTGGAGATATACCGGTGATAGAAACGGCAGCATTGTTGGTACAAACCTTTGAACGGTTCAATTCACAGTAACTAGACCTGTTTCTACCGAAAATGTCAATATGCTGAATTAATTTCAACAGTCCACATTTACGGAATCGCTTTTCTAAAGCTTCGCTCCTTTTATATTTGAATAATGTTATTGTTCCCGCGTCTTGTAATGTGCACATTTTTTTAAATTTTTAATTGAACGAAATTTTTGTTGACGTCGCTCCGCCGCGCTGTCAGATTGTCTGTCATTTTTGACGTTTGAGAAAACGCAAAGGTATTGAGTTGAACAGCGTAGTTTTTAAATGAGTTTTATTTACCATTGTTACCTGGGCACGTTAAAACTAAAACTGTTATTATATGGCTGTCTATGTACGTAAGTGTGTTGGTTATATTTTTATGTTCCACAGAATAAAAACCGGCCATAAGCGAATCAGACACGCACACCAAGGGTTCCGTACAAATTAGCGACATAAACAGCCATATCTTTTGAATACGTAGACTTAGAGGGTTGATTTATTCACAGCAGAAAAGGACCACAGAGTTGAGTATATCGACTCAATACCTTTAGGCGTTTCTGAGATAAAGGGCCTTGCGCCTTATTCATTGTAATAGCAAAGCTAAATTTTCCCTTTTCTTCCCTCTTTCTCCCTCATTTCTCACTTTAAAAAAAAAGTATCTCAAATATCTCTGTACCAAAATTTATCAAAATCAGTTTAGCCATTTAGGCGTGAAGACGTAACAAACAAGCAAACTCACTTTCGCTTTTATAAGGATTACCGAATGAGCTAAAATGCCTTAATTTAAACTCTTTCAAGCGAAAATTGTTCGAATTATTATTAAATAAATGCTATTATTCTACAATGGAGTACCTCAAAGAAAAATATTAATTTATAATATTTTTTTGTTTTAGTTCTCTCTCATCATCTGCCTAGCCTTTTTCCAACTATGTTGGGGTCAGCTTCCAGTCTAACCGGATGGAGCTGAATATCAGTATTTTACATGGAGCGACTGCCTATATGACCTCCACAACCCAGTTAATACTGGGTAATACGATACCCCTTGATAAGACTGGTTGTCAGACTTTCGGAACACTGACTACCTGTAACGACTGTCAAAGATCTACAAATGACAGCCGGGACCAACGGCTTAACGTGCTTTCCGAGGCACGGAGGAAACTCAGTATGTAACGGGTGGTCACCCATCCACAGACCAACCTAGGCAAGCGCGGCTTAACCTAAAGCTCCTCTTTAGTCCTCTTTAGTTTTAGTTGTCTATGATGTTTTAATTTTAATTGAATTTAGATACATGTAAGTATTTTTACACCAGAAATGTTAGAATATGTGAGTCTGTAATAACTGTAACATCTTTTGTAAGTACTATAAGTATTCTGACAAATAAACTCTTCTTTCTTTCTGGCCTTACTCTATTCCTATTCCCATCCACATTCATGCTCAAATCTTTCTTTACAACATATTCCTTAAAGAAATGGAATTTTATATCTGCGACTTAAAACCCAGAATCGCTTGGCAACAGAAACGGTGAGGGTATCATGACGTCATAACCTTGTTATAATTTCATTCGAGTGTGGAAGAGAGATGGCGCTAGACATCCTGTATAGTTCTGTCTCTTTCTCACACTGGAATGGCAATGAAACAGTCTTGTTTAAAAATGTATTAGGTGAATACTTGATACGTGTATTGGTTTTGGGATTTCCCGGACGGAATTAATGCGCGATTCCACTGCTGCGAACGTGGGTAACGGGATTGTTCGTTGGCCTATCATGCAACGCAGATTATGAATTCAGGGTTGCGGTTTGTCCGAAAGAGATACTGCGCCCCGGAACATAAAGGGCAGAAGAAGGAAAATGGGTGGGTTTTAGTCAGTAAATGACACACCCCCCGCTACGCCCAGAGCGGGGGAAGTTGTTTGATGGTTCCCTATGCACAAAAGCGAAAACAGTACCCAAGGGAAGGTAAAAGGAAAACAGGAAGACAACAAAAAAGATGGGACGATGATATCAGAGAGGTTGCTGGAAAAACATGGAGTAGAGTAGCTCGAGAGAGGTCAGAATGGAGTGGGTTGGAGGAGGCTCTTGCCAACTGGCAAACGGATTTTCAAAAAATAAAGAAGCACTTTTAGGATTGAGGGAGTGTAGAGAAAATGAGACACTTGTTACTCGTTCCGATGTCTGTATTTACTGATTAAGTTTGGCCTAGTTCTCCATCCTCTATGGAAAAGGGAGAATCCTCCGATCAGACGGGTGTCGTGTCTGGTGGGCCACTGCCCGATAGTTGCTTGTCGGGTGCTCGTATATATGCTAACTTCGCGTACAAGTTTGCTTGCGCGAAGTAAGAATCTTGCCGTTAGTTTTTCAGTGGCTGCATAGATGGCGCTGTAGTAGTTTTTGCCTCTTCATGTTTGTGTCGCTACACACTGTATTTGTTTTCCAAATAAAAAGGCTTATTATTTTTTATTTTGGAGAAAATTTGCACCGCACTCCAACCTTGTAAGACCCAGCTCGCGATGCTAAGCCAGCAGTTTTAAACCAGTCCTTAAATAATAATAAGGTTCCAATCCAGGCTGTTCCTTTGCTGGCCTTCCCCAGCGTCGCCCTAAGCCGATACACGTTCCCAAAGGGGACTCGCCCTTGGGTGTGTAATGTTTGGCATAATAACAAATGCTCTAATTTCACTTGAACTAACGTTCATATGACATAATTTTCATATGACATAATATCAAATGACATAAATTCATATGACCTAATGTTTCATATCATATAATATTCATTTAACATAATAACATTTAGTATAACGTTCATTTTATATAATTTTCAATATGTGTAATATTCTTTTAATATTTGTAACGTTTATTTGACCTAATATTCATTTGACTTAAAATTCATGTTTAATGGGCTCAAATGGCGCTTAACCAAACCTTAAAATATTCTATGCACGGTCGAGGGTGGGCTTGGTCGACGGAGCCCCGCTTTGCGGGGCTCCTACTTCTGGGTGGTTTATTAAAAAATAACCACGAAGGGGATGGCGGGGTATATTCGCTCGCTTCGCTCGCTCACACGACCCCGCCATCCCCTTCTAACCTAACCTATCCGAGTCGGGGTGCCCTAAAGTCCTGATTGCGTCCAGTTTCTCCTGGTAACAATAGTTGAGGGTGGCAGGTGTATAGGGTATAAAGTGAAGAAAAAAAAAACTTAATACAATATTTATTTAATCACTAGCTTTTGCCCGCGGCTTCGCTCGCGTTAAATTCGGGGTAACACAGTTCCCCTTGCGCCTTATTGATTTGTAATAGCAACGCTAAGTTTTCCCTTTTCTTCCCTCTTTCTCCCTCACAACCCACTTTTTTAAAATAAAAATTAGCCTATGTCCGTCTCCTGGTTCCCAACTATCTCTGTACCAAAATTCATCAAAATCGGTGTAGCCATTAAAGCGTGAAGAGGTAACAAACAAACAAACAAACAAACTCACTTTCGCTTTTATAATATTAGTAAGGATAACATAAATATTACATCTTATTTTAGTTTTAAATTAGAGGCCCAAGCCCGAAGGAAATCAATTTGAGTGTATTCCTTTATTTTAAGAATATTATCGATTAATTAAATTAATTAAAAAGAAGAATATTATGTGAAATGTGCATTATGGGAACTGTTCATTATGTCACATGAAATTAGGTGAAATGAAATTATATCAACAATTCATTATGTCAACTGATCGTTATGTTAAACAAAATTATTAAATTATGTCAATCGTTACACACCCCTCGCCCTTAGCGTGTAGTCGCTTAGTTTTGTAACAGAGTGGGTATTTTACCCTCTCTGTTGCCTCAACCTCTTACCTTTTGGATCAACATTCATCATCATTTCCCTGCCCTTGTCCCATTCTATTTGGGGTCGGCGCAACACGTTTAAACATTTTGGATGAACATTGATTTTTACATTTTTAAATATTCATATTTCGAATTTCATTCTGTCATTTCATATTCAACAGTAATTTTTTGGCTCATAACGTTTTTAGTATTTTTTTAAATAAGCTGTATCTATATCTTATTTTAAATTGAATGTCCTAAAATGAGTTTGTGAATCAGTTGGGTGAATATCAACAAGTGCATATTTTTTGTCAATTTTGGTGGCAAAATTTTACTTTACTTTTCGTGAAAACTATTGACCTAGGACAAAAATAGAAAGTTCAAGCTTCAGGAATCTTCATGAGGTCAGAAAATATCCTGGTAACTTTTCGAGATATTTGAGTTCAAAGACTAGTGTAGCCACCAAAATTGAAACTTGTCCACCAAAATTGAAAGTTGACCACCAAAATTGATATTGGTCCACCAAAATTGAAAGTGCTTAAAACAATACATTAAAAATCAGTTTTTGTCACAAACTTAAATCTCTCTAATAAAGCTCAATGACCAAAAAACTCCATCAGTTAATAAAACTCAGTCTTGTTATCATAATATTTCGTTTATTCAGTTACATACATTTCATATAATTTTTTAAATATTTCTTAATAAAAACATAGAAAATAAAAAAGAAACATTTAAAAATACAAAAAATAGTACCCCACCGGCATCCAGGACAGGGTCGAAGCTACCGGTGGTTAGAGTTCCAGAGACAGGAACCTCCTCACAATACGGTACAACGAGGAGAACTGCCTTCTGAATCAGGCCCTTGATCCAACCGCCTAAGAAGACCTTCGACAGATGTTCGTCGAGGCTCTTGGCAATCAAGCCATTGCCCGTTACGACAATCGGCACAATGATAGCCGAGTTTACATTCCCAGGTCGACAGCCTCGTGTGCCAAGTCGAGATATTTTAGTTGTTTTTCTTTCTCAGCTTTTACGAGGTTCTCGTCATGCGGGATGATTACATCTTATCACCACGATGTCAGGCTTATTGGCGACAATAGTCCTGTCAGTAATGATAGACCGATCCCAGTACAGCGTGACATGGTTTTTCTCGAGAACTGGGTCGGGCACATACTTGTAGTACAGTACCTCAGATTCCACAAGATTATATTTCAAGGCAAGTTGCTGATGAATAATCCTGGCTACTTGGTTGTGCCTATGCAAGTACTCGCCGTTAGCTAGAAGAGAACAACCAGAAATAATATGTCTATGAATAAATATATATAATAATATGTATGAAAACATGATTCAATAACAATATTAAACCACAAGGCAGAATCTTAAGAGAATCCATCAACAAAAATCACACAGCATGATATCAGTCATTAAATCCAAGAAAGAATATTATAGTTCTTAAACGTGAAGCTTGTGTCGTCTTTATTACAAAAAAAAACATGTAATATAAAAATAATTAATACTTAAATAAGTATTTATAACTGTACACATAATTGTACTCGGATCGATCCATCATCACTGACAGGACTATTGTAGCAAATAAACCTGATACATAACAGACCGGTAACAGACATACAATAGAACTGTGGATCGATCAGAGTGGCGCGCAATGATTGTTGACGTAACGGTCCCACATGACGAGAACCTTGTGGAAGCCGAAAAAGATAAACAAATCAAGTATATTGACTTGGCTCGCGAGGTTGTCGACATGTGGGACGTGGACTCAGCGATCATTGTGCCGATAGTCGTTACAGCCAATGGCTTAATTGCCAAGAGCAACACCTGAGAAGGCTCTCGTTAGGCAGCTGGATCAAGGGCTTGATACAGAAAGCGGTACTCCTGGACAGGGTACGTATTGTTAGGAGGTTCCTTTCTCTGGAGTCTTGATTGCCGGTAGCTTGGACACTGTTCCCGATACCGGTGGGCTACTATTTTTATATGTTTTTGATAAGAAATATGTAAAAATATAAAAAAATATGTACCTATACAAATAAATAAACGATAATAATACTAATTATAATACGGTTTTAATGTACTCTTTCGGCATACTTAAATGGACTCAGACTGAACTTGATGCCCTGGATAGGAGAGTTCGTACACTGCTGAACGCAAACCGGATGCATCACCTAAGATCATCGGTAATGAGGCTGTATATCCTTCGGAAGTGCGGAGGTCGAGGCCTATTTAACGTGAAGACCTTCCATAACCGAGAGGTGTGCAGTCTCAGTAGCCATTGCCAGTCGACCTTAGAGTAGTGCAGAAAAATAGCATGGCATGTGCACTTTAATAAATAGAACAAACAGAACAGAAACAAATAGAATAGTAACGTATACGTATAAATGAACAATGTGCAGTGAAAAACTGTCTTTATATGTACAAATAATATATAAACAGTACATACTTCAAATTTGGTGGCTTATTTTCAATTTTGGTGGTGAAAATCGCCACCAAATCCACCAAAATTGAACCACCAAAATTGAAACCAGGCATAAAAAAAATCTTAAAAAATACAGTTATTAAGATACAAAAGAATAAATATCACTGATAAATAAGTTACCCAAATCACTACCTACAATACGTAGCTTACTATTAAAACACTTAAAAATCACCAGCAAATCGATCCACCAAAATTGACAAATTCTTGTCCCCTGTTCGACCCAAGAAAGATACTTTTTTTTTGGCGAGCAATTACAGCACTAAGCACACACCTGTTACGCACCACTTCCTGCACACGACTGAGAAAAACAGAACATAAAAAGCGATTGATCGCACACGCGCGAATCTTCATGATAATGTAAATTGAAAAAGTGCTACCAAAATTATGATTTTTGCTAGGACAAACTTGAATCGAGTATCCTGTGCTTTTAACATCAATTTTATAATATGATTCAGATGTTTTTAGATAGTGTGTCATATGCATTTACCAATGAAATAATTTGTTTTTTACTTTACTTTTAATTGTTACTTTGGTAAATAGATTTATATCAAAAAATGGAGCTAGGACAAGCCACCAAACTTGAATTTTAAAGTTATTTATTTTTCCTATCCTCCATAGGTAAGCCTATTTAAAAAAAAATTGTGGCCCTAAGTGGAATAAGTTAAGTAGTTTACTAGAAAAAAAATTAAGAAACATCCCATCATTTTACACCATGATTCTCAACGTGGACACGTAAAATTAGCGCGTGGGATATTCACCCAGTTATTGACTTATTGTGCAGTTCAGTTATATTGTGTATTTTCACTCCTGTTAAAAGGGTCCACTTTTGGGAAATAAAGAAATCAAAACTAGTAGTGGCTCTTATTTGTACACTCTCGCTCGGAGGACAACGAGCGAGTGTCACAGTTTTATGTTTTTTTGCAATGGCAGGACGCCTTACTCTCAAAGCACCCACAGGATTGACCAGTTAAGCTGACGACAACCTCATTGGTGACGAGTGAGCAAGACTCGCGCACCAAGGGTTCCGTACAAACTTGCAACAAAAACAGCCATATCTTTTGACTGCGCAGTTATAGAGGGTTGATTTTTCTCAGCAAAAAGGGACCACAGAGTCTCTCTCTCCACGCGTTCCCAAGATAAAGGGCCTTGACAGACAGACATACAGAGAGGAGAACAAAGCGATCCTATAATATAAGGGATAGGAGTTTCAGTTTTTTCCTTTTGAGATACGGGACCCTAAAATGCATCACATTCGCTCGATTCGCCATCGATGCGAAATTCTTAGTCAATCTGTGTATAGTTCGCGTCAATGGAACTGCGTCTTAACTTCATAAGATCATAAAAATATCATATCTTTTATACGCTACGTCGTTTATTTATTTATTTAGTATCCCCGCGTCTCTGACACGCGCCGGTCGTGTAAATATTTTAATTTAATTAAGTTTTGTATACAAAATGATTCGTCATTGTTTAGTATTTTTGACCTTGAGTTTGTTTGTGTTGTGTGAACTAATTAACAAACAAGAAGGTATGATTATTAAGTTTGCTTTTATTGTAATATTTTGTAGCTAAATTAAAACTGCCGTTTAATTCAATCTTAAAGTTAAACAGCGCTTACCTTGGTTGGACCGCAGATGGGTGACTATCAATCACATAACAAGTTTCCTCCGTGCCTCGGAAAGCACGTTTAGCTGTTGGTCCCGGCTGTCATTTGTAGATCCAGGGTTGTCAAACATAAAATAAAATCCCTCGGACAAATGCAGTAAAAATCTTGTATTTTGACTTTTAAACCTCGTACATTCTTTTTAATTCTTCTTTACTTCGTAAATTTATGAAGCTGTGGTGTTTGAGTAACATGTGACAGATACCGTTACTTATCAGTGTAACGCGTATTGAAATATTTAAGACTAGCTGTCGCCCGCGGCTTCGTACAAGTAGTAAGTATCCTATGTGTTATTCCAGACAATAATCTCTGTGCCAAATTTCATTAAGATCCGTTCAGCCGTTTTGACGCGAAAGAGTAACAAACATCCATCCATCCTCACAAACATTCGCATTTATAATATTAGTAGGATGGTTTAAAAAATTGTGTTGTTTCACTATGTTTTGCCTTGCAAGGCGTACAAATTAATTTAAGAAAAAAAACATGCTAGAGGTAGTAGGGTAAAACCGTTTCATAAACAAAATAGAATAATTCATAGGTAGATCGGACAAAGTTTTATCTTAAGTTTTTATCATGTAAAAACTCATTAATAGAGAAGTATGCATTTTCAATCTAAATGCTTTGAGTTTGAGTTGAGCTTGACTGGTATTCAGCTGAATCTGGTAAGACTGAAGCTGACCGCAACATAAAAAAGGCTAGACAGATGGTTTTGTTACATTTTATTGACAAAGTCCGATTTACTCATATCAATGGCGCTCAGTTACTGTTTCCGTATAGCGTTCTCTACTAATAAAGATTATATTCATTTCATTCATGTTTTAATGGACAGATGACGCACAATAGTATAAGAATATGACTTATATTGCACAGGGAATTCTTATCTCTATTATCCTTACTAGTCCTTACTATTTCCTTACTTCCTTACTAATATTATAAAAGCGAAAGTGAGTTTGTTTGTTTGTTTGTTTGTTACCTCTTCACGCTTTACTGGCTAAACCATTTTGATGAATTTTGGTACAGAGATAGTTGGGAACCAGGAGACGGACATAGGCTATTTTTTTTAAAGTGGGATGTGAGGGAGAAAGAGGGAATAAAACTTAGCGTTGCTATTACAAATCAATAAGGCGCAAGGGGAACTGTGTTACCCCGAATTTAACGCGAGCGAAGCCGCGGGCAAAAGCTAGTCTTCTATACAAATCAATAAAATTGAAGCAGTTGTTTGTAATTTAAAAAAAAAATACTTCCTAAATTAATACTCCGAAAAAAAACTGAGAAGTTGAAAATAACTTCATTTCCGGAAGGTTGTGACTTTTGTTTGTTTCGCTGTCTTTTTTCCCGCCAGTTTCAGTTTTCTTTTTTTGCAAAAACCTTTTTTTATTTCAGCATTTTAAATCATGGTATGATGATAATTATCTCACACAAATATTTATCGCGAGTTCATTTTCCATTGTTACGAAAAGATTAAATAAGCAGATTATCCATAACGACATGGAAGAAAAAAATATATAGACTATAACTCAAAAACGAATCCTTACTTCACTACATAATATAAAACAAAGTCGCTTTCTCTGTCCCTATGTCCCTTTGTATGCTTAAATCTTTGAAACTACGCAACGGATTTTTATGCGGTTTTTTTTAATAGATAGAGTGATTCAAGAGGAAGGTTTATATGTATGATGCTTTAAGCTGTGACTCTTAGGAGGTGAGCAGCGGGTGAAACCGCTGGGCGGGTCACTAGTATATTATAAAAGCGAAAGTGAGTTTGTTTGTTCACGCCTAAATGGCTAAACCGATTTTGATGTATTTTAGTACAGAGGTAAGTAGTTAGGACCCTGGAGACGGACATATGCATTTTTTTTAAGTGGGATATGAGGGTGAACGAGGGAAGAAATGGGAGAACTTAGCATTGCTATTACAATAAATAAGGCGCAAGGGCAAAAACTACAGATCGCAGATACCTGTAAATCAGGAAAAACTGTGTTACCCCGAAAATCGATATAAATAAAATTGATATATGACTTTTCGGACAAAAAAAATAATTATGAAAATCGGTCAACAATTAGCAGAGTAATCTGTGAAACTTAGTTCTTAGAGTAACTTAGTTTGATGTTGTGGACGGCCTCGTGAAGGGTTTGTTTACACCCTTTTTTAAGGGTAGGAAATCATCAAATAACTCCACCCGCTCTGGGCGAAGCGAAAGAGAGTACCAAACCAAGAAACCCCTGTGCCTCGGAAAGCACGTTAAGATACCCCCGTGCTTCGGAAAGCCTGTTAAGATACCCCCGTGCTTCGGAAAGCACGTTAAGATACCCCCGTGCCTCGGAAAGCACGTTAAGATACCCCCGTGCTTCGGAAAGCACGTTAAGATACCCCGTGCTTCGGAAAGCCCGTTAAGATACCCCCGTGCTTCGGAAAGCACGTTAAGATACCCCCGTGCTTCGGAAAGCACGTTAAGATACCCCCGTGCTTCGGAAAGCACGTTAACATACCCCCGTGCTTCGGAAAGTACGTTAAGAAACCCTCGTGCTTCGGAAAGCATGTTAAGATACCCCCGTGCCTCGGAAAGCACGTCAAGATACCCCCGTGCCTCGGAAAGCACGTCAAGATACCCCCGTGCCTCGGAAAGCACGTTAGGATAAAATCGTGCTTCGGAAAGCACGTTAAGATACCCCCGTGACTCGGAAAGCACGTCAAGATACCCCCGTGCCTCGGAAAGCACGTTAAGATACCCCCGTGCTTCGGAAAGCACGTTAAGATACCCCGTGCTTCGGAAAGCCCGTTAAGATACCCCCGTGCTTCGGAAAGCACGTTAAGATACCCCCGTGCTTCGGAAAGCACGTTAAGATACCCCCGTGCTTCGGAAAGCACGTTAACATACCCCCGTGCTTCGGAAAGTACGTTAAGAAACCCTCGTGCCTCGGAAAGTACGTTAAGAAACCCTCGTGCTTCGGAAAGCATGTTAAGATACCCCCGTGCCTCGGAAAGCACGTTAGGATAAACTCGTGCTTCGGAAAGCACGTTAAGATATCCCCGTGCCTCGGAAAGCACGTCAAGATACCGCCGTGCCTCAGCGTCCGTCGTACTATGAGAGTGAGGGAACAGAGAGTGCACCTGTGTCTGCGCACACGCCTGCTCTATAATATCTCATATCACAAATTATGTTACACCAAGGTGGTCCCATATCAATTTTATTAATACATAATGTTTAGGTCGTCTAAGAGTTATCGTCTATAATACATATTTTTTCTCTGTCTATAATATTTTTTTTTTTTTTTTTTTTGTATAATGTGTCCTAATACGGTTACATCATAAAAAATACAATCTAGCTTAATACTAAAGCTAATGAGTAATTCTATTTTGACTTAATTTGCTAGGGAGACTATGACTAAGAATGTGTCCATTAACACTTTTCTTATTGTCTCTATTAAGGGGAAGACACTTTTTTCTTGTGTTCTTTATAGGTAGCACTCACTTCACTACATTAAACTAACACTTCACTAAATTAGCTCGAAAGGTTTTGTCCTTTTTAGCCTTCTCACTATGTCCGTGTTGTCGAGGAGCTGGATAGCCTCGATGTTCACATGATGGTGAAGCCTTCGTTCATGAGCTTCGGCGTTCTTTTTAATTATGTCTATGACGAGGTTTACTTTGAGGTCCCGATGAAGGTCGTCATTTCGAATGTACCAGGGCGCATTAACGATACCTCTGAGTACTTTGTTTTGAAAACGCTGTATAATTTTGATGTTACTTTGTTTGGTACAGCCCCAAAGCTGAATACCATAAGTCCATACAGGCATGAGGACTTGTTTGTACAACAGTACTTTGTTGTGTACTGACAGCGAAGAATGTTTTCCTATCAGCCAGTACATCGACTTGTAGCGAAGCTCTAGCTCGTCGCGTTTCTTTTTAACATGAGCTTTCCAGCGAAGCTTTGCGTCTAATGTCATGCCTAAGTATTTGGCTGTATTTTCGTATGGTATGACATGACCGTTTATGTTTATCGGATGATAATTTTGCATTTTGTTTGTGAAGTCTATGTGAACAGATTTTGTTTCATTAAGTTTCACACGCCATTTTTTTGTCCAGTCAAAGATGATATTGACGGCTGTTTGAACTTTTTTCACTGCTTCTTCTTGAGTGACGCCAGTCGCCATTATAGCTGTGTCGTCTGCAAATGTGGCAATGGTATTGTTCTCTAATTCAGGAATATCGCAAGTGTACAATAAGTACAAGACGGGACCTAGGACACTTCCTTGCGGTACTCCAGCTTTTATCGGTTTTAGTTCCGAATGTGCATCATCTTGTCTTACTCTAAACATACGCTGTGATAGGTAAGACTCTAAGATGTCAGCAAACTGTTTAGGGAGCATATTTCTTAGTTTGTTAATGAGGCCTTTGTGCCATACCTTATCAAATGCTTGCGCTACATCGAGGAAGACCGTTGAGCAAACTTTGTTTTCCTCTAAAGCCTTTTCTATAATGTTGGTAATCCTGTGTACTTGGTCTATTGTCGAATGTTTTTCCCTAAATCCAAATTGGTAGTCAGGGATCAAGTTTCTTTCTTCTATGATGGGTTTTAGCCGCTTCAAGAGAAGCTTTTCAAATAATTTTGACATGATCGGTAGCAGCGAGATCGGCCTATATGATGTCGTTTCGTGAGGTGGTTTACCAGGCTTTGGTATCATTATAACTTCGGCAACTTTCCACAGGTCAGGTACAGACTTAAGCCTGAACGTTGCATTGATAAGGGTCGTAAGTTTTACGATGGCTTTACGTGGGAGGTTCTTAAGAACTTCTCCGGTAATAAGATCGTAGCCAGGTGATTTCTTTAGTCGAAGACGCTTGATTTCGTTGTATACTTCTCTAGGTGTTACCAATTTTATTTCTTGCTCATCATTATTTGATGTTTCATCTAGCAAAGCGCTGTCTTGGTGTTCTTTATTTGGCGTAAAAATTAGTTCCAGATGTTGTGCAAACCTAATAGCTTTTTGCTCGTTGCTTATTGCCCACCGCCCGTTAGTATCCTTGATAGGGGGAATATGCATAATTGGCTTTTTTAAATTTTTTGTAGTTTTCCACAGAGAGTAATCTGTCGTGCGTGAGCTAGTTAGTTGTTTTAGATAACTGCTCATTGATTCATTTTTGAATTTCTGAATTGCACTACTTAGCTGTTTTGTAAGGTTGTTCAGAATCCTTTTATCTTGTGGAAATCTTGTTTGTTGCCATATTCGTCTCTGTCGCCTCTTTTCATTTATGAGTTTTGTGATTTCTGCTGGATAGTATGTAAGTCTGTTTTTGATCTTAAATGTAGGCGTGTTTTTCCAGGCGCATTGTTGTATTTGTGTAATAAAATGACTGATATCCCGATCCAGATCTTCTGGTTTCTTTAGTGGAACTTTTAAATCTATTACAGAGTCCAAGTCTATTTTAAAGCTTGCCCAATCAGTGTACTTATTTACCAATGTCGGGTAGGTTTCTTTCAGCAAGAAAGTCTCACTTAGAGTAAGTAATAAAGGTGAGTGGTCTGAGCTCATATCATAACCTTCTTGAATGCGGAGAAGGTTAGGTGATATATTTTTATATATAAAAAAGTCTATGAGATCGGGAATCTTTTTTGTGTCAGTAGGCCAATAAGTGGGCTTACCTGTTGACAATGTTTTGCATTGTGTTTCTTCAATTGCGCACAGTAGCTCTCTTCCTTTGGTTGTTGTCAGTCTAGATCCCCAAAATGTATTTTTAGCATTAAAGTCGCCTCCTAAAATGAATCTGTTTCCAAGAAGGTTTAGAAAATTAATGTACTGATCTGCTTTTAGTGAATACCTAGGTGGACAGTATATGGCTGAAATAGTGACAAGACAGTATTTCGTTTTGACACAGACAGCCACTGCTTGTATTTCTTCTTTTTCATATTTGAGTTCTTCATAGTGAAAAATATTCTCTTTTATAATGACAGCGCTACCACCTCTTGGTGTGTTATTGGGATGCAATGCATGGTATACGTTATATCCTTTGATCTGAATATGAGATTCTTTAGTGAAATGTGACTCTGATATAAGGCACACATCAATACTTTCCATATTTAGGACTGCCGTAAGTTCGTTCTGATGTTTCAGCAGTCCATTCGCATTCCATGCCATAATTTTTAATAAATTAGCCATGGATATTGCTTTTTTGTTTGGTAGCTGCTTTAGTGCTACTTTCAAGTTTTTTCAGCCTTTCATCGAACGTAGTTAAAAGATTTATGATTGTGTTAATCTTTTCATCCATGTTAGGGCTCATTGGTTTCATATGTGACTGTGGCAACGATTGGACTCCTTTTGTCATTTGTGCGTACGAAACACTTTTAGTAGCAAGTTTGGTGACACTAGGTATTTTGTCTTTGTTTGTACTTGGACCTTGAGAGTTTGGTATCGGCACATTCTTTCTGGTATTTTTATCTTTAATATTTTGTAGCTCTTTAGCTACTATGCATCCCCTATAGTTAGCTGGGTGGGGCTCACCACAGTGAACACATTTTGGCTTTGCTTCTGCTGGTTTATTGCAGTCTCTGGTTAGGTGCTTGCCTGTACACTTCACACACCGGGGTTCTTTGGAACAGTATTTCTGAGTGTGGCCATATGCTTGACACCTTTTGCATTGTGGAATTAACTTCGATGTTTTTAACGGCTGTATATCCACTTTACAGCCCAGTATGGATTTGATTCCGTAGATTTTCTTAATGTCTTCATCTTTTTGGAATGAGAGCATAAACATACTGAGGGGCTCTTTGCTCTTCCAACTCAGTTTGTTGACTGCATCTTCTATTTTATATCCTTGAGTTGTCAGGTCTTCAACTATTCTATTTGGCAGGCAGGAAGAATAAAGGTTTTTTGCCATCACCCTAATCGGTCTGTCTTGTTTATTCTCATACGAGTACCACAAGCAGTTATTCTGTAACAATAACTTGGTGATGGATCTGTATGAGTCATCATTATGGGAGTTAATTTTAACTTTTTCTCCATTCATCATTTTTGTAATGAACGAGTCTTTCGTTAGATTAGCTGAAAGAAGATCATAGAACTCTTGGTAGTTTTTAACATTTTCCACAACTATCGGTGGTGGTGTGGGCTGTTTCTTTGTTTTAACATTTTCTTTAGGTTTTTGGCTGGAATCGGCTCCTTGTTGAGGTGGTGAGGACAGTGGTGATGAGTTCAATTTCCTTTTTTTTCTGCTCTTCTGTCGTACCCACTCTGTTTCCTTTGCTAGTTCCTCTTCGTCTGTCTCGTACTCGATTGGCATTGGCTTCTCGGTAGTGACATTTTTCTTGTCTAGGTCTGCAGTTTTTTGCTCCTGGATGTTTTTAAGCTGCTGCTGAAGTAGTTCTAATTGACCTTTGAGGTCATTTACCAAACATTGTAACTTTTCGCGTTCCAACTTTTCTTCGGTATAATGTTTATACAACAATTGTTCCGTTTCAGTTTTGATTTTAATTGTGCATGACGAAGCCATGATTATTAGAATAATAACAACTTCACCTTAACACTTTGTTTATACAAATAGTTGTGCAATAAATTCTGTAACTGGGTCATCGCGGCGACCGCGCACGGCTAGAGGTAACGAACGGTATGCTGTTGCGTCAGCGCTATACCGACGCGACGCGACGCGACTGTTCTTATTGGAATTCGATCGGTCACTGAATATGTATCTGTCTATAATATGAAAGTTTTTTTTTTTGGTTGGGATATCACCAAATATCTTCCCCCGCTCTAAGCGGAGCGGGGGAAGTGTCAGACTTGTACTGTCTAAAACCCACCCATGTTCCTTCTATTGCCCTTTATGTTCCGGGGCCGCGGTATCTCTTCCGAACAAGAAACCCTGGCAGGAAAATATGGATAATCAGCTAATCTTTTAATAAGAATGGAAAATGAGTACCTACTCGATAAAAATATATGAGATATCATCATAATATATCATCTGCCTAGCCTTTTCCCAACTATGTTGGGGTCGGCTTCCAGTCTAACCGAGCTACTGCCTCTCTGACCTCCACAACCCAGTTAGTACTGGGTAATGCGATACCCCTTGGTAAGACTGTTTGTCAGACTTTCGGAACACTGACAACCTGTTACGACTGTCAAAGATCTAAAAATGACAGCCGGGACCAACGGCTTGCTTTCCGAGGCACGGAGGAAACTCGGTATGTAACGGGTGGTCATCCATCCACAGACCAACCTAGGCAAGCGCGGCTTAACCTAAAGATCGACCCGAGCGGCTGCTATTATTTAGCCACGAACTCCACTGTTTTCTTTAAGTATTTAGCCACGAGCTCCTCATGATTTTTCTTTATGGTATTATGAGATATCATCATACCATGAAGAAAAATGTAGATTTTTTTTTTTTACGAATTGAATTCGCGATGTTACAGGTGCCAGATGTTCATGGAAGGAAGCCAGTGGTGTTTGCGTCAGTGTGTACCAGTGTGAGAGTGCTTATCTCTTCCTCAAGACGAGGGAATATCCTCCGGTAAGCATTTCTTTCTCTTCTTCTTCTTCGCCTTAATCTTCACCTCCCTGCTCCTGTCCCATGTTTCTTGAAGGACTGTTATTAGCGAAAAATTATTACAGTAGGTATTATAGAATACTAGCTTTTGCCCGCGGCTTCGCTCGGGTTAAATTCGGGGTAACACAGTTCCTCTTTCCTGATTTGCACTCAATTTTGCACGTACCTGCTTCCTGTAGTTTTTGCCCTTACGCCTTATTTATTGTAATAGCAATGCTAAGTTTTCCCTTTTCTTACCTCTTTCTCCCTAATTTATGATTTTTATTTTAAAGTTAGCATATGTCCGTCTCCTGGGTTCCTACTATCTCTGTACCAAAATTCATCAAAATCGGTTTAGCCATTGAGGCGTGAAGACGTAACAAACAAACTCACTTTCGCTTTTATAATATTAGTAAGGACGAGGAAGACGACACGGTTGGCGCAGTGGCTGAGCGATCGACTGCTGCGCTGCGTGTTGCGGGTTCGATCCCCGCATGGAATGAATATTTGTATGGCCTACAGATAGTTGTTCCGGGTAAAAGAAACGAAATTTATTTCTGTCTTTTCTTATTGCTATTAATATTTATATGTTGTTGGAAAACGGTTTTTAACGAACCTCATAATCGATTCAAAGAAATCGATCAAATCGATTTAAAGAGAAATTTAAAAAGTTACATATAAAGCGAGAATAATCCACACCTGTGTGTAGATTACCTGTGGGCTGCTGTGAAACCATGATAAATGATGTTTTTTATTATATTTTTCTTTTTTGTTCAAAATTTTAAGTTACAAAACTAGAATAAGTATAAATGCTAATCTATGGAAGAGCGGAGTCTCCTAACACAGGCATTGTTTGCTTAAAAGGAGGCTCCAAACACTAAACCCCTTTGTAAACTGAAGCATCAATAAACTTATATTATTATTATTATGTTTATTTTGCAAGTACCTAGGTTTTCACAAACACTTTTACACGTATTTTTTTAAAAACTAGATGAGGCCGGTGTTTCGTACCCGACTACTCTGAGAAGAAACAGCCGAAACAAACTCAGAGGTCATAGTCTCTTTTAAGGTCCAGACAAAAGATCTTGGTCAACTTACATGAGAACTATGCAGATTGGTATCTGAAATGGTCTTTTTAAGAAAGCACTACACAGATTGAGTGGACCTGTCTAGTCAGTGCAAGCATTTGTCAGTTATCGTGTAGCTCGAGTCATAACCCAAGGAGCTCAACGACACGACGAACAATACCAAAAAAAGGACATATTTTGTGTAGTAGTACTAGTAGTACCTACTTAGTCTGAGACTCTGAGACTTAGTAGTAGGTTATTAACCACGCCTATGATCACCGAAGGAATTTCTCCTGTATCGTGGGTGCATTTACAAACATTTATACCCACATAGACAAACAGCCAGATCCTGAACAACTATCCGTAGGTCATACAAATATTTGTGCCGTGCTGGGTTCGAATCAGCGACGCGCAGTGCAGGCAAGTGCAAGGCAAGGTTAAGCAGAGCCTTTTGCTATTAACCGGGCCCAAATCCAGATTCTGTGGCTTTTTACTCGACTTAGAAATTGAATCCAAGACCCCACGCAGTCACGCTTGCGTCCACTAGACGAACAGGGCAGTATATGTATGCTAAATCTCATATCTTATATATAACATTCTCGTGTCACAATGTTCGTTGCCATACTCCTCCGAAACTGCTTGACTGATTTTTACAAAAAACTAGCTTATGCCCGCGGCTTCGCTCGCGTTAAATTCGGGGTAAAACAATTCCCCTTGCGCCTTATTGATTTGTAATAGCAACGCTAAGTTTTCCCTTTTCTTCCATCTTTCTCCCTCTCATCCCACTTTAAAAAAAAAAAAAAAAGCGAAAGTGAGTTTGTTTGTTTGTTACCTCTTCACGCTCTTCTGGCTAAACCGATTTTGATGAATTTTGGTACAGAGATAGTTGGGAACCAGGAGACGGACATAGGCTATGTTTTTTTAAAGTGGGATGTGAGGCAGAAAGAAAAGGGAAAACTTAGCGTTGCTATTACAAATCAATGAGGCGCAAGGGGAACTGTGTTACCCCGAATTTAACGCGAGCGAAGCCGCGGGCAAAAGCTAGTTTATAATATTAGTAGGAAGTAGGATATACGTATAATATGCGGTAATTCTGAGAATCGGTCGTAATCTATTTTTATACCCCTAAGTGATAAGGGCCCCTAAATGATAAGGGCGATCCTCTTCAGAAGGGAATCAGAACAGTGAGTGAAACCGCTGGGCACAGATAGTGTAAAATAAATTCATTGAACGGGCGCTGTCATTCGTGACTGGTCATCTCTTAGCCGCCACGGTTTGTTTTTATTCATTCATTTATCTATGAAACTCATTTTTGCTTTTACTCTGGACGCTCTTAATGTGCTCGTTTTTGTACATCGTTTTCACATGTATGTATAATTTCAACATGAATAATGTATCCATGATTTTGTAAAGAAAAAACATTTAAAAGAGTGTCCATGGAGTTTCTTGCCCATTCTTCTCTTATATAGATCAACGCTTTGGAATGGGCGTCTACAGTAATTTCACAAGTTATTATGTCTTGTGACTGGGACCGCAGCAGCATCTTTTTTGTTTTTTTATGACATTCAAAAGTGCCTGTAATGGTCTAATTGAAATTATCATTAGGCCGTTTAGGCTTGATTTATTGACGAAACTAATGACTAGCTTTAGCATTTATGATCATAAAATTACCAGTCAGAGCGAGACAAGAATTGACAATATTTATGTTATCAGTAGGTCACCGAACTAAGTGACAATGTATAGATAAAGAGCAATTCAGTCTATAATAATGTGGCGTCATAAAACTCCGTAATCATGCATATGGTAAACTAACTTTTGCCCGTGGCTTCGCTCGCGTTAAACACAGTTCCCCTTTCCTGATTTGCAGGTACCTGCTACCTGTAGTTTTTGCCCTTGCGCCTTATTTTTTGTAATAGCAAAGCTAAGTGTACCCTTTTCTTCTCCCTTTCTCCATCATTTCTCATTTTAAAAAAAATACCCTATGTCCGTCTCCAGGGTCCCAACTATCTCTGTACTAAAATTCATAAAAATCGGTTTAGCCATTTAGGCGTGAAGACGTAACAAACAAACAAACAAACTCACTTTCGCTTATAATATAATGTTAAAGGATACCGCAACCAGGTAAGGATACCAGCATTTTCACAATAGGTTTAAAGTGAGAAAGTGACTGAGCTCCCGCCATATTGATATTGTATCTATCTGGTGCTTGAATGCTGGCAAATTCCCGATATTTATGTTGTTGTAGGTACAGTGCAGTCTTTGCCTGCGTCTTGCGGGCATATCTTTTGTGTGCACAGATTTGAGCTTTTGGTATTAATTTTAACTCGATACCTCCTCGCATTCCCGAGTTATAGGGTCTTGACAGACAGACAGACAGACGACCAAGTGATCTTATAGATTTCCGTTTTTTCCTTTTGAGCTTGAATCAGAATGCTTTATTTGTCAACGGAATTGTATAAAATCTGGTTCTTTTAACCTTTTTTTTTTGGAGTGGGAAGTCATCAAATAACTTCCCCCGCTCTGGGCGGAGCGGGGGGGGGGAGTGTCAGACTTTTACTGACTAAGACCCACCCATGTTCCTTCTATTGCCCTTTGCATTCCGAGGCCGCGGTATCTCTTTCGAACAACCCGCAACCCCGGCAGGCAGACGCCCTGGCAAGCCCCTCTGCTTTGCTGACATCTCTTTGAGGCGCGCGTAAAACACAAACGCGCCGTCGAAACGCGCCCGGGGCGTTTCCCGCAGCGGCTAGGTTGGTTTAAGGTTCTCTCCCTCAAACGCCCGGCCACCTCCTTTGCTAGCAATACTGCTTCGCAGAAGGAGGTGACCGCCTCCCATTCCCTCTCGCACCGGACCATGGACTGAACCAGGGCCGGACCCGAGAGATCGCCGCCGCCGATCGCCTCTACGAGGGCACGGCGGTGCTCCGCCCAAGCTGGGCAGACCGCCACTGTGTGCTCCACCGTGTCCTCCGGGCGATCATCGCAATGGTGACACCCAGGCGTTTCCTCCCGTCCGATTATGTGCAGGAACCTCCCGAAACGTCCGTGTCCGATGAGGACTTGCGTCAGGCGGTAGGTGAGGACGCCATGGCGCCTCTCCAGCCACTCCTCAAAGAGGGGACTTACCGCCACTATTGTGGCGTGCCCTGTTCTTTTAACCTGACAGACTGTTGTGTTGCTGGGGAGTTTGTTCCACCACTCCTTCTTCCCAGCTAAAACACTAGGAAGTGGCGAAGGGCGGGGCGTTTGTGGGACTGTCTCTTGTAATGTGACTTTCGAAAAGTGCTGATTATCAGCCTTATTTGAATAATTTACTTTTGATTTTGATTTAAACATAGGTCAAGTTACAACGTGTGATGTGTGATGTTACATATGGGTACTTAGATCCCTATGTTTTGAGAGAGAGAGAGGCGTACATGTAAATATATTTACTTAACATGACAATTTATTTCTTACTTATCACAGTTGATTTTTAAAATAACTTAAATTGGTAGAATCAACTGCAATAAAAAATTACATATTAATAAGTAGGCATGCATTCAATTAAATAATAGTAATAAAATAATTTAATAATCCTTACTTAATATTATAAAAGCGAAAGTGAGTTTGTTTGTTACGTCTTCACGCCTAAATGGCTAAACCTATTTTGACGAATTGTGGTACACAGATAGTTGGGACCCTGAAGACGGATTTAAGCTTTTTTTTAAAAAAAAAATTGTGATATGAGGGAGAAAGAGGGAAGAAAAGGGAAAACTTAGCATTGCTATTACAATAAATAAGGCGCAAGGGTAAAAACTACAGGTAGCAGGGTACCTGTAAATCAGGAAAGGCGAACTGTATTACCCCGAATTTAATGCGAGCAAAGCCGCGGGCAAAAGCAAGTATTAAATATTTTTTTTAAAACAATAAATTTTTGTAACGACCAACCCGAACCGTGCACCTTTTTTCATCGTTTTATAAGTGCCCTACATTGGCAGGTATAAAACGCCTTGTGTGAATTAAATAATATGTTTATTTACTTGCAGATATGCACATTTAAAGGCAATGACCCAGTTATCTGCTGCACGGATTGCACTATTGTTGATGATGTGAGGTAAGCAGAACTCTGACCAAAAGGTACTTTAAGCGAAGCCATACTTTGAGGAGTGACTGGAGAGCCGTGACAGGGTCCTCACCTACCGCCTGACGCAGGTCCTCACCGGCCACGGAAGTTTCGGGATGTTTCTGCACACAATTTAACGACACGGTTGGAGCAGTGGCTGAGCGATCGACTGCCGTGCTGCGTGTTGCGGGTTCGATCCCCGCACGGAACAAATATTTGTATGGCCTACAGATAGCTACCTATTTAAAAAAAATACTTTGGCCCGACAAGGAATTTCTCCTGTATCGTGGGTGCGTTTACAAACATTTAAACTCACATACACAAACAGCCAGACCAGGAACAACTATCTGTAAACGCACCCAAGATACAGGAGAAGTTCATGGTGTGGAGAAACGTTTCTTTAAAAAAAGAAAAGGGCGGGAGGAAACGCCTGGGTGTCACAACTGTGACGAAGGGCCGGAGGACACAGTGGAGCACACCACCACGCGTGGGGCACCGCTGTGTTCTCGGTACAGGCTATAGGCGGCCTCGATCATGGCGTCCAGCCCTGGTTCAGTCCATGGTCCGGAGCGAAAGAGCAATGGGTAGCTGACCGTCTGTCCGTCTATATAGTGACGACAGGCCGTGTAGACGGCGCGTTAGTGTTCCACGTGCGCCTCAAAGAGATGTCAGCAAAGCAGAGGTGCCTGCCAGGGCCACCACCTGCCGGGGTTGCGGGTTGTTTGAAAGAGACATTGCGTCCTAGTTATTTGATGATTTCCTATCCGTCACAAAAGGGGAAGCCTCATGGTGGCCTGCTAAATTGCTTTTCGTTTTTTAACACGATTTAATTTAAATAAATCCAAGAAGTTTAATTCAATAACTTCCCGGTTTCTAAATTAGCTGACATTTTGTATACATGTTTAAAAAAAATAAAAATAAATAAATATCTTGGGACAACTCACACACGGCTATCTGATCCCAAGCTAAGCAGAGCTTGTGTTATGGTAACCAGACAACTGATATACATACTTATATAATTTATAAATACATACATATTATAGATAAATCACACCCAGACACAGAACAAACAATCGTGCTCATCACACAAAGTTTGTCCTGGGTGGGAATCGAACCCACGACCTCCGGCTCAGCAGTCAGGGCCACTAACCACTAGACCAACAGGCCCGTCAAATGTTTTAATTAATACAAAAAAATAATTAAAATAATAATAAAAAACCCGCGCTTGACGCTTCCCCACAATACAGCGTCGAGCTTAGCGCTGCCGCAGCGTCAAGTTTCATAGAGAGTCGTCTGAAGTCAGCGCTGCGCACGACGTTGTATTCTTATAGAATAGCCGTTCTGGCTATTTAGATTTCTAACATTTATAAAACTTTCTCTATTTTCAGAAACGTTATATTCAATCCAAGAACAGAGTTGCTGTCGTTGACAGGACAAAAAGCTAACGACAGTAAGTGAAATATATTATTACTAGCTTTTGCCCGCGGCTTCGCTCGCGTTAAATTCGGTAGCGCCTTATTGAATTGTAATAGCAACGCTAAGTTTTCCCGTTTCGTCCCTCTTTCTCCCTCATATCCCACTCTTTTTTAAAAAAAAAATAGCCTATGTCCGTCTCCTGGTTCCCAACTATCTCTGTACCAAAATTCATCAAAATCGGTTTAGCCATTAAAGCGTGAAGAGGTAACAAACAAACTCACTTTCGCTTTTATAATATTAGTAAGGATATTTGCTCATCCTTACTATCCTTACTATTCCTTACCAATATTATAAAAGCGAAAGTGAGTTTGTTTGTTTGTTACCTCTTCACGCCTAAATGTCTGAACCGATTTTGATGAATTTTGGTATAGAGATAGTGAGGACCCTGGAGACGGACATATGCTATTTTTTTTAAATAAAAAGGAGAAATGAGGGATAAAACTTAGCATTGCTGTTACAATAAATAAGGCGCAAGGGCAAAAAGTACACATAGCAGGTACCTGTCAATCAGGAAAGGGGAACTGTCTTACCCCGAATTTAACGCAAGTGAAGCCGCGGGCAAAAGCTAGTTTATAATATTAGTAAGATAAGAAGTAAGATTGCAACACTTTCTCATTCCAGAATGCGTACGTTTCGTGGACAAATTGGACTACGATTGCAAAATAAACTCTAAAGCTAACTACACAAGGGTGTTTGATCCCGATTCCAGTTGTTATGAGATTGCAGTCACCTTAGAAGAGATTCCTGTGCCAACGCCCGTTCCTAGAGAATCTTACCTGGTAAGGACAAACAGACTTTTAACTACCTTCTTTAGCTTTGACGGGCCTGTTGGTCTAGCTAGTGGTTAGTGGCCCTGACTGCTGAGCCGGAGGTCGTGGGTTCGATTCCCACCCAGGACAAACTTTGTGTGATGAGCATGATTGTTTGTTCTGTGTCTGGGTGTGATTTATCTATAATATGTATAATAGGATTACACCCTATTGAATGAAATTAAAGCACAATTGCGTTTTCTGTAAATACAAAATTAGTTTATTAAAAAGACGTTTTTACAAAGGTTTTTTACACATTTTTTTATATAAATAACTTTTATTACATACCTGTAAATACAAAAAACAACATTTAATGTCTTTAATTCAGGTGTAGTTATTTATAATACATTAATATCTTATTTAAACTTTATAGGCGAATTTTCAGTTCTCTTAGATGTCACTGCCAAAAGTGACGTCTATAAACGGTTACGAAAAACGAAGAGCAAAGAGGTTTTCTTTACATCTCCCACCCTCGGAGAGAACAATTATTGCAAGTAATTGTTTGATTAAATATTAATTTCTACTGGAGTTAGCTTCGAAATATGGTAGAAATTTGATCGTGCTTTCCTGTGTCCAGTGTTGACTTCATATATTGAGTTAGAAATCTTACTTAAGATTTTGTATGGTCCAATCCTCAATTCATCCATTTTCTTCCTATTCAATCGACTTCCGTTTTCTACAAAGACTCTGTCCCCCACTTCAAATTTATATTCTTTTCTATTTAAATCATATAGTATTTTATTATTGTTGTGAGATTTCATTGAATTTTCCAAGGCTAGTTTTCTATCTCTTTCCAAATCTTGTTTTGTGTACTTCGATTTTAATTCAAGTGGTAGAATGTTTACATTTTCGCCTTCTAAAAGGTATTTTGGAGTAAATTTCGTTACTGTATGTTCGGTTTCATTATATTTTGCTATACATTTTTGTGCAACAGTTGTCCATGCTGTTTTCTTATCACCTTCATTTATTTTGCATCTTATCTTATTGATTAGAGTTTGATTAAGCCTTTCATTTAGCCCATTTGAAAATGGTGCATCTACAGCTGTGAACACTATTGTTATATTGTTCCGTTTTAGGAAGTCTTTAAATTCCTTGGAATTTATACCAGGGTATTGATCTGTTAAGACCAATTCAATATTATGTGTTACATTTTTTATAAGTTTGATAAAATCATTTGAGTTTTGATTTCTTGATGTTAAAATGTAAGCATATCTTGTAAAATGATCGACCAGAAGATGCAAATATTTTTTTGTAGACCTTGATCCTCCAAAGCCCCCAATGGTATCAATTGATACGATTTCAAATGGGCGTGTTGCTGGGCCTAAATGTGACATCAAACCAAATTTTGGTTTCCTTCTTGATTTGTTCTTTATACAAATTTCACATTCGTCACAAATTTTCTTAATATTTGTGAAGATATTCTTTGCTGTGTAGAATGGTGTTATTTTATTTATCATCTGGGTCCTTCCAATGTGACAGTAGGTATCATGTACATCTTTAATTAGTGTTTTGCTAAGTGTTTCTGACAGTATGATTTTATTTCGTTTCTTATTCTTTTTGTAATAAACTTCATTCTCTAGTATAAACTTGGATTTTCTATTTTGTAAATCTAGATTTATGTATTGGTCATTTTTTATATCATTCAGGTTGATTAGATTTACAACTTTTAAAACATCATCAGTATTTTCACAAGGTTCTAGGACTGGGTTTCTGCTTAAGCAGTCTGCTTCTTGATTTGATTTTCCCGGGTTGTATTTTATTTTGAAGTTGTATTGCGATAAATAATATGTCAAATCGCCAAGTTCTTCATCAGTTCTAGCTTTTATATTTAGATTCTCCAATGGTTTATGATCTGAATATACTACGAATTCTTTTCCCATAAGCCAGTGTTGCCAATATTTTAGAGCTTCTTTTATTGCTAGGCATTCTATATATATCGCCTTCTTTTTCTTTTGAGATTCTGTCAATTTTTTTGAGAAATAAGCTACTGGTTTATTTACTCCGTTATCATCTTCTTGTTTTAGCACAGCTCCTATTCCTTTAATGCTAGCATCTGTGTAAATTTTTATTGGTTGTTCATGGTCAAATATTTTTAAAATTGGTTTTGAACAAAGTAATTCTTTCATTTTTTCAAATGATTTCTGGCATTCTGGGGTCCATATAAATTTAACATCTTTCCTTAGTAGATTGTGCAATGGATCTAGGATGATTGCGCTGTGTGGTACAAACTTATGATGAAAATTGACTTTCCCGAGAAATTGGCGGATATTTTTTCTTGTTTCTGGAGTTGGGAATTTTTTTATAGCAGTTAAATAATCTTTAAGAGGTGTAACAGAATTATTTTCTATTATATGTCCCAAATATTTGGCATTATCTTTTGCAAAAGTACATTTCGAAAATTTCAGTCTAAATCCTTCTGTTTTTATTGCCTCAAGTAGTCTAGATATATGTTGAAGGTGTTCCTCAAAACTTTTAGAAAAAATCAATATATCCTTACTTCCTTACTAATATTATAAAAGCGAAAGTGAGTTTGTTTGTTTGTTTGTTTGTTTGTTACCTCTTCACGCTTTAATGGCTAAACCGATTTTGATGAATTTTGGTACAGAGATAGTTGGGAACCAGGAGACGGACATAGGCTAACTTTTATTAAAAAATAGTGGGATATGAGGGAGAACGAGGGAAGAAAAGAGAAAACTTAGCGTTGCTATTACAAATCCATCAGGCGCAAGAGCAAAAACTGCAGGTCTGTTTGGTGTGTTATACCGAATTTAACGCGAGCGAAGCCGCGGGCGAAAGCTAGTCATCTATAAAATTTACTGTAAATTCAGAGAGGTTGTATTTCCTTATAATATTACTTAATATTCTCTGGAATATAGCTGGAGCTGTCTTTAATCCAAATGGTAGGCAAGTCCATTGGAAGTGGCCAGTTTGTGTGACAAATGCCGTTTTATATCTGTCTTGAATTTTCATAGGAATTGACCAAAATGCAGAATTTATATCAAATGTAGAAAAGTACTTACAGTTTACAGTTTTTACCATTAAATCTTCAATTAAAGGAAATGGCTGTAATTGTGGTACAACAATTTTGTTCAGTTCTCTAAAATCAATACATAGTCTTGTCTTTTTATCATCCTCTTTTTTATAAGCCAGAGTAACAGGGGCAGCAAATGGGCTGTAGGATTCTTCAATCAATTTTTTTTTTAATAATAATGATATTTGGTTTTCAATTTCTTTTCTATCTCCAGTGGTGCATCTGTATGGACGTTTGTAACAATACTTATCCACCATCAAGTCTATATGAGCTTCATAGTCTCGTACAGTACCAACATCATATTTATCTTTAGCAAAGACTGTGTTGTATTTTTTTATTAATTTATCAATTTCTGTTTGTTGATGTAAATTTAGATGATTTTTTGTTATTTCAAAATTTTCTAAATTTATATGTTCATTGAAATTCACTTCAATTTCTTTATTCCATACTTCAGAATATAAAGAATCATTTTTTTCTCTTTTGTCACCTAGTTCATCAGGAATATTGACATTTTCAATCTTCATATTCTCTTTGTTTAAGAATTTCTTCTTTTGCTCTTGATTTTTACACTGTATAATATTTAATTCTTCAGTTTGCATAAGATTAAACTTTTTGATGCAATCCAAACCAATCAGGAAATCATAATGAAAATTTTCATTATCTATCACAAAAATATCCATGATTCTTTCTATATCATAAATTTTTATTTTAAGTGTTACTATACCCTTAGTTTTTTTCTCACCATTAATAGTTTTTAAGTTTACTGGTTGTGTATTCCATGAATCTTGTTTCTTTTTGAGTTTCAATAATTTAGCATTAATTAATGACACATTTGAACCAGAATCATAAATTCCAGAAACTTGTAAGGTATTATTTAGTTGTAATTTTACTTGTATTAATGGTGGTACTTCTAGTTTTTTGGATTCTCCTTATTTAGTTCAATTTCTAATTCAGAGTTATTCACACTTCTCACAGCTGTTTTGTGATTTCTTTCTTTAAACCAACAATTTTCTTCAGGATGGTATCGTTTCCCTTTTTTCTCAGTCATGCAGATTTGACATGGCTTTTTCTCTTCATTGTTCCTGTTTTTTGCATTTGAGTATGTTAAGTGTTTTTCATACTTATTTCTTCCAACAAAATGTTCCAATTTACCAATCTCATTGTAGAGATCTTCAGTTTCTTTTATAGTCTCTCGGTCAATTTTGTCAACCAAATAATTTGGCAAGCCTGATGCTATGAGGTCTATGAGTGTCCCAGTGTCGATCGACTTCCTGACTTCTAATAATAATTTTTCTTTTTTTAGCGCATATTCAAGCAGCGAACCTGTTTGATACTTAAAAGAAAGTGCATATCTGATGGGTGACCAACCTTTGTTTGCAAACGTATCGCAGAAATTTTTCTCCCATTTATTCCACTCTGATTTTATTGTAATTTTCATTAACATACAGCTGTACCAGTCTTGGCTGGAATTTTCCATAAAATATTTTAATATTTCAATCTTCTTTTCGTCTTCTGTAATATGGAAGCGTTCACATTCTTTGTTGAACTCTTTAATCCATTGGTGAGCATTGGCATTTTTACCGGTGAATTTTTCAATCATGAAATCCTTTGAAATTTTCCCTAAATTCAAATTTTCGGATTTACTTTGTTTTTCTTCCAGTAATTTTTCTAAGAGTTTTTCTAAGTTCTGATTTGAATCACCGGGTAAGGGTTTTTTTTCATATGTGTCTTCCGTAATTTCTTCCAAATAATAATCATTGAATTGTAAATTTTGTTCTTTATCCAAATATACCTGCGATATATCATCTGTTAAAGTTATCCAAATTTTTCTTGTTTGGTGTCTTTTACTTAATGTTTTTTTTATCTTGGTATAGCTTGAAGTAGATGTTATTACTTGGTGTAAATTGGCGGGTTGATATTCGGCCGGTAAACAATAAGTCTGTTCATTTGGTGTACCTATTGAGGTTATGCAAATTACGTTTGATTTTCCATCGCTCGCAGCTTTCACAGTGAAATCAAACCTTAACTTCTCCATATTTCTTGAGAGTTTTTGCAGTAAATGTTGTTTTATAATAGGATTACACCCTATTGAATGAAATTAAAGCACAATTGCGTTTTCTGTAAATACAAAATTAGTTTATTAAAAAGACGTTTTTACAAAGGTTTTTTACACATTTTTTTATATAAATAACTTTTATTACATACCTGTAAATACAAAAAACAACATTTAATGTCTTTAATTCAGGTGTAGTTATTTATAATACATTAATATCTTATTTAAACTTTATAGGCGAATTTTCAGTTCTCTTAGATGTCACTGCCAAAAGTGACGTCTATAAACGGTTACGAAAAACGAAGAGCAAAGAGGTTTTCTTTACATATGTATGTATTTATAAATTATATAAGTATGTATATCAGTTGTCTGGTTACCATAACACAAGCTCTGCTTAGCTTGGGATCAGATAGCCGTGTGTGAGTTGTCCCAAGATATTTTTTTAGCTTAAATATTATTAGTTTTCAAATATAATGATGTATGTGCTAAATGTTTAATTTTGAGAGTGGTTTTATTTTTCTCTTAAATCACAAAGTTATTTATGTAGTTTCAAAATAATTATTGAGATGCTTAGAGGAATATATAAACTAGATTATCATATAATTTTGAAGTTTTAAATGTGTACTGGATTTAGCTCACACGTACAGACGCCTGCACATCAAGCTACTACAATCTGTCAGATTTCTTTGATAGATTTTCGACTTTATTTCTAAAGTATTAGGTTCGAGGTTCCTATTCAGACCCCATTTTTTGCAACTTTTTATAATTATTGCGATGGTAAAATCGTGTTTGTATAAAAGTGTTATATGAGAATAATTATACATTTTTTTAAAGCATCGTGGAGACGAGTATATTATCTTTTATTTGATACCATGACAACCTCACTTTTATGATTCTTTGTGTACTTTAATAGTACCAGAAAAACAGAGTTATTTGTTGAAAATTGTAAAAGCGTCCTTAAGGTTAGATATAAGTTTATTGAATATTGTTTATGGCTGGATATAAGTTTAATTAATATAATATTATAATAATAATGTTACTTGCTTGCTTTACTATTTAAAATTTAATTTTGTGACAATTTTGATTTTGTTTATTTATTTTTGTTTTGTTTAGATTAGTAGTTTTCGTTCATTGATTTAATTTATTAAGATTTTAGATTAAGTCTTGTTCCATTTCAGTTGTTGAGATTTGTAGTTTTATATTTTGTTGACATTTGTAGTTTTATTTGTTGACATTTGTAATTTAATTTGTTGACATTTCTAATTTAATTTGTTGACATTTCTAATTTAATTTGTTGACATTTCTGATTTAATTTATTGTTATTTTTAATTTAATGTGTGGGGCATATATAATTTTTAATTTAAATGTTTGTCTACTAAATGTATATTTAAATAATTTTTGCATGCCGTAAGGCAAAATGTATCGGGACGTTGGAAAACTTACCATCATTATTTGTATACCTACATTTTAGCAAATAAATGATTTCTATTTCTATTTAATATTGTGAAAGTTCCTACCATACGTGATATTAGATTCTGCAATTTAATTTTATTAGTTTTTTAGACATTTTGCTGCACCCTAACAGGGTCATGTACTCATTAGTTATAAGCCTAGCGTGATTTTTTTTGTACATTGTGCATTTAATGAATAAATAAAAAATAAATCTTAGGCAGAGACTAAGCGTTGTCCTGCCGGGGTTGCGGGTTTTTTGAAAGAGATACCGCGGCCCCGGAACATAAAGGGCAATAGAAGGAACATGGGTGGGTTTTAGTCAGTACGAGAGCGGGTGAAGTTAGAAGTTAGTTAATTAGCTTCAAATGTCTAAATTTAAAAAGAACTATGTCAATCACGTAATATGTCAGTATCATTATTAAAAAAACAATCAAAGTAAAATAAGCACATCGTTTAGATAATATCACTGATTAATCCTTACTATATATATAATATAATATATATTATATATATTATTATAAAAGCGAAAGTGAGTTTGTTTGTTTGTTTATTTGTTTGTTTGTTTGTTACCTCTTCGCGCTTTAATGGCTAAACCGATTTTGATGAATTTTGGTACAGAGATAGTTGGGAACCAGGAGACGGACATAGGCTAATTTTTATTAAAAAAAAGTGGGATATGAGGGGGAACGAGGGAAGAAAAGGGAAAACTTAGCATTGCTATTACAAATCAATAAGGCGCAAGAGCAAAAACTGCAGGTAGCAGGTACTGTGTTATACCGAATTTAACGCGAGCGAAGCCGCGAGCAAAAGCTAGTTAATTATAAATTATTATTAGATATTACTAATTAGCAAGTCGGATAGCTTCATCTCAAAACGCGGTTAAGATGCGTTCGTGTTCAGTTATAATAATGTACAACTTTAAGTTTTTAGTTAGGTAATACTTGTAGAGGATTTCATTTAATTAAATCTTCATTATTTATTAATTATAAGGATTTCCTATCCAGGCCTTGCTGGGATACGGTGGTAACATTGAAACAGGCGAATGGCTCTGTGCAGGTACTATCATCAGCGAAAACTTCATTCTAACAGCGGCCCATTGTCTGTCCAATGATAAACTGTAAGTATTAGAAGAGTGAGGGTCTTTTTAATCCACCGACCGTGTGATCTGGAGGTCCTTCCGCGCCTGTACGAGTGGCGCGCGGAGGCACTACACCGGGGGGAAATCTACTGCCGTGGCTAATCACCACACAGCGGACAAACCTCTGGTGCGATCTCCTGGTGGCATGGAGAGAGCGACTGTTCCAAACAGGCACGCCACATTAGTGGTGAGAAGTCTTTGGCTTAGTAATGGCTGGAGAAGCGGCACGGCGTCCTCTCTTACCGCCTGACCCAGGTCTTCACCGGACACGAAAGTTTCGGGATATTCCTTCACATAATCCGGCGGGAGAAAATGCCCAGGTCTCACTTTTGTGACGATCGCCTGGAGGACACGGTGGAGCACACTGTGGCGGTCTGTTCTACGGGGGTGGAGCACTGTTTCCTCGTAAAGGCGATTGGTGGAGGCGATCTCTCGCGTCCAGCTCTGGTTCAGTCCGTGGTTCAGAGCAAGAGGGAATGGGAAGCGGTCACCTTCGCGTGCGAAGCATAACTGCTTCGCAAAAGAAGGTGACCGCTTCGCGAATAAGGTGGCTGGACGTTTGAGACCTCAAACCAACCCAGCCGCCGCGGTAGACGCTCCGTCCGTCAGGCGCTGTGAGACGACTCCCGGCTCCCATAGATGTGGGTCTTTGGACGGTGAGCAATGGGTAGCACACTGTACGTATATCAAGTGACGACAGGCCGTGCCGACGGCTCGTTCATGTTCCACGCGCGCCTCAAAGAAATGTCAGCAAAGCAAAGGAGCCTGCCAGGATTGTTGGTTGTTCGAAAGAGATACCGCGCGTAACATAAAACGCAAAAGAAGGAACATGGGTTTTATTCTTATTAGATGATTTTCCCTCCGTAAAAAAAACGGTTCCATGTTGTCTACGGAACTCTAAGGTCTAAACAAACTTTACTTTCAGAGGTCCAGTAAAATATATAGCAGTAGGCATCAACAAACGAACAGATCTTCCAAAGTCGTGGCAAAAATACAGAGTAAAGAGGATCATCGCTCATCCAGAGTATCAGCCATCTTTGAACTACAATGACATCGCACTATTGGAAACTGAGAAGAGGTGAGTACCAACCTTAACACATCTCTTCATATCTCGGTTAAAGAGGTTACGAAGGCTGTCCACGTTTTGACTATTTCCTTATTTGGCCATCGCTTGCTGATGCATTCATAAGATGGCCAACTTTTGACGGCACAGTTGGCGCAGTAGCCGAGCGATCGGCTACTGTTACTATTTTCTGTTTCTGTCTTTTTTTCTGTATTCTGTGTGTACACACAGAATTATTAATTATATGAATTTATTTATTTATTTAACGATTTATGTACTAAATCGTTAAATAAATAAATAAATCTGAAAAATCAATCGTTAAATCCTTACTTCCTTACTATATATATATAATATTATAAAAGCGAAAGTGAGTTTGTTGATTTGTTTGTTTGTTACGTCTTCACGCCTTAATGGCCAAACCGATTTTGATGAATTTTGGTACAGAGATAGTTGGGACCCTGGAGACGTGTAGTGTGTAAGCAACCTTATTGGATTGTAACCAGCCTTATTTCATACATGTACCTAGATGTAATCTTATTAATCGTTTAATCATTATAATAAAGACAGTATAGACTCAGCGCTCGGTGTTTCAATATCTCCTCGAGATCCCGCCTTACAGACGGACATAGGCAATTTTTTTTTTAATTGGGAAAAAAGGGAAAAATTTTCTTTGCTATTAAAATAAATAAGGCGCTAGGGCAAAAACTAAGTACAGGTAGGTAACCTGCAAATCAGGAAAGGGGAACTATGTTATCCCGAACTTAACGCGAGCGAAGCCGCGGGCAATAGCTACTAAAAAATAAATGTGAAAAATCTTTGGTACCTTGGGTTTAAACAGGAACCTACGGCTTGGCAGTCCAAAAAACACACCAATTAACTATCATGGATTGAATGTACGATAAAATAAATCCTTTTATAAGCAAATCAAGTATATTGGCTTGGCTCGCGAGGTTGTCGACATGTGGGATGTGGACTCAGCGATCATTGTGAGGCTCTCGTTAGGCAGCTGGATCATGGGCTTGATACACTCGTACTTGACACGGCTCGTATTGTTAGGAGGTTCCTTTCTCTGGAGCCCTGACTGCTGATAGCTTGGACTCTGTTCCCGATACCGCTTGGCTATTTTTTTTTGTATTTTTAAAAGTTTTTGCTTGTTTTTTTATTTTAATAAGAAATAGCTGAAAAAAAGTGTAAGCAATGAATAAACGAAAATCCTTTCCATATTTTCCAGAATCACTTTCAGCAGAGAAGTATTGCCAGCCTGCCTGCATTCCGATCCAAATGTGACAGACATATTTAAACAAGCAAATATTCTTGTTTGGAACAAGGATGGCAAAGATCAGGGCACTTTGAATCAGGTGAGAATTCCACGATGACTTTTTAACTACAAGATTCATTTATGTTCAGTCAATTTTAGCCCATAGATAAATACCTTATAGATAGATACAAACATGTTTTGGAACGAAGTTACTTATCAATAAAAAAAAATAAGATCAAAAGTTGTAACGACACTTTTTGCTTAAGACCAAAAGTTGTAACGACACTTTTTGCTTAAGGCCAAAAGTTGTAACGACACTTTTTGCTTAAGGCCAAAAGTTGTAACGACACTTTTTGCTATAGTTGTAAGCAATGCGGCGTGCGCGTGTTTCTCTGTCTGTCTCTCTCTCACATAGAAAGTAAACCAGTTATTTTCGTTTCGTTTCTATTTCGCATTGAACAGTGTGGTGTCGCGCCGATTATTTTTGTTGAGTGTTTACAGCTTTTTGTACATAATAAATAATAACTTTGTTCCATCCAGGTGTCCCTTGACACCTCTAAAGTTTTTTTTTTACATCAATACTGTCTAACTAACTCTATCTTGGGCCTGCTATTGACTTCAATATTGCCTGATGGAAAACAATGGAACTTGCACGCTCAGAAACTAAATTCAACTTCTAAAGAGTCTTTAAAACGTATATACTGAATTATGTAGACTAAGTTAAGCCATTAGTTTTTCGGAGTTGCGGGTTCGCAGGAGCATGAGTGGGTTGGAAGAATATGGGTGGGTTTTAGTCAGTAAAAGCCTCACAACCCTCACCCTCGCTCCACCAAGAGTGGGAGAAGTTTTTTGATTTAGGGAAATTTCGGCCGGATTCAGCAAATCGTTTCAGTGTAGAAAGAGATGGTTCTTAGAGGTGGCTGGAGGTTTGAGAAAGGGAACTTAAAACCAACCTAGCCGCTTGCAGGGGACGCTGCGAACGTCGTCGGGTGTCTCGACCACCGTAGATGCAAGTATGTGGACGGTTAGCAATGGGCAGGGTCACCGTCTGTCCGTAAAGTGATGACAGAGCGATGGAGTGTTCGTGTTCCATGCGCGCCTCGAAGATTTATCAGCAAAGCAGAGGGTCCTGCCAGGGCCAACGCCTGCCGGGGTGTCGGGTTGTTTAAAAGAGATACCACATTACAAGTCTGACACTCCCCCCCCCGCTCCGCCCAGAGCGGGGGGAGTTATTTGATGATTTACCACCCCAAAAAAAAAGTTTGTTCTGATAAAATATTGCTGAATGTGTCTTAGATGCTTCAGACGCTCCAGGCTCTGCATAAATCTTATCTCCTGTGGATTACTTCTCCACTTCAAGTTTTGATTTCTTGCAGCGTCTTACATAAAAAACAATATTTATTTATCATTCCAGATCAGTCTCCAGCAATTCGATGAAATCCAGTGTTCAATATTCTATCCACCTCATAATAAATTAATTAATGGATACAATGGCACGTCACAGATATGCTATGGAGACACCAAGAGACCTATAGACTCCTGTCAGGTATGAATTGTGTTTTTGGGTTCAAAACTGGACTTTAAAGGACCACTTGACTTTGACGGCACGGTAGCAGTCAATCTCTCAGCCACTGCGCCAGTGGCTGAGAGATTGACTGCTGCGCTGCTTGTAGCGGGTTCGACTCCTGCACGGAACAGATATTTGCATGGCCTACAGGTAGTTGTTCCGGGTCTGGCTGTTTGTGTATGTGAGTTTAAATGTTTGTAAACGCACCAGGAGAAATTCCTAGTGTGGGGCAATGTAAAAATTAGACTGTTTAGCGATATCATGCCTTTGTTTCTCCTTCAGTTTAAGAAGACAAACCGCTGAGAAAAAACCAATTAAATCATAGTTTAATATTTGAATAATGACAAAAGTACTTTTTGTTTTGTTATTTAATTTCTCCGAACTATTGAAGAACGTTGATTCACGTGAGAATTTATCAATGCTGCTCTCAGCTCTATAACACCCTTGCCTGGCGGCGCGTTTGTTAAATCCGCCTCGGCTGCAAACAAATTTGCATGCCGTTAGGCAAAATGTATCGGGACGTCGTAAAACTTACCAGCATTATATGTATACCTACATTTTAGCAAATAAATGATTTCGATTTCTATTTCTGCAACGACAAAGTTTCCTCACTTAAATCAAAATGTACTACTTTAATAACAATTGAAATAACAGCTCACTATATTAACTTTCATACAATAGATAGAACCTTTTTTTGTGAAAACGCATCATGCCTCTTTCCAATCTCCATTTTTTTTTCAGAGTGACAGCGGAAGTCCCTTGCTAGCTGCCTCCAAACTCTTCGAATGTGCTGCTAGTATCCTGGGCATATCATCATTGGACAGGACCTGTGGAACCGCCGGCAGTTCTGGACTGTTCACCAAAGTTATATATTATTTACCTTGGATTGAGAGCATTGTGTGGCCTTGAAGACTGCTGAAGATATTTTTAAGTGCTAAATTCAATTGAGAATCCTTGTAGACGTGACTGGTCATTTTTAGCTGCCACGGTACATTTTTAATTTATTTAGATTTTTATATTGAATTTTGTTTTTAATCTGGACGCTCTTACTAGTGTGCACGTCTTTCTACATCGTTCTCACATATTTGTATAATCTCAACACGAATGATGTAAATACGATTTTGTAATAATATTCTAGTTTAAAAGAGTGTCCATGGAGTTTCTTGCCCGTTCTTCTCCATAGAGATCAACGCTTTGGAATGGGCAACTACAGTAATTTCACAATTTGTTTTGTTTCTTGACATTCAAAAGTGCCTGTAACGGTCTAATTGAAATAAATGATTTGATTTGATTTAATTTGATAGAAGGAACATGGGTGGGTTTTAATTAGATCAACGCTTTGGAATGGGCAACTACAGTACTTTCACAAATTATTATGTCTTGTGACTGGGACTGTAGCTTTAACATTTTGTTTTTTTTTTACATTTAAAAGTGCCTGTAATGGTCTAATTGAAATAAATGATTTTGATTTGATTTGACTGTAATTGATAGCTTAAAAATCCTCGATGTAAAAGTACCCTTAACGAATCCGATTACCTTTTGTTTTTTCTGTCAATTAGTTTTTTTTGGGGTACCGTATTTCAAAAGAAAAAACGGATTACGTATTTGTTTTTTTTAATCGTGCCCCCACACTAGGAATTTCTCCTGTATCGTGGGTGCGTTTACAAACATTTAAACTCACATACACAAACAGCCAGACCCGAAACTACTACCTGTAGGTCATACAAATATTTGTTCCGTGCGGGGATCGAACCCGCGACACGCAGCGCAGCAGTCAATCGCTCAGCCACTGCGCCAACCGTATTGTCTAATTTTGTTGACCGACTGTCTGTTCATTTGTCAGCATGTCTGTTAAAGCCCGTTATCTCGGGAACGCGTGTATACCTATATTGAGTTAAAATTAAAACCAAATACGTTGAGTATTTGGTTTTAATTTTATCTGTGTATTATCTGTGGTCCCCACAGATATAGATTGACATAGATAACGCTAGTTAAAAAACAAGAAACGTTAAAAAGTATAACCACAATTAAGCACTTTAAATCGCATCTAAAAAAAAATAGTTGAAAAGGCATAATGAATTTTTAGAGGATAAAAACATAAAATAAAACGGTCCGATTTATGTGTTACTAGCTTTTGCCCGCGGCTTCGCTCGCGTTAAATTCGGGGAAACACAGTTCCCCTTGCGCCTTATTGATTTGTTTGTTACCTCTTCACACTTTAATGGCTAAACCGATTTTGATGAATTTTGGTACAGAGATAGTTGGGAACCAGGAGACGGACATAGGCTAATTTTATGTGGTAAAAAGTGGGATGTGAGGGAGAAAGAGGGAAGAAAAGGGATAACTTAGCGTTGCTATTACAAATAAATAAGGCGCAAGTGGAACTGTGTTACCCCGAATTTAACGCGAGCGAAGCCGCGGGCAAAAGCTAGTATACTATAATTACCTATGTTTTACAAATCAATAACTTTGACTATAAAGTATCTGTATGAAATCCAAGCGTGTTTTATCTACCTACTATGACGTGTCATGCACTATATTTTAGTGATGTGACGTCTATTTAGTGATTGACGACAGTTTCTCCAATTTATTACACGCATACAACCATTTATTTCTATTCATTTCTAAATTTTACCTTTATTTATTATATCAATTACTATTTACAAACTATAAATATACACAAACTTATAATGAAAATATGTACAAGAATGAAATGGTAAATTACAGGGCGTCAAAAAATTCGTCCGAATCGCAGTCAACAGGAAAAGTGCCCAGAAAGCTGGTAGCATTAGCTCGTTGGATGGCAATGCTTATTTTATAACCATTTTTATCTGATGTCCGACTAGTGGCATACCGATGCAGACTGAAGTACCGAAGCACTCTTGCGTTATCTACAACATTATTTTTAGTAAATGCGAAACTTGAATATAGTTTGTTCAGAAAAAGTAACTGAATCGATTCCAACAATTTTTACAACATGTTATATTTTGTCCCAAAAATATTAATAAAAGGTTACGAGTTGGACTTGAGGTATACGAAATCAAACGGCGCGAAACAAGATCACGGCAGGTCAAAGCGACAGTACATACGTGCAGCGCCGTTTGTGCCGCGCGGTGACCGTGTTTTTGTACGGACAGCCAGGTAAAATAACAAGCTTATAACTTTCTGATTTAACATAATAATTAATAAAAGATTTTTCATATAAACATACTAGACACGTGTTTCGGGTTCCGCATAAAGTAAAACTAATGTTGTATGCCTATCTATATCTGTGGTGGTCCCTTTTTTTTGTCATCAAATAACTTCCCCCGCTCTGGGCGGAGCGGGGGGAGTGTCAGACTTGTACTAATTAAAACCCACCCATGTTCCTTCTATCAAATTAAATCAAATCAAATCATTTATTTCAATTAGACCGTTACAGGCACTTTTGAATGTCAAGAAACAAAACAAATTGTGAAATTACTGTAGTTGCCCATTCCAAAGCGTTGATCTCTATGGAGAAGAACGGGCAAGAAACTCCATGGACACTCTTTTAAATTATAAAATTTTTACAAAATCGTATTTACATCATTCATGTTTAGATTTTACAAATATGTGAGAACGATGTAGAATGACGTGCACAGTAAGAGCGTCCAAAGTAAATAAAAAATCAAAATCTAAATAAATTTAAAAATTACCGTGGTAGCTAAAATATGACCAGTCCCAACTGACAGCGCCCGTTCACGAACATGACGTATGGATCAGCCTCATTCAGCTTGACCATTTTGAAGGGAGCTAAATGACCCGACACACCCGCCACCATCAGCGAGACATTTAAGTGAGCATGACACTATCAACCACCAGGGCTTCGTCAAGTCAATGATAATACATAGCACTCACATATGGGCTTAATAATTATACAATACTAGAGAATTGATTCTATACATTGCAAAGATAGTCTTACAATCTTCTGCAGCTTCCACTATAACTTCGGATACCAATCAATGAGTTTACCCCTATGCTTGTGAAGCAGGACCAGCATTGAGCATTCTTTTCTATCTATTGCCCCTTACGTTCCGGGGCCGCGGTATCTTTTTGGTTGTCCCTTTGTGCTCTAACCCTCTAAATGTACGCAGTCAAAAGATATGGCTGTTTATGGTGCTAGGCTCTTTGCTTGTTTTTGGTTTTAAACCACTAACTAACTAAAATACAAATAAAGTAGGTTTACGATCGAGATGTTTACGTGATAACGTCTTATTGGTGATATAAGTTATCACCAGTAGTGACATCTAAAATGAAATTAAGTACTAATTTAAAGTTTTTTTTTCGAGCCAAGTAACAGATGGCGCTACCATCTTTATGAAATGTCGCTTGTGAGGTTTTGGTGTGACACAAGTTTCTGAACATGTCACCCGACTAAAACGATTTTAAAGACGTTATCACGTCAATAAGTCCCAAAAAAGGGAAAACAATTATATGGCGCCAAATATAGTTGGTGCCATCGTGTTCACCTACGAATTGAAAAAGTCACGTTGATAATTGTCAATTGTTACTTGTAGACGTGAGACGCTTAACTTCTGAGCTAATTAATTAATTTATAAGTATTTTTGTAAATTATATCATTAAAATTATTTAATGAATGATCAAGTGTTTTTTTATACCATTGATAAGATAAAAATCCTTACTAATATTTTAAAAGCGAAAGTGAGTTTGTTTGTTACGTCTTCACGCTAAAATGGCAAAACCGATTTTGATGAATTTTGGTACAGAGATAGTTAAACCCCGGAGAAATTAAATAAAAAGGTTAATATTAAAAAAAGAGAACATATATAGGTACGTTTACAAAAACATAATATATAAAGGCTGTGAAGGTACCCTTAAAGAAGCCGAACGGCACTTGTTCTCCTCAGCATTGCGATCATCCACCGTAGATGTGGGCCTGTAGACGGTGAGCAATGGGTAGCTCACGGTCCGATCGTCTATTGACGACAGGCCGTGTCAACGGCCCGTTTGTGTTTCACGTGCGACTCAAAGAGATGTCAGCAAAGCAGAGGGGCTTGCCAGAGCCACCGCCTGCCGGGGTTGCGGGTTGTTCGAAAGAGATACCGCGGCCCCGGAACGTAAAGGGCAATAGAAGGAAGGAACATGGGTGACTTTTAATCAGTACAAGTCTAATACTCCCCCCGCTCCGCCCAGAGCGGGGGAAATTATTTGGTGATTTCCTATACGCAAAAAAAAGGATAGCGATCATTAGGGTTCTGTTCGTAAAAAGGAAAAAACGAAAGCTGTTCGTATATCTGTCTCACACAGGCCTACATGGGCACTTATAAAACGTCGAGAAAAGATGCACGGTTCGGGTTGGTCGCTTCCTATGGAGAAGAACCGGCAAGAAACTCCATGTTTACTCTTTTAAAATCATTTGGTTTAACAATGTTGTTGTTACAGAGTTAGTACTTAAGTATGAGAGGACAGAGCTGTAGGGTTACTATGACATCTTATAGTAGTTCTTATTCCTGTGTGAGAAAGAGATGGTGCTAGACACCCTGTATAGCTCTGTCTCTTTCCCTCAGTGGAATAAGTTCTGCTTTAAGACGTCATGGTAGGGTAGTAGGTCCGACAATAAGTCATTGCTTACTTTACAAAACGTAAATTAAGACAAGAGTCTGTCTAGACCCTTTTTAGTTACATATTTTACGGATGGGAAAGCATCGTACAGCTTCCCCCGCTTTCCCCAAAAACCCACCCATGTACCTTCTTTCGCCTTTATGTTTTGATATCGCGGTATTTCTCTCGAACAACCCGCAAAGCCGGCAGGTGGTGGCAGAAACCAGCTCAAAGTAAAAGTGTCACAGCTATGCTTTGCTGCACATTATACGACAGACATTTTATTTGTTTTAATCTTAAAACTAGTTTTACAAGGAAAATCGGACAAGAACTTGTTTATAAGACTTCTTGGTAGTGATGATCGACAAAGTGTTTGTAGATAACCTCGAAAAAAGGTTAATTAAATAAATTCAACTATTTTGTTGCTTTCAACGAGCAGTAGATCCTTGTAGTGGCAGCAGTTTCAATGTTCTTGGCTTTATTTGGGGTTCAGTAACTCTGCAAATCAGAGGTGCCTGCCAGGGCGAACGCCTGCCAGGGTTGCGGGTTTTCGAAAGAGATACCACGGCCTTGGAACATAAAGGGCAACATAAGGAACATGGGTGGGTTTTAGACAGTCTGACACTCCCCCTGCTCTGCCCAGAAAGTTATTTGATGATTTCCAATCTTCAAAAATAAATCATTATGTAGATATTATCACTGGTTTTGTCTGATTAAAAGTTTTAAAAACAAAACACGACCTAAAATTAAGAAGACAAATATGTTCAGTCGAAGCTGAGCGCTCATTCGCGGCGCGTGTTTCGTCAACATGTTTAAATATATTGTTTTGTGTCTGTGTGTTAGTTTGAGTAGCGTACTATGTGACCTTAATAAGGAAGAAGGTAATATTTATTTATTTAAATGCATTCCTCTTTAATATAAAACCTTGCAACTATGAAGTTTTCTTGTATCGTTTATTTATACAAAAACAACCAAACCCGGCACAACCACTTGTAGTTTAAAAGTTGTGATGGGACAATTGTATGCATTAAATATGCATCCGATTGTCCCATCTCTAGTTAATAAATGGTTGACTAACAAAGTATGGAAACAGCTTGTTAGGATATTTTTATTTAAGACTACCTGGCGCCCGCGGCTTCGCCCGCGTGATATCGAAAAACAATATCCTATGTTATTCCAGATCCAAGATCCGTTCAGCCGTTTTGACGTGAAAGAAAAACTACAAACATTCGCATTTATAATATTAGTATGATTAAATACCGGTACCTATTCGAGATTGCAAAACCAATCGAATTTTTATACCTATGTATAATGTATATTAACTTAACTACCCTATTTAGTTCATGGGAGTAAGGTCTATATCTCAATGATGAAAACGTCGTTCTTTTTGCAAAAACAAAAAACACTAAGAAGGTGGTAAATTTCGGAAATCAGTGACTTTTGTTTGATTCATCGCTTATACCACAGTAATGAGGCGCTTAGACTTAAGGCGCCACCCCGACCAAAACGCCGCGCAAGTCGTTTTTGTACAGTTTTCTAGAGCTATCTACTTGTTATTTAAAACGAACTAAGTATCAAAAAAAATACATTAAATTTCTTTATAATCTTGATTCCATTATTGTAGATTTAGTTTTTATTTTTATTGAGTCATTATTTAGTAAATCTCCTTACAACAAAGCCCCCGAAATGAGAAAAAATATCAATAAAATGCATCTCCTCGTAAAGTAAACATTGTTTAATTTTGCTACTGACACTAATGGATACACAATTCTATAGTGAACATTTTGGTAGAAATATTTTTTCCAAAAACCCAATACTTAATTTTATATAGATTTTATTCTAAAAAATAGGCATTATTCACTACTGCTCTCACTCACTCACTCCTGTGCGGCAAAGAGGGAAGCGAATACTCAAGGTTATTTGCGTAGGGTACGGCCTTAAGTTGGCAATGTGTAAATTACAATGTAATAGCGTACTCATTGTTGAGAAGCCTAATATTAAATAAATAAATAAATAAACCACTGACTAACGAAGTAAATTAAAAGAGAATCGCTTAAAAAACAGTCAAATTGAGAACGGTTAATTAACACCAGAATCAAAAACCGAATTAAAAAACGACACGGTTGGCGCAGTTGCAATCGAGTGCTGCGCAGTGTGTCGCGGGTTCGATTCCCGCACGGAACAAATATTTGTACCTACAGATAGTTGTTTCGGGTCTGGTTGTTTGTGTATGTGAGTTTAAATGCTTTTAAACGCACCCACAATATTTATAAAGACATTATAAATTTCGAATTAAAATCAATGTTAGGTAAAATTCAAACAACTATTACTTATACACATCTGCTTTACCTTTAAATTACAAGCGTGATATTAAGATGCCGTTTATTAATATTACATTAAAACTGTTAGCTATCACCAACTAGAAACAAACGCGATGATAACCTCACCTTCACCTTTTTAAAAGTCGGTTAAAAATATAATTATTGATACCGTTGCCTGCCTATTGTTTGGCCAACAATGTTGGATTCAAGGTCTGTAGGGATGCAGCTTAATACCAGTATTTTACATGGAGCAACTGCCTATATGCTGCCCTATACGTCAATTTTTTAATTGAACTATATCCTACTAATCCTACTATCCTTAGGTACTAATTTTATAAAAGCGAAAGTGAGTTTGTTTGTTACGTCTTCATGCCTAAATGGCCAAACCGATTTTTATAAATTTTAGTACAGAGATAGTTGGGACCCTGGAGACGGACATAGGCTATTTTTTTTAAATAGTGAGAGATGAGGGAGAAAGAGGGAAGAAAGGGGAAAACTTAGCATTGCTATTACAATATGGCGCAAGGGCAAAAACTACAAGTAGCAGGTACCTGCAAATCAAGAAAGGGGAACTGTGTTACCTCGAATTAAACGTGAGCGAAGCCGCGGGCAAACCTAGTACCAGTATATTAGATGGAGCAACTACCTATCTGCTGCCATTTACGTCGATTTTTTAATCCTACATTATTATTAACTAGCTGTGCCCCCCGGCATGCGTTGCAATGCAATTTTCTACCCTACCTACCTAAACTACACAAAAACCTATACTGCCTTAAACTTATTTTTTCTCAACCACCAACTCGAAAACCATCCTTGGACGGTTCCTTTTAAAATGCGCTTACCAACACATTTTGCGATTAATTTTTATGTTACCTATAGATTAATTAATCAATTATATTATAAATGCGAATGTTTGTCAGGATGGATGGATGTATGAATGTTTGTTACTCTTTCACGGCAAAACGGCTAAACGGATCTTGATGAAATTTTGCAAAGGGGTTGATTATGGTCTGGAGTCTGGAATATTAGCACATTTAATACTTCTTTTTCGATATCACGCTGGCGAAGCAGCGGGCGTCAGCTAGTACAAAAAATAATCTTAAAATCTAAATAATTAATCATTTTCAGGGTCTGCTTGCGAATGGGATGGAGTCAAAGGAAAATGTGTGAAGGAGACGCAATGTATGACTACTCTCGACAAACGGGGAGATCCACATCTGGTAAGATTATTATTACACTTAAATTTTGTTTGCACTGACTGGACAGGTCCACTCAATCTGTGTGGTGCTTTCTTAAAAAGACCATTTCAGACACTAATCTGCATAGTCCTCATTAAAGTTGACCAAGATTTTTGTCTGGACCTTAAAAGAGACTATGATCTCTGAGTTTGTTTCGGCTGTTTCTTCTCGTAGTAGTCGGGTACGAAACACCGGCCTCATCTAATTTTTTTTAACCCCTCAAGGACCGCCATTATTTACGTCAACTATCCGTCAAGCACCGCTGGGCGGGCTCTTATCGTAAGCGTAATCTGATTTTAAGACTTATCTTTATTACAAATACAGTTTCAAATCGGTCGGGGTTTGGTGGCACAAGTTTGTGCCAGCGGCAGCGGGGCTCAACGGTAATACTTGTTTACTGGCACGTTTTTTTGCCGCTGGGGCTATAGATGTAAAAAAAGAAGACGAGCAAAATTGTTTGTAAAAACCTACTTGCAAAATAAACGTCATTTATAATTAGCCAAAGCTCGATAAGCTGTTGGTCCCGGCTGTCATAAGTCTTAGACTGCTTAGACCCCTAAACGGTTAGACCCCTAAACAGTTGATGCTGTGCAGTTGTGCACGTCATTGTACATCTAACTCACATATTTGTATTATCTCAACATGAATGTAAAAATATTCTGATTTAAAAGAGTGTCCATGGAGTTACTTATACATTCTTCTCCATAGAGATCATACTTTTACAAGTTATTATGCCTTGTGACTGGAACTGCAGCATCATCTTTTTTGTTTTCTCTACATTCAAAAGTGCCTGTAATGGTCTAATTGAAATAAATGCTTTGGGCTTGACAACCAGTCTTATTCCTTCCGCTCCACCCAAAGAAGGAAGAGTTATTTTTTGCTTCATGAACATAAATCCTTTTTTACCATTTTTTCAGGTTTGTTCCAAAAAAGACGACGTGACAATTGTTTGTTGCACTGACTGCGAACTTGTTAATAATACAAAGTAAGTCCTACTATCCTTACTAACATTATAAAAGCGAAAGTGAGTTTGTTTGTTTGTAACGTCTTCACGCCTAAATGGCCAAACCGATTTTAATAAATTTTGGTACAGAGATAGTTGGGTCCCTGGGGACGGACATAGGCTAAAAAAAGTTAGGAAAGGGGAGAAAGATGGAAGAAAAAGGGGAAAGAAAGATTTTTTGGGTTAAAGTTAGCGTTAGCCCAAAGTAACTATGCCACGAAGAACCTAGTAATATTATAAATGCGAATGCTTGTGAGGATGGATGGATGGAGGATGGGTGTTTGCTACTCTTTCACGTCAAAACGGCTGAACGGATCTTGATGACATTTGGCACAGAGGTAGGTAGATTATAGTCAGGAATACTAATCACGCGGGCGAAGCCGCGGGCGCCAGCTAGTACTAGATTTTTTTTGGGTTCCGTACCTCAAAAGAAACAAAATGAAAACCGGGAAGTATGTCAAAAACTTCTCATCATCTGTCTAGCCTTTTCCCAACTATGTTGGGGTCGGCTTCCAGTCTAACCGGATGCAGCTGAATATCAGTATTTTACATGGAGCGACTGCCTATCTGACCTCCACAACCCAGTTAATACTGGGTAATACGATACCCCTTGGTAAGACTGGTTGTCAGACTTTCGGGACACTGACTACCTGTAACGACTGTCAAAGATCTACAAATGACAGCCGGGACCAACGGCTTAACGTGCTTTCCGAGGCACGGAGGAAACTCGGTATGTAACGGGCGGTCACCCATCCACAGACCAACCTAGGCAAGCGCGGCTTAACCTAAAGATCGACCCGAGCGGCTACTATTTATTTAGCCACGAGCTCCTCCTATGTCAAAAACTTCTATGGGTTTTTTAATTAGTTAGTAAACTACATATGAATCTGACAAAAGCGAACCTCAAACCAACCCACCCGCCGCGGGAGACGTTCAGGGCGTTGGGTTCCGCGAGCCGTCTCCCGGCCACCGTAGATGCGGGTCTGTGGACGGTGAGCAATGGGTAGCTCACCGTCTGTCCGTCTAGTGACGACGGCGCGTTCGTGATCCACGCGCACCTTACAAGAGAGGCCTGGCTGGTGGTGGTCTGCCGGGGTTACGGGTTGTTCGAAAGAGATACCTTCCACCAGTAAAAGTCTGACACTCCCCCCCGCTCCGCCCAGAGCGGGACAAGTTATTTGATCATTTCCCATCGCCAAAAGAATGCATTTTGAAAACTGTTTCAAATTGTCCTTGATTCTGTTAAAGACATCGTTTCATTAAATTTCTTTCAATTTCAGCAATGTGGTGTTTAGTCCAAAGACTGGTTATTATTGGAAAGACGGCACTAAAGCAAGAGACAGTAAGTTTCATATTCATTTGACTTATTAATACCGGAGCGTTTCCAGTCCAACCAACGCTGGTTTACCTCCACAATTCAATTTCTTCATCATCTAACAACCAATCTGCCAATATCAGGCTACCAGCCTACCTAGAGAGAGTTGAATACCAGTATTTTACATGGAGCGACTGCCTATCTGACCTCCACAACCCAGTTAGTCCTGCTTAATACGAGACCTGTTGGTAAGAAATCAAAATGAAAAGTCATTTATTCAAATTAGGCTGATAATCAGCACTTTTTGAACGTCACATTACAAGAGACAGTCCCACTAAAACGCTCCGCCCTCCGCCACTTCCTAGTGTCTTAGCTGTGAAGAAGAAGTGGCGGAACAAACTCCCCAGCAACACATCTGTATGTCAAGTTAGAAGAACCAGAAGACTAGTTGAATTCCTCAATTCAATTTATAGGACCTATCAAACTTCTTGCTTCGGAATCAGAGCTAGATCTTTAGGTTCGGCGAAGAGTTTTCAAGTCAGTCTTTCTCATACGAAAGAAATTGGGATAAAGACATAAGAATGACAGATGATATATTATGGTTGGTGTCAGCATTCAAGGGTCTAAGGGCGGGCCTGTGGACGGTGAGCAATGGGTAGCCCACCGTCCGTCCGTCTATTGACGACAGGGGGTGTCAACGGCGCGTTAGTGTTCCACGCGCTCCTCAAAGAGGTTTCAGCAAAGCAGAGCGGCCTGCCAGAGCCAACGCCTGCCGGGATTGCGGGTTGTTCGAAAGAGATACCTCGGCCCCGGAACATAAAAGGCAATAGAAGGAACATGGGTGGGTTTTCGCCATTCAAATCTGACACTCCCTTTCCACTCCGCCCAGAGCGCGGGAAATTATTAGCTGATTTACCATCCGCAAAAAAAGGGGTCTAAGGGTTGAACCTCTTCTCACAGCGCGGGATCATCTTCTAGCAGTGCGGGATTACACTTTTCTATACTCCTATTAACTTTTGTTGCTCAGAACTTTCAGTTGCTAGAGGGAAAAGCAGAGTGAGAAACAGAACGAGAATTAGAGCGTGCTGTGAGCGTATGGCCAATGCTGCCGTGTTTATAGCTACATCATACACACATTGAATGGCCAATGAGGTTCAACCCTGACCAGATTCAGCTCAATACCAGAATTTCCCATAGAGCAACTGTCTTTCTGAAGACCACAAGACAGTTACTGAGTACCACAACATCATTTTAGTAAAATGATTTAACAAATGCATCCTTTTCAGGTTGTCTCGAGTACCTAGACACCTTGCCGTACAAGTGTCGCGATGGTGGTTTCTACTCCGGGATCAGCAAGCACTATAATGAAGAGAAGAAATGCCACACGATAGGGTTGTGGGGAATCGGGGGTGCTCCATCACCAGGCCATGAGCCTGGAGCTGAGTATCCTCATCAGGTAAGCCAAGTTTCTTCCGTCTTCGTGAAGCTAGTTCGAGAGATTTTTTAACGCGCCACTGGTGACCGCCGTCTCAAGCACCGGGATTTTCAACATGTTTTTTTTCAAGAACGAACTATTAACTGTACTCGTAGTTGACCTAGTGTTAAAATTAGGTATACTTTTTACAATAAAACACAGGTATATCTTAAATCACAGCTCGTTTATTAGAAATTATTCATTGGTACTTGAAACACTTAAAATTATCAAGTTTTAATATAACTTTTCTAAAATACAAAAACATAAACATTCTTATAGTTTTAAAATTAGATCAGCCTTAGCCATTCTTATGACATTTAGAACTATTATAAAACTACATAACTGACTAATAATAATATAAATAATTTAATATAAAAGTGTTCGGTGATGCCGGTCTCACGGACCGGGTTAGTGTGAAAACTCGGGACGTGTGCTCGTTACAACGTCGCGGGGTGAACTGACGGCAGAGGGCGTGCAATAATGCAGCTACTCAAAATCACGACAAAATTTAATGGCGGGTGTAAACGTTGTTATCGTTTTACTAACCACTCGGTCTCACAGACCGCCACTGGTGACGTACATGACGTCACCAATGGCGGGTTAAGTTATGTTGGCTCCAAACATTGCTGATTTTACGGCGTTGTCTTCGGCAGAATAGTGGCTTTGACTAGATATTTTGGGAGCAGTGAGCAGGAGACAAAATTGGAACACTGTTTAAGAATCAGCTCTATGGGCACACCCCACTGCCATTCTGTTGAGGTAGCTCCACTTTACGATGTCAAAAAAGGCTAAAAAAGAAGAAGAAAGAAGCGTTGGTTAAATAAAATACTTTGTCCTAAAGTTCTTACCATCTGGAATAACTTACGGTCTACTACTTACTAATGTAGAGATACCTACCTAATTAAACAAACTTGGAAATAAAAAGTTCTCAGCTGCTTTTAGGGTTGTCGCAGTGAGTTCGTGCAAAAAAAGAGTAAAATGTGATTTTCTCTATAATATTTGATAACCTGGGAATTTGCACAAATACTGCTTATCACCTTAGTTGTATGCCCCTTAAAGGTTATTGCTCCTTTTTTTACACGTTGTGTAGAATAGTGTCGCTGCGGTCAGTTGACAGTTTTGATTAGGGAATGCAAATCTCACGAGATTGGGACTCTCGCGAGATTATGAATATCAATACTGCGAGATCTCGCCAATTTCGAGATCTCCCGAGATTGGCTGTTTTGTGTGTGTGTTTTTACACACGATATATGAATAAATTAAGAAAAAATTATAAAAATTACAAGTATGATAAGATAAACATTTATTACTTATAACGATTTTTAAAAATAGATTTTCATGCATCAAAAATTTTTTGACTTTTTCGTTTTATTTAAATTTTGAAGAACGTATCTACCAAATAACAAATGAAAGAAACAACTAGTCCTTAATATCAAACTAGAGAGAGTCCGAGAACAATCTCGCTAAAAAAGGCTGAGATCTTGCAAGAACGAGATCTCGCGAAAACGAGATTGTATTCCCTAGTTTTGACGCCGCCGTTTACTGTTACCCTCGTAACCTTTACTATTTCTCTCATCACCAGGTATTGCTGGGATACGGTGATGACTTGGCATCAGCTAAGTGGCAAAATGGGGGCACTATCATCAGCAATAAGTACATTCTGACTGCTGCGCAGGTCAACCATGAAGCTAAGTAAGATAGTTTAATTAATTAATTAATGACAACACGGTTAGTGTAGTGGCTGAGCGATCGACGGGTTCGATCCCAGCACGGAATAAATATTTGTATGACCTACAGATAGTTGTTACGGGTCTGGGTGTTCATGGTCGTGATTTTAAATGTTTGTAAACGCACCCACGATACAGGAGAAATTCCTAGTGTGGGGCAACGTTTTTATAGAATAAAAAAAGTCAGTATACAAATACATCAACATTTTACATGAAGCAATTGCCTATCTGACCTTCACAACCCATTAGTACTGGGTAATACAATACCCCTGGGTAAGACTAGTTGTCACCTGTAACGACTGTCAAAGATCTACAAATGACAGCCGGGACCGAGGCACGGAGGAAACTCGGTATGTAACCGGTAGTCACCTAGCCGCAGATCAAGCTACACCATCGCCTCGATATTCATCATCTCATAAATTGTTCACAGTGGTGGCCTCAAGTTCGTCGCGATGGGTGTTAAGAAACGATCAGATGGTCCAAGTGCCTGGCAGACACATACGGTGAAGAGGTTCATCCCACACCCAGACTACAAGAGACCTATTAAATACGACGATATTGCCTTAATTGAAATAGAGGACACGTAAGTCAAATGAATAAATACTCCATCCATACTAATTCTACAAATACATATTATAATTGCGAATGTTTGTGGGGATGGATGTTTGTTACTTTTTGGCGTCAGAATGGCTGAACGGATCTTGATGATATTTGGCACAGAGGTAGATAGTCACGCGGGCTAAGCCGCGGGTGCCAGCTAGTGGGAAATAAATAATAAATGGGAAAGTGTATACAGGGTGTGTCTGTTTGTTGGTCCGACTTTCACGGCAAAACGGAGAGGCGAAATGATGTGATTTTTTAAGTGGAGATAGTTGAAGGGATTTTTTATTTATTTATTCAGGAACAATTTACATTGTATATGAATATTTTAACATGAAACAGAATATTGAATTGAGTATACAATTAACTATTAAATTTAAAAAAAAATTACACGTTATTAAAAATAAAATAAAATTGACAAACCAATAATGTAAATGTCATGCACACATAATTAATAAAAACACAATGTCAATAAATTAATTTAAAAAAATAATCAAAAACAATCCTTACTAATATTATAAAAGCGAAAGTGAGTTTGTTTGTTTGTTTGTTACCTCTTCACGCTTTAATGGCTAAACCGATTTTGATGAATTTTGGTACAGAGATAGTTGGGAACCAGGAGACGGACATAGGCTAATTTTTATTTAAAAAAAAGTGGGATATGAGGGAGAACGAGGGAAGAAAAGGGAAAACTTAGCGTTGCTATTACAAATCAATCAGGCGCAAGAGCAAAAACTGCAGGTCTGCTTGGTGTGTTATACCGAATTTAACGCGAGCGAAGCCGCGGGCGAAAGCTAGTTAAGTAATAAAAGGCAAACATAAATTATAATACTAAAGTCAAAAAAAAATATTTTTACATGTCAGTTTTAAGCACATTACAGTTCGTCTAGGGAGTAGAGACATCTATCCAACAAGAATGCTCTGAGGATGGACAGTGACATAGGCTACTTTTTGTATCTTTCTAATCCCCCACTTCCCTAAAATGTTTGGTGGAAGTTTGTATGGAGCATTCTGCAATTTTCAAGGTAGAAAGCTAAAAATTGGTATTCGGACTATTTGTCACCAACAAAAATCTGCTGCATCTTTATTTTGGAAATCAAAATTTGCCCCCAACTCCTTAAAAGAGGGGGTGAAATTTTATATGAGACGTTTCGCAGTTTTCAAGGTAAGAAGCTAAAAATCGGTACACACACTCTTTGTTGCAAATCAGGAAAGGGGAACCATGCTACCCCGAATTTAACTCAAGATGGTTTCCCATCTGTAAAACAGAGGGTCTGCGGATTTGATTATATGGTTTAAATTCAAACTCGTTACCTCCACATATATGGATATTATTCCTAGTTTTTCAGCCATACACACTCACTATTTCTCTTTCACACACACACACACACACACACACACACACACACACAGACATACACGCGCACACCGAACATTTACACACCCATGAAATATTGTAATGTGACTTTATTTTGCTAATATTACTTACCGCATTTGTGTACGAGTGCATAATTATGTTTAAATGTATCTCCTAAGGGGTGGAGTCCTGGTGTCCTGAAATACAGGCGTTTTCGCCTAGCTTAGGCACCAGTCTCCCACAATATCAGTAAATCTTTATTGTTCGCAAAACCAAATAATGTAACTAATTATTTGTTGTGGTGAGAAATAAATGATTATCTTATCTTACCTCCAAGAGTTCTCAAAATCTTGATCTTGACAGGCAGACAGACAACAAATTTCCTGATCCTTTAGTTGTTTCATTTTTATTTCTTTTATACGGAACCCCAATGATACTTATAATTATATCTTGATTCCAGGATTACTTTCAACAAAAACGTTCTACCAGCTTGCTTGCACGTCGCGGCAGCTGAAGATGAGACAGCCATCACCACAACTTGGAGAGATCTGAAATCGGAGCGTTACGATGTATATGCTGACACAATCCAGACAGTAAGTCTCCAGTCATCACCATCAACATCATCTTCCTGTCCTTGTCCCATTCTATTTGGGGTCGGCGCAACACGTTTTCTTCTTCCATTCTCCCCTATCAGCCGTCACGGCATCATATACCTACTCCTTTCTGAAACACGGGTTTTTCGAAAGAGATAGGTACCGCAGCCCTGTAACATAAAAGGCAAAATAAGGAACATGGGTGGGTTTTAGTCAGTAAAAGTCTGACACTCTCCCCCCCGCTCCACCCAGAGCAGGAGAAGTTATTTCATGATTTCCCATCCGCAGAAATTGCCCCTCCTCGTCTATCACCATCACCACTGCATTATTTATATCTCTTTGATCTTTTTCAGATCAATTTAGACAAATTCTCGGAAGATGAATGTAAGACTGCATACAATCTTCCAAATCGGCACTTAAAGGATGGAATAAACTATAACACACAAATGTGTTACGGAAGTAAATCGCATTCTCCTGAAGCTTGTAAGGTAATTTTTTTTAACACCCTTGCTCGTAAAGCTGATGTAATTCCACCGGTTTTAAATATGTAAAGTAAAGAGGGTCATAAAAAACGTGTGTGTTACCAAAGCAAATAGTTAAGTTATAGTCCATACAAATTCCATAACAGTATTATTTGCCATTTCAAATTTGGAACTGATCGCCGCCGCACGACTCCAGCTAGTGAGCAGCGCGCTGTTGCTATTCATATTTCGAACTAAAGAAAAACGGGAAAGCAACAGTGTGCATTCACAGATTGAGTTTATTTAAAAAAAAAAAACAGTTTATTTGGTAATTTAAAAACTTGGCTGCATGCTCTAGTGTCTTTCCCAACATGTTCACGCAGCCTCGGCAGAAAATAATCCTCGCGCCATTTTTCTCAAATTTTCTTTTCTTTGTACTTGTATTGTGAAATGTTTTTTTTTCTGTTTCCTCGCAAATGTGTTAAAAAACGTCGTACGATATACGTGCGAATTGGTTATAACATGCTCGGCTCAATTACGCCCTCGCCTTCGGCTCGGGCTGAAATTCAGACTCGCATGTTATAACCATCTTAACGCACTAATATCGTAATGTACTATTAACTCAAAGAAACAGACAAAAGTCACCGATTTCCAGAAAAGAAAGAAAGAAAACAAGTTTATTTGGCACAAACCATAAATGCACACAGTTATAAAAATAATAAAACTAAAAAAGTTATTTTCTCCTTTTTTTTAGAAGTCTGTTATTTTTAATTTAGTTAATTTAATTGTTTTTAATCTCAATCATCTATATAGTTTGTGTTGAAGTTGCTGGCTTATATAATTACTAGCTTCCGCCCGCGACTTCGTCCGCGTAGCATAATACTTTGTACTTTGGGCTAACGCTAACTTTAACCCGCGAGATGATCGAAAAAAAAAACTTTCGCTCTCTCTTTTCTTCATTCTTTCTCCCCCTTTTCTCACTTTTTTTAGCCTATATCCGCCTCCAGGGTCCCAACTATCTCAGTACCAAAATTCATCAAAATTGGTTTGGCCATTTAGGCGTGAGACGTAACAAACAAACTCACTTTCGCTTTTATTATATTAGTAAGGATGTCGCAACGTGAATCTAAAGATTTGAATTTTTTGCCTAAGACCAGATTCATCAACTCCTTTCTTTATTCCAGGGTGTATCTGGTGAACCACTCCTGGTTTCCACCCAATTCTCCAGCTGCATTTACACTGTCATAGGAGTAACCTCATTCGGCAAGATCGGCTGCGGACCTAAAAATAACGTCCCTGATGTCTTCACCAGGGTGGCTCCATACAAACCCTGGATTGAGAGCGTCGTATGGGCCTGAGAAGTGGCTAAAAATGTTTGACAATTTAATGACAATAATACAATTTTATAGCTGAAATAAAATGTGTTTCATTTGGAATACTTACCTAAAACCATGCGATCGGCGGCGGCGATTCTTCGCGTCCGGCCCTGTCAATGATCCGAGGCGAGAGGAAATGGGAAGCGGTCACCTCTGCGTACCCCAGCTTCTGCGATGCAGTTATACTAGCGAAGGAGGTGGCCGGTGGAAGGATCAAGTGCGGAACCGGACCCCCCCGAAAAGCGGGTTCCACATGAAGGAGAAGGAGGTGGCCGCACGCTTGAAGGAGAGAGCCTCAAATCAACCCAGCCGACGCAGGAGACGGTCCGAGCGACGGGTGCCGCGAGACGGCTCGTGTAGTGATTGACGAAAGTTTTTACAATTTATTACACAAAATTAACTATTTTAAATTTGATATCTGACGTCCAACTAGTGGCACACCGATGCAGAGTGAGCGCGAAAGTAGCAGCTTGCGATTTTTGATCGTAAGTATGGCTCGCATAGTAGTTACCCTTGCGTTATCTATGTCTATCTATATCTATGGTCGTAAACAGTGAAGAAAACCGAAAAAAAAAATATGGAAAGTTGAATGTTTGATTTTGATTCTTTTACAGTGTATTTTTTACATGATATATGTGCCTACCTATAAGAATAAGTGCTCCTTTTTTACACGTTGTATTAATTATATATGGACGATATAATGTCAAATCAAAACAAGAACTTAAAAAGAAAAAACAACTTCCAAAAAGACGATAAATAAATTCACTTCCGGAAGTCGATGACTCTTGTTTGGTTCATAGTTTTTTTGCCACCGATTTCCGGAAGTAAATTTATTTATTTATTTATTTATCCTTCTTACAACTATCATTACAGACCTTAACCTAATGCGACAGTGAAGCTATCAACTAATAAAAATAAAGCTAAAAAATTAAACAATTTACATCAAATCTCTTAATTTCTAAGTACCTACCTAATTATACAAAACAAAATAAAATAACATATTTCTGCTTCCTTATGGTCTTACATAACTAACTATATTTAATAAAACTCTTGCGAAGTCACTCAAAGTGCACGAGAAAACATCCAATCGCTCGTGAAGTTCGTTTATAACGCGAATCGTTCTGCTGAGGGGTGTTTTCGCCAACAGATTATATTCCGTGTTTCTTTGGAAAGTGTTTTGTTTGGAAAATACTTTTTTATTTTCAACCTTTTTAGTTATGGTATGATGGTATTCATTTTCCATTGCTACTAAAATTAAGCATATCATCCACAGTCATTAGAAGAAAACATATGTATTATAGAAGATAACTCATAAACTACCAAGGTAACATAAATAAAATTGACATGGGACCCCCTTACTGAGTAGGTATACTCTCTACTCCCAAGAGGGTCCCATGCAGGGGCCTGCCAGGACCATGGGTGTGTAACGATTGACATAATAACAAAATATCTAACGTTCACTTGACATAATTTTAGTTAACATAATTTTGTTTAACATAACGATCAGTTGACATAATGAATTGTTGATATAATTTCATTTTACCTAATTTCATATGACATAATGAATAGTTCCTATAATGCACATTTCACATAATATTCTTCTTTTTAATTAATTTAATTAAACGATAATATTCTTTAAAAAAAAGCAATAAGTACACTGAAATTGAATTCCTTCGGGCTTTTTTTTTTTTTTTTTTTAGGAGAAACTGGATGCAATCTGGACTTTAGTTCACCCCGACTCGGATAGGTTAGGTTAGAAGGGGATGGCGGGGTCGTGTGAGCGAGCGAAGCGAGCGAATAGACCCTGCCATCCCTTTCGTGGTTATTTTTTTATAAACCACCCAGAAGTAGGAGCCCCGCAAAGCGGGGCTCCGTCGACCAATCCCACCCTCGACCATGCATAGAATATTTTAAGGTTTGGTTAAGTGCCATTTGAGCCCATTAAACATGAATTTTAGGTCAAAAGAATATTAGGTCAAATGAACGTTTAAATATTAAAAGAATAATAGACATTTTGAAAATTATATAAAACGAACGTTATACTAAATGTTATTATGTTAAATGAATATTATATGATATGAAACATTAGGTCATATGAATTTATGTCATTTGATATTATGTCATATGAACGTTAGTTCAAGTGAAATTAGAGCATTTGTTATTATGCCAAACATTATACACCCCAGGACCACTGCCTGGCGGGGCTGCGAGTTGTCACTCTCTGCTTTGCAGACATCTCTTTGAGGCGCACGTGGAACACGAACGCTCCGTCGACACGGCCTGTCGTCAATAGACGGACGGACGGTGAACTACCCATTGCTCACCGTCCACAGGCCCGCATCTACGGTGGCCGTGGTCTCGTGGCGCCCGACGTCCGGGGCGTCTCCCCGTCTCCCGCGGTGGCTGGGTAAGGGATTTAAATATTTTTCCAAAAAAACACACTTTATTCCAGTAATCAAATTTTTATTATTCTTGACTTTATTATTGAACATTTTCAAATGCACCAGCCGTCTCTCAAGCCCATGCTACACTCTCAATCCAGGGTTTGTATGGAGCCACCCTGGTGAAGACATCAGGGGATGTAGCACCAGCTCTACAGAGGGACCCGAATGAGGTCACTCCGATGACGGTGTAAATGCAGCTGGAGAATTGAGTCGAGACCAGGAGTGGTTCACCGGATAGACCCTGGAATAAGGATGGAAGATGATGATAAATCTTGGCCGAAGCAAATTTTAGATCTTCTGGTTTTTTTTATAGGTTGGTTGGTTTCTACACGCATTTCCTGACTTCCCAGGTGTGCCAGGCATGCGTTGCAAAGCAATTCTTTTTAATTTTTTATTTAAAACCAACTTATGTATACTAACAGTAAACACAACACATACAAGTTATCGGTCGTACATTAGAGATGAAAACTAAGAAAATTAAATACAGCCACACAAAAGAATAATAGTAAAAAAAAACTTCTACCTACCTACCCTACTTACCCTATCTTCACTACTTACTACCTAATTTTTTTTTTATGCATTCTAATGTGTTGGTTAATGTGAGAAGAGGGTTAACCAACACAACAAAAAAAGAATTAGCGAAATCGGTTCTACTATTCTCGAGGTTTGAGCTTAGCAACAAATTCACAAATTCATTTTTATATTTTATTAGCTTCCGCCCGCGACTTCGTCCGAAAGGCATAGTTACTTTGGGCTAACGCTAACCTTAACCCGCTAACTGCTGACATATCATTGAGGCGCGCGTGAAACACGAACGCGCCGTCGACACGGCCTGTCGTCAATAGACGGACAGACGGTGAGCTACCCATTGCTCACCGTCCACAGACCCGCATCTACGGTGGCCGGGAGTCGTCTCGCGGCGCCCGGCGCCCGGGGCGTATCCCGCGGCGGCTGGGTTGGTTTGAGGTTCTCTCCCTCAAAAGCCCGGCCTCCTCCTTCAGTAGCATGACTGCTTCGCAGAAGGAGTGACCGCTTCCCATTCCCTCTCGCTCCGGACCATGGACTGAACCAGGGCCGGACGCGAGAGATCGCCGCCGCCGATTGCCTCTACGAGGGCACGGCGGTGCTCCGCCCAAGCTAGGCAGACCGCCACTGTGTGCTCCACCGTCTTTCTCTCCATTGTATCATTATTGTATTAAAAAAATAGCCTATGTCTGTCTCCAGGGTCCCAACTAACTCTGTACCAAAATTCATTAAAATCGGTTTAGCCATCAAGGCGTGAAGACGTAACAACCGATTTTGGTACAGAGATAGCTAAGACCCTGGAGACGACATAGGCTAATTATTTTTTTAAGTTAAAAGTGAGGGAGAAAGAGGGAAGAAAAGGGAAAACTTAGCATTGCTATTACAATAAATAAGGCGCAAGGGCAAAAACTTCAGGTAGCAGGTACCTTCACATCAGAAAAGGGGAACCGTGTTACCCCGAATTTAACGCGAGCTAAGCCGCGGGCAAAAGCTAATAGTAATAATATTATAAAGAGGAAAGATTTGTTTGTTTGAATCGAATAAGCTCCAAAACTACAGGACCGATTCCAACTATTTCCTACAAATAGGAAGCTACATTATCAGGAAGTAACATAGGCTATACAACATCACGCTACTACTCACGGGAGCGGGGCAGCAACTAAAGACGAGGGTGAAACCGCGCAAGACAACTAGTAAAAAATATTTTTACCTTACAAGCTTCAGGAGAATGCGATCTGCTTCCATAACACATTTGTGTGTTATAGTTTATTCCATCCTTTAACTGCCGATTTGGACGATTGTATGCAGCCTTGCATTCTTCTTCCGAGAATTTGTCTAAATTGATCTGGAAAATAACAATGAAATATAACTAGCTTTAATACAGAAAGCGGTACTCCTGGACACGGCTCGTATTTTTTTGTTAAAAATCAAAAAACGTTGCCCTACACTAGGATTTTCTCCTGTATCGTGGGTGCGTTTACAAACATTCAATCTCACATACACATACAGCCAGATCCGGAACAACTATCAGTAGGCCATACAGATATTTTTTCCGCGTTTTGCGGGGATCGAACCCGCGAGGCGCAGCGCAGCAGTCGATCGCTCAGCCACTGCGCCAACCGTGTCGTCAAAAGTATTGTTAGCAGGTTCCTTTTCCTGGAGCCTTGACTGCCGGTAGCTTGGACCCTGTTTCCGATATTGCGCGCCAAGCTTTTATCATCATATACATTCAGTCAAAAAAGTATCGGGAATGGATGATTTGTTTATGGTTCCAAATTAAAATTTTTGTTTTTTTTGTAGTTGTTAGATTGGCACAACTGTTTTCCATTTTGGCGCGGAGTTTGAGTTGCATCTGTTATTTATATTAAATACAATGCTGGTTTTAGTAATATCATATATAGTGTGTATTGCGAATTTCATAATGGACAAAAATATCGAACAAAGAGTTTGTCTTAAATTTTGCATCGCCAATGGAATTTCGTGTTCGGAGTCACTGAAAATGTTACAGAAGGCTTACGGTGAATCGACTTTATCAAAAACTCGTGCTTATGAGTGGTTCAAAGCGTTCAAAAGCGGTCGAGATGTGATGGAAGATTTGCCTCGCTCTGGTAGGCCGTCAACGTCTGCAACTGAAGTTAACATCGCAAAAGTGAAGAAAATAGTGACTGAAAATCCCCATTCAACTCTGAGAGAGATAGCCTCCGAACTTTCTGTATCTCACGAGTCGATCCGTACCATTGTAACTAATCATTTGGGTATGAAACATGTTGCTGCTCGGCTAGTCCCAAAAGATCTGAATTTTCTCCAAAAACTCAATCGCATGAAAGTCGCTGACGACATGCTAGAACGAGTCAGTTCGGACCCAACATTCATGAAACGCATTGTTACTGGTGACGAGACGTGGTTTGACATGCAAACTAGTCAACAAGCTTCGGAGTGGCGCCTTCCAACTGAACCGAAACCGAAAAAACCACGCCAAAGTCGATCAAAAGTCAAAGTCATGTTGACTGTTTTCTTTGACTATCGCGGTGTTGTGCACTCTGAATTCTTACCGGAAGGTCTAACGGTAAATAAAGAATATTATTTGAGCTTTATGCGGCGTTTAAGAGAGCAAATTCGACGAAATTTTGCACCACGACAATGCGCCTTCGCACAAGGCTATCATTGTGAACGAATTTTTGACCAAACACTCAACAAATACCATCCAGCAACCACCATATTCACCAGATATGGCTCCTGCTGACTTTTTTCTTTTTCCTAAACTCAAATTACCACTTCGTGGCACCCGTTTTCAATCGATAGAAGACATAAAGGAGAATTCGCGGCGAGAACTGAACTCAATTCCGGAAGCAGCGTTTAAAAAATGTTTTGATGAATGGATTATTGGTTGAATAACAGACATTTTGTGTATTATTGATCTTTTCCCGGTACTTTCTTGACAGAGTAGTACATTGTGTATAATAAGGTTATAGTTGATAGTTAAAATTTTTAAAGAAAAAATGTTTTCTTCTTGTTAGAGTGTTAAATAAAAGAAACGTTTTTGTTAAAATTGTACAAGTTACAATTTGATGGACTTATCGATCACTAACTACTACGCCACTTTCGCTTATCACCGAGATGTGTCACCCGAAGCACGGCTTTCTTTCTTTCTTCTTCTTCTTCTCAAGTAAGAATGGTAGGGATTATCACAGCTGATGGTGATGACCGAAGACTTACCGTCTGAATAGTATCAGCAAATTCACCGTTAGACATTGATTTCAGATCTCTCCAAGTTGTAGTGATGGCTATCTCATCTTCAGCTGCCTCGACGTGCAAGCAAGCTGGTAGAACATTTTTGTCGAATGTTATCCTGGAATGAAGATCGAATATAGAAGAGAGAATAGAATTTTTTGGAACGAAGTACGTTGTGAAAAAGACGGGAAAAATTAAGCCCAAAAGTTGTAATGACAATTTTTGCTTAAGACCAAAAGTTGTAACGACACTTTTTGCTATAGTTGTGCTTACAACTGCATAACCTACGTGCGGCGTGCGCGTGTCTCTCTGTCTGTCTCTCTCTCTCTCTCTCTCATAAAAAGCAAGCCAGTTATTTTCGTTTCGTCTTTCTATTTCGCATTGAACAGTGTGGTGTCGCGATGATTGTTTTTCTTGAGTGTATACAGGTTTTTTGTACATAATTAATAATAACTTCGTTCCATCCGGGTGTCCCTTGACACCTCTCAAGTTTTTATACTAGAAATTGGAAGATAGCTCATAAATTACCCAAGCAACTATAAAAACACTATTATATAAATATGTGAGAAGGATGTGGACACGTCGTTTCCACATCCTTCTCACATATTTATATAATCTCAACATCAATGATGTAACAACAATCATCTGGGTGAATTTCCCAGGCGCTAATTTTACGTGTGTACGAGAATCATGGTGTAAAATTATGGGATGTTTCTTAATTTTTTTTCTAGTGAACTACTTAACTTATTCCACTTATTGCCACAATTTTTTTCTTAAATAGGCTTACCTATGGAGGCTAGGAAAAATAAATAACTTTAAAATTTAAGTTTGGTGGCTTGTCCTAGCTCCATTTTTTGATATAAATGTATTTACCAAAGTAACAATTTAAAGTGAAGTAAAAAACAAATTATTTCATTGGTAAATGCATATGACACACTATCTAAAAAAATCTAAATCATATTATAAAATTGATGTTAAAAGCACAGGATACTCGATTCAAGTTTGTCCTAGCAAAAATCATAATTTTGGTAGCACTTTTTCAATTTACATTATCATGAAGATTCGTGCGTGTGCGATCAATCGCTTTTTATATTCTGTATTTCTCAGTCGTGCGCGGGTAGTGGCGCGTAACAGGTGTGTGCTTAGTGCTGTAATTGCTCGCCAAAAACGAAGTATTCATCTTGGGTCGAACAGGGGACAAGAATTTTTCAATTTTGGTGGATCGATTTGCTGGTGATTTTTAAGTGTTTTAATAGTAAGCTACGTATTGTAGGTAGTGATTTGGGTAACTTATTTATCAGTGATATTTATTCTATTGTATCTTAATAACTGTATTTTTTAAGATTTCTTTTATGCCTGGTTTCAATTTTGGTGGCGATTTTCACCACCAAAATTGAAAATAAGCCACCAAATTTTAAGTATGTACTGTTTATACATATATAATTTTTAGATATAAAGACAGTTTTTCACTACACATTGTTTATTTATATGTATAAGTTACTATTCTATTTGTTTGTCTTCTGTTTGTTCTATTTATTAAATTGCACATGCCATCCTATTTTTCTGCACTACTCTAAGGTCGACTGGCAGACTGGCAGATGCCCAAGTTTACTGAGACTGCACACCTCTCGGTTATGGAGGGTCTTCGCGTTTAAAAGGCACTTCCGAGGGATGTACAGTCTCATTACCGATGATCTTGGGTGATGCATCCGGTTTGCGTTCAGCAGTGTACGGACTCTCCTATCCAGGGCATCAAGTTCAGTCTGAGTCCATTTAAGATGCCGAAAGAGTAGATTAAAACCGTATTATAATTAGTATTATTATCGTTTATTTATTTGTATACATATTTTTTTTATATTTTTACATATTTCTTATCAAAAAAATTAAAAATAGTAGCCCACCGGTTTCGGGAACAGTGTCCAAGCTACCGGCAGTCAAGGCTCCAGAGAAAGGAACCTCCTAACAATACGAGCCGTGTCCAGGAGTACCGCTTTCTGTATCAGGGTGAATATTTGAAGATAGACATATTCAGGATACGTAAATTAAGTTCAAATAATGCTTTCAATCACAACTTTTTTGGATTCAATGTGTAGTTATAGTGCAGATTAACGAAATAAATTAAACGCACAGTATTTTAATTGCTGTATAGGTCAGAATCTGAAGCCGAAAATTTTCGTCGAACGGTGATGAGATATGAAACATACGGTAATTAGCATTTAAAAAATGGTAATTGGATTTCGTTATTGGTAATTAGAAATAATATGAATAATATACATGAATCACATATTTATTAATTATTTAGTTGACAATAAATGACATAAAACTTAACTATATAGCGACGTGATTGTATTAAAAAAAACACTTAAAACTCAACCGGCATTCTTAATTAACAATAACAAGTCTAGTAGTTCCAATAAAATCAACTAAAATAATACTTCAAAACTCAATATGAATAGAACGTACATATGAGTTCCATCTAAGATATTTCTTGAACTCGATGACATCTACAAAAACTTAAAAAATATTCATACTTAATTCCGAATGAGTCTCGCTTTCATGACCAGAAACTGCACAGGTACTTAATCATATAATAATTCAAACTTAAGTAGATCTGCAAAATCATCACACGGCAATAATAAACAAAAAATACAAATTAATGAGTTGATGTTCCTAACAAACTTTGGCAAATATGGTGCTTACCTTAATTTAAAAAATAAAGAAACAACAAAATAAAAGGTTTCAAAATAAAAACAATAACAATTATATTTCTAGTAATCTGAAAAATCTAAAATCAACTAAAAGATTACTTAAAAACTCGGTGTAAATAGAACTTAACGTACAAGTTTAATCTAAAATATTTCTTAAATGTAATGAGATCAGTTACAAAAACTAAAATATAATTATTATAATTGAAATCCGAATCTGTATCACTTTCATGACCAGGAACTGTGCAGGTAGTCTCAGATGCAGTCTCATGTGGATCTGCAAAATCATCACATGATCCAATAACAGGCTGGGAATCAATTATCTCATTTGCGCTTAGCTGTGATGTAGATTGAACGTATTCTTCAAATGCACCAGAAAAATTCATATCACTGCCACTAGCAGAAATATTATACTGATTTACCATATTTTCGATGGGTATATTAGGGTCCAAGTGTAACTTACTATCAGGTTTTAAATCAGACAGCATTTTAACAGTGGTTTCGTTTCTTTTGCGTTTTGGTTTTATTAAAACATTACTTAAGATTTTAATAGGTCTGTTAATCGGTGTAGTTTTAGCTATTATAGTTGTGGTCGTATCAATTATATTATTATTTATATTCTCTTTATTTGTAATAGGTGTTGATTAATTTTTCTCTTTACAGCATATTTTTCCGATAAATTTTGTATGTTTACAGTCTATGTTCAAGCACATAAAGCAACTAGTTTCTCTGAATATCAGATGGTCTTTTTCTTTCTGCCACAGTATTTGATGGACTTTCATCGTACCTTTTAATGGTTTCAGCTGTTCTGAAGGTATCAACATATCTTTTTCTATTATTTGGTATTCTTCAACAGTTGCTAGGTTAATTTTTTGTGTGTTTTGTTTCACTATGTACAAAAATCCATCTAATGTTACAACATCTCTACCTTGCGCTACAGCAGCGTCAGCAGTGCGTTTGACAACTGCTCCTACTCCATCTGCAGCTCCTTTGCCGTGAGCTGATTCAAAGTAATTCCAGGTGACCATCTTTAGCCCATGAAAATACCAACTCAGTTTAGAAATAATATAAAACATTGTTTTATTTCTGTACTGGCTACTTGGCGAATCAGATAGGAAATGTAATGTGTCTATATTTTTTCTTGTAGAGTTCACATATTCAAGTAAAGGGATGATGTGCGCCCATACAGCAGCAGAATCATGTCGCAAGTTTTCGCTTACTGTACAAAATGATGTGTTTGTCAAATTACTTGAATCATCCGTCATATATATTACTGCAGTATGAAGTGTCAACTCTTGCCTACTTCCACCAAAGTGGAAGGCTTGAACTTCCGACTCATATTTTAAAGCATAGTTTTCACTAAAATCTATGTGAATTATCGCTTCATTATCCTTGAGATGTTCTTTTAGATCTTTTATTGCAGTAAATTGCCACCTACGAGTCCCTTCATGTTTGAAAAATAAAGGAATTATATTTTCTAATACTTCAATGGCTTGTTTCGGTAAAGTGGTCACTTTGGTCTTTGCTATAATCTTTTTAGTCTTCTCTACGCCTTTAACTACGTAAGTGCTTATCGAATTTTCCCATTTTTTGAATGATAATAGATCATCGTTATCGAATTCTTGATAATCAACTACTTTATTTTTGCACAAATCACATCGTTTCAGTAAACATTCAGTTTTTGAGCAACATAAATTGTTAATTAGGTCGTTAGAATTATTGTATTTAATTATCTTTTTTTTGTGCAACGCTTGAATTAAGAGTTCCATGTTTGCATGAAGTTTGCAGAGACATGTATCTCTTTGACTTACGTCAGGCTTAAGTACCCAAAATGGCCTATGTTTACAAAAGTAAGAGTAACTTACCTTGCAGAATTCAGTTTCAAAAATTTTGTGAAGGTTTTTCATAGTATCTAACAAATACCTCTTTTGTTTTCTCTCTTTCTTCTTTGTAATAAATTCTTTTTTTCCTGAAGTCGCTCTAGAAATATCGTCGCGTTCAAAAAAATAATTAATTTCTTGTTTTAGTTTCTCATAATCGACATTTCTTTGGTTAGTGTTCTTTATGTCTCTAACTCGGAAATTATTAGTTTCAGACAACACCTTGAGATCTTTCAAAATTTGCTTATCACCAACGACAGCATTACTAAATTCTCTTTTTTCTTTCTTAGTTTTTTTATTTTTGTAATTTGTTTGTAAGGTACTTTTCATTGCTTCTCCAAATAAAATTTTCTTCTTAGCTTCTTCTACTTTGGTTTTATCTCTAAGCAGTGCTGTTACTTTAGAATTAGGACTCATCAGTCGTTTTTTCAGTCTTATAATTATTTTTTTTATGTTACGCATTATTTTTTCGTTGTAAGGTTTCTAATTGAGATTTGTATATTTGGTCTTTTTTATCTATTATATAGCGCATCTTTCTCAATTTGCTTCTTAAATTATTGACTAATATTTCATGTGGATCGTTAGATGTAGAGGGTTACGCATTATTTTTTCGTTGTAAGGTTTCTAATTGAGATTTGTATATTTGGTCTTTTTTATCTATTATATAGCGCATCTTTCTCAATTTGCTTCTTAAATTATTGACTAATATTTCATGTGGATCGTTAGATGTAGAGGGTTGTGGCTCATTTTCGCTAACTAAGTTTGTTCTTCTGAGTCTATTTTCATTATTATTACCTTCGTTACTATTATCTTCGTTGTCACTAGTACTTGGTGTATTTTCATTCATATGCTTAATTCCTTCTTTTATTAATTTCTGTTTTTGAAAATGTGTTTTAAAGTTTTCTCTCCATTTCTTCCTCTGTAGCCTTCTAGCTCTTGGCGTCATTTCTGCAACTGACAAAAGTTTTTTCTGTTCTCTTCGTTTTTTGTACCGTTGTCGTTCTTTTTCTTTTTCAAGGGCGTATAAAATAGGGTCAGCTTTGATTTTAGCGTATCGATTCCGGCGTGCAATTTTGGCTTTAGCCAATGTTTCCTCCTTCGACTGTTGCTTTTTCCGAGGCATATTTACTCTGAAAATAAAAAAAAAAATTACGGAAGTGTCAGTTCACACCGAACGATCACTAATCGTTTACGCGTTTGTAGTAACAATTCGACCTTGGGCTGGCCTAGCGAAGCAATGAGTGTCAATATAATAAGAGGCCAGCTTATATTGGTACTAATTACCATTTTCAATTGCTCATTACCGTTTGCTAAAATACGAACGGGAAAAATGGTAATTATATAAATGGTAATTAGGTATTTGTACACTTTATCACATTATACGTTCTTTAACGGAGTTAATAATTTTGGAACTTAATCAAAGCAAAAAGTAACCTATAGCGACTATTAAAAAGCATAAAAATGATTAATAAAAACAATAGACTTACCACGGGAAACTCGAACGGTAAGGAGATTTTTGTTTGCCAAACACGATTTCTGGGCGGTTAAGGTATGCTAGAATTGGCGCCAAAACATTCTTTGACGTGTGACCCGCACGAGACGAGACGCGGAACTGAGCGCGATCGCCGAGAAATTGCACTTTAAGTAACAATACATTACGCAGAAAAATAATCCTGTGACTGTGTGGACAAATGGTAGTGAGCACAAAGTGTTGGGACAATTTTCAAAGTCATTACAAATTACCTGAAAGTGTTCTTAAATGTATATAGTTTTGGTAAATGGTAAAACGTGTTGTGTACTATCTAAATTACTACTTATAATTACGTTCTTTAAGGTATATTTATTACTTTTCGAGCATGAACTGCTAAAATTCGGAAATTGGGACACGAATGGTGATGAGATTTGGGGAACGTTTATAAAGATAACTTAGTTGTTTATAGCAAGAGAAACATATTATGTACATCTGTATATAGTGTTGAAAGTATGTTTTATGTTAAATAAAAAAAAACATAACTTTATACCTCATAAAGTAGTTATTTGGGGAGGGCCGCGTGATATGCACATGTTCAAAGAATCACCCATCAAGCCCTTGATCCAGCTGCCTAACGAGAGCCTTCTCAGGTGTTGGTCGAGGCTCTTGGCAATCAAGCCATTGGCTGTAACGACTAACGGCACAATGATTGCTGAGTCCACGTCCCACATGTAAACAACAAGGCGAGCTAAGTAATACTTGATTTGTTTATCTTTTTCGGCTTCCACAAGGTTCTCGTCATATGGAACCGTTATGTCAACAATCATTGCGCGCCGCCCTGATCGATCCATCACCAATATATCACGTTTATTTGCTACAATAGTCCTGTCGGTGATGATGGATCGATCCCTGTACAATTAGGTGTTACGGATTATTCATCAGCAACTTGCCTTGAAATATAATCTTGTGAAATCTGAGGTACCGTACTACAAGTATGTGCCCGACCCAGTTCTCGAGAAAGACCATGTCACGCTGTACTGGGATCGGTCCTTCGTTACTGACAGGACTATTGTCGCCAATAAGCCTGACATAGTGGTGATAAGATGTAATCATCCCGCATGACGAGAACCTCGTGAAAGCTGAGAAAGAAAAACAACTAAAATATCTCGACTTGGCACACGAGGTTGTCGACATGTGGAATGTGAACTCGGCTATCATTGTGCCGATTGTCGTAACGGCCAATGGCTTGATTGCCAAGACCCTCGACGAACATCTGTCCAAGCTCTCCTTAAGCGGTTGGATCAAGGGCCTGATTCTGAAGGCAGTTCACCTCGATACGGCTCGTATTGTGAGGAAGTTCCTGTCTCTGGAATTTTTGTATTTTTAAATATTTCTTTTTTATTTTCTGTTTTTATTTAGAAATATTTAAAAAATTAAATAAAATGTATTTAACTGAATAAACGAAATATTATTATAACAAGACTGAGTTTTATTAATTGATGGAGTTTTTTGGTCATTGAGCTTTATTAGTGAGATTTAAGTTTGTGACAAAAACTGATTTTTAATGTATTGTTTTAAGCACTTTCAATTTTGGTGGACCAATATCAATTTTGGTGGTCAACTTTCAATTTTGGTGGACAATTTTCAATTTTGGTGGCTACACTAATTTTTGAACTCAAATATCTCAAAAAGTTACCAAGATATTTTAAGACCTCATGAAGATTCCTAAAGCTTGAACCTTCTATTTTTGTCCTAGGTCAATAGTTTTCACAAAAAGTAAAGAAAAATTTTTGCCACCAAAATTGATAAAAATATGGACTTGTTGATATTCACCCATCTAGTAATAATATTATAATTTAAAAAAATGTGTCCATGGAGTTTCTTGCCCATTCTTCACCATAGAGATCTACGCTTTGGAATGGGCAACTACAGTACTTTCATAAGTTATTATGCCTTGTGACCGGGACTGTAGCTTTATTTTGTTGCTTGACATTCAAAAGTGCCTGTAATGGTCTTATTGAATTAAATGCTTTTGAGTTTGAGTAATGATAACGTTTATGCATGTTACAGCTAATCTGGGAGCGGTCCTTTTGATTTTTTTTCAAACTCAAACCATTTATTTCAATTAGACCATTACAGGCACTTTTGAATGCCATAAAAACAAGAACAAAAAATGATGCTGCTACAGTCCCGGTCACAAGGCATAATAACTTGTGAAAGTACTGTAGTTGCCCATTCCAAAGTGTTGATCTCTATGGAGAAGAATGGGCAAGAAACTCCATGGACACTCTTTTAAATTATAATATTTTTACAAAATCGTATTTACATCATTCGTGTTGAGATTAAACAAATATGTGAGAACGATGTAGAAAGACGTGCACAATAAGAGCGTCCAGAGTAAATAAAAAGCAATGTGATTGTATGTGTATATATACTCACGTGTTCTCTAGTTCCATTAAGGCAATGTCGTTGTATCTCAAAGATGGCTTGTAGTCTGGGTGTGGGATGAACCTCTTCACCGTATGTGTCTGCCAGGCAGTTGGACCGTCTGATCGTTTCTTAACACCCATCGCGACGAACTTGAGGGCACCACTGTGAACAGTTTAGAAAATGTTCATATCCTACTAATATTATAAACGCGAAAGTTTCAATGGATGGATGGATGTATGGATGTTTGTTACTTTTTCACGCAAGTACTACTGAATGGGTTTTAATTAAATTTTACAATAATATAGCTATTCAATACAATATATACATCAGATTAACACATATAATATACAATATATCTTTATCACCACGCGATTGAAACCGCGGGGCGCAGCTGATATTATAAACACGTCAAAACGGCGGAACGGATCTTGATGAAATTTCGCACAGAGGTAGATTATGGTCTGGAATAACACATAGGATACTTTTTGTGATATCACGCGGGCGCAGCCGCGAGCGTCAGCTAGTAACGTAATAATATTGAGGAGCTTGTGGCTAAATAATAATAGATTTGATTGAACTTCAAGTTAATCCACTAAGGGAGACCACCTCCTTCTTGCCACGGAAAGCACATTAAGTCGTTGATCCCGGCTGTCATTTGTCAACTGTTCTACAAATAGTTGTTTCGGGTCTGGCTGTTTATGTATGTGAGTTTAAATGTTTGTTTAAACACACCCACGATACAGGAGAAATTAGTAATGTGGGGCAACGATTTTTTTTTAAAGTATCTGAAATGGTCTTTTACAAGAGCACCACGCAGATTGAGTGGAACCTTTCAGTCAGTGCAAGCATTTGTCAGTTATCGTCTAACTCGAGTAACTGAAGGAGTTCAACGATACGACGAACAATACCAAAATAAAAGATATTTGTGTCTTACCAAGGTATAGTGTATTACCCAGTACTAACTGGGTTATAAAGGTCAAATGAGCAGTATTTTACTCAACCAGATGTACTCTTTAGATTTTTTTGTTCTCGTTTTCGTCCAGCTATTTTGTAGCTTGATTCTATGAAGGTATTTAAAAAATTTGGGTAATTTGGTATGCTGTAAGAAATTAGTGGTTATTCGTGATTAAAACAAGCATAAAACACTTTAAGACTATGTTTTAGTTTATCATTTCAAACATCTTTGCAAACCAGCCTGCGCTGTCAAATAAAAAAACAATTTATATTTCGGAACAAAAAGTACAGTATAATAAAATGATGTAAGCCGCTAAAGTATAAACTGTAGCGTAAAAGATTAAAGTTTAAATAGAATAGAATAGAATATGTCTTTATTTGCTAAGAATGTAGGTAATATAAAAATAAGATGGTAAGTTACATAATTGAGATCCATATACAATCTGCCTTATTAGCATGTAAATATGAGTAAAATATTGGCAGTTTTGTTATTAAAATGTATCATCGTCTAAGAAATCCTGCACAGAGTAATAACATTTCTCTACAAGTAATTCTGTAAAACATTTTTTAAATTTTGACAGGGGTAAGTTTTTAATTTGTTCAGGAATTTTATTAAAGATAACAGGAGCCATACCGATTACACTTTTTTTTAATAAGCTAGTTTTAAATACGCCCGTGCAAAGTAGGTGCCGATATTGTGATCTTAAGGCAGTACTTCGTTTTCTGGTTTCTGATATTGATGCAAATAGATTTCGGTTTGTTATTACAAATATTGCTAGTTCTAGGATATAGAGACATGGTAAAGTTAATAGTTTTTGAGACTGAAATATAGGTACGCAACTGTCAGTTACTTTCAGACCAAACATAGCTCTCAAACAGCGTTTCTGGGCTTTAAAAATGCTTTCCCGTTCACTACAATAACCCCAAAATATTATACCAAATCTTAAGATAGAGATTACAAGACCATGATAGGCCACTAAGATTGTTGCTAAATTTACTTTTTTAGATAGATTATGTAACATAAACGCGGCTGTACTTAAACGTTAACATATATCTTCTGCTTGCGGCTTCCAGGTTAATTGGCTATCAATTAGGATTCCTAAAAATTTTGTACTATTCACTTTTTCTATAGTTTGACCATTGTAGTTAATATTTAAATCTCCTGTAGGTATTCGTTGGTGAAAATGCCTAGTTTTGGTTTTTTGTAGGTTGATAACTAGGTTATTATTGTTAAGCCAACTTATTAAACTACTGATTGAACTGTTAATGTCAGTTACATAAGATTCTTTGTTGGTACAAGAAATAATTGAAGTGCTGTCGTCTGCAAATAAAACCATAGGGTAGGACATATAACGTGGCAGGTCATTAATATATAGTAGAAATAGCAAGGGCCCCAAAACACTGCCCTGTGGGACGCCATATTTTATTTCTTTGAAGGACGATAGAGTTTTCAGTTCCTTTCTAGATTTAAGGCACAGGCTTGATATTTCCGTACATTGTTTACGGCCTTTAAGGTACGTACTTATTAAATTAAGAGCATTACCACGAATGCCGTATGCGTCAAGTTTGTTTAAAAGTTTATCATGGTCCACACAGTCAAAAGCTAAATTATCAAAGTTATTAAACCTCTACTAAAGACAAGTTATTTGAGTTTTTTAATGATGGCAATTAAATGTGATAACATTCACGAATATAAAACACTAAAAATCATTGGTGTACATTCAATTCGATAACTATGCCAACGCCCATACGAAAATTGGCCTTAACCTTTTGAGCTGAAAAATTGGATTCTAACAATAATTCATAGTTAATTAAAATGACTTACTTAATTTTCGTGTTAACATGAGCAGCGGTTAGAATGTACTTATTGTTGATAATGGAACCCCCAGCTACCCAGTTAGCTGATGCCAAGTCCTCGCCATATCCGAGCAACACCTGATGATGAAAAGAACAATAAAGGTCACACTCGCGCCTTATAGCGATGTCTGCTATGCAAAGCCTGCCAGGGACACTGCACTCAGAGGATTCTGCCGGGATTGCGGGTTGTTTGAAAGAGAAATCGCGGCCCCAAAACATAAAGGGTAAAAGAAGGAACATGGGTGGGTTTTAGTCAGTAAAAGTCTGATTTTCCCCCCGCTTAGCCCAGAGCGGGGGAAGTTGGTAATTTCCCATCTGCATAAAAAACTACTGCACTGTCGTAGACGGCACGGTTGGCGCAGTGGCTGAGCGTTTGGCTGCTGCACTGCGTGTCGCGGGTTCGATTCCCGCACGGAACAAACATTTGTATAGCCTACAAATAGTTGTTTCGGGTCTGGCTGTTTGTGTATGTTTTAATGCTTGTAAATGCACCCGCGATACAGGAGAAATTCCTAGTGTGGGGCAACGTTTTTAAAAAGAACATGAAGACAACGCCGTGGAATTGACAAAGTTTGGAGCCAACATAACTTGAATTCTAAGTCTCGGACCGGCTACACGAAGACGAAAGAAACTTGACATACCTGATGAGGATACTCAGCTCCAGGTTCATACCCTGGTGGCGGTGCACCCCCGATGCCCCACAACCCTATCGTGTGGCATTTCTTCTCTTCATCATAGTTCTTGCTGATCCCGGAGTGGGTGCCACCATCGCGACACCTGTACGGCAAGGTGTCTAGGTACTCGAGACAACCTGAAGAGGATGCATTTGTTAAATCATTTTACTAAAATAAAGAAAGAAAGGAAATAGGTCTATTCGTCACATGCCACAAATGCACACAACATTGAACAAAGAAAGAAAACAAAATTAAATAATCTAAAAACAAAACTAAACAAAAAAAAGGAGAACTGATATCGTGATACTCCATGTGAAATACTGATATTGAGCTGCATCTGGTCAGCGTTGACTCTCACTCTCCATTAAATGCGGGAAAGATTCGCACACTGCAAGCAGCATTGGCCGAACGCTTTGTTTCTCGCTCTGTTTCTCGCTCTGTTTCTCGCTCTGTTTCTCGCTCTGTTTCTCGCTCTGTTTCTCGCTCTGTTTCTCGTTCTGTTTCTCGCTTTGTTTCTCGCTCTGTTTCTCAATCTGTTTCTCACTGTTTCTCGCTCTTTTTCTCTCTCTGTTCACGCTCTGTTTCTCGTTCTGTTTCTCATTCTGTTTCTCACTGTTTCTCGCTCTTTTCCTTTTCTGTTTCTCGCTCTGTTTCTAGTTCTGTTTCTCAATCTGTTTCTCACTGTTTCTCGCTCTTTTTCTCTCTCTGTTTCTCGCTCTGTTTCTCGCTCTGTTTTTCACTCTGTTTCTCGTTCTGTTTCTCGCTCTGTTTCTCGCTCTGTTTCTCACTCTGTTTCTCGTTCTGTTTCTCGCTTTGTTTCTCACTCTGTTTCTCGTTCTGTTTCTCGCTTTGTTTCTCGCTCTGTTTCTCAATCTGTTTCTCACTGTTTCTCGCTCTTTTTCTCTCTCTGTTCACGCTCTGTTTCTCGTTCTGTTTCTCACTGTTTCTCGCTCTTTTTCTCTCTCTGTTTCTCAGTCTGTTTCTCGTTCTGTTTCTCGCTCTGTTTCTCGTTCTGTTTCTCAATCTGTTTCTCACTGTTTCTCGCTCTTTTTCTCTCTCTGTTTCTCAGTCTGTTTCTCGTTCTGTTTCTCGCTCTGTTTCTCGTTCTGTTTCTCACTGTATTTCTCGCTCTAGCAAATAACGGTTCTGAACAACAAAAGTTGGTAGGAGCATGAAAAAGTCCGATTCAATGCTGCTAGATGAGATTCATCCCACAAACTGACGGTTGACTCCATCCATCATGATCATTCTGCTGGCTATATCTTAATTCATATCGTATGGACAAGCCTGACAAAACTTCGCCGGACTTGGGGATTTAACTCGGGACCCCGGGCATAGCACCTGCACTTTAGTGTACTGGACCAATGACTCCAAAGGAAGGACTTTTTAAAACTCTTAAGTATTGAATAGTGAAGGTTAAACAGCATTGCTTTGACTAGAAACTCGAGGAGCTCGTGGCTAAATAATAGCAGCCACTCGGGTCGATCTTTAAGTTAAGCCGCGCTAGCCTAGGTTGGTCTGTGGATGGGTGACCACCTGTTACATACCGAGTTTCCTCCGTGCCTCGGAAAGCACGTTGCTCGGTAAGCCGTTGGTCCCGGCTGTCATTTGTAAATCTTTGACAGTCGTCACAGGTAGTCAATGTTCCGAAAATCTAACAACCAGTCTTACCAAGGGGTATCGCATTACCCAGTACTAACCGGGTTATGGAGGTCAGATAGGCAGTCGCTCCATGTAAAATACTGATATTCAGCTGCATCCGGTTAGACTGGAAGCCGACCCCAACATAATTGGGAAAAGGCTAGGCAGATGATGATGCTTTGACTAGAAACTCTTTCCCTTAAAGTGACAAAAACAGAATAGATAAATAAGCCAATTGAATTTGAAACTTACTGTCTCTCGCTTTAGAGCCGTCTTTCCAATAGTATCCAGTCCCTGGACTAAGCACCACATTTCTGAAATTGAAAGAGATGTCAGCAAAACATAGGGGCCAGTGCCTGTCAGGGTTGCGGGTTGTTTGAAAGAGATACCGCCGCCCCGGAACACAAAGGGCAAAAGAAGAAACATGGGTGGGTTTTTAGTTAGTTAAAAGTCTGACACACTCTCCCGTTCAAACCAGAGCAGGTGAAGATATTTGATGATATGCCAAACGAAAAAAAGAAGCTAAAAACGATGACTTTTCATACAGTCGTATAGATTTGGGCATGTGTTGAATGAATGTATCCATGATTTTGTAAATATATTAGTTTCTTGCATTTCTTGTATCTAGTACTTACTTTGTATTGTTAACAAGTTCGCAGTCAGTGCAACAAACAATTGTCACGTCACCTTTTTTGGAACAAACCTGAAACAAATATAAACTAAAGAAAAAGCTTAATTAATAATTAACACTTGAAAGGGGATATTTACCATGTTTACATTAAAACGCCATGATCACGGATGAACACACAAACACAGTTCATCAACGTCGCCGAAATATCGGAAATTCGATACAAATAACAAACATGGTAAATATTCCGTTTCAAGTGTTAATTATAATGTTAGTAACCATGTCAGTTTAAAGACTCCTAAAGAAAAAGCTCTCGAAATTTAAATTATTCTAAGAAATGAGAATTTTTCATGAAAATCTGAATTGTTCATTAAATGTTGAACCTAATCGTAGTGCAATTAAGAGCCAGTTTTCGAGGAAGTGTAAAAGTCTTACCAGATGTGGATTTCCCCGTTTGTCCAGAGTTGACAAACATTGCGTCTCTTTCACACATTTTCCTTTGACACCATCCCATTCGCAGGCAGACCCTGAAACGATGGCATAAGTTAATGGGTGTATCCTTACTAGGTAATATTATAAAAGTGAAAGTGAGTTTGTTTGTTTGTTACGTCTTCAAGCCTTAATGGCCCCTGGAGGGAGACGGACACAGGCAATTTTTTTTTAAGTTCAAATTGAGGGAGAAAGAGGGAAAAAAAGGGAAAACCTAGGTTTGTTATTACAATCAATAAGGCGCAAGGGCAAAAACTACAGGTAGCAGGTACCTGCAAATCAGGAAAGGGGAACTGTGCTACCGCGAATTTAACGCGAGCGAAGCCGCGGGCAAAAGCTAGTATTTATTATAAATGAGAATGTTTTTGAGGATGGATGTATGGATGATTGTTACTCTTTCACGTCAAAACGGCTGAACGGATCTTGATGAATTTTGGCACAGAGGTAGATTATAGTCTGGAATAACAGATAGGATACTTTTTTTCCGATCATCAAGTGGGCGAAGCCGCGGGCGCCAGTTAGTCTATAATAATAATAATCTTTTTGCCTGTTCGGAATATTTCTAACTGGTTTTAAACCAATCTCTGCTATGTTTAGGTAACTGACATTTAAAGGCAAGATGTTTAGATGAAATAAATATTTATATCAATAAATATTAGAGTGTCTATGTATGTAGGTATATGAGAGAGTCACTATCGAAATTTGTTATACCAACATTATTTCTAGGATTTAAATTGTATTTATTGTGCCAATTGTTTGATCTTTGAATAAATATATTCTATTCTATATTCTACTATTGGAACTGTAAAGCGTCATCTTCTGTGAAAAGGCCTGTCTCCAAGAAACTTACACATTAACGAGTTGTGCCCAGTAGTTTTACCCGCTGTTCTGACCACCCTTACCAGTTAGGGGTATGGAAAATAGACGTTGGGCCATTCTCAGACCTACCCGATATGCACACAAAATTTCATACAAATCGGTCCAGCCGTTTCGGAGGAATTTGGTGACAAATAACGCGACACTCGACAATCGTATTTATAATATTACTAGCACAGCTATTAAATTATAAATACGAAAGGATAGGTGAGAATCTATGGATAACTGGATGTTTATTACTCCAAAATCTACTGAACGGATTTAGATGAAATTTAGCACACATGTAGGTACTGGATATTTTGACGGCACGGTTAGGGCAGTGGCTAAGCGATTGACTGTTGCGCTTCGTGTCCTGGGTTCGATCTCCGCACGGGACAAATATTTGTAAGGTCTTCGGGTCTGGTTGTTTGTGTATGTGAGTTTAAATGTTTGTAAACGCACCCACGATACAGGAGAAAATCACAGAGTAGGGCAACGTTTGCTTAAAAAATAAATAGTTAATTAAATATTACCTTCTTCCTTATTAAGGTCACACAGTACGCTACTTAAACACACATACAGACACAATATAATATATTTAAACATGTTGACGAAACACGCGTCGCACACGGATGAGCGCTCAGCTTCGACTGAAGATATTTGTCTAGCACATCTTAGTTTATTGGTCTTGTTTTATACATAATGTTTTTTTTTCGGATGAGAAATTACAAAATAATAATAATATTCCCCTGCTCTGGTGGAGTGGGGGAAGTGTCAGACTTTTCACTGACTAAAACCTATCCATACTCTTTTGCTGTTTATGTTCCGGGGCCGCGGTATCTCTTTCGAACAACCCGCAACCCCGGCAGGCAGTGGCTCTGACAGGCCCCTCTGCTTTACTGACATCTCTTCTACAACTTCATCTCTTCAGAACGCGCCGTCGACACGGTCTGTCGTCACTAGACTAACGGACGATGAGCTACCCATTGCTAGACCCACGTCTACGGTGGCCAACGACCGGAGCGTCTCCCGCGGTGGTTGGGTTGGTTTGAAGTTCCACCTCCTTAGGGCTGGTCGCAAGAGGTCGCCGCCGCCGATCACATCTATGAGGACACAGCGGTGCTTCTAAGCGGGGCAGACCGCCACTGTGTGCTCCACCGTGTCCTTTGGGCGATCGTCACAATGGTGACACCCGGGAGTTTCCTGCCGCCCGATTATGGGCAAGAACCTCCCGAAACTGCCGTGTCCTGTGAGGACCTGCGTCAGGCGGTAGGTGAGGACGCCATGACGCCTCTCCAGCCACTCCTCAAAGAGAAAAGAGGGGGCTTACCGCCACTATTGTGGCGTGCCCTCGGATGCATCGCTAGCATGACTACTTCGCCGAAGAGGGTGAACCAGGGCCAGTCGCGAGAGGTAGCCGGCGCCGATCGCCTCTATGAGGACACAGCGGTGCTTTTAAGTGGGGCAGACCACCACAGTGTGCTCCACCGTGTCCTTCGATTGTCACAGTAATGACACCCAGACGTTTCCTGCCGCCCGACTGTGTGCAGGAACCTCCCCAAACTGCCGTATCCTGTGAGGACTTGCGTCAGATGGTAGGTGAGAACGCTGTAGTACCTCGCCAGCTACTCCTCAAAGACGGCTGTTTGTGTATGTGAGTTTAAATGTTTGGAAACGCGCCCACGATACAGGAGAAAATCCTAGTGTGGGGCCACAATTAAAAAAAAAAACAAAGAACACAACTATTGTGGCGAGCATATAGGTATTACATATTACTCAAACATGACTGACGAAATGCAGGTCTACTATAACGAATACCTCTGCTTTACCCTTCGTTGGCAACAGGTGTGATAATATGATGGCATGTAGTAATACATTACGTATTATTCTAAAACTTCATCATCATCATTGGTCTTCCCTATCAGACGTCACAGCATCACTTACTCCTTTCTCCCTCATATCATTCCTTTCACAATCCATCCATCTTTTCTTTGACCTTCCTCTCGCTGTTCGTCCTTCAACATTCAGATCCATCACTCTTTTAGTCACATGTGCTTCGTCCCTCCTCATTACATGTCCATACCAAGACAAACGATAAATCTAAACAATTGAATACTTTAAATCACTTGATTCAATATTAATAAAATTCCATTACAATAATGTTTATTTGGCTTCTAACACTTGTATGAAGTATATGTTTACAATAGAATATTAAAATGAATACATACAACGTTTTATTTATGCCATTTTATTTTCCTTAATGTATCATAACCTTGTGTTTAATGTATCCAAGCAACCATGTTCGTAACTTTAATTTTATTTAAAGTTTATAAATAACTAGCTTTTGCCCGCGGCTTCGCTCGCGTTATAATCGGGGTAACACAGTTCCCCTTTCCTGATTTGCAGGTACCTGCTACCTGTAGTTATTGCCCTTGCACCTTATTTATTGTAATAGCAAAGCTTTTCCTTTTCTTCCCTCTTTCTCCCTCATTACTTAGCCTATGTCCGTCTCCAGGGTCCCAACTATCTCTGTACCAAAATTAATCAAAATCGTTTAGCCATTTAGGCGTGAAGACGTAACAAACAAATTCACTTTCGCTTTTATAATATAAGTAAGGATGGCTAATATTTTACACGAGTAATAACATCCGCCAGCCGCCATGTATGCCTAATGTTAAAAGGTTTGATAACATTGTTAAAACTTGTGACCGGTCAATTTAGACATCCAAGGTTACATTAATTCCCACTTGGCTGAATATTGGTAGGATTGTTCAATACACTATTATAAAGGAAATGTGAAAAGTCCTCACCGATCCGGCACGTGTAAAAAAGTTTACTCGGGGTCAAAAGTCACAAAAACGAGTTTTTCGCGATTTTCAGCAAAATGGTAAGTTTTATCATAAAATTAGCACGAACAAAAATTGTAGATCAGATAAAAACATGAACGATTCAAAAAGTTGAAAGAGTCGTAATCGTGTTCCAATGTTGAATTGCCAACAATTGAATATTCATTTGATGTTGACGAAGAGGCATGCGATGTGTCATTATTGGGACAATTTATTAACACCCAGAATGAAGAAGATAAACAAGAAGAAGAAGAACAAGAGAAAGCAGAAGTTATTATAATTTAGATTCAGAGGGATAAATTTTCTTTTTTTTTTTAATTTACACCCCTTTCATCATTCTCAACCCTTGTCAATATCTACAGTTATTCAATAGTTTAAAATTGAACAGAATCATAAAAAATCAGTAGAATAGGCCTACCGGGGAAACCACATTAAAAAACGCACTAAGTACACTACCTCAAAGGTGGCGTGGAAACGTGTGCCGATTACAACTCTTTCAACTTTTTGAATCGTTATATCTCAAAAACGGTGGCTCTTAGGAAAAAAGTAAAAAGACATGTTTTATAGATAACTAGCTTTCGCCCGCGGCTTCGCTCGCGTTAAATTCGGTATAACACACCAAGCATACCTTTTTTTTTTTTTTTTTTTTTTTTTTTAACCCAGTGGAAATCCTCATGGACTATCCCCCGTCGTGGGGACGACGGGGGGGTGTGCCAGACTTTTACTATTGGCTAAAACCACTGGAGCGTCCACACCTGCCTATAGTCGGTGACACGGGGTTCGCTTTCGCATTCACCGCGACACCGACAGGCCTTGACCCGCCGCGCGAGGTCGGCAGGTCTCTTCTCCCAGGGCGGCTCCTGAGGGAGCCCCTCGTCCATCCGTAGACGTGCAGGAACTGCCACTACACGCCTACTCCGGCCATAATTGACGGGCATCGGACTCCCCCAGTCCTCAGCCCGTCGGCCTCGTCGTTATGGAGGTAGTGGATCGGCCGCAGCCTCCCTCCTCCTACGGCCAGTGCGCTGTCGGCGGGACGGGAGAAGGCTCAGTGCTTCTCTCTCCCGTTCGGCCGTCTCCTTCGCGAGGATGACTTCTTCGCAGAAGGAGACGACCCCGTCCCATGATGCTGCGCTGTCGACCATGGCCGAAACTACGGCCGACAGCGAGAGATCATTCCCACCGACAATTGCGGTGAGCGCACGGCGCGGCTCATCCCAAGCGGAACACTCCTCCAGTGTGTGCCGCGCCGTGTCCTCCACTCCACCACCGCAATGGTGGCACTCTGGTGTCGGCTCCCGACCGATGCGACACAGGTACCTGCCGAAACAACCGTGTCCGGTCAGCACCTGCGTCGCACGGAAGGTCAACACTCCGTGCTTCCGGCCGATCCAATCCTCCATGTGAGGACTTACCGCCGCTATGACGGCGTGCCCCGCGCTGGGTTGCGCAAGTCGCGTCCTCCACTCCGCTACCAGGACTCGGCGGAGTTCAGACCGCCTAGCCTCGATTACTCTCGGCGGCGGCGGTCTTTCGCCCCGCTCTCGGGCCTCCTTGCGCCACTCGTAAAGCGACGCGAGGGCTTCGGCCTCGAGGTCCCAAGGCGCTGATCCGGCTAAGAGGCAGGCCGCCTCATAGGAGACCGTGCGGTACCCTCTTATCACTCTGACGGCCATCGCTCTCTGTGGCCCATGAAGGACCGCGAAATTGCGAGCCGTCAGGTGATCCGCCCACACACCAAGCATACCTGCAGTTTTTGCTCTTGCGCCTGATTGATTTGTAATAGCAACGCTAAGTTTTCCCTTTTCTTCCCTCGTTCTCCCTCATATCCCACTTTATAAAATAAAAATTAGCCTATATCCGTCTCCTGGTTCCCAACTATCTCTGTACCAAAATTCATCAAAATCGGTTTAGCCATTAAAGCGTGAAGAGGTAACAAACAAACAAACAAATAAACAAACAAACAAACTCACTTTCGCTTTTATAATATTAGTATATAGTATATAGTATAAGGAAGTAAGGATTATCTGATCTACAATTTTTATCTGAACTAATTTTATGATAAAACTTACCATTTTGCTGAAAATCTTGAAAACCCCGTTTTTGTGACCTTTGACCCCGAGTAAATTTTTTTGTACGTGCCGGGTCGATGAGGACTTTTCACATTTCCTTTATAATAGTGTATTGAACAATCCTACCAATATTCAGCCAAATGGGAATATAACCTCACCCCTACTTTTTAGTCTAATTTGACCGGACTAACAGTAAAGGCTGGTTTGCAAAGACATTCGAACACTCAAAGTTTTAAATAAAGATTTAAAAATATTATGTATAAATGGGCTTTTTTTGGGGAGGTAAATATTTATAATCTTGAAAGTATTTTATGTGTTTTCATTCTAGTAAAACTTATCTCCTCCACATTTGGTTGAGGCGCTGGGTAAAACCTTAAAAATTAATGAAATTAATTATTAAGGCAAGTCATTAATGTATAATGTATAATAATCATGCTCACTTAAATGTCTCGCTGATGGTGGCGGGTGTGTCGGGTCATTTAGCTCCCTTCAAAATGGTCGAGCTGAATGGGGCTGATCCATACGTCATGTTCGTGAACGGGCGCTGTCAGTTGGGACTGGTCATTTTTTTAGCTACCACGGTTCATTTTTAACTTATTTAGATTTAAAATTAAATTTTGCTTTTTATTTACTCTGGACGCTCTTACTGTGCACGTCTTTCTACATCGTTCTCACATATTTGTATAATCTCAACATGAATGATGTAAATACAATTTTGTAAAAATATTATAATTTAAAAGAGTGTCCATGGAGTTTCTTGCCCATTCTTCTCCATAGAGATCAACGCTTTGGAATGGGCAACTACAGTACTTTCACAAGTTATTATGCCTTGTGACCGGGACTGTAGATTAGTTTTGTTTCTTGACATTCAAAAGTGCCTGTAATGGTCTAATTGAAATAAATGGTTTTGAATTTGAATTTGAATAAAATAAAAAATAGAGGTCCCAGTACGCTGCCTTGTGGGAGACCATAAGTTGGCTGGTTCGTTCGTTCTGGAAGCGACTTTGCTTTATAATATGTAGTGATGGGTCAATTCGGACACCGGATATTGTGACCGAATCGTCAGCAAGTCAACTGTATTATTATACTTCATGAAGGTCATTTATATGCACTAAGTCAATCAAATGTTTTAAACAAGTTCATGTCTGATTTTCCTTGTAAAACCAGTTTTTAGATTGAACAAACTCCCCAGCAACACAACTGTCTGATAGGTTTGATGAACCAGACTTAATTGTACTAATATTATAAATGCGAATGTTTGTGAGGACGTATGGATGTATGGATGTCTGTTACTCTTTCATGCCAAAACGGCTTAACGGATCTTGATGAAATTTGGCACAGAGGTAGGTTATTGTCGGGAATAACACAGGATACTTTTTATCGATATCACGCCGGCGAAGCTGCGGACGCCAGCTAGTACAGTAATAATATCCAAGGTATACATTATAATTATGAAATACTAGCTTTTGCCCGCGGCTTCGCTCGCGTTAAATTCGGGGTAACACAGTTCCCCTTTCCTGATTTGCAGGTACCTGCTACCTGTAGTTTTTGCCCTTGCGCCTTATATATTTGTAATAGCAAAGCTAAGTTTTCCCTTTTCTTCCTCATTTCTCACTTTAAAAAAAATAGTCTATGTCCGTCTCCAGGGTCCCAACTATCTTTGTACCAAAATTAAAATAAATACGAATATATAACTCTAGATGTCAGTGATTTACTAAGACCATCGCAATACAAAAGAAGCAATCCAGGTTCTATTAAAATAATAATAATCACACAACCAAGGCAAGCAAGTCAACCAGTCACCACATGCGGCACCCGTTCTCGAGTATAACGCAGAGATCAGACATTGCCTCCGCCGCCATATTTGAGGGAAGAAAGCAACCCGACCTCCGACGCTACCGCGAACAATGACATCTAAAGAGGCATGACGAACATGCCACCGGTTTCACAATTAGAAATAACTAGCTTTTTCCCGCAGCTTCGCTCGCGTTAAATTCGGGGTAACACAGTTCCCCTTTCCTGATTTGCAGGTACCTGCTACTTGTAGTTCCTTATTTATTGTAATAGTAAAGCTAAGTTTTTCCATTTTCCTCCCTCTTTCTCTCTCATTTCTAACTTTTTTTAAAAAGTTTTTTTTTATAAAAAGCCTATGTCCGTCTCCAGGGTCGCAACTATCTCTGTACCAAAATTCATCAAAATCGGTTTGGCCATTGAGGCGTGAAGACGTAATAAACAAACAAACTCACTTCCGCTTTTATAATATTAGTAAGGATTACCGAGGTCACTAATTAACCACAAGTCAATACAACTCATCAAAAATATAGCAATGAGAAGATTTTGTCAGTCAATGTGTGTGTGCTTAGTTTGTTAGTTTTTTGTCCTGACTGGAGGCCTTAAATTCAAGGAATTGCATGTATTTTTCTGCCCTTTTCCCATTCTGTTTGTGGTCGGCGCAACACCTTTTCTTTTTGCATTATCCCCTGTCAGACATCACGGCATCATTTACTCCTTTCTCCTTCATATCAATCCTTACACAATTCATCCATCTTTTTTTTGGCCTTCCTCGCCCTCTCCATCCATCAACATTCAGATCCATCACTCTTTTAGTCACATCTGCTTCATCCCTTCTCGTTACATGTCCATACCAAGACAAACGACTCCGTTTCAATTTTTCTGCAATAGGCGCAACTTTCAAACTTCCTCTAATATATATTCGTAATGAAGAAAAAGTTTATTTATGTTGTAGTTCTGGATATTCTCTGAAGAGAAGAACTAATTTAGTCTACATACTAAGTAACTTACAAATAAATTAAAAAATAGCGTCAAAAAATTCGTCCTCAATGCTATCAGTTGGCAACGTCCCCAAGAGACTGGCCGCGTTGCCACGTTGTATGGCAACGCTAAGCCTCTGGCCAAAGTAAAAGCCAGCCCTTGGGTCACGGGAAGTGTCAACCAAACGTTTTGATATTTCCTTAAACAGGCTGTGAGCACAAGGACCCCACGGTCCCAGAGTTTCAACCCCAAACGGCTCGAAAATATAGTTACCAATAAGGTTACTATATTTACGCCGCTTGAGGTTCTCTGCAGCCGCAGCAGCAGCGCCAGCGCAGCACGAAGAGCTAGGAAGATGGGATGGCGCAAGAGTATCGACGCACGTTGCGTCCCACACTAAAGGCCTACCCAACTTCCACGGAAACAAAGACATACCGTCCGGTCTTTTGCCATCGTCGCGTGCCAAGCCATTGGGTTCTAAAACAGCTGGAACGCCGACGGTGACAAGAGCTCGACGGATGATGTCATTAATATTCGCGTGCCGCGCAAAACGGCCCGCACTTCGGCTGCATGATAGACCGTGGTGTCCAAGGCTGTTGACTACTTCACCACAATGACAGCGATGAGGAGAACAACAAGGAGCACCTAAACGTAAGGTAGCAGCGAGGCGGAAAGTAGTGTCATCGAATAAAGTGCCTATGCTCGACGACGGTAGTGCGTTAAGCCAAAGACCCTACTCCCACTTGCTCACAGCCAAAAGGCGCGCACGCTCAGCAGTAGTAGCAGACGTGTTCAGTAGATTATTCTGAACTACTCTGCAGAGCGACTCGTCCCACTGTCTCTGAGAAAATGGTTTGTCGGGTTGTTCAGTGCTCGGGCAAGCGATTTTCCAAGCATCCTTAGCCTCGGAGAAGCACGGCACATCAAAATCAATCAGTGTGGAAGCCAGGATATTCCTGATTAATTTCTCAGTACCGTGGACCGAGGATAAGAAAGCTGGTAGACTAATACTAGAAATTTTGCGGACGCCGAGTCCTCCCAAACGAATGGGAAGAGTGGCTTGAGCCCAAGCTCGGTCGTCCAGAGCCACATTTAAAATCAAAGATAAAGTATGTCTGATAATTTGATCCATTTTGTCCAAAAGATGAGTGTGCTTCCATAAAGGGGAAGCACGTAGGAAATATGTTAATTTAGGGCCAAAACAGCAGTAACGAATTATAGTAATAGCCGAATGCATGTTAATTTGGAGCAATCTTTCTGAGGCATCATTAAATTTTTGGATTTTTTCATCAATAAAATCTAGAAAGGAATTCTCGAAGATAGGAGACCCAAGGAGACGAAGAGAACTTTTATCAATAATTTTGATATCTGGGGCTATTGTGTTGAATTTTGATAAAGTCAGTTCTTTGTCGGTGCTGTCCGCTAAATATAATTCACATTTGGAAAGATTGAGATCAAGGCCAATAGAATGAAGTTCTTTTTTTAAAAAAATTAGGTCTCTTAAAACTGTATCCATCTCAACATTCTCATCTCCGCTACATGCTATCGTTTTTCATCCACCTTTTTTACTGCCCATCATTCTGACCCATACAGTACAACACAACTTGTATTCAAGGCATCCACAGGAATTGCTCGGTTAAGCAGACGACAACCTCCTAGGTTGAACTGCGAGATGCCATTCAATAAAAAAAAACGCTCTGAGTCATCATTTGTACTCTGACCGAATGTATGAGGTCATAGACGGGGATTTACAAGGCAGCACAGATCATCTTAATAGTCTTAGTAACAAGTTTGTTTAGAACAAGTTCAACTTGAAATATCCATAAATACTAATTCGTTTACCTGTATTTGTGAATAACAGACGTATCATACAAATCTTATGAGATAATGACGTGTTTTTGTAAGTGAAAATGTTTGATAAAATTGTGATTTTGTGTTTATTAACTCTGTGTTGTTTTTGTGGTGGTAATGAACATGGAAAGGTTCTTGAAACTTTCGATCTAGCTGAAGGTAAGCTAGTGTTTCTTGTTTACGTATAAATCTTCCGTCATCTCATCTGCTTAGCCTTTTCCCAACTATGTTGGGGTCGGCTTACAGTCTTACCGGATGCAGCTGAATATCAGTATTTTACATGGAGCGACTGCTATCTGACCTCCATAACCCAGTTAGTACTGGGTAATACGATACCTCTTGGTAAGACTGGTTGTCAGACTTTCGGGACACTGACTATCTCTAACGACTGTCTAAGATCTACAAATGACAGCCGGGACCAACAGCTTAACGTGCTTTCCGAGGCACGGAAGAAACTCGGTATGTAACGGGTGGTCACCCATCCACAGACCAACCTAGGCAAGCGCAGCTTAACCTAAAGATCGACCTGAACGGCTGCTATTATTTAGCCACGAGCTCCTCCTGTATAAATCTTCGTATTGTGTAATAATAATCTTTACTTACTAATATTATAAAAGCGAAAGTGAGTTTGTTTGTTTGTTACGTCTTAACGTTTAAATGGCTAAACCGATTTTGATGAATTTTGGTACAGAGATAGTTGGGACCCTGGAGACGGACATAGGCTATTTTTTTATTTTTAAAGTGGGATATGAGGGAGAACGAGGGAAGAAAAGAGAAAACTTAGCGTTGCTATTACAAATCCATCAGGCGCAAGAGCAAAAACTGCAGGTCTGTTTGGTGTGTTATACCGAATTTAACGCGAGCGAAGCCGCGGGCGAAAGCTAGTATTTTATAAAAGAGAAAAACACTGACTCCACTCATTATAAAATCTCAGAAACTCCAAGTGTTAGGATTTTCAAATCTTGCATGGGGGATCATATTAAAACGTAGATGCTTACTAAGACGCTCGCAAAATTCTGTTAATGTTCCACGCGCGCCTTAAACGGATGTCAGTAAAGCAGAGGGGCCTGCCAGGGCCACCGCCTGCCAAGCTGAAGGGTTGTTCGAAAGAGATACCGCGGCCCCAAAAAATGATTACTCTAAAAAAAATATTTTTTATCTCGGTATCGAGTTGAAATTAAAAAAATAAGTACCTACTTAACTGTGTGGTCCTTATGTCTGCAAAGCAGAGGGGTCTGCCAGGGCCACCGCCTTCCGGGGTTGCGGATTGTTCGAATGAAATACCGCGGCCCCGGAACGTAAAGGGTCAATACAAGTCAGTACAAGTCTGACACTCCCCCCGCTCCGTCCAGAGCGAGGGAAGTTATTTGATGAATTCACACCCCAAAAACAAAACCTATATGCACGCCACAAAAGTTTTGTTATTTGTTTTTTAAATAATGTAGCCCTAGGAATTTCTCCTGTATCGTGGGCGCGTTTACAAACATCTAAACTAACATGCACAAACATCCGTCTTTGAGGAGTGGCTGGTGAGGTACCACAGCGTCCTCACATACTGCTTGACGCAGGTCCTCACAGGACACGGCAGTTTTGGGGAGCTTCTTGCACATAGTCGGGAGGCCAGAAACGTCTGGGTGTCATTACTGTTACAATCGAAGGACACGGTGAAGCACACTGTAGCGGTCTGTCCCGCTTAGAAGCACCGCTGTGTCCTCATAGAGGTGGTCGGCGGCGGCAACCTCATGCTAGCAAAGCGAATGCTTACTCCCCCCGCTCCAGAGCGGGGGAAGTTATTTGTTGATTTCCCATACGCAAATAAAGTTGGAGTAGTGAAAAAATCAAAAGCTTTTGTGGCAAATTTGTACGGAAACTTCGGTGACAGACTCGCGACTCGTTTTTGGATGGTGACTATTCAACTCGTATTCTCTTGCAGGAGCACCTTGCACTTGGAATGGCCTGCAAGGAAATTGCACCAATATAAACAACTGCCAAACAGCCAAAGATGCTTTACAAAGGAAGAAGCATCCTCAGGTAAGTTATGCTTCCTAATATTATAAAAGCGAAACTGAGTTTGTTTGTTTGTTACGTCTTCACGTCTAAATGGCCATACCGATTGTGATGAATTTTGGTACAGAGATAGTTGGGACCCTGGAGACGGACATAGGCTATTAGTACAGATTTAAGAATATTTGAAACTAGCTTTAGCTTTTTTTATGTATGTATTTATAAATTATATAAGTATGTATATCAGTTGTCTGGTTACCATAACACAAGCTCTGCTTAGCTTGGGATCAGATAGCCGTGTGTGAGTTGTCCCAAGATATTTATATTTTTATTTTTTATTTATTTTTTCCCGCGGCTTTGCTCGCGTTTAATTCGGGGTAACACAGTTCCCCTTTCCTGATTTGCAGGTACCTGCTACCTGTAGTTTTTGCCCTTGCGCCTTATTTATTGTAATAGCAATGCTAAGTTTCTCCTTTTCTTCCCTCTTTCTCCCTCATAACTCAATTATTTTTAAAAAAAAAATAGCCTATATCCGTCTCCTGGTACCCAACTACCTCTGTACCAAAATTCATCAAAATCAGTTTAGCCATTAAAGCGTGAAGATGTAACAAACAAACAAACTCACTTTCGCTTTTATAATATTAGTAAGGACTTCATTTTTAATTTTTAAATATTTCTTAACAATTTTTTTTTTTTATTAAAAATAGTAGTATTTTTTTATTTAATATTACAACACTCAGCGCTATTATTGACGTGATAACGTCTTTAAAATCGTTTTAGTCGGGTGACATGTTCAGAAACTTGTGTCACACCAAAACCTCACAAGCGACATTTCATAAAGATGGTAGCGCCATCTGTTACTTGGCTCGAAAAAAAAACTTTAAATTGTACTTAATTTCATTTTAGATGTCACTACTGGTGATAACTTATATCACCAATAAGACGTTATCACGTAAACATCTCGATCGTAAACCTACTTTACAAACAACCAATTTTTTGTTTGTGTTTAAGATTTGCAGCTTCCAAGGATCAACGCCTATTGTATGCTGTACGATTTGTACGCGGAATCAGGTAACAACGTAGGTATTATGATTTATAACTTTTTTTTCTGAATGGCATCTGGCAGTTCAACCTAGGAGGTTGTCGTCTACTTAACCGGGCGAATCCTGTGGATGCCTTAAAAATTAAGACCTACAGCCAGGGCAAAAAAAAACTTACAAACTAAGCGACTACACGCTAAGGGCACCATGTGAGGTACGAGCCTCGGCTTAGGGCGTCGCTGAAGGGGGACAGCAAAGTGACAGGCTGGATCTGAGTGATATTATAATGATTTATAACTGTTGTGGCGAATCTATGTAAGGGTTTTTAGGCGTAACCCAGGGCCTTTTGAGGGTATTTACCATTTAAGACAATAGACAATTGTGAATAAAAAAACAAACACTGTAACTTGGCTTTTATACAACTCTACCACCTTACTTACCAGACACAAAACTACTAAAAAACTGGTCTATATTATATTGGAAATGCGTTTGATGTGTCATCGTATACTTATAGTACCTACTTTGTTGCCCATCTGTCTGTCTGTCAATACAGTTGAAAAAAACAATCCTCTAAGTAAAAAATATGGCCGTTTATGTCGCAAGTTTGTACGGAACCATTGGTACCCAAGTCCGATTCGCACTTGGCCGGTTTTTAGTACAGACGCCTGCACATCAAGCTACTACAATCTGTCAGATTTCTTTGATAGATTTTCGACTTTATTTCTAAAGTATAAGGTTCAAGGTTCATTGGGAAAAATTGACAGTTTCGGGTAGCTTGACCTGCAGGCGTCTGTACAATGGCAACAGATATCTACATCATCTGTGAAAATGACAAATGTCTTACTGTCACGGTTCGCGATATACAGCCTGGTAAGAGACGGACAAATGAACGAACCGTTTTACCCTTTGGAAAATGAGATATATATGAAATAAATTAGCCCTGTATGATACCAAAAATAATAATAAATAATAGAGGAGCTCGTGGCTTAATAATAGCAGCCACTCGGGTCGATCTTTAGGTTAAGCCACGCTTGCCCAGGTTGGTCTGTGGATGGGTGCCCACCCGTTACATACTGAGTTTCCTCCGTGCCTCGGAAAGGACGTTAAGCCGTTGGTCCCGGCTGTCATTTGTAGATCTTTGACAGTCGTTACAGGTAGTCAGTGTCCCGAAAGTCTGACAACCAGTCTTACCAAGGGGTATCGTATTACCCAGTAGGTACTAAATGGGTTGTGGAAGTCAGATAGGCAGTCGCTCCATGTAAAATACTGATATTCAGCTGCATCCGGTTAGACTGGAAGCCGACCCCAACATAGTTGGGAAAAGGCTAGGCAGATGATGATACCAAAAATGTCCCTATCTCAGCATTGTGCTGTAAAATTTAATTTAAAAAAAATACAGCGCTTGGTTTCTGAAAGAGCCCAATCGAAGTTACCTCATCATTTTTCTACCCTTGTCCCATTCTATTTGTGGTCGGCGCAATACGTTTTCTTCTTCCATTCTCCCCTGCCAGACGTCACGGCATCATTTACCTACTCCTTTCTCCTTCATATCACCCAATAGAAGTTACCTGTGATTATTAATTAGATCAAAATGATCATCATCATTTTCCTACCCATGTCCCATTCTATTTGGGGTCGGCGCAACACGTTTTCTTCTTCTATTCTCCCCTGCCATACGTCACGGCATCATTTACTCCTTTCTCCTTCATATCATTCAATTTGATTACAAATTATGCTTATTTTTTCAGGGACCCTTTCAAGGGCTCCGCGTTAGAGTCAAGATACAACCAATCAAGCAAAGCGAGGGATAGTAAGTACCTGGAAGCCTACCATGACGTCTTAAAGCAGAACTTATTCCACTGAGGGAAAGAGATGGTGCTAGACACCCTGTATAGCTCTGTCTCTTTCCCTCAGTGGAATAAGTTCTGCTTTAAGACGTCATGGTAGGGTAGCTGGAAGTGGGAGGGAAACCTATGAAATACAAAGGAGATCACCCAAATTGGGCTGTCAGAAATAAACTTTTTATCAAAATCAAAATCATTTATTTCAAGTTGGCCAGTTACAGACACTTTTGAACTGTCAAAACATTGACAACAATAAAATGAAGCTACAGAGCCAGTCACAAGGCATAATAACTGTGAAAGTACTGTTGTTGCCCATTCCATAGCGTAGATATCTATGGAGAAGAATGGGCATGAAACTCCATGGACACTCTTTTAAATCAGAATATTGAACTTACACAACCTTGGTTACATCTTTTGACTTTTCTAGAGAAATATTGGCACATTTTTAAGTAAAAAGTTAATTGAGAAAGAAAATTTGTAGTTCGCGGGTTACCTAGTGAGTTGTCAGTGATTGAAGAAATTCCAAGCTTATCCTCTATTTCAGATTGTTTAAAATATTTGAAAACTCTCAAATACCCGTGCGGTTCTTATCTCATTGAAAACCTGGACGAAGACAGAAGTCAGTCTGGTGATTGTTTTGGTTTTGTGCAATCATCAACATTGCAGAATCCAGGAATCTCTACTACTAAAGTTAAACGTCGTACTGAAAATCAGGTTTGTAAACCATCATGTTATAAATATTTAAACTGTCTCTAATTATGTATGTTTCTTGAAAGGGAAACTCTCTTATACCAAATTTAACGCGAGCAAAGCCGCGGGCAAAACTAGTCTTTTTTTTTATTTGTATGTTCACACACCGATTACTCAAAGGCGTCTCTTTGAGTCAGTGACTAATTTTCAAAAAAAAAATTTTTTTATAGTGTATACTTCCCAGGTGGATCCATATCAATTTTATTTATATTGCTAAGTAGTTTCTGAGTTATCGTCTATAATATTTTTTTTTATCTATGTCTATATGGATGATCTACTCTTTTAGTACCTAATAATGGAAAATGAATACCAGTAGGCCTACCATGATGTCTTAAAGCAGAACTTATTCCACTGAGGGAAAGAGATGGTGCTAGACACCCTGTATAGCTCTGTCTCTTTCCCTCAGTGGAATTAGCTCTGCTTAGGCGCGGTAACAAGCTAATCTTTAGGTATTCGCGGAAGTGAGGCTAGCTGCATACTGGGCATGGTCTGACACAAGTACACGACAGTATTGCATCGAAAGAATAGAAATAAGGTCGAAAATATTTCGGTGTTTGATTTTATTTGAATATCATGTCCGCCAAAATTTTGGTCATTTTGCAGTTTTAATTGAAAATAAAAAAAAATACAGCTCCGTGTTTGGAAAATTTTAGATATCTCTTTAGTTAGTCTATAACATTTCCTTTGATAAAAAAATATGATGGTTGTCGCTGAAAAAATTGAGAATTTCGAGACGAAAAAATTTTTTTCGTGGTCTTTTTAAACATTTTTTTTTTCGTAGTACTAGACCACTTTTGTAAACTGATTTTGTTTAAGTCTTTACTTTATGTATTGAACTATACACGGTATTTTTTTTGGCTAGTGGCATGTACAGATACGGCTAACTTCGCGACGAAAATCTAGACGTTTTACGAAGTGTTTGCTTTGTACAGCGCCTTAAGACGTCATGGTAGGGTAGCAGATAAAAAATAAACATAGGGACAGAGTTGAGTATATATTTTTTAATTTCAACTCGATCCCTCCACTAGTTACCGAGATAAAGGGCTTTGACAGACAGACGGACAACAAGGTAATCCAATCAGGGTTCCGTTTTTTCCTTTCAAGGTACGGAATCCTAAAAAAACCGGTCAAGTACGAGTCAGCCCCTCTGCTTTGCTGACATCTCTTTAAGGCGCGAAACACAAACGCCTTCGACACGGTCTATCGTCACTAGACGGAGAGACGATGAACTACTTACAGATCATCGTCGACAGACGCACGACAGAGCACGCCCTCCCGGATGATTAGGCGCGTCGCGCACACGATTAACGTGGAGTAACTGCGCATGAGAGGCACGCCGCAACAAGATTTTCTTTACAAATGAATGGCAGTGCGCTCATATACAAGAGTTGCGGCGCGGGCGAGGTGAAGTCGGTGCGGAGGCGAGGTGGATTCGGGGCGGAGGAGGGGCGCTCAAGTGTGCTCCAGCCACAACAGTCCTCCGCCATTTTGTCATTTGGTTCCCAGAAAACCCAAATCCCAACCCAAAATCTTCTTCTATTTAAATTAAGAACTTGTATCAGTGCGAGTACGTCTTCGTCTTCTGACGACGACATGGTGAATGAATTAATAATGTGAAGGAAGCAAAGCCGCCTTCGCCTCGACTCCTACGCAGAGACCTATCCTTGCCCGTGCTGCGACGCCGCACCGCCGCTGACGCAACGTCACCTCGACTTACCAGTGAGCGACGCGCCTTACTTTTTTTTTCTTTTTTAAATGTTGCCCCACACTAGGATTTTCTCCTGTATCGTGGACTACGTTTACTCCTGTTATGCCTTCAAAACTAGAGAGATAATTATAGTATTTCTTTTGCAGACTATTAATTTCCTACATCCAGCCCAGGATGTGCCAGCTATCAGTCATGGCATAGAAGCATACAGGCGCCAATACCCGCACATGGTAAGTAAATATACAATGTGTCCGGTCATGGACTAGAGATATCCTTACTAGTCCTTACTAATATTATAAAAGCGAAAGTGAGTTTGTTTGTTTGTTTGTTACGTCTTCACGCCTTAATGGCTAAACCGACTTTGATGACTTTTGGGTACAGAGATAGTTGGGACCCTCTAGAGCTAGACGGACATAGGTTAAGTAAGAAATGAGGGAGGAAAAAGAAAAACTTAGCTTAGCTATTACAATAAATAATACACAAGGGCAAAAACTACAGGTAGCAGGTACCTGCAAATCAGGAAAGGGGAACTGTGTTACCCCGAATTTAACGCGAGCGAAGCCGCGGGCAAAAGCTAGTACTCGATAAAAAAATGTGTGAGATATCATCATAATATTGTTGTACAGACGCCTGCACATCAAGCTACCCGAAACTGTCAATTTTTCCCAATGAACCTTGAACCTAATACTTTAGAAATAAAGTCGAAAATCTATCAAAGAAATCTGACAGATTGTAGTAGCTTGATGTGCAGGCGTCTGTACCATAACTAGAAACCCAATAAGCTAACTTTCCGGAAGACGGTGACTTTTATTAGGATTCATTTGTTTTTGTCATTGTTTTTATGTTTAGGTTTAAAAATCTTTACTCTCAATAAAAAACATAATAAGTATGTCACTTACTTGAGAACAATAATTATTACTTAAATACTAAATTGGGTTCGACAACATCCGTTTAAAACTAATTAAAACTAACTGAAACTTTTCCACCGAACGCATTCATGTCCCGAGTTATGTCCGGTTTGCGATTAAATACAAGCTAAGATGGGTTTTGAATGCATTGAATGAATGAGTGTAGGTTTTTAAGGAGCTCGTGGCTAAATAATAGCAGCCGCTCGGGTTCTTTAGGTTAAGCCGCGCTTGCCTAGGTTGTCTGTGGATGGGTGACCACCCGTTACATACCGAGTTTCCTCCGTGCCTCGGAAAGCACGTTAAGCCGTTGGTCCCGGCTGTCATTTGTAGATCTTTGACAGTCGTTACAGGTAGTCAGTGTTCCGAAAGTCTGACAACCAGTCTTACCAAGGGGTATAGCATTACCCAGTACTAGCTGGGTTGTGGAGGCCAGATAGGCAGTCGCTCCATGTAAAATACTGATATTCAGCTGCATCCGGTTAGACTGGAAGCCGACCCCAACATAGTTGGGAAAAGGCTAGGCAGATGATGAATGAGTGTAGGTTTCTTATGCGTGAGGGTATTTTATTGTATAGCTGTGCTCCTTCAAATGTTAGCATTTACATGTGCAGTTTTGGTAGTGTAATAGGGTTGCCAACCATACTCTCTAATCGTAGGTATCCTAATTTATTTTTGGTAATTATATCTACTTTATACTTTTGCATACAAATAAAGTGCGTGGAAATACATTATTTTCATTTTTTTTTCAGTAAAATCTAATGAGGCGAGAAGAGAGAAATAGAGCGTCAATAAATTTAATTAAAAGCTAATTGTTTATTTATTTAAATTTTGATTGTCGAACAAGCTTTGAAACATTTAAAGACAACAAATAATTGTTGGTATGTGCTAAAAAAACATAAAATTTTAAAAATACATTTTTCTTTCAAATACTTTATTTTTTTCCTATATAAATCATTTTACACGTTTTTTTTACCAAAAAAGTTGTCAACCCGACGTGCAACCCAGCATTTATTTAAAACTTGAATGTCGTATTGTCCTAGGCTTTGCTGGGCTATGGAGACGACCTGAATACAGCTCAGTGGTTGTGTGGAGGCTCTGTCATCAGCGATAGGTATATCCTCACTGCTGCCCACTGCATATCCAGTCCTGCAGTGTAAGTACTATGCATAGCCAATATTAAAAAGAGCTTTTATTTATTACACGACTGCCCCAAAAAAGGAGTGAGAGAGGTGAAAGGGAAACGAAAACGAAACAAAATTTTTTCCCCCGACCGCGATGAAAATTTTGGTACCTATCGTTTTCGATTCTCTTTCATCTTTGTTCCTAGCACACAACTTGTTTTTTTTTCTTTTTAGTTCATTTTTTTGACATGGCAGTCGTGTTTTTTTATTTTTTTCATAGAAAACAGGAGCAATTCAGACAAAAACAGCCATATCTTTAGACTGCGTAGACTTAGAGAAGTCTACGCAGTCTAAAGATATGGCTGTTTTTGATTGATTTTTTCACAGCACAAAGGGACCATAGACTTGGATAAGTATTAACTTTAATTTGACGGCACGGTTGGCGCAGCGATTGAGCGAACGACTGCTGTGCTGCGTGTCGCGGGTTCAATTCCCGCACGGCACAAATATTTGCATGAGTTTAAATGTTTGTTAACGCACCCACGATACAGGAGAAATGCCTAGTGTGGAGCAACGTTTAAAAAAATAAATTAAAAAAAACAACTCGATACCTCCTCTCGTTCCCGAGATAAGGGGTCTTGATAGCCAGACAGACGGACAACAAAGTGATGAAGTCTAATCAAATCAAATCATTTATTTCAATTAGACCATTACAGGCACTTTTGAATGTCAAGAAACAAAATGAATCTACAGTCCCGGTCACAAGGCATAATAACTTGTGAAAGTACTGTAGGTAGTTGCCCATTCGAAAGCGTTGATCTCTATGGAGAAGAATGGGCAAGAAACTCCATAAATTCTAGTATTAGCATATTGCAAAAAAACTGTTGAAGATGGACTTCCCCCAAAATACAACACAAAACTGTCTGATTATGCTTTTAGAGGTCCAGTTAAATTCGCAACCGTGGGTTTGCTAAAGCGTTCTGACAACCCTGAATATTGGCAGAGCTACCACTTGAAGAAGATCATCGCTCACCCGGAGTACCAGCCGCCTTCCAAGTATAATGACATCGCACTGTTGGAGACTGAGAAGATGTAAGTATAGGATTTGAAAGATTATAATGTTGCAGGAAAACAGTATTAATTTTGACAATTCAACAACATTTATTAAAAAAAAAAGTAGTAGCAGTAATGAAGGTGAGTAGAATGAGGTGGTTGTATTTTAATTTGGTGATAGATCTTCAGTGATATACAACGGAACTCTTCAATAAATGACAGCAAATCTGCCGTGATTGCTGCAATCACATGTATAAGTATGGGTTTCGCCAGGGTAGGCAGGCGAGTGGGAGCAGGGTGACCGTACCCCCTCCCCACCCCTCACCTAGCCATTAAGAAACATAATCATCAGATCAAGTATCAGCTGTATCCCCTAGGCGATGATGCATATGATTTCTGAATTGGTTTTATACTAAAGTATAATTTAGATATTAAATAGTATTTAATACAGCGTGATGTAGAAGTAAAGCTTGTATTTAAGACGGGACCTACGCACTAAAAAGCTAAAAATTACCGTGTTTGCGTATTATATCATAATACTATAACTAAAAATGCTGAAATAAAAAACTTTTTTGTAAAAAATTAAACCAAAATGTAAATGTTTGAATCAAAATGTACAAAATGTATTAAGCCTCTCTAACCACTAATAATCTTCCGGGCCAAATTGACTAATATGTTTTCGCCAAGAATAAAACTAAGTTTGCAAGGTAAACCTCCAATTTGGTTATTGATATAAGAAACCGTTCCTCTCCAGGATATCCTTCAACAAAGATGTCCTGCCAGCCTGTCTCCCGTTGGTGCCGGAGTCGGATGAGCTAGCTGAAGCCACTGGATGGGGCGCCCTGGGACACCGACAGGGCTTGGCTGACGTTTTGCAGACTGTAAGCAGTTTTAGGGAGTCGCTACAGCCGCTCGGGTTGATCTTTAGGTTAAACCGCGCTTGCCTAGGTTGGTCTGTGGATGGGTGACCACCCGTTACATACCGAGTTTCCTCCGTGCCTCGGAAAGCACGTTAAGCAGTTGGTCCCGGCTGTCATTTGTAGATCTTTGACAGTCGTTACAGGTCTGTTACAGTGTTCCGAAAATCTGATAACCAGTCTTACCAAGGGGTATCGTATTACCCAGTACTAACTGGGTTGTGGAGGTCAGATAGGCAGTCGCTCCATGTAAAATACTAATATTCAGCTGCATCCGGTTAGACTGGAAGCCGACCCCAACATAGTTGGGAAAAGGCTAGACAGATGATGATGAAGCAGTTTTAGGGAGTGTTTTTTTTCGTAATGGCATCTCGCAGTTCAACCTAAGAGGTTGTCGTCTGCTTAGCCGGACGTTTCCTGTGAATGCCTTGAATTTAAGGCCTCCAGCCAGAGCAAAAACTTACAAACTGTTTTAGGGAGTGATCACATTAAAAACCTTTATTTTTCTGTTGGGTAATCATCAGTAATTAACTTCTCCTGCTCTGGGCGTAGAGGAGGGGGGTCAGACTACTTTGCCCTTTGTGTTAAAGGGCCACGGTATCTCTTTCGAACAACCCGCAACTCTGACAGATAGCGGCCCTGGCAGGCCTCTCTACTTTGCTGGCATCACTTTGAGGAGTGCGTGGGGACAAGCGTATTGCCATCAACCGCGCAAAACACCAGACTTAAATACTGGCGACTTATAAATAACTGACGGCAGGGTTAGCGCAGTGGCTGAGCGATCGCCTGCGGCGGTGCGTGTTGCGGATTCGATCCCCGCACTTAACAAATATTTGTATGGCCTACAGGTAGTTGAGTATGTGAGTTTTAATGTATGTAAATGCACCCAGGATACAGGAGAAATAACTGTAGGTACATTTAAGTCAACGTCAAAATAAAAGATTAAATACAAGCATAATGTCAAGATTCATTGTTACATTATAAATTTATAAATGATAAAACATAATTATTAGAAAATTTTAGATTAACTTAATAGTAATTTACGTTATTATTTCATTAAAATTAACATGTTAAACTTAATTTCACTCATTATAAAGAAGGCCCTTTTTTATAAATACCGATGCCCCTTACTAGGAATGTCTCCTGTATCGTGGGTGCGTTTACAAACATTTGAACTCACATACATAAACAGCCAGACCCGGAACAACTACCGGTCATACAAATATTATGTTCCGTACGGGGATCACAGCGCATCAGTCAATCACTCAGCCACTGCGCCAACCATGCCGTCAATCTTGTCGTCTTTGCACCCACTTACCCTATTTATATCACCAGGTAACCCTGGAGAGGTATGATGCAGAGAAGTGTTCGCAGTTGTACCCTATTCACCGACATCTGCGCAACGGATACAATCACACCTCACAGATGTGCTACGGGGACAAGCAGGACCCTAAGGATACGTGTGAGGTAAGCAAAGCTTTCTGTATCATGCATAGTCGTACTAGCTTTTGCCCGCGGCTTCGCTCGCGTTATATTCCGTATAACACAGTACCTGCTACCTGCAGTTTTTGCCCTTACGCCTTATTGATTTGTAATAGCAACGCTAAGTTTTCCCTTTTCTTCCCTCGTTCTCCCTCTTATCCCACTTTTAAATAAAAAATAGCATATATCTGTCTCCTGGTTCCCAACTATCTCTGTACCAAAATTCATCAAAATCGGTTTAGCCATTAAAGCGTGAAGAGGTAACAAACAAACAAACCCACTTTCGCTTTTATGATATTAGTAAGGAAGTAAGGATTGACCGGCGCGGCGGCGGCCAATCTCAGCGAAGATTAGCCATCGGTATGAGAGCTACCTATTATAGAGCGCAGGCACAGGTGCACTCTCTGTTCCCTCACTAACATCTCGATGAGAGTGAGGGAACTACACGACCGGAGAGAGATCAGGCGCAGGACCAACAGCTTAACGTGCTTTACCAACGGCTTATCAGCCCACTTCCAGACCACAGGCTGTTACTGTGAAATTTCTAAAGGAAAAAAAACCCAGTAACATTTTGTGCTTCACCTGGATATCGACCCAAGGACCCCGTAATCAGCAGCTTGCGACCGCGAGATCAACAGAGCCAAGTACCATACCAGGACACAAAAGGAGGAGGTGTGTTTGTGGAAGACATATATATGACTTCGAATTCTTGGCTTCCTCACAGTGCCGTTGAAGTGAAGATAAATTAAGTAATACACAGTTAACTGTATTGTAATAATATGTCACCCATTGTTATGTGCACAGTGCGCATTACGTGAGATACAACTCTATTTAGTTCGAAAAAAACGACTAAGAGCGAGTCAGACTCGAACACCATGGCCGCATGGGTTCCGTACAAACTTGCGACATAAACGACCATATCTTTTGAGAGCTTAGACTTGAAAGACCCTGCCGGGGTTGCGGGTTGTTCGAAAGAGATACCGCGGCTCCGGAACGGAAAGGGCAATAGAAGGAACATGGGTGGGTTTTAGTCAGTACAAGTCTGACATGCCCCTCCGGTCCGCCCAGAGCGGGGGAAGTCATTTGATGATTTCCCACCCGGAAAAAAAAAGACTTAAAGGATGATTTTTTCACAGCACTACAGACCCACAGATTTTTTTATGAATATGATACTCGGCCCCGCTTCACCCAGAGCGGAGGATGTTATTTGATGATTTCCCATACCCAAAAAAGCACATTTGCGCTGCTGTGGTGGTAAGACGGGTGCTCCGACCAGACGTGTGTCATGTCTGTTGGGTAACTGCCCGACAATTATTTGTCGGGTTCCCCTTTATACGAAAGAGTTAAGCCGTTGGTCCCGGCTGTCATTTGTAGATCTTTGACAGTCGTTACAGGTAGTCAGTGTTCTAAAAGTCTGACAACCAGTCATACCAAGGGGTATCGCGTTACCCAATACTAACTGGGTTGTGGAGGTCAGATAGGCAGTCGCTCCATGTAAAATACTGATATTCAGCTGCATCCGGCTAGACTGGAAGCCAACCCCAACATAGTTGGGAAAAGGCTAGGCAGATGATGATATTCATGTCGGTACACTAGCATTACAATAACTTCTATTCCCCAGGGTGACAGCGGCGGTCCTCTCCAGACTCCGAACTCGTTCCTGCGCTGCGCATACACAGTGCTAGGTGTGACGTCATACGGGCGACAGTGCGGCATCTCAGCTGGCTCAGGCATGTACACACGGGTCTACCACTACGTCCCTTGGATTGAGAGTATCGTGTGGCCTTGAGGAAACTACCGACGAGAGAGGATTTGAAATAAAATGTTTTTAAAGTGATCTGCTTTTTATTCACTGACTTCAAAATAAAAAAAAAGCGTTCCCAATTCGATTGTATTTATTTTCATGTTTGTCTGACAATTATGGGCCGTTATTCGAAATTCTGTAAATCATAATCGAAAGAGTACCTATATCCCGACAAGGTCTCATATCAATTTTATCTATATTGCTTCTGTAGTTTATGAGATAGGTACTAGCTGGCGCCTGCGGCTTCGCCCACGTGATATCGAAAAAAAAGTCTCTCCTATGTGTTATTCCAGACCATAATCTACCTTTGTGCCAAATTTCATCAAGATCCGTTCAGCCATTTTAACGTGAAAGAGTAACAAACATCCATACATCCTCACAAACATTCGCATTTATAATATTACTAGCTTTTCCCCGCGGCTACGCTCGCGTTAAATTCGGGGTAACACAGTTCCCCTCTCCTGTTTTACAGGTACCTGCTACTGGTAGCTGTTACCCTTGTGCCTTATTTATTGTAATAGCAATGCCAAGTTTTCCCTTTTCTTCCCTCTTTCTCCCTCATATCTCAATCGTTTTTCAAAATTCATCATAATCGGTTTAGTCATTTAGGCGTGAAGACGTAACAAACAAACAAACTCACTTTCGCTTTTATAATATTAGTAAGAATTATTATAGTAGGAAGTAATAGGATCTTCTAAAGTATATTTTTTTCCACTGTTTAAAAGCTATGAAAAAAAACGATGAATCAAACAAGTCTTCCGAAACTATGTTTTTTTAACTTATTTTAAAAATAATTCTTTATCAAGAAGTGAACCTTCAACCTTCAACTTTCTGCTGACGAATGAACTTGTTTTTTTTTTTATGGGGAATCTATTATTTTTTTTTGTAGTTTCGTCGGCAAACAGTAGGTACACATGAATGATTAACAACTTCTGGGGAATCATTTATGTACAGCAAAAACATTGGCGGCCCTAAAATACTGCCCTGTGGCACGCCATTTCTATTGAACTTTTAAGAGGATAAGAATGATTCTAACTTTTTAGTTTAGTCATTATAATTTGCTAAATCGAGGATTTATTTTTTCTTTAAAAAAATCGTTGTTCCACTCTTGGAATTTCTCCTATATCGTGGGTGCGTTTAAAAACATATAAAATCACTTACGCAAACAGCCAGACCCAGAAAAACTATCTATAGGCCATACAAATGTAAGGTCTAATTTGAATAAATGACTTTTTTGTTTTTCTTTTGAATGCTGATCCCGAAATAATCAAGAAGAGTTTAAATGATTTAACAAACACCAAAAACCTCAATTAAATTCAATTTATTCCAAAAATAATTTAAGTACATTATTTTTTTATACAATCAATATTCACATATAAACAGATTTTTTATCAAAATATAGTAACTAAATGACTTCCGACGATCACTTCAACTTAAAATTAAAGAAATCCTAACTCCATCAAACGTAACATCAAGCCTGCATATCGTAAAGAGGTAAGTAGAGATTAACAGTTCGGGTCACTTTAAACAAAACTGAAAAACACGCGAGCATCTTAGTGGCTGCATGGAAGAAAGTACCGTATCACCATATGATTATTGTTTAAAATAGAAAATTCTATCATAGAAAATTACATCCACCAGCAATAACTTCAATTCATCCGTGATCATGGGGTTTGCAACATCGCCGAAATATCGGAAACTCGAAATAAATAACAAACGTGGTAAATATCCCGTTTCAAGTGTTAATTATAAATAGAAAATTGCTTGAATATCAACTATATCTTTTCAAAGTATTCTATGTTGTTTTTTATTACTCATTTGCATTTATTATTGTAAAAAATATAGTACAAAAGTGTCATATTAAAATGCTACCTATTAAGATGCTCTAATATTTGTATGGCATTATATGGAAAAACATGTAAGTTCACTACTATAATTAAGACCTTTATGTAACATGTTTTTACACAAATAAATATTATTCTAAATCTAAAAGGAAATACGGGCCTTTTTTAGATGGACTTAGCGCATGTGCCTAAAAGCGTGATAGATATATAACTGATGGATGGGGGGCGGGAAAGGCCAAAAAAAAAGAAGGATGGATTGTGTAAGGAATGATATGAAAGGAATAAATGATGCCGTGACGTCTGACAGGGGAGAATGGAAGAAGAAAACGTAATGCGCCGACCCCTAATAGAATGGGACAAGGGGAGGAAAATGATGATGACTTAATAAAGTCTACATGGTGTAAATTGATTCTGAAGCCGTCAATCAAGAAGAATTACATTGAGTTAAGTAACTCTATGCAAACATCATCGATGGAAAACGACTGATTTTGGGAATATCCTACTAATAATTATAAATGCGTATGTTTGTGATGATGGATGTTTGTTACTCTATCACGTCAATTCAATTCAATTATTTATTTAATGGCGTTTGTGGAAGGAGACACCACAATTTTGCCAATATCACGTAGGTACTATGGTAGACAATCAAACGCTGGAGATTTTATCAGTAATTATTATTGTTGAATAGAACACAGCAAAGAGATTAAATGATTTAAAATATTTTAACAAACAAATAATGAACCATTTTCTGCACAGACATTTCAGACATTTTGTTCAAAGAGTGAAAAAAAAGGGTGTTAGTTAACAGTTAGTCAAAACGGCTGAACGGATCTTGATGAAATTTGGCACAGAGGTAGATTATAGTCTGGATTAACACATAGGATACTTTTTTTTCGATCATCACGCGGACGAAGACGAAGAAGTAAAGCATATTTAACGGTAGTCATTTAGACGCACTCAACATATTGTGCTGGTGGATGTATTGAATAGTAGGAGAGCTCTGCTTAACCCCTTAGGAATACCAACTTGATGTTACGTCATTATATTGCTACATAAGTAATCTTCAATAATACAGAATTGGCACATACAAAATTGACGTCTCCTCTAAACTTTCCAAAACCTTTCAAAAACGGGCAATTCTTTATTTAAATCGCAGTCTTACCACATTACAAAAAAAAAGAGTTTTTATCAATCAAATTAATGTGTATGTAGATTTATATCTCGAAAACGACTGTGAATAATTTAATACAGTTTTTACCAAAGTTTTGAGCAATTTTTATTAGAAAAATATATTTTTTATTACTTCTTTGTGCGAACTATTTGATTATATTTTTAATTGCAAGTGATACATAATGATAATAATATTTTTTCTACAATACATTTATACATTTGGAATCATAAATTTATAATTTATTAAGGTTATTTATTTTATTATAATTATTAACGTTATTTATTTTATTATAATTGTTTATGCTTTTTTTTTCGTATGGAAAATCATCAAATAACTTCCCCCGCTCTGGGCTGGGCAGGGGGTGTGTCAGATTTTTACTGACTAGAATCCGTCCGTGTTCCTTTTTCTTCTTTTTGTGTTCTGGGGCCTCGGTATCTTTAGTATAATTTTATGCTGTGGACTAAATTTAGCAACTTTCAAACTTCAAGGTGAACATAAATTAGCTAGCATAACAAATGTGAATGAACATTATAATTCTTCTTCACAACAAAATTTAAGGAAGTAGTTAAACTATCATATCTAAATCATAACAGCCGCACGTGCGACTTTGATGGGTGATTCACCATTTTATACTGAGTTTTCTCTGTGTGAACTCTTGGTCTGCGACCAAGATATTTGTAGATCTTTGACAGCCGTTACAAGAAGTCAGCATTCCGAAAGTCTGACCGCCAGTCTCCCAGTTAGTACGGTAATACCCCCTGTAGTAACCAGTATTAACTGTGTTTTGGAGGAGAAACAGGCAGTCCATTCATGTAAAATTTTGGTATCCGGTTAGACTGTAAGCAGTTAGATACAAGCTACGCAGATGACTACATTAGCTATGGACGTTTTTGGACGCCAAAAATCATCAAATCGTTTTGGTTTTTATTCTTAAATATAGGTACTTATCATGTTTTGCTAGCTAATTTATCTTAACCCTGTATTTATAATAACAAAAACAGGTCTTTGTCAAAAATCAAATTGTAATTTTTACTAAATACATACAAAATATTTGAATCTTAATCTTTACTCACTTATAATAAGCTACATAACTAGTTATATTCAAAAGTTTTAAGACATGTCTAAGAAATCCATGAACATGGACAACCTTTTTCCAATTAACGGACTAGAAAATTCACATTAAAAAATAATTACGTTTTGGCTTAATTATGCCATAGCCCTTACCAAGCAGTAAAACAAAAAAGAAGAAAAAATGTGGATTTCAGTTAGTTAATGCTGAGGTATGGGGCTTTTGGCCAGCAGCACTTTTGACAGAATGTGTGAGTTGCATTGGTTGATCAGTGTTAATAACCAAGTATATTCCTTAGGGTGGTCAGATTCATTTTTTGGTGATTGTACATATTTACTGGATAAACATTTCAAATATTGGATTACCATTCAATTAATAAGAGACTGTAGGTTGCCTTATTACGGCAAATATATTCAATTATAAATTTAAAAAAAATTACCACATTATTCTCTGCGGATAATCAAAATTTTTCCAAATTATTTTTCTATCAAAAAAGACAAAGAAAGCTGCAGTGTTAAGAATGAGATACCACAAGAATTCTGTCATGACTATAGGAAACGAAGGCCGTGAAAATCTTAACCTCAATATTATAAACGGTATTAAGAAATAACGGATCTCAATCAATCTTTGCAACGCTAAAGCTAGAACTAAACAAATTGAATAAGGTAATAGAAAAGAAATACAATTCTGATCTTTTAAATTATCATATAGACTGAAAAGTAAGAAAATATATATTGGAACCATAGTGTAAATGGCATATTCATATTTCCCGTACCAGCGGTTCCATATGTAAAATGTAAAGTGTCTATTGTCTGCGAGCAAGTATGGATGAACTAAGGTATTATGGTGGACTACCAAAGTAAATATAACACCGCATAGTAATACTAGAATTTTCTCTCTCCACATTAATTCAAGAGTTGTAAACATTCTGGCAACGACATATGGGAGACCGAATACTCCATAAAACACAAGGAAATATAATAACTGTGGTAAATGTATCGTAGCTTCGTGAGCTGTTTTATCACCAACAACTATAGAACCGTTAATATAAACAAATGCTACAAACCCGCTAAGTATAATGATATGAGTTAGCAGAACTGCAGCATCGTGGAATGTAACAAACTTGAAAAATGTTGAAAGACACGTTGACATATGGTATCTCGCTGCACAGTATACATCCCACATACTGTAATACCGTTTCAATTTAGACTTGTCTACATCCTTAGCTATCAATGAACGCTTGCTAAGTTTCACCTCATTGATATATTGGTTACCGAAAACTCTTGAGCTTTTGATCAGCAAATCTAATAATTTGTGACCAAAAACCAAAGCAACCCACACAACATTTGTCTGTCTCATCATTATAGAGGAGATACCACAAATTAAGATTAAAATCAAGTACCTATTTGTGAAACACAGTCTTGAAAACAAAAGAAGAAACGTTACAGATAGCATATCTGTGTAGTATACATGAGAAAAGAAGTACAATGGAGGTAGTATAGTTAAATTGAGAGCCTGCAAAATAACTTTCATACGATTTCTATCAGCATAATAAACAAATCTTAGTATACTAGATAATATAACTAAGTTAACGCATGAAGCGATGAGATTCACAAGACGTAGGTTGTATGTGTTGCATTCAGCAAATACTCCAATCACAGAAGACACCAAATACAATCCAGGTAGCGTTGTTATCTTTGGATCCCAGTATGAGAAGTTACCGTTACAGTACAATATTCCCTGCGGAATGTGGAAGTGCTCATCGATGACTGATTGTGTAGCTTTGTTTAAGCTGTTGAATATGAGTTTTGAAGCTAAGAAGTACGACGAGACTTGCAGACTTAGTAGAATGTAGTATCTTGCTGATGACGACATTTTCGCTGGCTCCTGGAAGTGGAAGAAATTGTTTTATTAATGGGATGTTCATAGAGAGGTGGGGGGGTTTTTGCATTGCTTATTTTTTATGTCATTGAGGTGGGGGGGTCTAGATGGTAATTACGTCACGGTAGTCACTTATTTTTTACATAATATATTTTGGCAATCTACACATTGCTTATGCTTGAAAACGAAACTTGAAAATACCTTACTTTATGTTGAACTAGCTTTCGCCCGCGGCTTCGCTCGCGTTAAATTCGGTATAACACACCAAGCAGACCTGCAGTTTTTGCTCTTGCGCCTGATTGATTTGTAATAGCAACGCTAAGTTTTCCCTTTTCTTCCCTCGTTCTCCCTCATATCCCACTTTCTTTTTAATAAAAATTAGCCTATGTCCGTCTCCTGGTTCCCAACTATCTCTGTACCAAAATTCATTACAATTGGTTTAGCCATTAAAGCGTGAAGAGGTAACAAACAAACAAACTCACTTTCGCTTTTATAATATTAAGTAAGGATAGTCGATAGTTAGTTTCAATAAATAATATGTCCTCTACATATCCTAAACCTATTTTATTATTTCTAGAATATATATAACCTGCTGCTCATTAATCAATTTAGGTACTTACATAAAAAGTACGATTGTTTACGTCAGCATGAGAGGGGGTAAGAGCTTTGCTTACTTTTGCTGACAAAGATAGCAAAGCAAGAAAAAACATCTGATATCTTGCCTGTAATCCCCTAATGGGATGGGCAGTAGTTTGCCTAATTCTAAACTCAAAACTCAAACTCAAAGCATTTATTTCAATTAGACCATTACAGGCACTTTTGAATGTCATAAAAACAAGAACAAAAAAATGATGCTGCTACAGTCCCAGTCACAAGACATAATAACTTATGAAAGTACTGTAGTTGCCTCCTGTACTTACTGTATTTGTCTACAATCATATTTCGCCAATCAAGTGCTTGTTATGAGCCCATTGCCATCAATAATGACAACACGGTTGGCGCAGTGGCTGAGCGATCGACTGCTGCGTTGCGTGTCGCGGGTTCGATCCCCGCACGGAACTAATATTTGTATGGTCTACAGATAGTTGTTTCGGGTCTGGCTGTTTGTGTATGTGAGTTTAAATGTTTCTAAACGAACCAAAAATACAAGAGAAATTCTTAGTGTGGGGCAACATTTAAAAAAAAATTGGACACAAGACCGTAAAGAAATTTATTAATTTATATTTTACGTTAAATATTTAGACTTTTCTTCTAATTTAAAAAAAAATGTGCCTCACAGGGTTTATGTGAACTGTATTATTATTTAAGACCTTGTAAAACACATGTGAGATGTAATAAATAATTGAATTGAATTAGAACACACTCCGTGACAGCTACTGAGGAATACCTGGGAATTGAACCCACAACGTCATGCTGAACATTCAGGTGTACAATAACTAGATCAATCAATGCGGCAGTCAACCTCAATATTTACAATATCAATTCTTATTGGAATAAAGATTTGTTGATTGTCCCCAGTAACATAATTTTGGGACTAGAAAAATAGGTACAATGGGACACTTCACAATGTGTCCTGGGTGTCCTGTTGTTTGTAGAACAACAACAAATCAAAAGCATTTATTTCAAACTAGCTTTTGCCCACGGCGTCGCTCGCGATAAATACGGGGTAACACAGTTCCCCTTTCCTGATTTGCAGGTACCTGCTACCTGTAGTTTTTGCCCTTGCGCCTTATTGATTTGTAATAGCAAAGCTAAGCTTCCCTTTTCTTCCCTCTTTCTCGCTCATATACCACTTTTTTTTAAAAAAAAAGTGTTTTTTAAAGTTTCTTTTTAATTTAGCCTAGTCGGCGTTGAGGAGCAGTTTTTGATGTCTTTGTGATAGTTCACTAGCTTCCACCCGCAACTTCCTCCGCGTGGTATAGTTACTTTGGGCTAACACTAATTTTAAACCACGTGATGATCGAAAAAAATATATTTTCGTCTCCCCTTTTTTCCCTCTATCTCCCGCTTTTCTCACTTTAAAAAAAATTGCCTTTGTCCGTCTGCTGGGTCCCAACTATCTCTGCACCAAAAGTCATCAAAATCGGTTTAGCCATTAAGGCGTGAAGAGGTAACAAACTCACTTTTGCTTTTATAATATTAGTAAGGATTTGATACTTACAAGCAGTTTTGAAATGTCGATTCAATGATAATAATGTTTTTTTTTCTTAAGTTAGAAATTTCTTATAAGGAAAAGGTATAGTTAAAAAAAAACGTTGTATATTGTTCCACTAGAGACAAAAGAGACTGAACCCCACAACACAGGGTATCCTGGTATGGGGTTGGGTGTCATTTATTTTTTAAATTATAATGTACTTTTTTTTTTTTAGTAGAATAACAAATAAATGTGCAAATAAATAAATAATTGTCCAAATAAATAAATAATTGTCCAAATAAAAATGAAGCTACAGTCACAAGGCATAATAACTGTGAAAGTACTGTAGTTACCGATTCCAAGATGTAGATCTCTATGGAGAAGAATGGGCAAGAAACTACATGGACACTCTTTTAAATCAGAATATTGTTACAAAACCTTGGTTACATCTTTTGTGTTGATATGGTCAATTATGTGAGAACGATGTAGCAAAACGTGCATGTTAAAAGTGACCATAGTAAAAACAAAAAGAAATTCAAAAATCAAATAATAAATTCAAAAACTATTTGAGGAGAGCATAACATAATATGCATTTTTTAAAGAAGGAGAAGAATGGGCAAGAAACTTCATGGAAACTTTTAATAAATGACACTCTTTTAAATCTTTATATTGTTACACCACTCAATCTGTGACAACACATCTGCTCATAGTCAAAGGACTGATTGCACGATTTAGAAATTTAAAAAAAAATATATTGTTACAAAACCACGGTAACATCATTCATGTTGATATGGTGCATTGAGAATGATGTACCTAGCAGACACAAACAACAGTGTTACTAGTTTAAATTGTTTAACTTGTTGCAATGTTTTGGGGTGAATTTATTTAGAGTGCCACCAACAACATGTAGTATAGGAATCTTTTGATGCGGAGATGTGGTCACCAGCCCGTAAATTAATAAAATATTTTGAAGTAAATAGCTGTAAGGTTTAGAGAGAATTACAAACCTTGGCCTAAATCTTAGATGTATAAAAGCATCTATAGGTTACTTTAAAAGATACTTCGTTGTTTACTTCTGTTTATATTTACATAAGTTTTTTTTTTTCGTTTCAAATATTTACTGAGCTTATACTAGATCTCTCTCAAGTCTAGTCCAATTTATATAGTTTTATGACTATTTATTAGAATGTTTACTAACACGAGAAATTAATAAAATTGCATTAACCTATTCTTCATTTTTATTTTTTTCTCGGAAAATATGGTGAGAGGGTAATTGCAAATAATAAAACATATTAATTTTCCAGAATACTCTTAACTCAAAACTTATATAATATATAATTAACTAAGAAGTGGGTATAATTTAGCTTACATTGCACATGCGTCCCGGTTAACTAGAATAAATCAATACCAAGTTTAAAAAAAAAGAACTTACTCTGCAACTCTGGGATAAACTACAGAGCTTATTTAGGAAGTCTGCGGTGCCTGGAGATATACGTTTACTAGTAGCACATAATTTTCAGTATTTATTCTGTTTCAGTTGATAACAAATTCGCCGGAACACAAGTCAGTGTGACAAAAATTGATAACGAGAAATGGCGGCTTTTTTGACGTTATACAAAACTCCACACTTGATTGATAACAAAACGTTTTGTTAATGAGGCAATGTTATTAAGCTAGTTAGTCTTTGATGGTATTGTAAACCCTATAATATTACTTAAGTACTTAACTTATTTTTAATCATAACATCGTAATATTAATTTTTTTAACTTTCTGTACAATAGTGGTAACATAGGCTATGGGGACACCGCCGGACAGGACAGGTATTCTCCGTCAGTCAACTTGGGCCCTGAGGTTTGGTAGTTTTGACAACATTTTTGTGATTGGTTACCATTGTGATTGGATTAAATAATATATACATACAGTGTTCCAGTTATAGTGATTTACTTTAATGCCAAACATGATTTTTCACAAATAGTAAACAACTTAATGTACAGTTTTTGTGCGCTTCGAGAGTTCATTGTTGTAAGAACAAAACGTAAAATTTCGTTTCTTTTCACGTAGCTGTGAGATCATTCAACGTTAGTTTTTTGATTTTGGATTCGTCATCAAACAAGGACAACTAAATACCAAATCAGTAATAATTATTCGTCTTTATTAATTGGTGTTAAAAAAGAAAACTGTAACGTAATTTAAAATGTAGCGCAAAATTAAATGTGTTTCCCTCTACAACTTATTCTCATCTAACCTAACATGGTTAATGAAGATTGGTGAAAAATAACAATCTGTTACGGTATTGGTTCAAACAAAACAACAAAAACATAATTCTTGTCTGACATTGACAAGTGACTTGTGTCAACAACAACAATTGACCTTTCAAATTGTAACGGCCAAGTACTGATTTTCAATATTCCCATTTACTTTCTCGACAAAACATTGTGAAAAAGCTAAAACAGTTTTATTTGTATGATGTTTGATTGACTTCAATAACATGGAAGCAAACGATTTCCTAGTGAAAATCAAAGCGAACGGTAACGAAAGAGACTTATGTGACCTGGCCAAAGTTTACAATGACTATAAAACGATTGCATCCAAGTTAACATCGAAGGAAAGAGCTTCTTTCTCACTGAATGTGCTTTGTTTATTGTGCAGGTAAGTCTTAGTACCTAAATCACAAGTCATACAAAGTCTTGCAAATAAATGAATATGAACATGGAAAGTTTATGATTTGTCCATCGAAAATCATTTAAAATCCGGAGTTGTTAATGAATCACTGAACTAAGGCATAAACTTAAATTGTAGCATACAAAAATGGGGTTTTGGTCAGTGGGTAGTCTTAGGGGCGGAGTACCAGTAGTAGCGTATCTAACTCAGTATTGACTACTTAGACATTTTATAATTAATTTATTCAGCTGCATCGGTTTGCAGATGATGATGAAATTATCATGTAAGTACTTACTTCTTTCTGTTGCTTTTATATATTAAAATGAAATGGCACAAAAACTTCGTTAGCATCACATTGTCTGCTCTGCCATATAATTGTAGGTTACTAATGTTTAGCGTTGGCAGATATGTATCTAAATAGTTCACCCATATTTCACTAGTTATGTGTTTAAGTTCCACATAAGAAGTGTGGAGCCTATTATACATCAACTGGCCAAAACTCGAACTCAAACTCAAAGCAATTAGACTGTTACAGGCACTTTTGAATGTCATAAAAACAAAAAAAAAGCAGATGCTGCTACAGTCCCAGTCACAAGACATAATAACTTGTGAAAGTACTGTAGTTGCCCATTCCAAAGGGTAGATCTCTATGGAGAAGAATGGGCAAGAAACTCCATACCAACTGAAAAAGTCCGGATGGAAAAACTCAATGCTGCTTGACCCAGTAATGGAACTAAGAACAACAGCAAAAGCATTTTTAAAATTTTAGAAGGAAAACTTAACTAGTTTACAGTATAAGACATTTTGTTCTATAACAATCGAGGGGATAAACATCTTAATTGTTGATTTTTCAGGAACATAGACAAGGTGCCAACATGGAGAGACAGCATAGACACCAAAGACTTGGTCACACTGACCATAGACTGTATCCGAGAGACGAGAGGACTGAACAAGGCAGAACAGGTCAAAACATTGGCCTGTATCTACCATATACATAGATATGTTGTGAGGAAGGTATGTTAAAACCTTTTTTTTTATCAACCTGTTCTGAACCTTAGCTGGGGTAGTATCCTGTAGGGTAGATAGTAGATAGAGTTGTGGGTTGTTCGAAAGAGATACTGTGTCCCCCTAACACAAAGAGAACATGGGTGTGTTGTGTTTAGTAAAAGTCTGGCACTCCACTCAGGCAGAGTGTGAAATTATTTGATCTGCAAAAAGATACAAAACCTGGCTAGCATCTCCCTAATAGTTTATATCTATATGAAATCTTTCCTCTATTGTGGAAAGATTTCATATAGTTATAGAAAACTGGAAAACCAGTTTGTTTGTTTGTATTGAATTGGCTCCAAAACTACTGAACCGATTTTAACCATGTTTCACTAATAGGAAGCTACATTATCAGGAAGTGACATAGGCTTTACAACTTCACGCTACTACCCATGGGAGTGGGTCAGCAACTTAAGACGCAAAGACTTAAGACTTGAAACTACGCAAGACAACTAGTTGTTTACAATCTTTTGAACCCTCAACATTTTTTCATTAGTTTCTCATTGGGAATGGCTCTGTGTAATTGGTAGCTGCTCATTGCAGGCTGCCTATGTTCAAGGTTTTATGTATCTTCAGGCGATCCAGGGTGCCAGGAACATTAAGATGCACTGCTTCTGGATTCAAGTGGTGTTGAAGACACTTTTTGTACTTATGTCTTTGCATAGGCTCTTATTTCATCCTTTACTTCAGGTGGTAATGAATTTCGGAGTTCTTTATCAAACAGGGAGCATTTGCTTTTGGTTTTAGGATTAAGTCTTCAGCTCTTGGGATGTTTTTTTATGTTAGAGTCTCAAGTGGAACCCCACAGCCACCCTTATCATTTAGGGGTTTGAGAATCGTCTCAGACCTACGGTATATTTATCTCTTTCCCTATATATGTATATATACCCTCCAATTTCATACAAATCGATCCATACATTTCGGAGGCAGGGGCGTATCTATTATATATTATATACTTATATAATAGATACGGTCACCATTTAAAACAATTGACAATCCTTACTAATATTATAAAAGCGAAAGTGAGTTTGTTACGTCTTCACGCCTAAATGGCCAAACCGATTTTGATGAATTTTGCTTTAGACGGACATAGTCTAACTTTTTGTTTGAAGTGAGGAATGAGGGACAAAGAGGGAAGAAAAGGGAGAAAACTTAGCATTGCTATTACAATAAATAAGGCGCAAGAGCAAAAACTACAGGTAGCAGATACCTGCAAATCAGGAAAGGGGAACTGTGTTACCCCGAATTTAACTGAGCGAAGCCGCGGTCAAAAGCTAGTAATAATATTTTTTGTTTCCACTTTCAGAATGCGGCGGTACCGCCTGAATTGATACTCAAACTCTCATTCATGGCTTTTGAAGCAGACTCAAAGAATCTTTTAAAAGAGTACTGTAAAACTTACTGGAACATCATCGCAGACCGACTGATTTTTATAGAAAAACTTAAAGGCAAAGCTATACATAAGCTGTTACCGAAGCTAAGCGAAGATGTGCTTAAGACTATAGATATATACGATACAGCTCAGTTTTGCATAAACATTTTAGTATTTTTGATTAAAAAGCTACATTTTATATACAGTGATTCTCATGCGGAACAACTGAACGGATTGTATAGAGAGATATTTGAGAAACTTTCTAAGAAAAGTGATTTGAACGCCTTCAAGAAGTTGAAGGAAAAGGATGTCTTAGATTTGTATGTGAAATTCAGCGATATTCTGTATGTAGTTGCGGAGAATTCAGCAAAGAATGGTTTCAAGGAGTCTGCATTTACTGTAGCGGTCAGGATGGCTATAACACTGCTTGGACATCAATCAGACATATACCACTGCTTGCAAACTTTCTGCTTAAACTCTTTTTGTGATATATTTGTGAATAAAACCACATATTTGGATGCTGTGTTCAAAAATCTTGCTGTCTCTTGTGAAATGACTGAAAAACTAGGATATAAGGAGACATTGAAAGCTACTTATCCTTTCATCAGTCAATTTCTAAGACTCTTCATTGAATATTCAGTGAATAATTCAATAAAAAGCAATTTTACACAAGAAATTCAGGAAAATTGCTTGAATTTCATGATTAAATTACTGAATGAGTTGAAATATTGTGATCAATTGTTGAAATGTGAAAACTGTAATGTGAAATCGGGACTCCATGATGCATTGAGACTGTCATTTTTACTAAAACATTTTATTACAAATGCTGTAGAAAATAAATCAGATTTAAAAACCTTGCTACCTCTATATATTTCTGTTATAGACAGACAATATGCTGTAATGGATGATTTAAAAAAACTTAGATGCGCAAACCACGAAAAATGCTATCGAAAGTTGCAAACAGACACTCATAACACCGCTATTTTATTAAATAAAAACCAAAAATATGAATTCTCAATCAATTTATTCGAGATCTACATAAAAAATGAGTTGAGCATAAGCAAGAATCAATTCGAGCATAAAAATGTAGCCCGAGCATTTTACAATAAAAGCATTTGCGAGTTAGATTACAAGAAATATGAAATTGCTCTGTTAGATGCTTTTTTGAGCTTAATTTTTTCAAAAGAATTGAATTCTGACAAGTACATGAGTTTGGTGATGGATATCAAAGCTAAAGCATTGAAATGTGATGAAAATGGTGATGATGATGACAACAATGATGATTTACAACTACTATCGGTGACAGAAGCTTGTAAAATGGTGATGGAAACGAAAATATATGGTGATTTGACACCGTTCCTGAAAAATGTTAGATTCAGGTATTTATTTTATCTTTTTATGCAATTTTTTTCTTCACAAATCGTGAGAGGACGAGAAGAGCTCGGGGCCATTGTATTGTATTGTATAACGGACTGATGTCCGCAACTCCACGTCTGAGGCGCGTATTTTGCGTATAGGTGGGAATATTATTCGATCCACCCCAGCTCCACAAGAAACGCCAGCAGCGCCTTGGTGTTGCTGACGATCTCGCGGAGAGTACCTGGGTTACCGAAGTACTTTGCCCTGTATGGGGCAACCTCTGGGCAGTGCAGAAGTACGTGAGCTGCTGTTTCGTCTACCTCCATGCAGGCTCGGCACAGTTGGCTGTCTGTGAGCTCGGGGCTAAATAATAGCAGCCGCCCAGGTCGATCTTTAGGTTAAGCCGCGCTTGCCTAGGTTGGTCTGTTGATGGGTAACCATCCGTTACATACCGAGGTCCCTCTAGGTCATTTGTAGATCTTTGACAGTCATTACAGGTAGTAAAGAAGAGTTATTACAACATTTTTTTATTTTCAGTTTTCTACTAAAACATGAATTTGAGATGTACTGCAAATTGTGGCCATCCATAGTTCCTGTTGCTGGAGTTTGGCGATCCCTTAACAACTTACTTAATGGCAGGCAGGAGACATGGATGACAGGTAATGAAAACAAACAATCCTTATTAATATTATAAAAGCGAAAGTGAGTTTGTTACGTCTTCACGCCTAAATAACCGATTTTGATGAATGTTGGTACAGAGATAGTTGTAACCCTGGAGACGGACGAAGGCTAATTAAAAAAAAAACGTGAGATAAGGGGGAGAAAGAGGGAAGAAAAGAGAAGAGAAAGATATTTTTATTTCAATCATCACGCGGACGGAGAGCGAGAGGAAGGCCAAAGAAAAGATGGATGGATTGTGTGAGGAATGATATGAAGGAGAAAGGAGTAAGTGATGCCGTGACGTCTGATAGGGGAGAATGGAAGAAGAAAACGTGTTGCGCCGACCCCAAATAGAATGGGACAAGGGCAGGAAAATGATGATGACGCGGGTTAAAGTAAGCATTAGCCCAAAGAACGAAGTCAGAACGAACGAAGTGCCACGCGGACGAAGTCGCGGGCGGAAGCTAGTAAATAAATAACTCGTAACGAGTACGATTACGACGAAAGCAAATGATGTAGGTCAGAAGAAGAGAGCCTTCAATAGGGCTGCCAAGTCCTGCAAGAAGGTGTTGCGGAAAGCTCGGTTCGACCACGTTAGCCGAATTGGGAACAAACTTGCTTCATACCCGGCTGGTAGTAAAGCGTTCTGGTCCCTGGCTAAGTCGGTCGAATCTAACTTCTGTCGCCCCTCACTTCCACCACTGCTTAAACCCGACGGGTCACTGGCCCACTCCGCTGAAGAGAAAGCAAATTTATTTGCCGCTCTTTTTTGCGGAATCTTCACGTCTTGACAGCGGCGACGCAAGCCCCCCGGCCTCTCCTGCTGGATGCGAGACGAGTATGTCGGACATTCGCATCCATCAGAAGGACGTCCGTAGGGTGCTGCGTAATCTTGACGTGAACAAAGCTAGTGGTCCCGACGGGATTCCGGCAATTGTACTTAGAACGTGCGCGCCTGAATTGTCTCCAATCTTGACACGCCTGTTTCGCCTCTCGTTTGAGACTGGAAAAGTACCGAAAGCTTGGAAGCAAGCTAACGTGCAACCCGTGCCCAAAAAGGGCAGTCGAGCTGACCCAGCCAACTACGGGCCCATTTCAGTCACGTCCATACTCTGTAAGACTATGGAGCGCGTACTGAATGGTAAACTCCTGGCATACCTAGAAGCCAATGACATCCTCAGTGACCGACAATACGGCTTTCGCCGAAACCGGTCCACTGGGGATCTTTTAGCGTATGCCATTCACATTTGGAGTGAGGCCATGGAGAAGCACGGGGAAGCGCTTGCCGTTTCCCTTGACATCTCTAAGGCCTTCGACAGGGTGTGGCATGAAAGCCTTATTAAAAAGCTTCCTTCTTTCGGTCTACCCGCTGGTTTTTGTACTTGGGTTGCGGACTTCCTGAGGGATCGGTCCATTCGAGTGGTCATAGATGGCTGCTCGTCTGACCAATTGGCTATTAATGCTGGGGTCCCTCAGGGGTCGGTTCTCTCAGCAACATTATTTTTGCTGCACATTAATAGTCTGCTAGTGCCCGGCACCTTTGGATATGCAGACGACAGCACTGTTGCTGAGAGATATACGTCCAACGCAAGGGCTAGTGGGTCTCAGATCCAGTCTCTTCGCGAGGCCATGGTTGAGCGGTTGAGCTTGTCCTTGAGGGCTGTCTCCGATTGGGGAGATGCCAACTTGGTCAAGTTCAATGCTGCTAAAACTCAGGCGTGTCTGTTCTCCGCAAAGAGGAGTGAATTTCAACCTGCTCCTTCTTTTCGTGATGTAACCGTGCCAATTACCGACCATATTGAGCTTCTTGGTGTAACGCTTACATCTACCCTCAATTTTGGTCCGTTCATCGAAGCTAAGGCTAAACTGGCTGCTAAGAAGTTAGGTATCCTAGCAAAGGTGAGACAGTATTTCACACCGGAACAGCTGCTGAACTTATATCAAGCGCAAGTTCGATCGTGTATGGAGTACTGTTCTCATCTCTGGGACGGATCCACCAAATACCAGCTTGAAGCGCTAGAGTCTATTGAGAAACGAGCCAAGAGGCTCATCGGCAGCGACGCGCTGGTCGAGTCAAAGCTCCAGAGCCTGGAGCATCGCCGACGCGTTGCCAGCCTTTCGGTTTTCTATCGGTTACATTTCGGGGAGTGTGCGATGGAATTGCACAGCCTAATTCCGCCAAGCCCGTTCCATCATCGGACTACAAGACGTACGGCGATGCGCCACCGTTACATGGTTATGTAACCATGTTGGCGTGTGGGTGGGTTGTGTATGTACACATCCCACCCACACGCACTAAACGGTTTGGGAATACTTTCATTGTGCGTACTGCTAAGGAGTGGAATTCCCTGCCGGAGTCTGTATTTCCCGATAGCTATAACCTGGGGGTCTTCAAGTCAAGAGTGAATAGGTTATTTCTAGGTAAGCGTGCTTCATCGTCGACCACATCATCACTTACCATCAGGTGAGATAGTGGTCAAACGCGAGCCTATCACAAATAAAAAAATAAAAAATATTTGAAGCAGATGTTAACTGGTCGCAAGCGCGACTTCTTCTCATGGTGGTATGAAGAGAGCGACTGTCGATGTCACAATCCCGTGCAGGGCACGCCACAATAGTGGCGGTAAGTCCCCTCTTTGAGGAGTGGCTGCAGAGGCGCCATGGCGTCCTCACCTACCGCCTGACGCAGGTCCTCACCGGACACAGAAGTTTCGGGAGGGTCCTGCACATAATCGGGCGGGAGGAAACGCCCGGGTGTCACCATTGTGACGATCGCCCGGAGGACACGGTGGAGCACACAGTGGCGGTCTGCCCCAAGCGGTGCCCCGAGCTAGGGCGAGCGGCGATCTCTCGCGTCCGGCCCTGGCTCAGTCCATGGTCCAGAGCGAGAGGGAATGGGAAGCGGTCACCTCCTTCTGCGAAGCAGTCATGCTAGTGAAGGAGGAGGCCGGGCGTTTGAGGGAGAGAACCAACTAACCCAGCCGCCGCGGGAGTCGCCCCGAGCATCAGTCGTCCGTCTGTCTATTGATGACAGGCCGTGTCGACGGCGCGTTAGTGTCCCACGCACGCCTCAAAGAGATGTCAGCTAAACCTCTGATGTGCCGACATCTCTACCAATACTTGCAGGTTGTTCGAAAGACATACCGCGGCCCCAGAACATAAAGGGCAGAAGTAGGAACATGGGTGGCTTTTACCCAGTACAAGTCTGACACTCTCCCCCGTTCCGCCCGGACTGGGGGCAGTTAATTGATGATTTTTCATCCGCACGAAACAAAAAAACGCAGCTGCTAAACCTGAGGTTCGGTCTTAAGTTTAATTCCCGGATTCTAGCCATGTGTTCTTCTTCTTCATGTGGACCCCGCTTCTTGGGCGGGTCCGGTTTCCGCACTTAGTCCTTTCAGTGGACCATTGTACGTATACCGTGCACCTGGTGGCCGCTACTCCAGCCAGTCCACCGCCTTCCAGAAGCAGATGAGTCTTTTTGGGTTCTTGAGGGCGTCCGCAAGTGACCCTGGTGTACCCAGTGTCAGTTTCCGGATTTCAGTGATTCCTGTACATTCAAGGAGGACATGTGTGACTGTTTCTTCCGCCTCCATGCAAGCTCTGCACAGAGGGCTATCTGTAATACCTATTGTGTGGAAATGTTTGTTAATAGCCATGTGTTATTGAAGTTTTTTCCATCAGGAATAACATGATGGAAAAACATAAAATCAAAATATTTTTATTTCACATAGGCCTACATGGGCACTTATAAAACGTCGAGAAAAGATGCACGGTTCAGGTTGGTCGTTTCCTATGGAGAAGAACCGGCAAGAAACTCCATGGTTACTCTTTTAAAATTATTTGGTTTTACAATGTTGTTGTTACAGCGTTAGCATCATCATCAGAATCCTCACCAATGATTTTTTTTTATAATTTTCAGTTGAAGATCTGGAAGCACTCCTGTGGACCCTTCTAGAAGTAATATCTCACACTCCTGCTGCTGTGAGGACTATTCACAGTGATTATTTTAAAGTTATCGTCCAAGAGTTATTGGAAAGAATTGATCAAATGGCTGTAAGTATAGAAGTTGTTAAAGGATTTTTAAAGCGGCTGTCAACCATGCATTTTATACTTCTAACTAAGTAACTCTTAAAACTTATTGAAACTCGTACTTGTACTCTTGAAACGACTTTTTTTTTGCAAAAACGAAAAAAATTGGATGTCGGACTTCGGAACGCACAAACGTGTTAAAGCTAGCCTCTCTGCAGCGCGGATCTTTGGACGGTGAGCAATGGGTAGCTCATCGTCTGTCCACAATAGGCCGACGCGCGCGCCTCAAATAGATGTCAGTAAAGCAGTTTTTATTTAAGGCAAAGTCCTATATGACGGCACGGTTGGCGCAGTGGCTGAGCGATCGACTGCTGCGTTGCGTGTCGCGGGTTGGATTCCCGCTCGGAACAAATATTCGTATGGCCTACAGATAGTTGTTCCGGGTCTGGCTGTTTGTGTATGTGAGTTTAAATGTTTGTAAACGCACCCACGATACAGGAGAAATTCCTAGTGTGGGGCAACGTTTTTTTTTTAATGTATACAATGCCGTGCCGCTAGCTGGGTTCATATATGAAACTTACTTGTAACAACCCCTAAACTACATGATTACAATAAACAATGAATAAATAAATGTTATAACAATTTCAGGAGCCGATTTCTTCAGATACCAAACTGGCACAGACGATGTTGTTATTCCTGAAAACTGAATTCGATATAGCCGAAACTAGCGCCAAGTTTGGATGGAAAGTAACTGAAGCTGTAAGTTCACATTATTATAAAAAACTGTCCATCTGCGAGTTAAACTGCGCACTGAGAGTTTCGTACAAACTTGCCACAAACATAATAAACTAGCTAGTGCCCGCGGCTTTGCCCGCGTGATATCGAAATAAAAGTATCCTATGTGTTATTCCAGACTTTAGTCTACCTCTGTGCCAAATTTCATCAAGATCCGTTCAGCCGTTTTGACGTGAAAGAGTAACAAACATCCATACATCAACCCATCCATCCATCTTCACAAACATTCGCAATTATAATATTAGTAGGATTAAGTAGTAGAAAGTAGAATAGCTGGCGCCCGCGGCTTCGCCCGCGTGATATCGAAGTAAAAGTATCCTATGTGTTATTCCAGACTATAATCTACCTCTGTGCCAAATTTCTTCAAGATCCGTTCAGCCGTTTTAACGTGAAAGAGTAACAAACATCCATACATCCTCACAAACATTCGCATTAATAATATGATATAGTAGGATAGCTGGCGCCCGCGGCTTCGCCCACTTGATATCGAAAAAAAAAGTATCCCATGTCTTTTTCCGGACTATTATCTACCTCTGTGGCAAATTTCATCAAGGTCCTTTCAGCCGTTTTAACGTGAAAGAGTAACAAACATCCATACATCTTCACAAACATTCGCTTTTATAATATTAGTATGATGTAATTAAGGCTGTAATATACCTTTTTAACACCCTTGCTCGTAAAGCTGATGTAATTCCACCGGTTTTAAATATGTAAAGAGGGTCATAAAAAACGCGTGTGTTACCAAAGCAAATAGTTAAGTTATAGTCCATACAAATTCCATAACAGTATTATTTGCCATTTCAAATTTGGAACTGATCGCCGCCGCTGCACGACTCCAGCTAGTGAGCAGCGCGCTGTTGCTATTCAAATTTCGAACTAATCGCCGCGCGGCGCCAGTCAAATGTGCATTCACAGATTGAGTTTATTTAAAATGTTTTTTTTTTCTGTTTCCTCGCAAATGTGTTAAAAAACGTCGTACGATATACGCGCGTATTGGTTATAACATGCTCGGCTCAATTACGCCCTCGCCTTCGGCTCGGGCTGAAATTCCGACTCGCATGTTATAACCATCTTCACGCACTAATATCGTAATGTACTATTATCTAGCTCCTTAAAAAGTCGTAATGTTATATTACAGAGTATAGACCCGGATCTGACGCAAGCGATGCGTACGATTGCGCAGGAGCATGCAGCGCTGCAGAGAGCTTTACACGCTGTGGAGATATGGACGGAGTTGGCTGCCGTTATTGATACAGGTAATTTTTAGGTTTCCATACTCATATTATAAGTTGGGGATTATATTGATAACTAGCTGTTCTCCGCGGTTTCACCCACGCTGCTCAGCACCTGTTGGTCGTAGCGTGATGTTATATAGCCTATAATCTTCCTCAAGAAATGGACTATCCAACACTAAAAGAATTATCCAATTCCAACCAGTAGTCCCTGAGATTAGCGCGTTCAAACAAACAAACTCTTCAGCTTTATAATATTAGTATAGATAAAATGCTTGGCTCAATGCTGGTCCTGCTCCACAAGCATAGGAGTAAACTCATTGTATCCGAAGTTATAGTGGAAGCTGCAAAAGAGTGTAAGACTATAATATTTGCATTGTATAGACTCTAATTTCCGAGTTTTGTGTAACTGAAAGCCCATGTGTGAGAACTATGTACTATTATTGCCTTGACGATGCCCTGGTGGTTGACAGAATGTCATGCTCACTTAAATGTCTCGCTGGTGGTGGCGGGTGTGTCAATTTTAGTTCTTTTCAAAATGGTTGGTGCTGAATGGGACTGATCCATACGTCATGTTCGTGAACGGGCGCTGTCTGCCTGTGGTCCCTTCGTGCTGTGAAAAATCAACTCTCTAAGTCTACGCAGTCAAAAGAAATGGCCGTTTATGTCGCAAGCTTGTACGGAACCCTTGGTGCATGAATCTGACTCGCTTTTGGTCGGATTTTCAACCTGGAAAACTGCAAGCCAACCCCAATACAGTTGAGAGAAGGCTTGGCAGATAATGTTGCACTAAAATAGTTACTAACCAGCCATTTGCGATGTTGCACAACTTACCTACCACCTTATAAAATGTTACGCCACAGACCACCTACAGCACTGTTTCTCCTCTTTATAAATCCATCAAAAGGTTGTCTTGAAAAGATCGCTTTTACGGCCCGTTCACGACCTTGCCGCGATGAGCGGCGGCGAAAGCGGCGGCGGCGAGCGGTGAGAACAAAAGTATGAAAATGTTTGAAGCACGCCACGAGTCGCCGCTCATAGCGAAAACGCGCGCGGTTTTGTCCGAGCGAATCGCCGTAGCGGCGCGCGGTGCGGGGAGCGGCGGGATCAAAAGTACAAGCGAATGAGTGCGACGCCACGAAACAGAGCGGCGCGGACAGCGGTGTAGGCGGGACGGACTCGGCAGCGAACTTATGAAAAAAATATTTTAGACGATTTTGTGTCGGTAATGGATACCGAGGCGTTTATAACAGAAATTTTAAATCGACCCCCTATAGGGATGTCAGACATCCCCAACACACAATAACATATTTCCTGTTAGCTTCGTATAGGTCACGAAATTCGAATTTAAATATCGATCTTTATTAAGCACTTCCTTTCTCATATTAAGAATATCTTGTTTTAAAAATATACTGCTTTCTAAACACAGAAGGGATAATTTCGATAACGCCATTATTTTGAGCACGTTCTGACTACCTAAATCCGTCCGCCTCGGCCGCTGCCGCTCGTCGCTACTGAGAGTACGTGGCGTGTAAATCGCACCGCTTGCCGCCGCCGCGCCGCCCGCCGCGCCGCGACCCGCTAAGACCGAAGTCGTGAATGGGCTCTTAGCGATAAGACCGCCCATTGTGTCACCCTATTTATAAGTTTGTCTAGTGTTATTCTTGTTACTTGTATGGTGTACATAATAAAGAATATTCTATCTATCTATCTTATCAGTGTGTTCTTTATTTGCAGTGACATACAAGCATCTCCTCCGGCCGGCCCTGCAGTTAGCTCAAATATTCGTACAGCATCTGCTACATTTCAGCAGGACTGCGCACGCGCTGCAACTTGCGCATATATGTTGCCAAGTTGCTAAATATATTGATGACAAGTATGTATTAAATATTTCTTTCTTTCTTTACTACACTATAGGGGGGTGGGGGGGTCTTTGCTTTGCTTATTTTTGATGGCATTGGGGGTGAGGGGTTTTAGATGGTGATTAGGTCACGGTAGTCATTTATTTTTACATATACTTTAGCAATCTACACATTGCCTATGCTTGAAGACGAAACTTGAAAACCTAAAATTATAACATTTTATTTTAATACTTTTCTTTATATTTTGAATAGTCGATAGTTTGTTTATATGAATAATACGTCCTCTATTCTAAACCTATTTAATTATTTCTAGAATTTATAGAACCTGCCGCTCATTAACCAATAAATAAAACAAATGAGGTACATAAAAAGGAAAATACACATAAGAATGTTTACGTAAGCTGTAAGAGCTTCTGTCCCATCCGCAATAAAAAGACTCCCGCACCAAGGGTTCCGTACAAACTTGCGACTTACGCCCGGTTCCAATAAACAGAAAACGATTCGTTTTACTTACGGATAGTAGTATTTTGACATAAGTTCTATGGGACGTATGTCAAAATACAACTGTCCGTAAGCAAAACGAGTCGTTTTTTGTTTATTGGAACCGGGCGTTAAACAACCATGTCTCTTGACTGCTTAGACTTAGAGGGTTGATTTTTGCAGATTTTTTTAGGTCTACGTCCTAAAAGGATTCCCCATGCAAAATGTGACTCCTAACACTTGTAGTTTCTGAGAATTCGTGATGAATCAGTTAGTAATTCACTCTTTTTTATATATAAACTAGCTGTGCCCGGCCATGCGTACCAATGCTATTTTCTACCTTTCTACCTACCCTTCCTACCCTACCTGCCCTTCCTATCTTACCTGCCCTTCCTACCCTACCTGCCCTACCTATCTTACCTGCCCTTCCTACCCTGCCTCCCCTACCCTACCTATCCTACCTACCCTACCTGCCCTACCTACCTATCTACCCTACCTACCCTATCTTTTAAGTTGGATCAAACTGCTCACGGTGTGCAAATTTAATTTTAAATCGGTTAAGTAGTTTAGGAGTCCATCGCAGACAAACAACGTGACACATTATTTATAATATATATAGATAAACTTGTACCTACCACAGATAATTTACAGTTGTCATGTCATTGTCCACAGAGAAACTTACCTCCGCAATGCAGGCGTATTGCTCTCTACCATAGAGAGGCCCTGCCTCCAGCTACAAGATATAATGTCCCAAGCGACAGAGTACTGGCCGAGCGCCATACAAGTTGCAGACAGCTTGGAAACTGCTGTTGTCTTCTTATGTGATGCTGCTGTGAGTAACCATGATATCGACGGTTCCTACGTACATGGGGCTGCCCCGTTTCTGCAGTGCTTCTGGCATGTTCGCACACGCACACGTTGATGGCTTCCATGCCATCATTAGACAGAAGTCTGCCTCGCTGCTCTGCAGAGTGCGGGCCAGTTCCAACTCCATCCTGAAAACCATTGCAGGGAGGTACGATTCACCTATATTGTATGATATTGTGCGAAGATGTATCTCCAACAATAGACTTGTAACTTTATAAAATACTAACATAGTTTTATGATATCTTTTTACTAACCCCTGTGGATGTACTTGTCCGAAATAAACATTTTTTTTTTATAAGGTTAAGTCAAAAACCGAGGTTTACAGGAGAGCGTAATTAGTGTTCAACACGCCCTAGAAATAATTCTATGAGCAATAATAAATATTTTCTTTCTACAATATTTTAACAGTTTTGAGAGCTTTATGATACCATTTACACATAATTTTTTTTTTCACGTTTTCTTAGAAAAACTGAGAGATGACCGTTTCTACGACACTTATTAGTTGTATTTATAAGACTTGTTCTCTTAAACGATTTCTAAAACAAGGTAAATAAATTAAATAAAAATCGTATGTCAGCATGTGCGCATAGATAATCTAAAGCCAATGAGACAATAAAAAAAAAACGCCATTTTCGACATGTCTTTATGTGCGTAGGGACCGTCGATATATCTCAACCTAGCCTTATTCTATGTTGGGGTTGGCTTTCAGTCTAATCGGATGCAGCTAAATACCAGTATTTTACATGGAGCGACTGCCTATCTGACCTCCAGAACCTAGTTAGTACTGGCCGATACCCCTTGGTAAGACTGGTTGTAAGACTTTCGGGACACTGACTACCTGTAACGACTGTCAAAGAGCTACAAATGAAAGCCGGGACCAACGAATGACGTGCTTTCCTAGGCACGGAGGAAATTCTACTAATATTATAAATGCGAATGTTTGTGAGGGATGTATGGAATTTTGTTACACTTTCACGTCAAAACGGCTGAACGGATCTTGATGAAATTTGGCACAGATGTAGATTATAGTCTGGAATAACACATAGGATCCTTTTTTTATTCGATCATCACGCGGGCGAAGTCGCGGGTGCCAGCTAGTTTGTAATATAATGTTAGATGTAAAATTTAACCTTTCTGACTGTGCAAACTTATGCCTGAGTATCACTGCGCCAACCGTGCCGTCCATTTGATATATACCCATATCATAACTTCGACTGCTGCGCTACGTGTTGCAGGTTCGATCCCCGCACGGCACAAATATTTGCATGACCTTTAGGTAGTATGTTCCGGGTCTGGCTGTTTGTGTATGTGAATTTAAATGTTTGAAAACGTACCCACGATACGGGAAAAATCCTAGTATGGGGTAGTATGGTAGTAGTATGTATATACATACTGTTTAAAGAAAAACAATTTTTTTTTTAGGTTTCCCTACCTCATAAAAACGAAACCCTTAAAGGATCACTTTGCTATCCGTCTGTCTGTTTGTCAACACCGTTATCCCGGGAACGCGTAGAGGTATCGAGTTAAAATAAAAACCATATACTCAAATCTGTAGTCCCTTGGAGCTGTGAAAAAATCAACCCTCTAAGTCTACGCAGTCAAGAGATATGGCCGTTTATGTCGCAAGATTGTACGGAACCCTCTCCGCGCTAGTCTAACTATGATTTTTATTACAGATATACTACAATAAACTTGGCTCAGTTGGTGTAGCTGCCAAACTGGTCCAGTTAGCTCAAAGTAGGATATTGAAATCGTATGAAAAATGTCCTGATATTAATCGTAAGTATTTTATGTTCTGTTATTTGTTTTTATTTACATTAACATATACAGGGTGGAAAAAAACAGACGAGAGTAAGGCCAAATGGTTGTTATATTTTTATCATGAATAATAATCCTATCGATTAGTATAATAAAGCAAGTGTTTGTTTTTTTCTTAATTTGAGTTAGTTCGAGTCCCGGGCGAAGCAAGCGAGTTTTTGAAAATCTTTCAAAGTCAAAGTCAAATTCTTTATTGCTAACTAAGTGTAGTAATTTAGATCTTAACAACGGGTAGGTTCTTAGAACTTAGTTGCCTGTTTAGGCATTGCAATTTAATAGTTAATGATACAAGACTTACATATATAAAAAAAAAACATTCTAAATTAACCAGTCAAACTTTTTACATTATATTAAATATTATATTAATTATTATTATTCATAGATTTCATGTCATAGGATTATCATCAATGCTTTGAATCCAGGGCTCGACTTATTTCCATCTTGTATACATAGTCCACCTGACCGTTTTGGCCACCAGGCGGCCAATCTCAGCGGATATTAGCCATCTGCGCGGGAGATATTATAGTTGCGGCGTGTGTGCGCAGGCGCAGGTTCACTCTCTGTTCCCTCACTCTCATAGTCCGATGGGACGACAATCCGACACGACCTGAGAGAAATCAGACGCAGGACCAACGGCTTAACGTAATTTCCGAGGCACACCATTTCATTCAAATCGGTCCAGCCAGCAGAGTACAGCAGAATTATATAATAATAATAATAATAATAAACATTTATTTCAGGACAAATATCCCATAGGGTTTGTTAGTAAATACTTAAACTATGTTAGTATAACTCATATAGACTTAGACATAAATAACACACACAGACACCATACAAAACAATACAAACCACACACAACTACCACAGTCTGGGCGCACCTGTTAACGATACATGTACAGCGCACAAGTGCCCCATCAAGTGGCCCTCAGTCTTGCTAGCAACAATGCTCAGGAGACTGTTGTCGCTGTCCCGCACCCGACGTAGCAATGATGCAGATCGTTTACGCATAATTGCAAAAAAGTCGTCAGTACGCGCTGCTGCGAACATTTCTGACGCGCTGCAGTAACGTGAACGCGACAACAGCATCCTAAAAGCATTGTTGTACTGAACGCGCAGAGCGTTGTACGTTTTTTGCGTATATCTGGTCCACAAACTACATGTGTAAAATGCTTGGCAGTACGCCTTAAACAAAGATATTTTGACATTTCTGTCACACTTTGCAAATCTGCGAACCAGCATGTTGCATCTCACGGCCAACGCTCTGCGCTCTCTCTCCATATCACAGTTATCAGTACCATCCTCTGAAACCCAGTGACCAAGGTATTTGAACTGTTTTACCCTATTCAAGGTTGTACCACATAAGGATACAGGTGGTACAATTTCGTAAGTTTTGTTATGTGCCTTAAAAACTAACAGCTCGCTTTTCTTGGCATTATAACTTAGTCCATGGGCTCCAGCATAGCACTCACATATATTTAGCAGCTTCCTGAGAGCACTGATCGACGGACTCAGCAGCACCATGTCATCAGCATAACTAATATTGTTAAACGAGACTCCGTCTATCATACATCCGACTCCAGCGCTGCTGAGTTCCTCGATCAGTTTATTCATGTAGATATTGAACAACTTGGGCGAGGTCAAACCCCCCTGCCTCACCCCACATTCCAACCTATACACATCTGAGTAGGCATCTGCCCACCTCACCATGTTACATTGGTTATCATACCAGAACTTAAATAGCTTAATTATCTCAGGCGGCAGATTAGTTTCACTCGACAGTTTGTTCCATAAGATGTCATACGAAACAAGATCGAAAGCCCGAGATAAGTCCAGGAAGCACGCATACACAGGCGTCCCTCTCCCAGTGTAATACTGCACTGTGCTCTTTAGTGTCATAACCGCAGTCTCGGTCGATAACCCATTCCTAAAACCAAACTGTCTGTCATTAACGCTCAGGTGTTTGCCAAGTTGACTGTCCAGCAAACTATCCAAAACTTTAGCTGTAACTGTCGCCAAGGATATCGGTCTATAGTTACTTACATGCGACATATCACCGGTCTTATTCTTAGGAATGGGCACGACCACAGTTTTCACCAGATCCGCCGGCAAGTAAGAATGACTTAGACATAGATTAAATAGTAAGGCTAGAACCCTAGGGAGATGGACACCTGCGTTCTGCAAATGCTCTATACTAAGCCCATCGTGACCGGGTGACTTGCCCCTGGACATATTTTTAATAACAGAGGACACGTCACGGGCAGTGAAACGTACACTTAGGTCATTAGGACTTACGTTACACATTCTGTTTACAAGACCTAGGGGCGGTTCTATTTTAAATCGCTGCTGAAATAAATTAGCGATATCAACCAGCTCCGTTTTTCCCTCCACACTCGAGGGCAGACTCGACTTAGGGTTCAACTTTTTTATTTCCCTCCAGAAACTTCCAAAACTCTTCGCTGAGTGGTGCGAAGCAATAATGTCCATTTGAATTCGCTGCTGGTTATTTTGACACCACTTCAGCTTCGCCTTGAAAGTTTTCCTAGCGTCGCGCATCTGGCCGTAAATGGGCCCCGTACTAGGTTTACCAAATTGAACCCAAAGCCGAAACCTAAGCCGAGCCTCCGCATGAGCGTCTTTCACGTGCTTGTTCCATCCCGTGACATACCTCCGCTTCCGTTCAGACCGACAAATACACGTCAATGCGGCTGCCTCACTTAAAATGCTAGTGACAGCACTATACAACCTATCTATATGTAGTCTGTGCTCTAGCTTATGGCATACATTATCACAGCATTCGTGGAAGACAAAAGGAAAGTTAACCTCTCTCAACTTATTATGGCATATTTGATTATACTCTTTTATCTGACAGGTTTCTCTTATCCCCCACTTAACCTTGCTAAACATTACATTATTGCTAACAATTTTTGGTTGTAATACCTTTATGTTGCATGTCACTTCTAACGGGACGTGATCTGACCAGAAAATATCATATAAAATTTTTACATCTACAACCGTTTTAAATGCAGACTCAGTGACCACACAGTGATCAAGCCAGCTACGACAATCATCATGAGCGTCACTAACATAAGTGTACGTATCAGAATTCAGTCCGAGTCTTTTTATATCTGCGCAAAACCATTGTTGCTCATCACAGAAACTAAGTAATTCAACACCAAAGCGCTCACCTGGGTGTGCGTTAAAGTCTCCCAACACAAAGACACTTTCAACGTTCTCGTTCTCGATAATTGCACTTATTTCGCTCAGGCATTCCGTAAACTCACTAAGGTTGTCCACCGAGTCCGTAGGCATATATACGGAAAACACTAGAAACGCGCGCTCCGCCACTGCTACCTTAATAGCCACAAGACGCACACTATTACATTCGATAACGGACACCGATGTAAACAAACTTCTTCTCCATATCAGCGCAACCCCTCCAAACGGCCGCCCTCGTAGTATTTCTGTTGATGTATCCACAGCTGACTTGCCCGTGAACGCGAACTCACTGTGGATAGTTCCCAGGAAGGCAATGTCGTGTGGGAGGAGCCATGTCTCCTGAAGTGCCATAATATCAGCTGAGTGGCAAAGTGATCTGACGCCGTCAATCGATCTACGAATGGACTTACAGTTGAAGCTCACGAATTTAACTAGGTTTCGTTCCATTATGGTTATTTGGTGACTGTACACGTAATATTTCAGTAGATTTCCTTCTGAAGTTCACAAATTTCCTGAAATTTACTCCCTCCGGCCACAGACTGTCGTCTAAGAAAACTGGCAACTTATGGCTGGGGACAAAAACCTTGTAAGCGTTGTAGTCCCTGTCCTGTTTCATTACAATTTTTTCTAACTGTACAGACACTTGAGTTTTACATAGAATATAATTCGCTATGTCGCTCACCGAGGCACCTTTGTCTACATTATTAATAAACAACGGGACTTTAATATCCGCCGCTTTGAATTTACTATCAAGCCCGCTTGTTGCTGTGCCTTTTTGTCCAATAAAACGATTTTTGGATCGCTTCTTTTGAACTTCCATCCATTCACCGTCTTGCTTCTGATCTTTCCAAATACCCGGTTGCCGTACCACATCCGCCAAAGTCCTTTGTTTTTGTTTAACATCGTCATTGTGATTTACTTTTTCTCTGACTACCTCCGTAAGTGCGGGCGCAGATATCATACGTGTCGTCGCATGACTCAGCTGTGAAGGTACCCGCTCCGCACTCGCCGACACTACAATGCTCGCAGGTGATTCTGGTTTTGCAAGCGGGACGCGACGATCGTTAGCGCACTCGGGTGAAAGAGACAGCTGATCCGAAGCGCGCACCTGATCGCCGTCGGTTGATAACGGCCGATCGCTGTGTGTTATTATGCCCATTGGCCCACTATCATACGTATCACATAAAAAAGCACCTCTTTTCGTATTAACGTTCATTTGACGAACATCGACTAATGAAGCTCTCTTGAGGTTTTCTAGATCACACTTTAGCTCGCTGAATTGCTCACCCGTGACATAATTCTCCTTGATACTAGAAATCTCACTTCGCAGAATTAGAAGATCTTTGAGTAATCTAGTGACATCTATATGATCAAAAGAAACTGGTGGCAGCTTCTGCAGATCACGAGCAACGAAAATTGGTATCATTTCCGGATCTGTCTGCTTGAGTAGACTAATGATATCTTCCAAATTCCTATTCTTTTTGCCTTTACTTTTGCGCGTTATGTTACGTACAGAAGTCTGAACGGATCCAAATAACAGGACTTTAGCATTTTCAACTTCCTCCTCAGAAAAAGCCGTTACACAGATTTGCACCAAACTTTCTTCATTCATTACTTCTATCTTATTCTGCACAAATGCAAGCACCTCATTGATCACAATATTACAATTGGAACATTTTAAAACTTTAGAATTCATCGTCGACATTGCTAGGTCGATGACCGCACACGAGACAAACGCACACACGACCGTACACTGTGGCGCTTGCGCGATGACTGTGAATATAAATAAAGATATATTATTTTGTTTGTTCTTTTTCTTACATATTTTTTTTTATATTTTTACATATTTCTTATAAAAAAAAAAAACATTTAAAAATATAAAAATAGTAGTCCACCAGCATCGGGAACAGGGTCCGAGCTACCGGTGGCCAAGGCTTGAGAGAGGAACCTCCTAATAATACGGGCCGTGTCCAGAAATAATGCTTTCTGAATCAAGCCCTTGATCCAGCTGCCAAGCGATAGCCTCCTCAGGTGTTGGTCAAGGCTATTGGCTATTAAGCCATTGGCCGACACGACTATCGGCACAATGACTGCTGTATTTACGTGCCACATGTCGACAACCTCGCGAGCCAGATCTAGATATTTGCTAAATATTTTTATTTATATTTTTATTTTGCTAAATTATCTTACACAAGCTTCCGCCCGTGACTTCGTCCGCGTGGCATAGTTACTTTGGGCAGACGCTAACTTTAACACGCGTGAAGATCGAAAAAAAATCTTTCTCTCCCTTTTCTTCCGTCTTTCTCCCCCTTTTCTCACTTTTTTTTTAGCCTATGTCCGTCTTAGGGTCCCAACTATCTCTGTAACAAAATTCATCAAAACCGATAGATATATTATTATTTTATATTCACAGTGGACTTGGCAGTCGGCAGATTGATGGAGGTACAGACCTTGCTCTGCCGTGACTCAGGACTCACGACTTTGAGCGCCGTCAACGGCACTCAACGGCATTATCTCTCCGTTTGTAATACTGGTAAGTTATTGAATATTTTGTTTTTTTTTAATGGCATCTCACAGTTCAACCTAGGAGGTCGTCGTCTGCTTAACCGGGCAATTCCTGTGGATACCTTGAAATTAAGGCTGGAGGCCTTAATTTCAGGGATTACAGGATCACTTTGTTGTCTATCTGTCTGTCTGTCAAGACCCTTTATCTCAGGAACGCGTGAAGGTATCGAGTTGAAATTAAATCCATATACTTAAGTCTGTAGTGCCTTGGAGCTGTGACAAAATCAACCCTCTAAGTCTACGCAGTCAAAAGATATGGCCGTTTATGTCGCAAGCTTGTACGGAACCTTCGGTGAGCGATTCTGACTCGCACTTGACCGGTTTTTATTGTTCAACATATTAAAACTAATTCCTAAGAAGTCAAGTACAATAGGATCTCGAATAACTTTGAAAGCGAATGAAGAACAAATTCAATATTTATGTGCAACATTTACCTCGTCTAGACATCTAATTATTTAGTTAGTTTTTTATTTCAATATTTCCATTAGCAACAAATATGTCTGGCTGGAGTAATGTTACTCTTTTTTTGCGGATAGGAAATCATCAAATAACTTCCCCCGCTCTAGGCCAAGCGTCAGACTTGCACTGACTAAAAACCCACCCATTGGACCAGGGTCTTTAGAAACCGGGGTTGCGGATTGTTCGAAAGAGATACCGCGGCCCCTGAATATAAAGGGGAAAAAGAAAGAACATGGGTGGAATGACGTCTGATAGGGGAGAATGGATGATGAAAACGTGTTGCGCCGACCCCAAATAGAATGGGACAAGGGCAGGAAAATGATGATGATGATCAGTTTAAATCTAGGTGTACGATATTATGGCGTTAAACTTTACCCGTGCCGTCAAATTAGAAGATTTTGGTTTCTGTAATTTCACATTAAGGTGTTTAACTTTTTTCATTCAAACGCCGATTTGATTATGTCCCAAAGAAAAACACTCTTCTAACAGTCTTCAAAATAATTATCTCAATCACCAACGCCCCTTGTGTCTCCTGAATTAGAAGATTTTGTGACTGTAATTTAATTACACCATGATGGTGTACTTTATTCTCCCGGTGCCGAACTAGTTATTTATTTTGATCTCCAACTAAGGAAACACAGATGTGTGAGAATGAAGCACATTATAATACACAATACAATAGGTTGTTTAAGTGTGCTCCTTCAATTATAGAAGACCACAGCGTGCACATGTAATTAGGTGTTGACACAGAAATATAAAAAAAAAAACAAAAATTAAAAATATCATATATTATTAACATAGGAGAAAAAGAAAACATAATCTAAATTAAAACGTAAAGAGAGAACTCTTTACCCCGGTGTTTTCCCGTCAATATGGCGGAAAACCCATGTTCGACCACTACTATAAATTCCTAATCCCACTCTTCCCTGTCACTTTCGACCAATTTCCATCCTTCCTTTTCTATCTAAAGTACTTACCGCTTCCGCTCCTGATGACATAAGGCGGGGAATGGAAGACACTAAAGTTTGCGTTATTGTGTAGATTGATTTTTCCAACGCTTTCAATACCGTCAGTCACGAAGTCCTCTTATCCATACTCTCCTATCTCATGGTCTCTCCCAAGGTTTTGGATTGGTTCTCTTTTATCTGCGGGGGCGTCAGCAGTCGGTTCTTCCGGGAGACTTTTCTTCCAGCTGGTGTAACCTTGAAACTGGCGTCCCTCAAGGCGGTATTTTATCTCCACTTTTATTATCAATCTTATAACTTCTAAGCTTCAGTGTGCGTATCATCTTTACGCTGACGACTTACAACTTTAATGTCAGGCGAGTGTTGATAGCTTATCCGATGCGATTGAAGAGCTAAACCGGGATTTAAACGTGGTGAAAAATTGGTCTGATCGGTTCGGGGTAGCGGTTAACCCAACAAAGTGTCAGGCTATCATTATAGGGAGCCCCTATAGCCTATGAAGGCTGAATGGGTTAACGGTGCCACCGTGCACCGGTTAGTTTTGATGGCACAGTCATCCCGTTTAGCTCCGACGCCAATGATTTGGGCTTGTACGTTAACACTTACTTAGAGAGAACGAGAGGAGCGCGTGGCTAAATAATAGCAGCCGCTCGGGTCGATCTTTAGGTTGAGCCGCGCTTGCCTAGGTTGGTCTGTGGATGGGTGACCATCCGTTACATACCGAGTTTCCTCCCTGCGTCGGAAAGCACGTTAAGCTGTTGGTCCCGGCTGTCAATTGTAGATCTTTGACAGTCGTTACAGGTAGTCAGTGTCTCTAAAGTCTGACAACCAGTCATATCAAGGGACATCGTATTACCCAGTACTAACTGGGTTGTGGAGGTTAGATAGGCAGTCGCTCCATGTAAAATACTGATATTCAGCTGCATCCGGTAAGACTGGAAGCCGACCCCAACATAGTTGGAAAAGGCTAGGCAGATGATGACGTTGACACTTACTTGGACTGGCGTAAGCAGGTTGCGATTGTGAGCAGAAAGATCACCAGAACGTTACGGTCGCTTTATCGATTAAATTTTTTCTCCCATGTCACATTAAGGCAATGCGTGTTCAGCTAGCGGCGGCATATTCCCCATAATTGACTATGGTGGTATTCATTAAGTCCGCTTTTGTACGATGTTTTTTTCTCTTGTGCATCAAGTTTTAATAAAAAAATAAAATTGATTCATTATAATCATAATCGTTGTTGTACAATTATTATAGTGGTTAAATTATGTCGGAAACAAACAAACGCTATTCTAATTATCTTCAAAATGATGCACGTCTCAATCACCGACGCCCCTTGTGTTCTCCTAAATTAGAAGATATTGTCTCTGTAATTATACATTACGGCGTTTAACTTTTTTCTCACGGTGTCTGTTTCTGTCTGTGTGAAAAATCCTCTTCTAGCTTTAAAATGATGTAAGTCTCAATCATCGACACTCTTTGTAGTTGATACAATCGTTATTTACAACATTTATTTTAAATGGTCCATAACTTTTTTTTTCATGGAGGATTTTTTTTAGGAGTCATAACAAAAATTAAGCTCTTTTAATCAGCTTCAAGAATTGGGTATAGTTCACCGACGCCATTTGAACCGATTTTGCCGTATCGCCTTTACAAAATGTGCGCAAAAAATACAGAAGCTAGACATCTAATAATTGATTAGATTGAATCTTGCTGGGTTAACGCACACTGCAATATTAGTAATGCGACGCGCCGCAGCTGTGACGTACACGTAGTTGTAACGCTCCACCTGGTTCCAGCCTCCAAATGGTCTCCACGCCGTCTCTTGGCCCTAACGCTGAAGCAGCGCGTTTCGGGCGCGAGCGCGCGGGCGGTGCGCACGGGGCGCGCGCTGGGCGCGTGGCGACGCGCGCGGGCGGCGTGTGCCGCGGGGCTGCCGGCGTGCGCGGCCGTCTGCAGCGCACGGATGTACGCCGGGATCGTACACGTCTACAAGACGGACGACGCCAGGGTTGGTATTGTCTTATATATGTTGGTATAAGCATGTAGCAGCCAAAGAATCTAGATTTGTGCCGATAAATGATGATTATTTTACAAGTAGGTACATAGGTTTTTACAAACACTTTAGCCCGTCTTTTTTAAACTAGATGAAACAAACTTAATTAAAAATTTATCTTTTGCAAAACAATCGACTTCCAAAAAAATGTAGGTACTAAAAACTGGCAAATAACTTTACCTTCGGAAGTTAGTGTCAAAACTTCCGGAAGTAAATTTATTTCCCGTCTTCAAAAGTGTTTTTTTGAAAGTCGTTTTTGCTAGTTACTTCCATTCTCTGATCACCCTTTTTTCGTTTCCAGGTCAAAATCGACAACCGTCTGAAATACATCCTAGGCCTTACACCATCGACCGATCAGCCTTCTACAGAAATACAGCCGAAGGTGGAAATGTTCGCGCCCAAACAGGACTTTGAAACCATGCTGGAGTGTCAAACATTCAAGAGCCAGGTCAGCCCCACAAGGAAATACGTCACCATCCCAGGATACAATATGCCTGAGTTCTTCAAGCATACTGCCTGCAACTGCTATGCCTGTGTCGAGCCATTTTGCTCGATTCTGGCTTATATAACAGGCGGATTAGAAGCCTCAATGTATTTTAGAGCCAACGAACTTGAGATTGCCGGTAATTATTTCAAAGGCGTGATTAACACTTTTGGATTTTTCGAAGCGAAATTGAAAGATGTGTTAAAGGAGTATATGGAGTTAGATTTTGAGAAATATATCGTTGATAATGTTAAGAGAATGTTTGAAGAGCAATTTAGGAAAGTGAAGTTAGAAGTTTTAATTGAGGCGTCGTTTTACGAATTGAAAAACGAGAACTTTGATGCCGCAGATGATTATTTAGTTACAATACACGAAATTGTTCAAGAATTAGAAGAGAGAGATAGTTATTTGACTAACGAAGTCATGAATTTGATGATAGCGTCAGCCAAAGTCAGGAATGTGGCCAAGAAACAAGAGTTTGATTTAGAGAATGAGTTTGAAAACTTAAAACTAAGCCCAAAGGTGACCGCGGAGGGAGAGAAGACACCAGAATCAAAAGCTAAACTACCCCAACTGTCAGCAAGAAAAGTAAAAGACGAAGAATTACCGAAAAAACGTAAAGTTATCAAGCTAAACTTAGACGAGAACAGCTCGGACGAAAAGGACATCGAAAAACCGAAACCAAGGAAAAACGTATCCGAGTTCAAAATACCGGTTCCAGTCACATCAAAACCGGTTTTAGAGAACCTAACACCCAGACCTACACGAAAACCGGTTATAACCGTTACCGATACAGCAAAAACTCCTAGAGTGGACAAACAAGACCAATTAACTGAATTCTTTACACCCCAATCAACTCCGGAACAATTTTTCACTCCAATGAACACTTTAAAAACTTACTCAAAATCTTTAAGAAAGGGTATCGTGAAAAATCTCGAACAAGAGTTTTCGACGCCAAAAACCGGAGCTAAGAAAGAAAACTCGAAGGTTCTAGAAGTTCCAGCTAGGTCAGGAAGGAAGGGGGACCAAGATCGAGCTCTGAAGAGGGCTACTAGTCCTGGGAAACTGATAGGAAGTAAGACTCGCCCGCGCAGGGTCAGACAACCGAAGTTAACCGATGAGTAAGATGAAATATAGTGTATGTGGCATTTTAATGTGAGTTTTCTTTATCTTTGACAATCTAGTATTTGGCGACACGAACGACTGCTGCGCTGCGTGTCGCGGGTTCGATCCCCGCTCGGAACAAATCGCTACTTAAATTCAAAACAGGCCACATATAAAAAAAGTAGTATTAATTTTATTATCGTATCAATTGTCTCAATATTATATTATAAATGGTCCTATCATCAGATTGCAGCCTATTTTCATTTACACACTTAGTTTAGCTAACTAATATGTAGATAAGCTCTCCTGTACAAAATAACATTTCGACATGTAGCCATTTCGAATTTAAGCAGCGAAATATTTGTATGGACTACAGATACTTGTTCCGGCTCTGACAGTTTGTGTTAATCCCCGTAGGGTATTAGGGGTAACCCTATTGCCATCCTGATGTCATGTTCATGTGCCAATCGAACACAAATCAATACTACTGCCCGCCCGGGGTATTGAACCCCGGACTGACTGCTCAGAGGTCGTGCATGCAACCACGACAACACCAACGATGTAATATTCTAGAATAGAAATTGTTTATAATCGAATATATAGTTGTTGTTGTCGCAACAATTATCGACTAGTACACACACTGATATTATTATACCTACCTCTGTGCCAAATTTCATCAAGATCCGTTCAACCGTTTTGACGTGAAAGAGTAACAAACATCCATACATGCTCACAAACAAGATATCTGTCGTTGGCATCCAGGGTACACGCTTGTATGTCACATATATGTGACAAAAACATTAACTAAGAGATATCTTCTAAAGCATTCATTTAAATTAGATAATATTAAAGACACATACATCTACATATAATGACTAAGATAACTAACATACTTAATTAGATAAGGATTAATCCTTACTAATCCTTACTTATATTATAAAAGCGAAAGTGTGTTTGTTTGTTACATCTTCACGTTTTAATGGCTGAACCGATTTTGATGAATTTTGGTACAGAGATAGTTGGGAACCAGGAGACGGACATAGGCTTATTTTTATTAAAAAAAAGTGGGATATGAGGGAGAACGAGGGAAGAAAAGGGAAAACTTAGCGTTGCTATTACAATAAATAAGGCGGAAACTACAGGTAGCTGGTACCTGTAAATCAGGAAAGGAGAACTGTATTACCCCAAATTAAACGCGAACGAAGCCACGGGCAAAAGCTAGTATTGAATAAGACAAAACTAAGTTAGTTAATGTTCTCTTCTATTATATGGGACTTAATGTGGGTTTAAACTGTGACGTCATGCATATTGTAGAACAATATTATAATTGTCGAGCGATAGTTTTGTTGGCGCGCTGTTTTAATACTGCGATATCTTCTCAAGTGTTCATCTAATTTATATACTGTAAAGGACAGATTTAATCTACATGAAATTACCAAGATAACTAACATACTTATTTCGATAAGGATTAATACTGAATAGAAGAAAATGGCTCTAGAAATTAAGATATACTTTTAATTATTAACTTTAATATAAAAATGGTTGCTGTGGGTCAACCTTAGGAGATAGACATATGTCATCACGGACTTTTCTGTAGCTTTTATAAAGAGCTATATTTCTTTAGTACATTATTTTGATTTATCTCTTTTGGTTTAGCCAGCGTACGCAATGCAAGCGTCCGAAAATGAGTTATTTTGCCGACTTGATCACAAAATACGTAATTTTCTCTATTATAAAAAACACTTAAAAATATTCTTTTTATATATAATTGTTTCAGAATAAATTCTCTAAAGGACAGTGAAAACTAAATCAAAATCCGTTTGCATGGTGTAGAAGATGTAAGCGGAGAAAGAGACAGACGTCGACAACGACTTAGTTTTATAGTATGTAGAGACACGCTGTGGCCAGCGCGTTTGACCGCTGCTCAGCTCCTGACGGTCGTAGCGTGATGTTATATATCCTATAATTTTCCTCAATAATTGGGCTTTCATATGCAAAAAGAACTATTAAAATCCGACCAACAGTTTCTGAGATAAGTTTAAACAAACTCTTTAATAATCTTAATCGAGGACAGCTATTGGCTATATAATATCACGCTACGACTCTAAGAGGATGAGCAGCGATAGCCCAAAGGTATTGCTTTAAGGATACAAAATGAAACAAAGTGAAGATTGAACCGAATTTAATGAAATAAAAACGATGTATAATTAAAACGTAGAATCTCGTTCGTCGTAATAATGACAATTAATATTCGAAGGGAACTGTGACACATTACGATTGCAAGCCACGACTATCATACGAGTGCATAGCATTTGAAACCTTCTCCGTATGTGTACAAAGGTGACAGTGGCGCGCGCTCCTGACTCTCATAATACATATCGACTTGTATACACATATCTGTTTGTGTATCATTCTCAATGTTCATAACACACAGGATATCCTTCAAAGATGTTCTTTCTGTTTCCGTGGTGTTCAAGATGGCAAGCCATGTTAAGTCGTAAGCTCCTGTGATTAGAGCTCACTCTCCAACAACAAGACAACCACACCACACATGCTCATGCATCCATACAGACTCATACATAACTAGTTGATAGATCTTCCAATAATAGTCGTTCGTTCAGAAACTCATATCATAGAATAGACTAGTACAGAGTACAATATTTATCGTTTCGTATCTAGCAAACATTCAGATAATATATTCGCGACACATTTATTGTTGAAAGCTCTACGTTGTAACCATTTTGAATACTCGTAACATTACGATAACACGTATATAGTAGACATGGCGGGCGATGCAATGGCGCTGTACTAGTATTTGTAGTGTCGCTACACACACACCTCTGCCTACGAGTTGGCACGATTGAGGCGTGAGGCGTAATGTTACAAGTTGTACACATTCCGTACATAGGAACAAGTACACTGTTACATCATTATATACACAAACAAACAGTATACGTAATGTATTTACGATATTATATTGTATTGTACGCGCCACCGCCACCCGAGCCATACAGTTTGATGTTACAACTCTGCCGATCTCTTACGAGGTGTTGTCGTGTAGTATTGCCGTCTTATAGTTTCATTAGGCAGTTTGTTCCAGTGGCATTCGAGTGTCCTACTGTCCGTCTGTCCGTCTGGTTTGTTTGTACTGCCAGCTGGTGCCCACTGCCCACTGCCCACCAGTGGCCACGTTGTCCACTCATCACTCAACAACTAATGACACTACCACTAACTCACACGTCATACATTACACATACAACGCACACGCACATTTCAATAACTATTATTTATAACAAACTCTTCAATAAATAAACATATTCTACTTCAATATACACTATTTCCCAAGTTCTATGCCCGTGTTAGGCACTTGTACAGAGGAGCTATGCCTGCCTGTAACTACTACAGGGTAGAACGCTAATAGACTCATTCTGAACGACATACTACTGTGGCCAGCGGTTTCACCCGCTATAATATTAGCTATATATAACTATACATATCGATGGCAGCAAAGTAGAAACGGTCATCTACAAAATCGCAACTTTACAGGAGAGTAGATTTAGTTTAAAAGAGTGGTTATTTTGAGAGTTATAGACCGATTAACCTGAAATTTTCTATGATGCTTTAAAATAACCTTCTTTATGAATTGTGTAACAGGTTTTATCGCTATATCATTGTTTTACTGAAATAATGTAGATGTCTTTTTTTACTCTGAAAAAACTTTGACGTAGAAGAAGACATCTGCCTGATAAGCGTTTATACGTTGTTATAAAAAAGTGCCCATTTCATTTAAAATATCTAATAAAGTAAGATAATAATCTCCAGTAATACATTTAAGGATATTTAAAGAACATCTTCTAAGCAAAATGCAAACAGTATTCTACTTTTTTTACCAAATTTTGTAGATGTCTGTGTTTACTATGCATTCAACATTTTACACATTATCAATAAATGAGTTAACTACAACTAAACTTCATCAATGTCTATCAGTTGAACTCATTTATTTAGTTACCAAATCACGTAAAATATTTTTTTGTCTCCATAACGAAAAATAATGTTGTTTTTACCATGTAGACCAATAAATTTATACAAATAATAATGATTAAAAAGTTTATTTGCTTTTGAAAGAAAAAACACATTTAAGGTTAAAAATAAAAACAATGTAAAGTTACTGAGAACAAAAGAAAATACTCCATGCTCATCTTTTAGTAACGGGTATGCCCCCCTCGTTTAGCTACGCACTCCTGAAGCCTGGAGTGCATGCTCTTAATCAAATGCCTGACATTTTCCATTGGAATCTCTTCCCAGGCCCTTTTAACAGCGTTGATGAGTTGCTGTTGGTTGTGGATTTCCTGATCACCGTCTCTAACTCTTCGTTTCAACTGATCCCACATGTGCTCTATTGGATTTAAGTCCGGACTGTTCGCCGGCCACGGCAAGACTTGAATTTGCGAGGCTTCCAGTACAAACCGAGTCGCTTGAGCCGTGTGTGCACGAGCATTGTCTTGCATCAAGATGAATCCAGGACCCGCTCGCTGTGCAAATGGGATCACATGTGGTCTGACAACTTCCTCAATATACCGCTGAGCAGTAACAGTACCCTCATTTAAAATAAGCGAGCTCAGTTTTGCCGTGTAAGCTTATCCCGCCCCAAATCGTTACATTTGGACCACCAAAACGATCGACTTCATGGATGCAGGCTTCTGAAAATCTCTTGCCGCGTCTTCTCCATACTCTAATACGCCGATCGTCGTTAAAAAAATTAACTTTGCATTCGTCTGTGAAGAGCACCATGCCCCATTGGTTTATGTCCCAGTCCAAATGTTGACGGGAAAATCTTAAACGATTTGCACGATGATTTCTGGTTAATGGAATACGGACAACTCGCCTTCTTGATGCCTGCTGGTCTTCATGCAATCAATTACGAATAGTTTGGTCACTGACACGAGTACCCGTTGTCAGCCGTAAACGATTTTGCAGCTTGCGGGCCGTCGTTGTGCGATCTCGGCGGGCACTTAATCGAATGTAACGATCCTCTTGAGCTGTTGTAATGCGAACTCTGCCCGAACCAGGACTTCTTCTAACACTGCCGGTCTCTTGGAAACGATTCCATAGATTTTGAATAGCTCTTCGAGAAAATCCCAATTGCAAATCCACAGATAGCTGCAAATGACTTTCTTCAATCATTGTAACGGCTCTGGTTGCTGTCAGCGAGTCCATATGACGCCTGCGTGCTTGTGGCATATTGCAAAAGATGTTTCTGACTCAAGATATCAATGAACTCTGATAATTTCTAATAAACCAAGAAGCTAAGGAAAGCAAAACGTCAAAGAAAAAGGAATCAAAATTTTCAAAAAGAATTTTGAATCAAATTTTATTTAAAACTGTTGCCAACATTAGATGAATACTACAATATTAAAAAGTTTAGGTTTCAAAGAGTTTGTATACTCAATATTTTACTACTTTCAAAATGTAAATGTTTAATAAATTACACCAAAATGAAAAAATACCTCGTGGCCCTTATTTTATTTTGAGTAGTATATTAACTGATATTCTAATGATTAATTTAAGGTAGAATGCGTTAAACAATGACAATTCAATAAAATCGCACGAAAACATAACCTGTACGCGCTAGAATGTGACAGGTGACTGATGTCTTTGTTGACGTTTCATTCATCTGTCAAAGCTCCGAAGTAAAGGCGGACAAATTCAAATGGCCGTTTCTACTGCGATGTTTTTAAAAAATCCAGTGTAGATGTCTTCATTTACGTGTCAGATTTTTTTTATTATTTTAAATTTTGATTTTTTTTTAATGCAGACTTGTCGATAGGATTAATTTAAGCTCATTTTTGTAAAAAAAGCATTTTCGAAAAAATGTAGATGTCCGTTTCTACTTTGCTGCCATCGATATATGCCATGATGCTCCAAACTAAATAATGTACAGATAAAGCGACTCCTGAACTAACATTATAGTCCGAGAGTCATTGTTTCATTCATTATTTTGATCGTTAGTTTAGTAATTAAATAGATTTTTTTTTATTTCAGTCTAGACTTGCATCAAGTACGCGCTAGCTTCCAGTGTGACTGTCGTCTGACCTTGGAGCTTCTGGTGTCTGACTGCCGGTCACCCATCAATGAGTTGACCGCGTCAAGCGCAGCAAGTCTAGACATTTTCAAGTTATTTCGTAAAGACAGATAATATTATTAAAATCGACTACAACTACGCGTTAAGAACTAGTATAATATACTTTTATAGTGATTATACGAAGTGGTATAGTTACATCTACTATTTAAATTATGTCTAACATTTAATCCAGTACAGTGATGCGATTGTAATAAGAATACGACTGACAATCCGCCATTTTGTGTACTACACATTACAATACTAGCCATGTCGTCGGCGTGAACATATTCGTCGTGTTATTTCACAAATACCATCATATCGTATCGATAACTTTAGTCGGACTATTCTTATCCCAATCGCACAGTACTATAACAGTTAAAATTACATAGTTTTTCATTTATAATCCGCCATCTTGATATTACAACTGCTTTCTTGTATAATTAATATTTTAAATTATCATCACTCATTTGATTTTATTGCTTCCATAAATAGAAATTTCATGAATATTCTTAATGACTACACCTCCGGCTTCAGAATAAGGTTCATTTTCGCATGAAGTTGATTGTTCCACTAGTGTTAGAGCCAATCGTTACCTTTCACAATTAATTAAAAATCGTCCGTCACCGTAACGATATAAGGCTCACATTGCAATGCTAGTTTGTAAGTTTGGGAGACGCGACAATAACGTTCTGCGTTCTGAACATGTTGTTCACTCGTCTGTTCGGGACTGAATATAAATATTGAATAAAAACGTATAAAATGTACGCACTACTCTCCAATGAATGAAATCAACAATCACAACTCGACTCGGCACTGTGTAGCGTCGTATTATATCACACACACTGGTGTCCTTCTCTCCCGATGGCCACGCTAGCTGCAGCGGCAGCGCTTACATCTCGGAGAGAGCCCCCGCCGCCAAGTCCACGGACAGGACGGCGGCGGGGGCGGCGCGCCCTCAGCTTCTTCTGTGGCGGCCTCCGCGGCGGCGACGCTCGCGACGCGCCTGCGGGGAGAGGGGATACGTATTGGGCTGCTGTCGATGTCGATGTCGGCCTCACTACAACGTTCACACTATCTCTATACGGAGTGCATTGTCTCCCCGTCGGCGTCGCCCCTGGCCCTGACGCTGAAGCAGCGCGCGTCGGGCGCGAGCGCGCGGGCGGTGCGCACGGGGCGCGCGCTGGGCGCGTGGCGACGCGCGCGGGCGGCGTGTGCCGCGGGGCTGCCGGCGTGCGCGGCCGTCTGCAGCGCACGGATGTACGCCGGGATCGTACACGTCTACAAGACGGACGACGCCAGGGTTGGTATTGTCTTTATCGTGTGCTTAGTGACAGATACATCACACATCTGCTCTAAATCAGAGTCTTCAGTACATAAATGATGTTAATTTTGCAAGTACATAGGTTTTTACAAACAATTTTATTTAGCGCGTCTTTTTTAAACTATATGAAACAAACTCAATTAAAAATTGTGTGGGATATCGTCATATCATAACTAAAAATGCTAATAATTTATCTTTTAAAAACAATCGACTTCGAAAAAAAAATGTACTAAAAACTGGCAAATTACTTTACTTTCGTTGTGTTGGTGGCAAAAAGTCACCGAATTCCGGAAGTAAATTTATTTCCCGTCTTCAAAAGTGTTTTTTTTGAAAGTCGTTTTTGCTAGTTAGGTACTTTCATTCTTTGATCACCCTTTTTTCGTTTCCAGGTCAAAATCGACATCCGTCTGAAATACATCCTAGGCCTTACACCATCGACCGATCAGCCTTCTACAGAAATACAGCCGAAAGTGGAAATGTTCGCGCCCAAACAGGACTTTGAAACCATGCTGGAGTGTCAAACATTCAAGAGCCAGGTCAGCCCCACAAGGAAATACGTCACCATCCCAGGATACAATATGCCTGAGTTCTTCAAGCATACTGCGTGCAACTGCTATGCCTGTGTCGAGCCATTTTGCTCGATTCTGGCTTATATAACAGGCGGATTAGAAGCCTCAATGTATTTTAGAGCCAACGAACTTGAGATTGCCGGTAATTATTTCAAAGGCGTGATTAACACTTTTGGATTTTTCGAAGCGAAATTGAAAGATGTGTTAAAGGAGTATATGGAGTTAGATTTTGAGAAATATATCGTTGATAATGTTAAGAGAATGTTTGAAGAGCAATTTAGGAAAGTGAAGTTAGAAGTTTTAATTGAGGTGTCGTTTTACGAATTGAAAAACGAGAACTTTGATGCCGCAGATGATTATTTAGTTACAATACACGAAATTGTTCAAGAATTAGAAGAGAGAGATAGTTATTTGACTAACGAAGTCATGAATTTGATGATAGCGTCAGCCAAAGTCAGGAATGTGGCCAAGAAACAAGAGTTTGATTTAGAGAATGAGTTTGAAAACTTAAAACTAAGCCCAAAGGTGACCGCGGAGGGGGAGAAGACACCAGAATCAAAAGCTAAACTACCCCAACTGTCAGCAAGAAAAGTGAAAGACGAAGAATTACCGAAAAAACGTAAAGTTATCAAGCTAAACTTAGACGAGAACAGCTCGGACGAAAAGGACATCGAAAAACCGAAACCAAGAAAAAACGTATCCGAGTTCAAAATACCGGTTCCAGTCACATCAAAACCGGTTTTAGAGAACCTAACACCCAGACCTACACGAAAACCGGTTATAACCGTTACCGATACAGCAAAAACTCCTAAAGTTGACAAACAAGATCAATTAACTGAATTCTTTACACCCCAATCAACCCCGGAACAATTTTTCACTCCAATGAACACTTTAAAAACTTACTCAAAATCTTTAAGAAAGGGTATCGTGAAAAATCTCGAACAAGAGTTTTCGACGCCAAAAACCGGAGCTAAGAAAGAAAACTCGAAGGTTCTAGAAGTTCCAGCTAGGTCAGGAAGGAAGGGGGACCAAGATCGAGCTCTGAAGAGGGCTACTAGTCCTGGGAAACTGATAGGAAGTAAGACTCGCCCGCGCAGGGTCAGACAACCGAAGTTAGCCGATGAGTAAGATGAAATATAGTGTATGTGGCATTTTAATGTGAGTTTTCTTTATCTTTGACAATCTAGTATTTGGCGACACGAACGACTGCTGCGCTGCGTGTCGCGGGTTCGATGCCCGCACGGAACAAATCGCTGCTTAAATTCAAAAAAGGCCACATATAAAAAAAACTAATATTAATTTTATTATCGTATCAATTGTCTCAATATTATATTATAAATGGTCCTATCATCAGATTGCAGCCTATTTTCATTTACACACTTAGTTTAGCTAACTAATATGTAGATAAGCTCTCCTGTACAAAATAACATTTCGACATGTAGCCATTTCGAATTTAAGCAGCGAAATATTTGTATGGACTACAGATACTTGTTCCGGCTCTGACTGTTTGTGTTAATCCCCGTATATTAGGGGTAACCCTATTGCGATCCTAATGTCATGTTCATGTGCCAATCGAACACAAATCAATACTACTGCCCGCCCGGGGTATTGAACCCCGGACTGACTGCTCAGAGGTCGTGCATGCAACCACGACAACACCAACGATGTAATATTCTAGAATAGAAATTGTTTACAATCGAATATATTGTTGTTGTTGTCGCAACAATTATCGACTAGTATTGTAACACACACTGATATTATTATACCTACCTCTGCTGTGCCAAATTTCATCAAGATCCGTTCAGCCGTTTTGACGTGAAAGAGTAACAAACATCCATACATGCTCACAAACAAGATATCTGTCGTTGGCATCCAGGGTACACGCTTGTTTGTCACATATATGTGACGAAAACATTAACTAAGAGATATCTTCTAAAGTCTTCATTTAAATTAGATAATATTAAAGACACATACATCTACATATAATGACTAAAATAACTAACATACTTAATTAGATAAGAATTAATACTGAATAGGAGATAACTAAGTTAGTTAATGTTCTCTTCTATTATATAGGACTTAATGTGGGTTTAAACTGTGACGTTATGCATATTGTAGATCTAGAACAATATTGTCGAGCGATATTGTTGTTGGCGCGCTGTTTTAATACTGCGATATCTTCTCAAGTGTTCATCTAATTTATATACTGTAAAGGACAGATTTAATCTACATGAAGTAACCAAGATAACTAACATACTTATTTCGATAAGGATTACTACTGAATAGGAGGAAATGGCTCTAGAAATTAAGATATACTTTTAATTATTAACTTTAACATAAAAATGGTTGCTGTGGGTCAACCTTAGAAGATAGACATATGTCATCACGGACTTTTCTGTAGCTTTTATAAAGAGCTATATTTCTTTAGTACATTATTTTGATTTATCTCTTTTGGTTTAGCCAGCGTACGCGATGCAAACGGCCGATAATGTGTTTTTTTGCCGACTTGATCGCAAAATACGTAATTTTCTCTATTACACAAAACACTTGATATTATGCTTTTTATATATAATTGTTTCAGAATAAATTCTCTAAAGGACAGTGAAAACTGTATCAAAATCCGTTGCATGGTGTAGAAGATGTAAGCGGAGAAAGAGACAGACGTCGACAACGACTTAGTTTTATAGTATTTAGAGACACGCTGTGGCCAGCGCGTTTGACCGCTGCTCGGCTCCTGACGGTCGTAGCGTGATGTTATATATCCTATAATTTTCCTCAACAATTGGGCTTTCATATGCAAAAAGAATTATTAAAATCTCACCAACAGTTTCTGAGATAAGTAAGTTTAAACAAGCTCTTTAATAATCTTACTCGAGGACAGCTATTGGCTATATAATATCACGCTACGACTGTAAGAGGCTGAGCAGCGATAGCCCAAAGGTATTGCTTTAAGGATACAAAATGAAACAAAGTGAAGATTGAACCGAATTTAATGAAATAAAAACGATGTATAATTAAAACGTAGAATCTCGTTCGTCGTAATAATGACAATTAATATTCGAAGGGAACTGTGACACATTACGATTGCAAGCCACGACTATCATATCATACGAGTGCATAGCATTTGAAACCTTATCCGTATGTGTACAAAGGTGAGAGTGGCGCGCGCTCCTGACTCTCATAATACATATCGACTTGTATACACATATCTGTTTGTGTATCATTCTCAATGTTCATAACACACAGGATATCCTTCAAAGATGTTCTTTCTGTTTCCGTGGTGTTCAAGATGGCAAGCCATGTTAAGTCGTAAGCTCCTGTGATTAGAGCTCACTCTCCAACAACAAGACAACCACACCACACATGCTCATGCATCCATACAGACTCATACATAACTAGTTGATAGATCTTCCAATAATAGTCGTTCGTTCAGAAACTCATATCATAGAATAGACTAGTACAGAGTACAATATTTATCGTTTCGTATCTAGCAAACATTCAGATAATATATTCGCGACACATTTATTGTTGAAAGCTCTACGTTGTAACCATTTTGAATACTCGTAACATTACGATAACACGTATATAGTAGACATGGCGGGCGATGCAATGGCGCTGTACTAGTATTTGTAGTGTCGCTACACACACACCTCTGCCTACGAGTTGGCACGATTGAGGCGTGAGGCGTAATGTTACAAGTTGTACACATTCCGTACATAGGAACAAGTACACTGTTACATCATTATATACACAAACAAACAGTATACGTAATGTATTTACGATATTATATTGTATTGTACGCGCCACCGCCACCCGAGCCATACAGTTTGATGTTACAACTCTGCCGATCTCTTACGAGGTGTTGTCGTGTAGTATTGCCGTCTTATAGTTTCATTAGGCAGTTTGTTCCAGTGGCATTCGAGTGTCCTACTGTCCGTCTGGTTTGTTTGTACTGCCAGCTGGTGCCCACTGCCCACTGCCCACTGCCCACCAGTGGCCACGTTGTCCACTCATCACTCAACAACTAATGACACTACCACTAACTCACACGTCATACATTACACATACAACGCACACGCACATTTCAATAACTATTATTTATAACAAACTCTTCAATAAATAAACATATTCTACTTCAATATACACTATTTCCCAAGTTCTATGCCCGTGTTAGGCACTTGTACAGAGGAGCTATGCCTGCCTGTAACTACTACAGGGTAGAACGCTAATAGACTCATTCTGAACGACATACTACTGTGGCCAGCGGTTTCACCCGCTATAATATTAGCTATATATAACTATACATATATGCCATGATGCTCCAAACTAAATAATGTACAGATAAAGCGACTCCTGAACTAACATTATAGTCCGAGAGTCATTGTTTCATTCATTATTTTGATCGTTAGTTTAGTAATTAAATAGATTTTTTTTTATTTCAGTCTAGACTTGCATCAAGTACGCGCTAGCTTCCAGTGTGACTGTCGTCTGACCTTGGAGCTTCTGGTGTCTGACTGCCGGTCACCCATCAATGAGTTGACCGCGTCAAGCGCAGCAAGTCTAGACATTTTCAAGTTATTTCGTAAAGACAGATAATATTATTAAAATCGACTACAACTACGCGTTAAGAACTAGTATAATATACTTTTATAGTGATTATACGAAGTGGTATAGTTACATCTACTATTTAAATTATGTCTAACATTTAATCCAGTACAGTGATGCGATTGTAATAAGAATACGACTGACAATCCGCCATTTTGTGTACTACACATTACAATACTAGCCATGTCGTCGGCGTGAACATATTCGTCGTGTTATTTCACAAATACCATCATATCGTATCGATAACTTTAGTCGGACTATTCTTATCCCAATCGCACAGTACTATAACAGTTAAAATTACATAGTTTTTCATTTATAATCCGCCATCTTGATATTACAACTGCTTTCTTGTATAATTAATATTTTAAATTATCATCACTCATTTGATTTTATTGCTTCCATAAATAGAAATTTCATGAATATTCTTAATGACTACACCTCCGGCTTCAGAATAAGGTTCATTTTCGCATGAAGTTGATTGTTCCACTAGTGTTAGAGCCAATCGTTACCTTTCACAATTAATTAAAAATCGTCCGTCACCGTAACGATATAAGGCTCACATTGCAATGCTAGTTTGTAAGTTTGGGAGACGCGACAATAACGTTCTGCGTTCTGAACATGTTGTTCACTCGTCTGTTCGGGACTGAATATAAATATTGAATAAAAACGTATAAAATGTACGCACTACTCTCCAATGAATGAAATCAACAATCACAACTCGACTCGGCACTGTGTAGCGTCGTATTATATCACACACACTGGTGTCCTTCTCTCCCGATGGCCACGCTAGCTGCAGCGGCAGCGCTTACATCTCGGAGAGAGCCCCCGCCGCCAAGTCCACGGACAGGACGGCGGCGGGGGCGGCGCGCCCTCAGCTTCTTCTGTGGCGGCCTCCGCGGCGGCGACGCTCGCGACGCGCCTGCGGGGAGAGGGGATACGTATTGGGCTGCTGTCGATGTCGATGTCGGCCTCACTACAACGTTCACACTATCTCTATACGGAGTGCATTGTCTCCCCGTCGGCGTCGCCCCTGGCCCTGACGCTGAAGCAGCGCGCGTCGGGCGCGAGCGCGCGGGCGGTGCGCACGGGGCGCGCGCTGGGCGCGTGGCGACGCGCGCGGGCGGCGTGTGCCGCGGGGCTGCCGGCGTGCGCGGCCGTCTGCAGCGCACGGATGTACGCCGGGATCGTACACGTCTACAAGACGGACGACGCCAGGGTTGGTATTGTCTTTATCGTGTGCTTAGTGACAGATACATCACACATCTGCTCTAAATCAGAGTCTTCAGTACATAAATGATGTTAATTTTGCAAGTACATAGGTTTTTACAAACAATTTTATTTAGCGCGTCTTTTTTAAACTATATGAAACAAACTCAATTAAAAATTGTGTGGGATATCGTCATATCATAACTAAAAATGCTAATAATTTATCTTTTAAAAACAATCGACTTCGAAAAAAAAATGTACTAAAAACTGGCAAATTACTTTACTTTCGTTGTGTTGGTGGCAAAAAGTCACCGAATTCCGGAAGTAAATTTATTTCCCGTCTTCAAAAGTGTTTTTTTTGAAAGTCGTTTTTGCTAGTTAGGTACTTTCATTCTTTGATCACCCTTTTTTCGTTTCCAGGTCAAAATCGACATCCGTCTGAAATACATCCTAGGCCTTACACCATCGACCGATCAGCCTTCTACAGAAATACAGCCGAAAGTGGAAATGTTCGCGCCCAAACAGGACTTTGAAACCATGCTGGAGTGTCAAACATTCAAGAGCCAGGTCAGCCCCACAAGGAAATACGTCACCATCCCAGGATACAATATGCCTGAGTTCTTCAAGCATACTGCGTGCAACTGCTATGCCTGTGTCGAGCCATTTTGCTCGATTCTGGCTTATATAACAGGCGGATTAGAAGCCTCAATGTATTTTAGAGCCAACGAACTTGAGATTGCCGGTAATTATTTCAAAGGCGTGATTAACACTTTTGGATTTTTCGAAGCGAAATTGAAAGATGTGTTAAAGGAGTATATGGAGTTAGATTTTGAGAAATATATCGTTGATAATGTTAAGAGAATGTTTGAAGAGCAATTTAGGAAAGTGAAGTTAGAAGTTTTAATTGAGGTGTCGTTTTACGAATTGAAAAACGAGAACTTTGATGCCGCAGATGATTATTTAGTTACAATACACGAAATTGTTCAAGAATTAGAAGAGAGAGATAGTTATTTGACTAACGAAGTCATGAATTTGATGATAGCGTCAGCCAAAGTCAGGAATGTGGCCAAGAAACAAGAGTTTGATTTAGAGAATGAGTTTGAAAACTTAAAACTAAGCCCAAAGGTGACCGCGGAGGGGGAGAAGACACCAGAATCAAAAGCTAAACTACCCCAACTGTCAGCAAGAAAAGTGAAAGACGAAGAATTACCGAAAAAACGTAAAGTTATCAAGCTAAACTTAGACGAGAACAGCTCGGACGAAAAGGACATCGAAAAACCGAAACCAAGAAAAAACGTATCCGAGTTCAAAATACCGGTTCCAGTCACATCAAAACCGGTTTTAGAGAACCTAACACCCAGACCTACACGAAAACCGGTTATAACCGTTACCGATACAGCAAAAACTCCTAAAGTTGACAAACAAGATCAATTAACTGAATTCTTTACACCCCAATCAACCCCGGAACAATTTTTCACTCCAATGAACACTTTAAAAACTTACTCAAAATCTTTAAGAAAGGGTATCGTGAAAAATCTCGAACAAGAGTTTTCGACGCCAAAAACCGGAGCTAAGAAAGAAAACTCGAAGGTTCTAGAAGTTCCAGCTAGGTCAGGAAGGAAGGGGGACCAAGATCGAGCTCTGAAGAGGGCTACTAGTCCTGGGAAACTGATAGGAAGTAAGACTCGCCCGCGCAGGGTCAGACAACCGAAGTTAGCCGATGAGTAAGATGAAATATAGTGTATGTGGCATTTTAATGTGAGTTTTCTTTATCTTTGACAATCTAGTATTTGGCGACACGAACGACTGCTGCGCTGCGTGTCGCGGGTTCGATGCCCGCACGGAACAAATCGCTGCTTAAATTCAAAAAAGGCCACATATAAAAAAAACTAATATTAATTTTATTATCGTATCAATTGTCTCAATATTATATTATAAATGGTCCTATCATCAGATTGCAGCCTATTTTCATTTACACACTTAGTTTAGCTAACTAATATGTAGATAAGCTCTCCTGTACAAAATAACATTTCGACATGTAGCCATTTCGAATTTAAGCAGCGAAATATTTGTATGGACTACAGATACTTGTTCCGGCTCTGACTGTTTGTGTTAATCCCCGTATATTAGGGGTAACCCTATTGCGATCCTAATGTCATGTTCATGTGCCAATCGAACACAAATCAATACTACTGCCCGCCCGGGGTATTGAACCCCGGACTGACTGCTCAGAGGTCGTGCATGCAACCACGACAACACCAACGATGTAATATTCTAGAATAGAAATTGTTTACAATCGAATATATTGTTGTTGTTGTCGCAACAATTATCGACTAGTATTGTAACACACACTGATATTATTATACCTACCTCTGCTGTGCCAAATTTCATCAAGATCCGTTCAGCCGTTTTGACGTGAAAGAGTAACAAACATCCATACATGCTCACAAACAAGATATCTGTCGTTGGCATCCAGGGTACCCGCTTGTTTGTCACATATATGTGACGAAAACATTAACTAAGAGATATCTTCTAAAGTCTTCATTTAAATTAGATAATATTAAAGACACATACATCTACATATAATGACTAAAATAACTAACATACTTAATTAGATAAGAATTAATACTGAATAGGAGATAACTAAGTTAGTTAATGTTCTCTTCTATTATATAGGACTTAATGTGGGTTTAAACTGTGACGTTATGCATATTGTAGATCTAGAACAATATTGTCGAGCGATATTGTTGTTGGCGCGCTGTTTTAATACTGCGATATCTTCTCAAGTGTTCATCTAATTTATATACTGTAAAGGACAGATTTAATCTACATGAAGTAACCAAGATAACTAACATACTTATTTCGATAAGGATTACGTCCTAAATTGAAATTCTCTCTACACGAAATTATTCCCCCTCATATCCCTCGTCCCACATCGGTTAAATGTCTCCTCTCCCTTGTGTTCTCTCGTTTTGTATATAAACTGTGTAAGTTTGTTGAAGTTAATAAAATAAAGTTGTAAATTATAACAACTGTTAGCTAACATTCCTTCTCTTTTTTTTTTTTTTTTTTTTAAATTTTTTCTTTCTCTCTTAAGAACAAAATGTCTGAAATGTCTGTGCAGAAAATGGTTCATTATTTGTTTGTTAAAATATTTTAAATCATTTAATCTCTTTGCTGTGTTCTATTCAACAATAATAATTACTGATAAAATCTCCAGCGTTTGATTGTCTACCATAGTACCTACGTGATATTGGCAAAATTGTGGTGTCTCCTTCCACAAATGCCATTAATTTAAAAAATTGAATTGAATTGATAAGGATTACTACTGAATAGGAGGAAATGGCTCTAGAAATTAAGATATACTTTTAATTATTAACTTTAACATAAAAATGGTTGCTGTGGGTCAACCTTAGAAGATAGACATATGTCATCACGGACTTTTCTGTAGCTTTTATAAAGAGCTATATTTCTTTAGTACATTATTTTGATTTATCTCTTTTGGTTTAGCCAGCGTACGCGATGCAAACGGCCGATAATGTGTTTTTTTGCCGACTTGATCGCAAAATACGTAATTTTCTCTATTACACAAAACACTTGATATTATGCTTTTTATATATAATTGTTTCAGAATAAATTCTCTAAAGGACAGTGAAAACTGTATCAAAATCCGTTGCATGGTGTAGAAGATGTAAGCGGAGAAAGAGACAGACGTCGACAACGACTTAGTTTTATAGTATTTAGAGACACGCTGTGGCCAGCGCGTTTGACCGCTGCTCGGCTCCTGACGGTCGTAGCGTGATGTTATATATCCTATAATTTTCCTCAACAATTGGGCTTTCATATGCAAAAAGAATTATTAAAATCTCACCAACAGTTTCTGAGATAAGTAAGTTTAAACAAGCTCTTTAATAATCTTACTCGAGGACAGCTATTGGCTATATAATATCACGCTACGACTGTAAGAGGCTGAGCAGCGATAGCCCAAAGGTATTGCTTTAAGGATACAAAATGAAACAAAGTGAAGATTGAACCGAATTTAATGAAATAAAAACGATGTATAATTAAAACGTAGAATCTCGTTCGTCGTAATAATGACAATTAATATTCGAAGGGAACTGTGACACATTACGATTGCAAGCCACGACTATCATATCATACGAGTGCATAGCATTTGAAACCTTATCCGTATGTGTACAAAGGTGAGAGTGGCGCGCGCTCCTGACTCTCATAATACATATCGACTTGTATACACATATCTGTTTGTGTATCATTCTCAATGTTCATAACACACAGGATATCCTTCAAAGATGTTCTTTCTGTTTCCGTGGTGTTCAAGATGGCAAGCCATGTTAAGTCGTAAGCTCCTGTGATTAGAGCTCACTCTCCAACAACAAGACAACCACACCACACATGCTCATGCATCCATACAGACTCATACATAACTAGTTGATAGATCTTCCAATAATAGTCGTTCGTTCAGAAACTCATATCATAGAATAGACTAGTACAGAGTACAATATTTATCGTTTCGTATCTAGCAAACATTCAGATAATATATTCGCGACACATTTATTGTTGAAAGCTCTACGTTGTAACCATTTTGAATACTCGTAACATTACGATAACACGTATATAGTAGACATGGCGGGCGATGCAATGGCGCTGTACTAGTATTTGTAGTGTCGCTACACACACACCTCTGCCTACGAGTTGGCACGATTGAGGCGTGAGGCGTAATGTTACAAGTTGTACACATTCCGTACATAGGAACAAGTACACTGTTACATCATTATATACACAAACAAACAGTATACGTAATGTATTTACGATATTATATTGTATTGTACGCGCCACCGCCACCCGAGCCATACAGTTTGATGTTACAACTCTGCCGATCTCTTACGAGGTGTTGTCGTGTAGTATTGCCGTCTTATAGTTTCATTAGGCAGTTTGTTCCAGTGGCATTCGAGTGTCCTACTGTCCGTCTGTCCGTCTGGTTTGTTTGTACTGCCAGCTGGTGCCCACTGCCCACTGCCCACTGCCCACCAGTGGCCACGTTGTCCACTCATCACTCAACAACTAATGACACTACCACTAACTCACACGTCATACATTACACATACAACGCACACGCACATTTCAATAACTATTATTTATAACAAACTCTTCAATAAATAAACATATTCTACTTCAATATACACTATTTCCCAAGTTCTATGCCCGTGTTAGGCACTTGTACAGAGGAGCTATGCCTGCCTGTAACTACTACAGGGTAGAACGCTAATAGACTCATTCTGAACGACATACTACTGTGGCCAGCGGTTTCACCCGCTATAATATTAGCTATATATAACTATACATATATGCCATGATGCTCCAAACTAAATAATGTACAGATAAAGCGACTCCTGAACTAACATTATAGTCCGAGAGTCATTGTTTCATTCATTATTTTGATCGTTAGTTTAGTAATTAAATAGATTTTTTTTTATTTCAGTCTAGACTTGCATCAAGTACGCGCTAGCTTCCAGTGTGACTGTCGTCTGACCTTGGAGCTTCTGGTGTCTGACTGCCGGTCACCCATCAATGAGTTGACCGCGTCAAGCGCAGCAAGTCTAGACATTTTCAAGTTATTTCGTAAAGACAGATAATATTATTAAAATCGACTACAACTACGCGTTAAGAACTAGTATAATATACTTTTATAGTGATTATACGAAGTGGTATAGTTACATCTACTATTTAAATTATGTCTAACATTTAATCCAGTACAGTGATGCGATTGTAATAAGAATACGACTGACAATCCGCCATTTTGTGTACTACACATTACAATACTAGCCATGTCGTCGGCGTGAACATATTCGTCGTGTTATTTCACAAATACCATCATATCGTATCGATAACTTTAGTCGGACTATTCTTATCCCAATCGCACAGTACTATAACAGTTAAAATTACATAGTTTTTCATTTATAATCCGCCATCTTGATATTACAACTGCTTTCTTGTATAATTAATATTTTAAATTATCATCACTCATTTGATTTTATTGCTTCCATAAATAGAAATTTCATGAATATTCTTAATGACTACACCTCCGGCTTCAGAATAAGGTTCATTTTCGCATGAAGTTGATTGTTCCACTAGTGTTAGAGCCAATCGTTACCTTTCACAATTAATTAAAAATCGTCCGTCACCGTAACGATATAAGGCTCACATTGCAATGCTAGTTTGTAAGTTTGGGAGACGCGACAATAACGTTCTGCGTTCTGAACATGTTGTTCACTCGTCTGTTCGGGACTGAATATAAATATTGAATAAAAACGTATAAAATGTACGCACTACTCTCCAATGAATGAAATCAACAATCACAACTCGACTCGGCACTGTGTAGCGTCGTATTATATCACACACACTGGTGTCCTTCTCTCCCGATGGCCACGCTAGCTGCAGCGGCAGCGCTTACATCTCGGAGAGAGCCCCCGCCGCCAAGTCCACGGACAGGACGGCGGCGGGGGCGGCGCGCCCTCAGCTTCTTCTGTGGCGGCCTCCGCGGCGGCGACGCTCGCGACGCGCCTGCGGGGAGAGGGGATACGTATTGGGCTGCTGTCGATGTCGATGTCGGCCTCACTACAACGTTCACACTATCTCTATACGGAGTGCATTGTCTCCCCGTCGGCGTCGCCCCTGGCCCTGACGCTGAAGCAGCGCGCGTCGGGCGCGAGCGCGCGGGCGGTGCGCACGGGGCGCGCGCTGGGCGCGTGGCGACGCGCGCGGGCGGCGTGTGCCGCGGGGCTGCCGGCGTGCGCGGCCGTCTGCAGCGCACGGATGTACGCCGGGATCGTACACGTCTACAAGACGGACGACGCCAGGGTTGGTATTGTCTTTATCGTGTGCTTAGTGACAGATACATCACACATCTGCTCTAAATCAGAGTCTTCAGTACATAAATGATGTTAATTTTGCAAGTACATAGGTTTTTACAAACAATTTTATTTAGCGCGTCTTTTTTAAACTATATGAAACAAACTCAATTAAAAATTGTGTGGGATATCGTCATATCATAACTAAAAATGCTAATAATTTATCTTTTAAAAACAATCGACTTCGAAAAAAAAATGTACTAAAAACTGGCAAATTACTTTACTTTCGTTGTGTTGGTGGCAAAAAGTCACCGAATTCCGGAAGTAAATTTATTTCCCGTCTTCAAAAGTGTTTTTTTTGAAAGTCGTTTTTGCTAGTTACCCAAGTAACACATCAAAGCAGCATAGCGGCCGACTTACAGCATTTCTGTATCGTTTTCGCATTTTGAGTTAGTTCTATAATAGTATTACAAACGTATATAGGGCTACTGCAATGCTTATTTGGGCACAAATTATAAGGCTTTAGATCCTAAATTGGTTCACAACAGTTGTTTAATTGCATTACAGGTGCATTATATTAGCATTATTGTGGTCAAATAAGGTATCAATCGCATTAAAGAAGCATTATTACGGTCAATGAAGTTGTGAATCGCATTACCGAAGCATTATACTAGCAATACTTTTGATAGTGAAGATGTTAATTGTATTAAAAAAGCATTAGACTAGCATTAGAATGTAGTAAAAGAATGATTGGAGTTATTTAAGTGTTCACAGTTGAAACTTAATTAAATCCTAGATCATTGCAAAAACATCTCTAAAACCACGGTACAAATGTTATAATACAATTAACGTTGTAATTCAACTACTTTGTCTCGCAATTTATGGACGAAAACGGTCAAAACTGACTGAGTGACACGGCATCGAAACAACATTTATAATACTGGGTAAGTTTTTGACTCTTTTGTTATTTTATGCCTTCAAATATTACTGCGCCATTTAGTTTACTGTAAATGTCTATAAAAGTTTCATTGAAAATTTTCACGCGCCTTCGAAATTTTGTGGTTTTGATATAAAATGTTATTTAAAACTACTGTGAAATAACCCAAAACAATTTTATATTTCTAGTTTATAACGAATTTTGCTTAATTACATTATAGTATTTGTTGGGCAGTATTAAATTAAGTTATATCATTATTTTATAGGTCTATATTGCTTTTATAAATAGGGTCGAATGATAATATTTTTTGGTTATAAGTATTTACAAAATGGTGTCGGTCTATAGCAGCCTTGTGAGCCTTTAAAAATGCTAATTAATGCCGCCAGTAGTATAAATACCCACGCGTGAACAATTATCAAGCCAGAGGCCAGAGAGAAGACATTTGATGAACAACAGTAGTGCCATTGTCTATAAAGTAGTTCTAAATGGGTTCACCGGTATACCAGTAGACTTGATGTAGACTGAAATAGTGTCATTACTTGAACGCAATTTTGGGGTTCCTTGAGCATAACAATTAACCCCATTTCAGAATTTTTGTACAACTTGAAGAGTGGAAGGCTTTCTGCATACGACAGGCTATTGTATCGAAAATGACACATTTCGATAACCTGATTTAACTTGCCCCCTACAGCAAATAGCTGTCGGAACAATAGCGGTCGTTTATTTGATTTAAACTGACAAAATGTTCGGGTTTTGGACTTGAGAACAGCGTTTAGTGGCCTCCTACAATAACATTTATTGATGTTCGATACGTTAGGTACGGAAGTGTATCGAGTGGTTGTGAATAGCTATGTTGAACGCATTATCTACATAACTATTCCTGCGTGTGGCTTATTAAAATGATATGATTAAAAATAAACAGTAGATATTTTCATTCGAATACCTACTTGAATATCACTCAGTTAACAAGGCCAGGTGAATGCGCAGTTATAGCCCACGAAATCAGTTTTCTTACGAGAAAAACGGATACGGATACTTTGAAAACGAATTAGTTTGTCATTTGCTCGCGTTGCGTTCCTACCATTCAAAGCAGTTTTAAAAATTATGGATATTTTGCATTTGTGGATGATTTTATCCATTTAAACAAACATAGTCGGATAAAACAATGCATTTAAAGGGTATTATAACTCATTATTTGTTTTTATTTCTCATAAAAATATTTTGATTATTTAATAAAAATCTGAGTAAAACGGATCTTATTTTTGGACTTTCCCAATGAACATCTTGAGAAAAGCTCTATCTACCGTTAAGTAAGACAAACTTTTGATATTCTTATACGACTAAATTAAAAATCTATTAAACTGAGTGTGTCCCTTCAAAAGCAGAAGCCTACTCTAATTGGTCGGCTATGATTCGGTCACTTTTGTTCTAAGTTAAAGCACCGTGCCTTACACTCGTGGCGAGACCGTTTCCCTAGTACGAGCGAGACAGCACTATGCATGTTTAGAGCGATGTCCTGCGCGCGCTCTGCACACCGCAGCGGATACCTATTTTTGTCAGTTCAGTTGTAACTTTGTGAGAGACTCACATGGTAGTGCCCGTGCGTGTCGTTATTCATACGTCATTTAAGATATTTTGTCCGCAACAAGTTTATAAAAAGGACCGTTATTTACTTTATTATCGGTGTAGTGTAGTCAGGTACAGTAGCCATCAAATATATTATGTACACTTTAGGATGGTCAAAAACTTCAGAAAACGCACTAATATATTTTTTACGGGTGTTGATTTTTAATAATATTGTTTTCTTATTTTCAGTTATTTTTGTACCAACCATAAAATGCCGTACAAAATAGTACAGACAATAGAGAGAGGGAAAACAATACTAGTTATTGTACCTTCTTTGTGGGAGGAAAATAGTAACTTGTGGTGGCCGCCTAAAAAGACACAGTACAAATTAATGAAAGATGAGCAATCCAAGCCCGATAAAAAAGAATGGAGATTAATGGACTGCATTTTAAAAAGGAACAATATTCTAACATATCAGCAAGCCGAAGCTGAATTATCAGTAATGGAAGAAAATTCAGACACAGACGTGAATGACACATGTATGGTTCCACCCCGGACGACTGTAGTTCAAAATCAAGAAGAAATGAAATTTGAACTTATGGCCAAAAACTTGGTAAGTTCATTTTTTATGTAGTGTGCATGATCTGAGGTAGTATGCGCACGCACGCGTGTTTATTTCGTTATTCGCACTAAGTTATTACGTCCCAGTGCCTTTTCCATGCTTAAGCGGGCTACTCACTCACCTGCCGCAGGGGCAATCTAGGGTGTAAGGTGGGGATGACAATGAATTGCCACCTAAATTGTGATGTGTATAGGCAAGCAGGGGCAATTTTACACCCTAGATTGCCCCTGCGGCAGGTGTGTGAGTAGCCCGCTTTATGCCTAATAGTTGTCACCTCTAATATTGTTAATGGCGTAAGTTTAAAGATGACATGTACTAGGACAGTGACGAGCACTCGGACGTCTACCTTATTTAATATTGGAAAAGCAACCGGGGTTACCTTAACACTGACTTGTCATAATTTGAACAATGAGGTACCTATCGTTGGAAGTCGTCGTCGTTCACATAAACAAGCGATTTTATTAGACCCCACAAATCACGCAGGTCACTACACTGCACTGTACTGGTCCTCCACGACCAATCCACCAGGGGCCATATTCCTCAAGATGTCGCACGTTCCATGAGAAACGAGCGGGAGTGTTAGGATAAAACGTACCTAAACTCGCGACATGCTAACTCGACATTGTCATTGCAACGAGCCAGTGGTCATCACCTCCGGGTAATGAATATTGGTTTACTGGAATGTCATCGCGCGCGTAAACCAATTGCTGTGTTATAATTTCCGATCACATGCACTTACGGACGGACCGACACATACTAAGTTTGAAGTCGCCGCACGCGCCGTCGGGCGTGCGGTGCGGTGACATGTCAAAGATCAAAGCGCTCTAAACCTACAAATCTTTGCGTCTCGCTCTACCACACTAACCTACCATTTGCAAAAAACGTACAACTATTTTTCTAATATTTATAGATTTCTCAATGAAAGAATGCGATGTATGACGACTACCAAATACAATCATGCGTTTAAAAAAGCTTTAATGCTTTGAAATTAGTTCTATTTTTCCGCAACTAATATTTTTTTTAACGCAGCTAGTTACTATGGGTGAATTACAAATACATTCGTGCAGTTGAATAGTCTTTATGTCTTTGAGTTAAGGTCACAATTTCTTTAAACAAATGTATTTTTATCTTGTTATGACATAGTGGACATAATTTCAATTAGATGAAAGATATTTTCGTGAATTTCCATTTTTTTCCCATTTTGAGCAAACTATTTTCAGGCCTTGCGCTTATTATGTTACACGTTGTATTTGTATATTGTCAGCTGTTGCTCACGGCTTTGCTTGCATACACCCGATACTTAAAAACAACCTCAGATTTGAGCCATATATATTTATGTATAAATTTGGTATATTACAAATACTCTATCACAAAATTATAACCCACTAGCTATGCGTTGCTATGCAATTTTCTACCTTTCTACCTACCCTACCTTTTCTTTGCTATAAACCTCACGGAGCCCGAGACCTTTCCAACGAATGCAAAACCGTGGAAATCGGTTCGTGCGTCCTAGAGTTATAGCGTCAGCAAGGAAAACCCGACTTATTTTTATATAGTAGAAATATTTATTACATATATTTAAATAAAAAATAAGTTCAATAACTAAAATCATACTAAAAATCAAGCAAAAAATATTTTTTTAAGTCATGACTTTATGTCCGCTAGATGGCGCCATATTCAATTTGGAAGGTACATTGTTGTTTCATCCTTTTCAGTATTAACTACTTACCTTTAATGCAAAAAGTTAAATTATTTACATGTACCTATTAATTAACGTAGTAAAACAAACTTGTTTTTGCTGTCTGAATAAAATTTAATTTATCTTAACAGCTGAATGCTAAGCTGATTTGGTTTGAGGAGGTTTAAATCGAGAGGGTAACCAGGATAATCAAATTTGTGAACTTTTAATACAATCATTATATTATTTTCAGAGGTTCGATCAAGAAAATCAAGGAAACCTGTGTACGGATTACAGTCACGTTTTAGCTACTGAAAACACCGCTAATGAAAACATAGTTCAGATAATTAGCACAGAAACTTTGAACTTCGACCAAATTTTAGCAAATCAAAAAATATTATCCGAAAAAATAGACAATATGCTCCAAATTCAAGCGATCAGTCTCGAAAACCAGCAGAAAATTGTTCAAAAATTGGCCACGCAATCCGTGCAGTTAGAGGAAATATCTGTACAACTTGCAGAGATAAAAGGTCCAAGTGTTACTTTACTAAAAGATGCAAACCCTGCAGATACCGAAAGTTTTACACTAAAACCCATTGAAAATCAAAGAGACCTTATAGAACTAGACCAATCACTGGCAGATAAAACAGAAAAGCATAAATTAAAAAGACATTTGTCGTTCTTATGCTCAGCTTCGAAGGGCGAAGGAAAAACTTGTGCTTATAAATTACTAGATATTTTATTCACTAGGGATTTCCTTTGCAACTGTTCATGGGCAGGTGGAAGTAGAGGAGATATGTCGAAAATTGCCCTTAAAGATTACAAGAACGTTTTAAAATTCTTTCATGGCATGATTCAAAATTGGGATCCGACGTATACAGTACAAGACAATGAAACATTTTTCAAGATTATTACGAAAAATTCGAAGCAACGGAAATCCATGAAAAACCTTAGGATGTCATCTAAGAGATGTCGTAAGAATAAGGATAATTTAGATAAGCAAAAGAGTGGAAATAAAATACAACAAAATGATGATAAAAAAGAAACTGAAAAAGAAAGCATGCACATTCAAGATTATGCACCAAAAAACGATGACTCCACAGAAATAACTGAAGGAGAAAGCATGAAAATTAAAGAACAAAAAATGGGGAAAGAAAATATTTATTTAAATAATATGAGTGATGATGATATCGAAGGTTGTTTGTGTTAATCTGTAGACAATTCTATAAATTTATTTTTACTTTATTAATAGTTCATTTACATCTTCGCACTTACAAGGTCTTTGGTACAGTTACTTGTTACTTATTCGTATGTTACTGGCAATAAAATATGGCAGAACAAGAAGGACGCAAAATTTTCTGACACAACTCTATTATTAGGTCTGTCTTCGCTAAATAAATCTGATTTTAATTTGTATTAATGAATCTATTGTTAATAAGGCAATGATAAGAAAACAAGTATATTGAGTTAATTTTCATAAAACAATTCAAACTTGCAAGTGTCATTATTTATTCAAATTAAAATTTACACAATGGTTAAAACACTAGCATTTTTGGATTCGTTTACCCACTCTAATAATTAAAATCCTAATCAAAAGAAGCTCGAGTAAAATAGAATTTGTATTTTTTTCTCATCTCTAGTTTGTTTAGAGAAGTATCATTGACAAAAACATTACATATTTAAATCTTATCATTTTGCTATAACGGTTCAGTCATACAGTTTCATTAACAAAAAGTTAATTGTGATACATGAGGATAATTGTCAATATTTTATTTTTTAAACTTTGATTCTGTAAGGTTTCTATTATTATTTCTATAAAAAAATTATAACATGCAAAAGAAATTGTTAATTACCCTTAAATCTACATAAATATAAAACTTTAATACTTAAAATAATGTTTTTTATTGGTACGTATGCAATAGTGGTATGAAATATAAGTATTCATTATGATGCAAACACACTAATTTACATTGTAGGTCTCTAGGATCAAGGACAATATCACAATTGCTACCATCATCATTTTTTACTTTGTAAATGTTTAAATGTGAAGATTTTATGGGATACGTAAACACATCTTCTTTGTTACCACTTATTTTTAAGCCAATAATACGAATTCCATTTGGTTCTTCAACTATATCATTGATTTCAATTATGTCGTTGACAGTTGTCAATGCATATCTGTCTTTTATTTTTGAGGAAACTTTAAATTGTTGTAAATGAAGTACTCTACAATTATTTCTACTTGTCGTTAGAAACGGATAATCGGGTTTTTCACTTAACTCAGGATTTTTTTTAACACTAAACTCTGTCGTGGCTTCAACTATTCTGTTTGCTATTTGTGATAGCGGATTCTTTCCATCTCTCAGTAATCGTTTGATACAATATAGCTCATTCTCAAAAGGATAAGCACTGAAAGAATGTAAAGACCCAAATCGTTCTACCTCTGCAGTTAGGTGGATTAAATTGTGCACGTTACTAGTAACATAGTCCGCTCCATAAAAGTCTTTGTAGTGCTTGACAAAATCTTTTAGCAGTTCTTTAGCTAATGGCAGCAAACGCAGATGATATTCAGTAGAACAAATTGTAATACCACAGTATAACTTCAGAAAGTGTGAAAATACGTCACTTGTGAGCACATCTGGCAGTATAATAATGCTAAGATAGAACAAAAAAGTTCTATATTCAGATCCTTTCCAAAATGCGAGATACTCCAGACCTCGCACTGCTCGATGAATTTCAGATGGTAACTTGCACTTGTTCAAGAAATTTGTTACTACTTCAATATCTTTAGCACGCCATTTCGTTACAAATTTTCCGAAATTACCATCACGCCATCCAACTAGTAGCCTTTTCATAATTCCTAGGTCAATTAAATGTAATGAATCACCAACTGGAAAATCCTTTACCATATCTATTGGAAGATTAAGCAAAGGAGAATCATTTTTATGGTGCGCCCCATAAAGTTTATTTCGGAACCCATCATTTGTTCTCTCGGAACAACTTGTATCTGGAAAAGTAACTGTGTGTGAATTGTGAGAGTATTCACCTACAGTAACACACTTCATGCAGCCGTGTTTTCCGTTAAAGTTACAAACACCTGAAAAAATAAATGTTATTATTGAAAATTTCTACAAAAAATAAATAATCACACTCCAAAATGAATTTAACAACACACTGACAATTAGGGACATGATTACCTTTTATGAAAGCTCTAGCGGGTGAGTCACAAATAAAGCATCTAATCTTTACTGTAACTTTTTTCTCAGAATTTTGAAATGGTGTAATACCCTCTTCCAATAAATGACTAACATCGGTGACAAAATCTTCTAAATAAGCTGTTAAATTTTTAGGTTTTCCAATTCCATAATAAATTCCAATTACTAAAGGTTTAATGTTAGAATTTTCAGAAATGTTACAGAGTATTGGCCAAAATTCTTTCTTTGAGCTTTTAAAAATTGGCAAACCGTCAAAGTTGAAATTTAAAGATATATTTTCTGGAATATCTGTCCAGTTTTCCAATAGCAAAGTTAAATTATTAGTAATTCCATTGTGCCAATATTCGCCCCCTTCAATTTTTTTTATATTGACAAATCTAGGTGTTTTTAAAATGGTCCTTGGATCCATAGGTAATATTTCCGGAATCAATCCATTCATAATTTTTGCGAGATCTTTTAACGCTATTTGATTAATATTCCTTTCAATAGCCCATCTTCTTATATTTTCACGAAATGAAGAACATTTTATAAATTTATCAATATCACTGTCATCTTCACTTTCGTCGGAGCTCTCAGGTCTTACATTTACAGCATCAGGCAGACAGGCATAAACACGATTTTGTTGAATATTGTCATTATTCTCCAAAATTTTTTTTTCAAAACCCGAGGATCCCGTATTCTGTGTATTTCCAAAGCTCATTGGTCCTACTTGATTTTGGTGACCTACGGAACCTTCTTTAATATCGCTACAATTCACTTCGCACGAATCGTTTTGTTGTGCATTGATTGGATCCGGAGACATCATAATTCTTGCATGTTCTTTTGATATTTTTCGCCTCATTCCTCCGGTTCTTACTCTTATTTTAAACGATTTTTTCAACATTTTGTGAAACTGAATGCTGCACTTATTTTAACCTATATTTAATTACATGTACAATGAAATCACAACTTAATTTTCTTATTAGCGTATTATAATAGTTGTACACATACGGATATGCAACACACACAGTTATATTAATAATATATAATATCTATAGTTACGTCTACCATAAATATTGCTGTTGTTGTGTTGATCATATAATATGTGCTTTTCCCCAATATGGCTGACAAACGGTTTTACGAATACAGTAAAATGAATGTATATACAGCTTTACGCATTACAATAACTCACGTGTATTTGATCAAAGAGCTGTTATCTGTACAACAGAACTTAGTTGATCTTTAAAAATGCAAGCATTATATTGATTCACGTTTATGCCGTTCAGCAGTATCAGGCTGTTACTAACCACTTAAAAGTGCAATTACACAACAAAAGGCACTAGAAATAGCTCAAAGCTGTATATTGGATTTACGGTGCATTATAATGGTACAAGTTTATGCTATTAAGCAGCATTAGGCATTATCTTACTACTTAAAAATGCTATTGTACATCCAAATGCACTGAAAACAGCTGAAAGCTGTACAGCTGCGTTGTGGTTTGTTGCACTAAAACTAAAGGCTTTACAAAAGCATTTTGATATGCCATTATCCAACCATTTTACAGTGTAAAGCATCATAACGGTTTTAAAATGCTAATATAAAGCGTCAAGATGCTCGGTGAACTTACATAAGAGTTTATACGGACCTTAAGTTCTACATAAGTTTACTATTCGTTTCTTAAAATGCTACGTGTGTTACTTGGGTAGGTACTTTCATTCTTTGATCACCCTTTTTTCGTTTCCAGGTCAAAATCGACATCCGTCTGAAATACATCCTAGGCCTTACACCATCGACCGATCAGCCTTCTACAGAAATACAGCCGAAAGTGGAAATGTTCGCGCCCAAACAGGACTTTGAAACCATGCTGGAGTGTCAAACATTCAAGAGCCAGGTCAGCCCCACAAGGAAATACGTCACCATCCCAGGATACAATATGCCTGAGTTCTTCAAGCATACTGCGTGCAACTGCTATGCCTGTGTCGAGCCATTTTGCTCGATTCTGGCTTATATAACAGGCGGATTAGAAGCCTCAATGTATTTTAGAGCCAACGAACTTGAGATTGCCGGTAATTATTTCAAAGGCGTGATTAACACTTTTGGATTTTTCGAAGCGAAATTGAAAGATGTGTTAAAGGAGTATATGGAGTTAGATTTTGAGAAATATATCGTTGATAATGTTAAGAGAATGTTTGAAGAGCAATTTAGGAAAGTGAAGTTAGAAGTTTTAATTGAGGTGTCGTTTTACGAATTGAAAAACGAGAACTTTGATGCCGCAGATGATTATTTAGTTACAATACACGAAATTGTTCAAGAATTAGAAGAGAGAGATAGTTATTTGACTAACGAAGTCATGAATTTGATGATAGCGTCAGCCAAAGTCAGGAATGTGGCCAAGAAACAAGAGTTTGATTTAGAGAATGAGTTTGAAAACTTAAAACTAAGCCCAAAGGTGACCGCGGAGGGGGAGAAGACACCAGAATCAAAAGCTAAACTACCCCAACTGTCAGCAAGAAAAGTGAAAGACGAAGAATTACCGAAAAAACGTAAAGTTATCAAGCTAAACTTAGACGAGAACAGCTCGGACGAAAAGGACATCGAAAAACCGAAACCAAGAAAAAACGTATCCGAGTTCAAAATACCGGTTCCAGTCACATCAAAACCGGTTTTAGAGAACCTAACACCCAGACCTACACGAAAACCGGTTATAACCGTTACCGATACAGCAAAAACTCCTAAAGTTGACAAACAAGATCAATTAACTGAATTCTTTACACCCCAATCAACCCCGGAACAATTTTTCACTCCAATGAACACTTTAAAAACTTACTCAAAATCTTTAAGAAAGGGTATCGTGAAAAATCTCGAACAAGAGTTTTCGACGCCAAAAACCGGAGCTAAGAAAGAAAACTCGAAGGTTCTAGAAGTTCCAGCTAGGTCAGGAAGGAAGGGGGACCAAGATCGAGCTCTGAAGAGGGCTACTAGTCCTGGGAAACTGATAGGAAGTAAGACTCGCCCGCGCAGGGTCAGACAACCGAAGTTAGCCGATGAGTAAGATGAAATATAGTGTATGTGGCATTTTAATGTGAGTTTTCTTTATCTTTGACAATCTAGTATTTGGCGACACGAACGACTGCTGCGCTGCGTGTCGCGGGTTCGATGCCCGCACGGAACAAATCGCTGCTTAAATTCAAAAAAGGCCACATATAAAAAAAACTAATATTAATTTTATTATCGTATCAATTGTCTCAATATTATATTATAAATGGTCCTATCATCAGATTGCAGCCTATTTTCATTTACACACTTAGTTTAGCTAACTAATATGTAGATAAGCTCTCCTGTACAAAATAACATTTCGACATGTAGCCATTTCGAATTTAAGCAGCGAAATATTTGTATGGACTACAGATACTTGTTCCGGCTCTGACTGTTTGTGTTAATCCCCGTATATTAGGGGTAACCCTATTGCGATCCTAATGTCATGTTCATGTGCCAATCGAACACAAATCAATACTACTGCCCGCCCGGGGTATTGAACCCCGGACTGACTGCTCAGAGGTCGTGCATGCAACCACGACAACACCAACGATGTAATATTCTAGAATAGAAATTGTTTACAATCGAATATATTGTTGTTGTTGTCGCAACAATTATCGACTAGTATTGTAAGTGTAACACACACTGATATTATTATACCTACCTCTGCTGTGCCAAATTTCATCAAGATCCGTTCAGCCGTTTTGACGTGAAAGAGTAACAAACATCCATACATGCTCACAAACAAGATATCTGTCGTTGGCATCCAGGGTACACGCTTGTTTGTCACATATATGTGACGAAAACATTAACTAAGAGATATCTTCTAAAGTCTTCATTTAAATTAGATAATATTAAAGACACATACATCTACATATAATGACTAAAATAACTAACATACTTAATTAGATAAGAATTAATACTGAATAGGAGATAACTAAGTTAGTTAATGTTCTCTTCTATTATATAGGACTTAATGTGGGTTTAAACTGTGACGTTATGCATATTGTAGATCTAGAACAATATTGTCGAGCGATATTGTTGTTGGCGCGCTGTTTTAATACTGCGATATCTTCTCAAGTGTTCATCTAATTTATATACTGTAAAGGACAGATTTAATCTACATGAAGTAACCAAGATAACTAACATACTTATTTCGATAAGGATTACTACTGAATAGGAGGAAATGGCTCTAGAAATTAAGATATACTTTTAATTATTAACTTTAACATAAAAATGGTTGCTGTGGGTCAACCTTAGAAGATAGACATATGTCATCACGGACTTTTCTGTAGCTTTTATAAAGAGCTATATTTCTTTAGTACATTATTTTGATTTATCTCTTTTGGTTTAGCCAGCGTACGCGATGCAAACGGCCGATAATGTGTTTTTTTGCCGACTTGATCGCAAAATACGTAATTTTCTCTATTACACAAAACACTTGATATTATGCTTTTTATATATAATTGTTTCAGAATAAATTCTCTAAAGGACAGTGAAAACTGTATCAAAATCCGTTGCATGGTGTAGAAGATGTAAGCGGAGAAAGAGACAGACGTCGACAACGACTTAGTTTTATAGTATTTAGAGACACGCTGTGGCCAGCGCGTTTGACCGCTGCTCGGCTCCTGACGGTCGTAGCGTGATGTTATATATCCTATAATTTTCCTCAACAATTGGGCTTTCATATGCAAAAAGAATTATTAAAATCTCACCAACAGTTTCTGAGATAAGTAAGTTTAAACAAGCTCTTTAATAATCTTACTCGAGGACAGCTATTGGCTATATAATATCACGCTACGACTGTAAGAGGCTGAGCAGCGATAGCCCAAAGGTATTGCTTTAAGGATACAAAATGAAACAAAGTGAAGATTGAACCGAATTTAATGAAATAAAAACGATGTATAATTAAAACGTAGAATCTCGTTCGTCGTAATAATGACAATTAATATTCGAAGGGAACTGTGACACATTACGATTGCAAGCCACGACTATCATATCATACGAGTGCATAGCATTTGAAACCTTATCCGTATGTGTACAAAGGTGAGAGTGGCGCGCGCTCCTGACTCTCATAATACATATCGACTTGTATACACATATCTGTTTGTGTATCATTCTCAATGTTCATAACACACAGGATATCCTTCAAAGATGTTCTTTCTGTTTCCGTGGTGTTCAAGATGGCAAGCCATGTTAAGTCGTAAGCTCCTGTGATTAGAGCTCACTCTCCAACAACAAGACAACCACACCACACATGCTCATGCATCCATACAGACTCATACATAACTAGTTGATAGATCTTCCAATAATAGTCGTTCGTTCAGAAACTCATATCATAGAATAGACTAGTACAGAGTACAATATTTATCGTTTCGTATCTAGCAAACATTCAGATAATATATTCGCGACACATTTATTGTTGAAAGCTCTACGTTGTAACCATTTTGAATACTCGTAACATTACGATAACACGTATATAGTAGACATGGCGGGCGATGCAATGGCGCTGTACTAGTATTTGTAGTGTCGCTACACACACACCTCTGCCTACGAGTTGGCACGATTGAGGCGTGAGGCGTAATGTTACAAGTTGTACACATTCCGTACATAGGAACAAGTACACTGTTACATCATTATATACACAAACAAACAGTATACGTAATGTATTTACGATATTATATTGTATTGTACGCGCCACCGCCACCCGAGCCATACAGTTTGATGTTACAACTCTGCCGATCTCTTACGAGGTGTTGTCGTGTAGTATTGCCGTCTTATAGTTTCATTAGGCAGTTTGTTCCAGTGGCATTCGAGTGTCCTACTGTCCGTCTGGTTTGTTTGTACTGCCAGCTGGTGCCCACTGCCCACTGCCCACTGCCCACCAGTGGCCACGTTGTCCACTCATCACTCAACAACTAATGACACTACCACTAACTCACACGTCATACATTACACATACAACGCACACGCACATTTCAATAACTATTATTTATAACAAACTCTTCAATAAATAAACATATTCTACTTCAATATACACTATTTCCCAAGTTCTATGCCCGTGTTAGGCACTTGTACAGAGGAGCTATGCCTGCCTGTAACTACTACAGGGTAGAACGCTAATAGACTCATTCTGAACGACATACTACTGTGGCCAGCGGTTTCACCCGCTATAATATTAGCTATATATAACTATACATATATGCCATGATGCTCCAAACTAAATAATGTACAGATAAAGCGACTCCTGAACTAACATTATAGTCCGAGAGTCATTGTTTCATTCATTATTTTGATCGTTAGTTTAGTAATTAAATAGATTTTTTTTTATTTCAGTCTAGACTTGCATCAAGTACGCGCTAGCTTCCAGTGTGACTGTCGTCTGACCTTGGAGCTTCTGGTGTCTGACTGCCGGTCACCCATCAATGAGTTGACCGCGTCAAGCGCAGCAAGTCTAGACATTTTCAAGTTATTTCGTAAAGACAGATAATATTATTAAAATCGACTACAACTACGCGTTAAGAACTAGTATAATATACTTTTATAGTGATTATACGAAGTGGTATAGTTACATCTACTATTTAAATTATGTCTAACATTTAATCCAGTACAGTGATGCGATTGTAATAAGAATACGACTGACAATCCGCCATTTTGTGTACTACACATTACAATACTAGCCATGTCGTCGGCGTGAACATATTCGTCGTGTTATTTCACAAATACCATCATATCGTATCGATAACTTTAGTCGGACTATTCTTATCCCAATCGCACAGTACTATAACAGTTAAAATTACATAGTTTTTCATTTATAATCCGCCATCTTGATATTACAACTGCTTTCTTGTATAATTAATATTTTAAATTATCATCACTCATTTGATTTTATTGCTTCCATAAATAGAAATTTCATGAATATTCTTAATGACTACACCTCCGGCTTCAGAATAAGGTTCATTTTCGCATGAAGTTGATTGTTCCACTAGTGTTAGAGCCAATCGTTACCTTTCACAATTAATTAAAAATCGTCCGTCACCGTAACGATATAAGGCTCACATTGCAATGCTAGTTTGTAAGTTTGGGAGACGCGACAATAACGTTCTGCGTTCTGAACATGTTGTTCACTCGTCTGTTCGGGACTGAATATAAATATTGAATAAAAACGTATAAAATGTACGCACTACTCTCCAATGAATGAAATCAACAATCACAACTCGACTCGGCACTGTGTAGCGTCGTATTATATCACACACACTGGTGTCCTTCTCTCCCGATGGCCACGCTAGCTGCAGCGGCAGCGCTTACATCTCGGAGAGAGCCCCCGCCGCCAAGTCCACGGACAGGACGGCGGCGGGGGCGGCGCGCCCTCAGCTTCTTCTGTGGCGGCCTCCGCGGCGGCGACGCTCGCGACGCGCCTGCGGGGAGAGGGGATACGTATTGGGCTGCTGTCGATGTCGATGTCGGCCTCACTACAACGTTCACACTATCTCTATACGGAGTGCATTGTCTCCCCGTCGGCGTCGCCCCTGGCCCTGACGCTGAAGCAGCGCGCGTCGGGCGCGAGCGCGCGGGCGGTGCGCACGGGGCGCGCGCTGGGCGCGTGGCGACGCGCGCGGGCGGCGTGTGCCGCGGGGCTGCCGGCGTGCGCGGCCGTCTGCAGCGCACGGATGTACGCCGGGATCGTACACGTCTACAAGACGGACGACGCCAGGGTTGGTATTGTCTTTATCATGTGCTTAGTGACAGATACTCATATCAGAGTCTTCAGTACATAAATGATGTTTACTCAAAAATGCATGTAATGTTGTCATTATTTTGACAACCTTGTTTGAGCAAAGTCGACCTTGCCGTTCTGTTTCAAGGAGCGGCCGGCAAAGTTTTGCTGGCCGCTCTAACAGGCCGGCAAAGTTTTGCTGGCCGCTCTAACAGGCCGGCAATGTTTTGCCGACCGCTATTTTGACGTTTCAACGTTTTAAAAAATCAATTCCAAAAATATTTTATTTAAAACACAGCAGTTTGTACGTCTAAAGGTAAAAAAAAAAAGATTTAAGTGAAGTAATAAATGAAGAAATAATCCAGCAGTCAAACACCGCATTAGAATTATCGCAAACTATCAGTAATATCAAACCGGAAAAGTCGGTGTTGAATTTTAGTAACTGTACTTTTCATAATTGTCATTTTAATTAAAATTCTAGTTAATTAATATATATTTTTATTTAAATTACTTGCTGGTTTTATTTAGATTAGGTACTTGCATTTTTGAGTAAAGCACTATACAAACCTTGGCCCACAATGACTGCTTCGCTGGTCAACGAAACGAACTAGAGTCACCGAATTCCGGAAGTAAATTTATTTCCAGTCTTTAAAAGTGTTTTATTGAAAGTCGTTTTTGCTAGTTACTTCCATTCTCCGATCACCCTTTTTTCGTTTCCAGGTCAAAATCGACAACCGTCTGAAATACATCCTAGGCCTTACACCATCGACCGATCAGCCTTCTACAGAAATACAGCCGAAAGTGGAAATGTTCGCGCCCAAACAGGACTTTGAAACCATGCTGGAGTGTCAAACATTCAAGAGCCAGGTCAGCCCCACAAGGAAATACGTCACCATCCCAGGATACAATATGCCTGAGTTCTTCAAGCATACTGCCTGCAACTGCTATGCCTGTGTCGAGCCATTTTGCTCGATTCTGGCTTATATAACAGGCGGATTAGAAGCCTCAATGTATTTTAGAGCCAACGAACTTGAGATTGCCGGTAATTATTTCAAAGGCGTGATTAACACTTTTGGATTTTTCGAAGCGAAATTGAAAGATGTGTTAAAGGAGTATATGGAGTTAGATTTTGAGAAATATATCGTTGATAATGTTAAGAGAATGTTTGAAGAGCAATTTAGGAAAGTGAAGTTAGAAGTTTTAATTGAGGCGTCGTTTTACGAATTGAAAAACGAGAACTTTGATGCCGCAGATGATTATTTAGTTACAATACACGAAATTGTTCAAGAATTAGAAGAGAGGGACAGTTATTTGACTAACGAGGTCATGAATTTGATGATAGCGTCAGCCAAAGTCAGGAATGTGGCCAAGAATCAAGAGTTTGATTTAGAGAATGAGTTTGAAAACTTAAAACTTAGCCCAAAAGTGACCGCGGAGGGAGAGAAGACACCAGAATCAAAAGCTAAACTACCCCAACTGTCAGCAAGAAAAGTGAAAGACGAAGAATTACCGAAAAGACGTAAAGTTATCAAGCTAAACTTAGACGAGAACAGCTCGGACGAAAAGGACATCGAAAAACCGAAACCAAGGAAAAACGTATCCGAGTTCAAAATACCGGTTCCAGTGACATCAAAACCGGTTTTAGAGAACCTAACACCCAGACCTACACGAAAACCGGTTATAACCGTTACCGACACAGCAAAAACCCCTAAAGTGGACAAACAAGATCAATTAACTGAATTCTTTACACCCCAATCAACCCCGGAACAATTTTTCACTCCAATGAACACTTTAAAAACTTACTCAAAATCTTTAAGAAAGGGTATCGTGAAAAATCTCGAACAAGAGTTTTCGACGCCAAAAACCGGAGCTAAGAAAGAAAACTCGAAGGTTCTAGAAGTTCCAGCTAGGTCAGGAAGGAAGGGGGACCAAGATCGAGCTCTGAAGAGGGCTACTAGTCCTGGGAAACTGATAGGAAGTAAGACTCGCCCGCGCAGGGTCAGACAACCGAAGTTAGCCGATGAGTAAGATGAAATATAGTGTATGTGGCATTTTAATGTGAGTTTTCTTTATCTCTGACAATCTAGTATTTGGCGACACGAACGACTGCTGCGCTGCGTGTCGCGGGTTCGATCCCCGCACGGAACAAATCGCTGCTTAAATTCAAAAAGGCTATTATTAATATCATATCAATTGTCTCAATATTATATTATAAATGGTCCTATCATCAGATTGCAGCCTATTTTCATTTACACACTTAGTTTAGCTAACTAATATGTAGATAAGCTCTCCTGTACAAAATAACATTTCGACATGTAGCCATTTCGAATTTAAGCAGCGAAATATTTGTATGGACTACAGATACTTGTTCCGGCTCTGACTGTTTGTGTTAATCCCCGTATATTAGGGGTAACCCTATTGCGATCCTAATGTCATGTTCATGTGCCAATCGAACACAAATCAATACTACTGCCCGCCCGGGGTATTGAACCCCGGACTGACTGCTCAGAGGTCGTGCATGCAACCACGACAACACCAACGATGTAATATTCTAGAATAGAAATTGTTTACAATCGAATATATTGTTGTTGTTGTCGCAACAATTATCGACTAGTATTGTAACACACACTGATATTATTATACCTACCTCTGCTGTGCCAAATTTCATCAAGATCCGTTCAGCCGTTTTGACGTGAAAGAGTAACAAACATCCATACATGCTCACAAACAAGATATCTGTCGTTGGCATCCAGGGTACACGCTTGTTTGTCACATATATGTGACGAAAACATTAACTAAGAGATATCTTCTAAAGTCTTCATTTAAATTAGATAATATTAAAGACACATACATCTACATATAATGACTAAAATAACTAACATACTTAATTAGATAAGAATTAATACTGAATAGGAGATAACTAAGTTAGTTAATGTTCTCTTCTATTATATAGGACTTAATGTGGGTTTAAACTGTGACGTTATGCATATTGTAGATCTAGAACAATATTGTCGAGCGATATTGTTGTTGGCGCGCTGTTTTAATACTGCGATATCTTCTCAAGTGTTCATCTAATTTATATACTGTAAAGGACAGATTTAATCTACATGAAGTAACCAAGATAACTAACATACTTATTTCGATAAGGATTACTACTGAATAGGAGGAAATGGCTCTAGAAATTAAGATATACTTTTAATTATTAACTTTAACATAAAAATGGTTGCTGTGGGTCAACCTTAGAAGATAGACATATGTCATCACGGACTTTTCTGTAGCTTTTATAAAGAGCTATATTTCTTTAGTACATTATTTTGATTTATCTCTTTTGGTTTAGCCAGCGTACGCGATGCAAACGGCCGATAATGTGTTTTTTTGCCGACTTGATCGCAAAATACGTAATTTTCTCTATTACACAAAACACTTGATATTATGCTTTTTATATATAATTGTTTCAGAATAAATTCTCTAAAGGACAGTGAAAACTGTATCAAAATCCGTTGCTTGGTGTAGAAGATGTAAGCAGAGAAAGAGACAGACGTCGACAACGACTTAGTTTTATAGTATTTAGAGAAACGCTGTGGCCAGCGCTTTTGACCGCTGCTCGGCTCCTGACGGTCGTAGCGTGATGTTATATATCCTATAATTTTCCTCAATAATTGGGCTTTCATATGCAAAAAGAATTATTAAAATCTGACCAACAGTTTCTGAGATAAGTAAGTTTAAACAAACTCTTTAATAATCTTAATCGAGGACAGCTATTGGCTATATATAATATCACGCTACGACTGTAAGAGGCTGAGCAGCGATAGCCCAAAGGTATTGCTTTAAGGATACAAAATGAAACAAAGTGAAGATTGAACCGAATTTAATGAAATAAAAACGATGTATAATTAAAACGTAGAATCTCGTTCGTCGTAATAATGACAATTAATATTCGAAGGGAACTGTGACACATTACGATTGCAAGCCACGACTATCATACGAGTGCATAGCATTTGAAACCTTATCCGTATGTGTACAAAGGTGAGAGTGGCGCGCGCTCCTGACTCTCATAATACATATCGACTTGTATACACATATCTGTTTGTGTATCATTCTCAATGTTCATAACACACAGGATATCCTTCAAAGATGTTCTTTCTGTTTCCGTGGTGTTCAAGATGGCAAGCCATGTTAAGTCGTAAGCTCCTGTGATTAGAGCTCACTCTCCAACAACAAGACAACCACACCACACATGCTCATGCATCCATACAGACTCATACATAACTAGTTGATAGATCTTCCAATAATAGTCGTTCGTTCAGAAACTCATATCATAGAATAGACTAGTACTCGTACAATATTTATCGTATCGTATCTAGCAAACATTCAGATAATATATTCGCGACACATTTATTGTTGAAAGCTCTACGTTGTACCTAACCATTTTGAATACTCGTAACATTACGATAACACGTATATAGTAGACATGGCGGGCGATGCAATGGCGCTGTACTAGTATTTGTAGTGTCGCTACACACACACCTCTGCCTACGAGTTGGCACGATTGAGGCGTGAGGCGTAATGTTACAAGTTGTACACATTCCGTACATAGGAACAAGTACACTGTTACATCATTATATACACAAACAAACAGTATACGTAATGTATTTACGATATTATATTGTATTGTACGCGCCACCGCCACCCGAGCCATACAGTTTGATGTTACAACTCTGCCGATCTCTTACGAGGTGTTGTCGTGTAGTATTGCCGTCTTATAGTTTCATTAGGCAGTTTGTTCCAGTGGCATTCGAGTGTCCTACTGTCCGTCTGGTTTGTTTGTACTGCCAGCTGGTGCCCACTGCCCACTGCCCACTGCCCACCAGTGGCCACGTTGTCCACTCATCACTCAACAACTAACGACACTACCACTAACTCACACGTCATACATTACACATACAACGCACACGCACATATCAATAACTATTATTTATAACAAACTCTTCAATAAATAAACATATTCTACTTCAATATACACTATTTCCCAAGTTCTATGCCCGTGTTAGGCACTTGTACAGAGGAGCTATGCCTGCCTGTAACTACTACAGGGTAGAACGCTAATAGACTCATTCTGAACGACATACTACTGTGGCCAGCGGTTTCACCCGCTATAATATTAGCTATATATAACTATACATATATGCCATGATGCTCCACACTAAATAATGTACAGATAAAGCGACTCCTGAACTAACATTATAGTCCGAGAGTCATTGTTTCATTCATTATTTTGATCGTTAGTTTAGTAATTAATTAGATTTTTTTTTATTTCAGTCTAGACTTGCATCAAGTACGCGTTAGCTTCCAGTGTGACTGTCGTCTGACCTTGGAGCTTCTGGTGTCTGACTGCCGGTCACCCATCAATGAGTTGACCGCGTCAAGCGCAGCAAGTCTCGACATTTTCAAGTTATTTCGTAAAGACAGATAATATTATTAAAATCGACTACAACTACGCGTTAAGAACTAGTGAAATATACTTTTATAGTGATTATACGAAGTGGTATAGTTACATCTACAATTTAAATTATGTCTAACATTTAATCCAATACAGTGATGCGATTGTAATAAGAATACGTCTGACAATCCGCCATTTTGTGAACTACACATTACAATACTAGCCATGTCGTCGGCGTGAACTACATATTCTTATCCCAATCGCATAGTACTATAACAGTTAAAATTACATAGTTTTTCATTTATAATCCGCCATCTTGATATTACAACTGCTTTCTTGTAAAATTAATATAAATTAAATTATCATCACTCATTTGATTTTATTGCTTCCATAAATAGAAATTTCATGAATATTCTTAATGACTACACCTCCGGCTTCAGAATAAGGTTCATTTTCGCATGAAGTTGATTGTTCCACTAGTGTTAGAGCCAATCGTTGCCTTTCACAATTAATTAAAAATCGTCCGTCACCGTAACGATGTAAGGCTCACATTGCAATGCTAGTTTGTAAGTTTGGGAGACGCGACAATAACGTTCTGCGTTCTGAACATGTTGTTCACTCGTCTGTTCGGGACTGAATATAAATATTGAATAAAAACGTATAAAATGTACGCACTACTCTCCAATGAATGAAATCAACAATCACAACTCGACTCGGCACTGTGTAGCGTCGTATTATATCACACACACTGGTGTCCTTCTCTCCCGATGCACGATGGCCACGCTAGCTGCAGCGGCAGCGCTTACATCTCGGAGAGAGCCCCCGCCGCCAAGTCCACGGACAGGACGGCGGCGGGGGCGGCGCGCCCTCAGCTTCTTCTGTGGCGGCCTCCGCGGCGGCGACGCTCGCGACGCACCTGCGGGGGAGAAGGAATTCATATACATACACATCGTGTCTGGTCATGGACTAGCGATATTCTAGTTATTGTAATGATTTTTATTTTATTTTTATTTATTTGGGAAAACAAACGGTTACACATTACAGTATTACACAAAATTACAGGTATAAGATTAATAAATGTATAACCAACGACATTTTCCACATTTTATAAAAACAATTAGTTACAAGATACAATGCGACGTGCGCTTAAGATTCAATATGCACACGAAATTACATTATGTGTTTTTATTTAAACTAAACAGGCATGCAAGTTAAAAAAAAAGGTAAAAATGGGACACAGGAAATGACTGTCGGTCCTCCAGTGTTAGAGAACGATTAGAATAAAACAAAAACAACACTATGTCTATTCCAAAACGGTTTCACGAACAAGGCTTTTAAATTTTCCAATTGGTGCAGCAAAGCAGGGGCGAAGGTCCTATAGAAGCCATAAGCCAGGCTTGCCCTAATATCAAACTCAATACCTATATATAAAAAACCCTACAAAACAATGTTCAAAATAAAAATAACATCAAATTCCGCGCCAAACGCATTGTGATGCAATGCGAGGTTGCCAGGTTTACTCACTCACTGAACACCTGTGTCACTCGAACATTCGCGCGACGTTGCCAAATTTTTTCTGCGAAATTCGATACTCGACCTCGCTCTAACACTATACAAAAAAAGAGTTCAAGTATATGCAGCACGTGTCTACGGTCAGTGACACCATAGTGCTAATGCTTTCTCGCTCGCACTCGTTGGCTTCTTATGGGGCTTGTAAACTTCTCACTTTTTCCTAGCAAAATATTTACGTTTTGATAAAATTGTTATGACGTCATTTGAAAATTTGTATGGAGTTAAATGCCGGGCTTTTTTATGACTGTGTGCGTGTAAATCAGTGTAAGTTCGAAGGAGAATGTGTGTTCGCACCAAGCATGCGCTCAAAGATGCGCGATGCGCGAATTTTGATAGAAAGTTTAGAAATTTCAAATTAGTTCATATTTGTTTTGAGCGGTTACTGGTGCATTTCTTTTTTTGTGATATTATTTTCTCAATTTCTAGTAATTTTAAAGTTTAGTGATTACTTTTTGGTGCAATTAACTTTGTTATAAAGTGATTACAGTTTCATAAAAATAAAAATGAATTCGAAAACGCATGCAATTGTTCCTTGTGAAGGTTTAAAGTGTGTGAAATCGTTATTGGGCAAGGTAAATAGTTTGAGTTTTACAGAAAAATATAATCTCGTTACTTCACCAAAACCTACCCCTGACTTGGATATTTATCAGAAAACTAAATCCCATAATAGGCAGTTTAATCGATCAGTGTACAATATTCAATGGGTGGTCGGCTGCTCTCATTTAAACAAATTTTTCTGTTGGCCTTGTTTATTTTTCTCTAAAGATAATAATGCTTGGAATGTATCAGGTTACAATGATTTAAATAACTTCTCTGGTGCCACGAAAAAATATGCCTTCTGTGTGCTTTGTTGTTTGTCATCTGTCCGTGGTAAAGAATGAAGAGTTAGTGGGTGTTTACATTGTGAGTAGTTACAAATGTTTTCAACAATGTGTGGTGAGAAAGCAATTTATTATTTGTGCGCCATCTTGCGGTAAGTGCTTTTATTTTTTTTGCATAGCGACCGTAGAGATCGAGCGAAATATTAGGAATCGAATCGAACTATAGTTGTTACATTCAACTCAATAGATGGCTCTTTTATCATTTACTTAAAACTGCGCGTATTATAAAATTACTATATCTGTTTTTCATTACTGTTTGTGCTTTTTTTTTTTAAATTTAGGCATATTTAATTCCTAATAGGAAAATAAAACCGGCGTTATCAAAATAAAAAAAAAATAAAAAAAAATTTTTCAGCCTGAAAAAAGGCTGAAAAAGCTATTGTAATAACTTGGCTTTACCTTCATAAACAAACCTCTTTCGCCACTGCAGCAAAGATGTCGATATTTTGAAAGAGATCATTAAATTGACCAGTTATGCGACTGATGACTGATGATGACTGTCTGAGCGATCGACTGCTGCGCTAAATGCCGCACGGAACATGTATTTGTATGACCTACAAGTAGTTGTTTCGGGTTTGGCTGTTTCTGTATGTGAATTTACATATTTGTAAACGTGAAGAAAGTGGTTAAGATAATACGACAATAAATTAAACTACGCATACCTCAAGACGTTCTCAGTCTACCTTTAAAAAATCATTTGAATATATCCAGCAGGGGCGAAGGTCCTATAGAAGCCATAAGCCAGGCTTGCCCTAAATTATAATACCAATCAGACCAATAGTTATAATTATAACCTACTACCTAACTGTACCCAAACTAACATATAACATTCATGAACAAAAATATTTTAAATACACGCAAATTAATTTGCCGCGCGCTTACTTTACCAGATCCATAAAATACTACGACTCACTAAAAGTCAATCATTCATCAAATTCGAACAAAATACAATCGTGTCTGATTCGGAGCGATTCGTGACATGTCAACACTACCGAAAGCGCGCGTAATGCTCTCTCGCTCTAGCGAAAGAGTAGCGTCTCTTTCGCACTCGTTGGCTTTCAATGTGGCTTTTCATTTGTATAGAAGTTAAATACAATTCATTGATAAATTTTAGGTACTTATACGGCAATTTATACGGGCTAGTAAAGCCTGGCTTGTCCATTAAGTTCGCGCATATGAACCATCCGATGACCGGCCTGAATATAGTTGCAAGAAAAAGTGCAACAAATTGCGAATGACGATGGTTATTATTTTGTTTCTTTTGAATAGTTTGGGAACTGTTTTAGAGTTTTGATTTAGTTAAGTTATTTTAAATTACTAACTAATGTGGTGAAAGTTTTTGGTGCGATGTGACAACCTAAGATTTTGTTAAGTGATTAACTGAATACAGTGATTTTAATTTTAAAATGTGAATGCGGAAATTGGCGCCTGAAAGGTATGCTACATTGAGATAACTTATAATTCATCGTATATTCAATGAATCCACAAGAAATTATTTCTTGTAAAGACCAGTAGGTATGTTTACTCTATTGTTTTGAAGGAGCGTGTCAAACTTTTTTTGGTATAAAAAACGCATCAAAATCCGCTTCAGAATAATGCTTATTTAATGGTTAATTCGTAAGTCATTTTGCATGATTTATACTTTGAGAGTTTGTGAATGTAAAAGATGAATAGCAAAATAAAGAATTAGATGTTCATTAATATAATAGTGAGATTCAAACGTTGATTAAATATTCGTAAGCTTAAAAAACAACAAATCGATAATTCGTAATATGCCATCTAGTGGCCATCGATTGAATTATTTTACGAATTATTAAACCTACGTTAAGAGATAGAACTTTGATGACGCGTGGAGTCTCGGTACCAATAGATGGCGCGTGGAACGTTTAATCCCATACGTGAAAGGTAAATAGGTAATAGATTTTTTAAACTATAATTTACAATAATTGTGACTAGAGCAGTATTTCAACTATACAACTGACTCCTAACAATCACAAAAAACACTAAGAGGGGGGCGGGGGGGGGAGCATATTAAAAGTCGATAGCTTGCCCTCCATCCAGGCCTCTCGCCCGCCACTGATATCCAGTAGTTTAGTCACAGGAAATTATTTTACATTTTTAAAATTTGGTACATGAAGATATTCTACACGATGTATCTAATAATAGGGAAGTACGGACAGGTTAACGAGCGGCGCACGATTCTTGAGCGCTGACCTTCAACTGCGCAAAAGTGAGTTATTGGGTCCCTTTGGTGGTATGAAGTGAGGTGCGGGGGCGGGGAAAGTGCAGTGATTGGCCCGTAGCGCATCGCGTCATAGACGTCACTCGGGATTTCTTCTTTACTCCTGCTGCACGTACCTCACAGATTAGTGACCTATTTATAAAGGGTGTTCTATTTTACAAGCTTTTATTTAACTTGCAATGTATGTAAGTATGTATGTAAGTTTGTTCGGGGCGAATCTTAGAACTCAATTTTGACACAGTTATCTTCAACCGATTGAGCTGAAATTTGGCACACCTATATGACGTCGGTGACAATGCAATATTACGGTACCATGGAGCTGGTCTGATGATGGAATCGGAAGGTGGCGATAGGAACTCCTCAACGAAACAAGATAGACATGCCGTGTTTGGTGTCCCCATATTTGTCTTTACATGTGTTGTATGCCTAGGCGGTGCCCAGGGTCTGATGATGGAGCCGGAAGGTCGCGATAGGAACTCCTCAACGAAACAAGATAGACATGCCGTGTTTGGTGTCCCCATATTTGTCTTTACGTGTGTTGTACGCCTAAGCGGTGCCCAGGGTCAGATGATGGAGCTGGAAGGTCGCGATAGGAACTCCTCAACGAAACAAGATAGACATGCCGTGTTTGGTGTCGGTATATTTGTCTTTACGTGTGTTGTACGCCTAGGCGGTGCCCAGGGTCTGATGATGGAGCCGGAAGGTCGCGATAGGAACTCCTCAACGAAACAAGATAGACATGCCGTGTTTGGTGTCCCCATATTTGTCTTTACGTGTGTTGTACGCCTAAGCGGTGCCCAGGGTCAGATGATGGAGCTGGAAGGTCGCGATAGGAACTCCTCAACGAAACATTAAAGCTTGTTTTTTAAAAATCCTTTTTTTACTTCAATTTTTTGCTTCCACTTTTATGTCATTTAGTTTGTTAGAAATTTTTATTTTCTTATTTTTGGTACAATAGGGTTTTTTTTGATAGTTTAAAATTATTTTTATGAACTAGTATTGCCAATGTTTTCATTTATTGTCGTATTTTATTATCATAAACACTTTGTATAAGAAATTCCTAGTGTGGTAACGTATTTTTTTTAAAGTTTTCACTTACGCTACAAACGGTCGGGTCCAATTCACTTCCCCGTTATTTGGCAGCCATTTTGTTTTTTTTTTTACTTATTCTAGAAGCGTGTACAAATAAAACATCTTTCAAAGTTTTTGTTTTACGAGATATGAATAGGCTTATTCGGGGGAGCAAATATATTGTCTATCGTTAAATAAAAAAGCGCTTACTACGAAAAAGTAAGCGCTTTTTTTTTAAAGAACTTGAGGAAATAAAATTTAACTCTATTAAAATATGCAAATCAAAGAAAATTTCAATATTTTTTTCTTTTGGTTATTTTATTTTTTTAAGTAACAAATAGTACTAATTTTATTATGTGATTATGGAGAATATCGCTAGTCTATGTCCGGACACATTGTATAGTCATCCTGACCGTTTCCGGCCACGGGAGATATATAGTGCAGGCGTGTGTGCACTCTCTGTTCCAATGAGACCAATAGAACAGTCATGTTTGGAAGAAAAGTATGGCGTCCTCGCAGGGATTCCAGTTATTTTAGCTATTTTCATAGTATAATGTCATACTGTATTTTACTATGGGGACGGGCTGCAGACAGAATCTATATTTATTCTGCAGAGAAGAGCTATCAGAGCTATTTATAATCTACGTACGAGCATTCATATGTGGAAGATTAGAAGAGTATGGCGTCCTCGCAGGGATCGTACGCTGCTGTGATGCGTTCTCGCCGATCAATGAAACATTTCCTATGCTCGTGCGATGGAGTTAGCTTCAATAAAGACACACTGAATAAATCTGTATGTTTGAGTTCATCGTGCGACGAGAACGCAGTGTGTAATCGTACGATTGACGGCCATTTAGGGCGACGTGTAAGTCTCTGTGCTGGCTGTGTTTAGGACAAGTCTGGCATATTTATTTAAACTTCATGTACAGACGCCTGCAGGTCAAGCTACCCGAAACTGTAAATTTTTCACAATGAACCTTGAACCTTATACTTTAGAAATAAAGTCGAATAGCTATCAAAGAAATCTGACAGATTGTAGTAGCTTGATATGCAGGCGTCTGTACAATAGTGGTATTTAGGCAGACTTAATGCCACAAGGCATTCTTTACAAGTCAACCTTTGGGTTAAACACAACAACACTGTGACAGTACAAATCCTTATCCTTACTAATATTATAAAAGCGAAAGTGAGTTTGTTACCTCTTCACGCTTTAATGGCTAAACCGATTTTGATGAATTTTGGTACAGAGATAGGTGGAAACCAGGAGACGGACATAGGCTAATTTTTATTAAAAAAAAGTGGGATATGAGGGAGAACGAGGGAAGAAAATGGAAAACTTAGCGTTGCTATTACAAATCAATCAGGCGCAAGAGCAAAAACTGCAGGTCTGCTTAGTGTGTCATACCGAATTTAACGCGAGCGAAGCCGCGGGCGAAAGCTAGTATTTTATAAAAGAAAACGACTTGATAAGAGTAATAAATATATTTAAAAAAGACTAAGAAAGAAAACGGGATACTTAACAGTAACTACTATGACTTCTATTTGGGAGCTATTTAGTCGGACCTAAATAGTGAACGAAAAGAAAGAAAGAAAAAAGAAACACTTTTATTTGGGACTCGCACAAAACAAGTAAAACAGTAACAAAATAAAATAGTACAGACAAGGTTATTGTCTGTGCGAGGCCAAAAAGGTCCCTGTCTCAGCATAAGCTGCGATATTTTAAGAATAAAATAACACAGCGCTGGTATTCTGACAGCCGAATGAACTGTCTTAGACCATATTATCAGAAAAGGAGAGGAAGAGGCGTGTAATTAAAAACCGCCCAAGTGCAAGTCAGACTCGTGCACCGTGGGTTCCGTACAAACTTGCGACATAAACGGCTATATCTTTTGATTGCGTACACTTAGAGGGTTGATTTTTTTTCACGGCTCCCAAAGGACCACCGACTTACCTTGATACCTCCTCGGGAGGGTCTTGACAGACAGACAGACGAACAACAAAATTATCCTGTAAAGGCTTCGTTTTTTCCTTTTGAGGTATAACTCTTCGCCTAAGAAGAATTATTACAGAAATTTTTACTATATTTTATTTTAAATTTTCTACTAAAACATGAGTTTGAGATGTACTGCAATGAAGAATGTTAACTAATTTTGATTATTAGCAGTCCATATTCTCTGTCAAAAATAAAAAATACTAGTGAAAGAATTACTTATATATGTCAATTAGTTTCCGATTTAGAAGTAAAACAAGACGCGGGCTGCCGGTTACGATGTGACGTCATCACACAACATGCTCAGTATTGCTCAGTCTGGCTCATTCAGTCCGCTCGTGGTCGCGCGCCCTTACCGTTGAAATTATAACTAAATACTTTTAAAAAAGTCCAATCTAAATACTAGGAAATCATGTGTTGTGCCTAAATGTAAAAATACAACGCGCGGCGCATTGTGAAATGACGTCACAAGCGGTCACGTGACTGTTAGCGGGCTCGATATTTTTCGAAACTTTGAATGCCTATAAAATCAAAACTACTAGTTTTTTTTTACTACAACAAAAACTAGTTTGATCAGTGTTTGTATACATACAGGCTTTACTGAGACAACATTTCAAGCGATTTGGCATACCTAGTAACATTCTCTATTACTGTTGTGGCCAACTAAAATTCCGGGGAAGTTCTTTGATGATTTCTCATCCGCAAAACAAAGTAGTACTCAATATTTTTGCGCGACTTACCGTGCCAACTTCGCCTTCAGCCCACCGTTCATATGCACGCTCGTGTTTCAACCACTCCTGGTACTTGTACCACCATTCCTCCCACTTCACATAGTCTCCTAGTGTCAAACCTGAGAACCAAACACATTGTTATTGTATGGTCCATTGTTAGACCATATATTACTTTAGATGAGGGATGAATGTAGTAAAAGAAGGTAAGTACTAGAACACTATTATATTGTCCCAAAGGTACTAAAGGTAAGATGAGTTTAATGGACTGATGGTGTGACAAATATAGTGAGTGACGCGGCCCTTGTTGGCTGTATCGAGGACGCCTGGTTGTATTGATGGCCCAACGCGAACTGAGTGCGCGCATGACTGTAAATGATTGTGTGGCGTAAACTGCTGAATTGCAGATGTGCGGTTGCACCGTACAGTTATTAAGTGAATCATCTGAGTCTAGTGCGTATGGAATCCTTTTTAACTGACTTCAAAAAAGGAAGAGGTTCTATGTCCGACCGTATTTTTTTTAATGTATGTTCACCGATTACTCCGCAAACTGTGAACCGATTTTCATGCTACATTACCTCGCAGATAGCCCCGCTTCTTGTAATAGTCATATCTGACGCGCACGTCATCCCAGGATGGTAAGCCAGCAGGCGCCGCCAGGAGAAGTTCCTCGGGGTAGCTGCCTGCAGCTGCACCTTCCAAGGCCCTGGAGAACAGAATTATTTGTCAGTAAAATTACAATTTAAAGTGAGAGTCTAATTTTCAAATGTGGTGTTCGACTTTCAGTGTAACAACCAATAGCAGCTAAGCGGGTCCGTCGTCCCGCTCGATGCGCACGCGCACGTGCAGCGCACGGTTACTATAACGTATACGTACGGGTAGGGCTCGGGCGCGGCGGGTGCAGGCGCGGGTCCGTCGTCCCGCTCGATGCGCACGCGCACGTGCAGCGCATGGTTACTATAACGTATACGTACGGGTAGGGCTCGGGCGCGGCGGGTGCAGGCGCGGGTCCGTCGTCCCGCTCGATGCGCACGCGCACGTGCAGCGCACGGTTACTATAACGTATACGTACGGGTAGGGCTCGGGCGCGGCGGGTGCAGGCGCGGGTCCGTCGTCCCGCTCGATGCGCACGCGCACGTGCAGCGCATGGTTACTATAACGTATACGTACGGGTAGGGCTCGGGCGCGGCGGGTGCAGGCGCGGGTCCGTCGTCCCGCTCGATGCGCACGCGCACGTGCAGCGCATGGTTACTATAACGTATACGTACGGGTAGGGCTCGGGCGCGGCGGGTGCAGGCGCGGGTCCGTCGTCCCGCTCGATGCGCACGCGCACGTGCAGCGCATGGTTACTATAACGTATACGTACGGGTAGGGCTCGGGCGCGGCGGGTGCAGGCGCGGGTCCGTCGTCCCGCTCGATGCGCACGCGCACGTGCAGCGCATGGTTACTATAACGTATACGTACGGGTAGGGCTCGGGCGCGGCGGGTGCAGGCGCGGGTCCGTCGTCCCGCTCGATGCGCACGCGCACGTGCAGCGCACGGTTACTATAACGTATACGTACGGGTAGGGCTCGGGCGCGGCGGGTGCAGGCGCGGGTCCGTCGTCCCGCTCGATGCGCACGCGCACGTGCAGCGCACGGTTACTATAACGTATACGTACGGGTAGGGCTCGGGCGCGGCGGGTGCAGGCGCGGGTCCGTCGTCCCGCTCGATGCGCACGCGCACGTGCAGCGCACGGTTACTATAACGTATACGTACGGGTAGGGCTCGGGCGCGGCGGGTGCAGGCGCGGGTCCGTCGTCCCGCTCGATGCGCACGCGCACGTGCAGCGCACGGTTACTATAACGTATACGTACGGGTAGGGCTCGGGCGCGGCGGGTGCAGGCGCGGGTCCGTCGTCCCGCTCGATGCGCACGCGCACGTGCAGCGCACGGTTACTATAACGTATACGTACGGGTAGGGCTCGGGCGCGGCGGGTGCAGGCGCGGGTCCGTCGTCCCGCTCGATGCGCACGCGCACGTGCAGCGCACGGTTACTATAACGTATACGTACGGGTAGGGCTCGGGCGCGGCGGGTGCAGGCGCGGGTCCGTCGTCCCGCTCGATGCGCACGCGCACGTGCAGCGCACGGTTACTATAACGTATACGTACGGGTAGGGCTCGGGCGCGGCGGGTGCAGGCGCGGGTCCGTCGTCCCGCTCGATGCGCACGCGCACGTGCAGCGCACGGTTACTATAACGTATACGTACGGGTAGGGCTCGGGCGCGGCGGGTGCAGGCGCGGGTCCGTCGTCCCGCTCGATGCGCACGCGCACGTGCAGCGCACGGTTACTATAACGTATACGTACGGGTAGGGCTCGGGCGCGGCGGGTGCAGGCGCGGGTCCGTCGTCCCGCTCGATGCGCACGCGCACGTGCAGCGCACGGTTACTATAACGTATACGTACGGGTAGGGCTCGGGCGCGGCGGGTGCAGGCGCGGGTCCGTCGTCCCGCTCGATGCGCACGCGCACGTGCAGCGCATGGTTACTATAACGTATACGTACGGGTAGGGCTCGGGCGCGGCGGGTGCAGGCGCGGGTCCGTCGTCCCGCTCGATGCGCACGTGCAGCGCGCTGTCCCGGCGCGTGATGCGCATGTTCTCGAGCCGCGCTGAGCGGTCCGCAGACCATTGCGCCATCTTGCCGAAGCGCTCTGACAGGGTTAGCCTGTGGAAAAGACAAATATTTTGGTTTGAAAATTGCTTATTTTAAATACACTTCTCATCAAAAAATTCGAAACACTTTCGTTTTTATTGTTTTTGTCCTAATTTTTTACAAAAGAGAATTAATTCCATGAAAAAAAAAACATTATTGTGTAGCTGGCAGTTTGGTCATTACAGTAAGAAGAAAAAAATCAAAATTCGAAATTAGAATTTCATTTGTTTATCCTATAAATGAAATTAATCACTGTTTTAAGACAAATGTGTATAGTTACCGGCACGGTTCTTGAGCGCTGACCTTCACTTGCGCAGAAGTGAGTTATTGGGTCCCTTTGGTGGTATGAAGTGAGGCGCGGGGGCGGGGAAAGTGCAGTGATTGGCCCGTAGCGCATCGCGTCATAGACGTCACTCGGGATTCGTTCTTTTCCTGCTGCATGTACCTCACGACGACCGAGTACAATTCCGGCCAATTTAATTGACAACATTTTTAAATTATGTTATTCAAATATTTTATGTGATTTTTTATTAAATATACCTTTGGAATTATAAAAGTGATATTTATCGAAAGCAAAACGGGGAAAAAAAATTATGTCAGTTTGTAATTAGCAAAACTATTTTTCATTCAATTATTTTATTTGTACTTGTATCGAAATGTACTATATTCAATAAAGTTTTTATGACTTCGAATTTTATTTGTTGTAGAAATAAAATTCGAAGTCAAAAATGCTAACAAAAAAAAATACGTAGTAGTTTTTTTAGTAATTTTTGACAAACTACAAGAACTAAGTTATAATTTTAAATTAGAAACACTTGTTAATTACCTACTTCTTTGATCTCAATTTCCATTTCTCAATTTAATGAATCATTATTTAATCTTTCTTTCAACCATAGAACCAGTAAGAAATTACGTAGGTAACTTAGAAAAAATAAATAATCAACGGGCGTGCGTTTTATTTGCCATATGTGTACGATGCGCAAAGCGATCCCCACCCTTCCGCCGAGCGCTCAAGATCCGTGCCGGTATCTGTATTTAGGGTTGGAGTACGTTTCTCGTTTAAAAACTAAAAATTAGCGCTTGTCTTTAAACTTTTTGTTTCTTATTTCATTTACTGTGACTTTGGGACGTCTGAAAAAACTTTTCTTTCTAAAACATATGGATACTTCGCCCGCAGAAGCCGCCCAAGTGGTGGCATTGCTGGATTCTGGACTTAGTCAGCGTGTTGTGGCTGCAAGATTGCATCTAAGCTTATCATCTGTTCATAGAGTCTACAAACGCTATCGGGAGACTGGTTCGTTCACGCGCCGTTCAGGATCTGGCAGGAATCGGGTCACTTCTGAGCGAGATGATCGATTTATTGTAACAACTTCTTTACGAAATCGACGCCTTAACGCTTTTCAACTGCAGCAGCAGCTTCGCGTTGTACGAAGAGTAGCTGTAAGTGACTCTACAATAAGAAGAAGGTTGAAGGAACGCGGATTGGCACCGCATAAGCCAGCGAATGGGCCGAAATTAACTGCAGACCATCGAAGAGCGCGCCTTAACTTTGCACGCGAGCACCTAACTTGGTCATACCTTCAGTGGAGTAAAGTACTGTTTTCTGATGAGTGTAAAATTATGCTGTATGGTAACGACGGAAGGAACAAGGTCTACAGAAGAGATGGAGAACGTTTTGCACAATGCTGCATTGAAGAAAAGGTCAGCTATGGTGGCGGTTCGTGGACGGTTTGGGGAGGAATCAGCGCCGACGGTAAGACAGAACTTGCCTTTGTGTCTGGGCCACGGCTGCCTGCACTAAACTCTCATCGATACATCGAACAGTGTCTTGAACCTCATGTGATGCCCTATGCACATTTTATTGGCAACGACTTCATATTCATGCACGACAATGCTAGAGCTCACACCGCGGGCGTCGTACGAGATTATCTTACCGAAGTCGGTATCTCCATTATGGTATGGCCAGCAAGAAGCCCGGACATGAATCCCATTGAACATCTATGGGATGAATTAAAGAGACGAATTCGAGCAAGAGATCCAGCCCCAGAAACACTTAGCCAGCTGCAAAATGCAATCCAAGAGGAATGGGATAATATACCACAACATGTGATCGTGACTCTCATCCGATCGATGAAGAACCGTATGGAAGCAGTAATAAGAGCTCGCGGAGGGAATACAAGTTATTAAATAAACGTTTCTTACATTTTTTTTTCATTTACGCGTGTTGTTTTACCCATTTCCTTCATATTCCATACAGGGTAAAAATTACTCATTATACAAAATACGAAACCTATGAAGACTTAATTTGAATTTAGAACATTAACATTAGGATTTAAAAACCTCATACTACTTACTATTAAATGACATTTTACATTTATTCCTAAATATACACATTTTTCTGATAATCCTTATCAAATCATAAACTGCGAGGTGTTTCGATTTTTTTGATGAGAAGTGTAATATTGTTACTTTTTAGACACAGAATCCTAAAAAAGGCCAAGAGGTTTTTACAGTATTATCGATAAAGTTAGCATCATAAGTTACCTTTGCGGCTGTGGCTCAGAACTAGCATCAGACTCTGAGTCCTCGTCACTGTCGTTCAAGGCAGCTGCGATGGCGGCGGGAGACACGGCGCGAGGGTCGCGGGGCTCGCGGCGGGCGCGCGGCGCGACGCGGGCGGCGGGGCCGGGCGGGGCGGGGCCGGGGGGCGCGGGGCGGCGCTCGCCCTCGCGCTTGATGTGCGTGGCGGCCACGGCCGGCCGGACTGCCATCTGGGAGCGCTGCCATTCCAGCACCTTGACGGGTAGAGGGATACATTTGTATTTAATCCTTACTTCGGTACTATGGTAGCTGTGCTTAGCTACTTTTTAGGTCACTCTTATCACTTAGGGGTATGAAAAATAGATTGCGATCGGTTCTCAGACCTACTACGAAAACCAGCATCGGGCACTAGCTGCTCGGCAGTTTGCTGAGCTGGGCCTATTTGGCGCAGCCGTGAGACACACAATTACGTATTTGTTATTATCGTTTAGTTTTAAGTCTTTATCTCATTTTGTGTGCACTTGTGGCATGGGCCAAATAAATGTTTTTTCTTTCTTTACTAAATCTAATATATAAAATTCTCGTGTCACAGTTTTCGTTCCCATACTCCTCCGAAACGGCTGGACCGATTTAAACGAAATTTTGTGTTCGGGCAGGTCTGAGAATCGGCCAACATCTATTTTTCATACCCCTAAACTTCAGCGGGTGAAACCGCTGGGCACAGCTAGTATACATATAAAATATTATGGCAACTAATGCTTTGTGCCACAACTTTCTATGTACGCAAGAATATATCTTTTTACGTACACAGAAAGTTTAACTTTACTAATAATGTAATAATTTGAAGACTAGAATGACCAGATCTAATCATTATAGATTTATATAATTATGTAAACATACCTACATTTATTATTTTTATTTTATAAGTATCTGTGTTTTTATATATTGATACTAGCTGTGCCCAGCGGTTTCACCCGCTGAGGTTTAGGGGTATGAAAAATAGATGTTAGCCGATTCTCAGACCTACCCAATATGTACCCAAAACTTCATAAGAATCGGTCGAGTCATTTCGGAGGAGTACGGTAACAAACATTGTGACACGGAAATTTTATATATTAGAAGATGTAGTTATGTTTATTTAAGTCAATGCTAAATTTATTATTTTTTACACACTGTGTCTACATGTCTTATCAATCTGTCCTATCGCAGGTCTGCTGGAAGAGATTTCTAAATGAAATAAGCAGTACCTTTCTGCTCTTTTGTCTGTATATATATATTTTTATGTGTATATATAAATAAATTATATAGTAACAAATGAAGCTAATAGCTAGAGGGTGTTAAAAACTGACGCTTGGCATACATTTACATAATATTACGCCTATAAAACCGAAGGGCTAAGCAGAAGTCTTCCTAATAATCCTATTATACTAGGGAATGCAAACTCGTTCTCGCGAGATCTCGGCCTTTTCTAGCGAGATTGATCTCGGACAAATAAGGGCGAGATGATCTCGCGAGTTTAACGAGATTGTACTCGAGCGTTTTATTCGAAGTGCCGTGAAGCGTGGAGTGACATGGACATTATTACTAAGAGAATTTTTGTTTGATATTAAGAACTGGTTGTTATTTGATAGATACGTACTTTAAAGTTTACTACTTCGAAGTTTATTAAAAAATTATAAACAGAAACGTCAAATAATGTTTGATGCATGAAAATATATTTAAAAAATTTGTGAAAATAAATGTTTATCTTATAATACTTGTAATTTTTATGTTTTTTACCTAATTTATTCAAATATCGTGATGATTTGCGAAAAAAAACACACAAAACTGCTAATCTCGCGAGATCTCTAAATTGGCGAGATCTCGCAGTATTGATATTCATAAACGAGATCTCGCTTGAGTCAAAATCTCGCGAGATTTGCATTCCCTATACTATACTGATAAAGAAAAAAAAAAAAAGAATGAATTTAAATTGCACATACATTAGTGGCACATACCTTCTCTTCCCTGGTTCGCTTGCTGGCTTCGCGCGCCTTCAGCAGCTCGCGGGTGGGCTGCACGGCGCGCGCGGGCGGGCGGCCCGGCCGGCCGGGGGACGCGGCCGCGCTGCGGGAGGGACGGGGCTTACTTATCACATTGTACACACACCCTATTGATGATCAGAGGGGCTTGCCAGGGCCTCCGCCAGCCGGGGTTGCGGGTTGTTCGAAAGAGATACCGCGGCCTCGGAACGTAAAGGGCAATAGAAGGAACATCGGTGGGTTTTAGTCAGTAAAAGTCTGACACTTCCCCCGCTCCGCCCAGAGCGGGGGAAGTTATTTGATGATTTCCCACCCAAAAAAACAAGCCAATTGATGATGGGTTTTTTTTCACAGCACAAAGGGACCATAGACTTGAGTATACGGTTTTAGTTTTAAATCGATACATCCACACGTTCCCGAGATAAAGAATCACATTCAACGACACGGTTGGCGCAAAGGCTAGGCGTTACCGTTGATTGCTGCGATACGTGTCGCGAATTCGATCCGACGGGCACAGAATAAATATTTGTATGGCCTACAGATAGTTGTTTCGGGTCTGGCAGTTTGTGTATGTGAGTTTAAATGTTTGTAAACGCACCCACGATACAGGAGAAATTCGTCGAGTGAGGCAACATTTAAAAAAAGAACCTGCCAATTGCGAGTTAGACTCGCGGACTGAGAGTGGTGTACAAACTTGAGACTTATACGGCAATATGTTTTGACTGCGTAGACTTAGACGGTTGATTTTTTCACAGCTTCAAGGGATGGTTTTAATTTCAATTACACGTCTTTACAGACAGACAGATGGACAACAAATTGATAACTTCACAAGGCTCTCGACAGAAAGTGGATCTAATGAAGGAGCCATGTGTTCCTTTTGGATATGTAACATCGAACTTTCAACATTTTTGAATTATTTGTGTTAAGAGCCATTTCACATTTTCGCCCAAATTTTTAAGACTTTGAGCTTCTCTATTACCATCTAAGTAATATCTAGAATTTATTGAATGAATACAAAATATAGATTAATCGTTTATAGTGTCGTTTAATGTAACACATTTACTAAAATCGGTTTGTTTAATTTATAATGACACATCTCCCACAACCATTTTACTGAAAAATTGCCGCAGAGTCTACTTCTGAGTCCTAAATCTATCAATAATACTTATAAATGAAACTAAACAAAATACATACAGGTTCAGACATATATTTAAATCGTCGTTTAATGAAATAGATTCCTGAATTATATTACCATTAATTAGTAAAAAAATAAATTCTTAGACCAATTTTTAACTTTTATTGTGTTTTTTTTACGTGTTTTTTGGTTCAAATACATAGTAATTATAAAAATAAAATTATTCAGAAATAATCTATGTTCTTTGGGAAATCGAACCCTATAGTTATTTTGAAAATATTTGCATATAATTTGTCAAAATATCAATTTGAACATCAGTCTAAATTACAATAACATATAAATACTAATACAATACTAAAATAAAATTTACCAAATCATATTACGATTACGGCTCAAGATTGCTCTCGTGTTACACTGTATATTGCACGTGTGTGGCTCGCTAAGCACACATAAACAATGACGCACTCTTTTGCCTAAACTCGAGCGCAATCATTTTGTGAAATGGCTCTTAATTATCACGCTATACAAAATAGGGAGGAGCAGTCTTCTACTACAGGCATAATTTGTCTAAAAGAAGATTCCAAACACAACTTTAATATTGTAAACTAATTATTTGACTCAATTTTTTTTTTAAATTTAAATGGAGTCTTTTGTCTTGGTATGGACATGTAATGAGGAGGGAAGAAGCGCATGTGACTAAAAGAGTGATGGATCTGAATGTTGAAGGACAGAAAGCGAGAAGAAAGCCAAAGAAAAGATGGAGGATAGTGTAAGGAATGATATAAAGGAGAAAGGAGTAAATGATGCCGTGACGTCTGATAGGGGAGAATGGAAGAAGAAAACGTGTTGCGCCGACCACAAATAGAATGGGACAAGGGCAGGAAAATGATGATGATGAAACCTAAAAATAACTCACGTCGGTTTTACACCCTTGGGCGGCTGCGGAGGCCCAGTCTTCTTATTCTTGGCGGAGCACACGGAACACGACTCATCCGAACAACTGCTTACTGTTGAATCGGAGCCTGATGACTGGAAGAGAACAGATACGTTACTATTTTTGAACAAACTCTTATAAACTTCAACTCTGTTGAAGAACTTAGAAGTTAAATTTGACCCAATATTCGGTTCCTGATTGAGATGAAATTTCGCGTTTGGTTTGTTTTTCTAAATTCAATATAGTGGACTAGTTATTTTTTATGCATGGGTTGCTGTAAAGCGGTCTACACCCCAAAGCCGCTGACCCGACTTTGTACAATCATGCCGCCGGCTTGCGCCCGCGCGGGCAAGCCGGCGGGGCAGCATGCCGATGCCGAGGGATGCGAAGCGATGGAGAGGGATGCCGCCCTCTCCACTCACTCAGTCAGTTGCCCGCCGGCTTTCATAGAGTAGCGTCCAATCTCTACGAGTATTTGGCAGGTCAGCGGCTTTGGTGTGTAGACCGCTTAATACTATGGGAACCAAATGAGAGAAGAATACGATGAAGTGAGTTTATTTGAGGAAAATCAATTTACTCTGGAAGTCGTCTTTTTTTTTAGTTTTTTTTTGCAGCCTACTTCCAGAAGTCAATTGATTTTCCGCCTTTTTACTGTTTTAAGTCGTTGTTATAATAAATAAATAAAATAAATAAATATCTTGGGACAACTCACACACGGCTATCTGATCCCAAGCTAAGCAGAGCTTGTGTTATGGTAACCAGACAACTGATATACATACTTATAATTTATAAATACATTCATATTATAGATAAATCACACCCAGACACAGAACAAACAATCATGCTCATCACACAAAGTTTGTCCTGGGTGGGAATCGAACCCACGACCTCCGGCTCAGCAGTCAGGGCCACTAACCACTAGACCAACAGGCCCGTCACGTTTTTAAATTTTTTATTTTAGTTATAAAAAAATTTTACTTTGAAATAAAAGTTAAATGTATTTGTAATAGGAAATTATGTAAGTAATTTATTTTTTCACGAAAAAAAAAACTAAATATGCTAATTTCTTTTGACAAAAAAAAAACTTATTAAGAAAAAAATAATATTGAAATATTGTCCCTTACTATTTCGTAGAAGCAGATTATTTTAACCCAAGTGTTGTTCTAGGGAACTGCTTGGGGTTTTTTTTTGTTTCAGTGCGTATCTTATTTGCTTATACTAAACAGTTTACATAGAAGTCCCTCAACATAGTTGGGATATGATAATATGATCTTACCTTTCGTGGGTCAGGCGGCGAGGGCGGGCGCGCGGGGCGGGCGGGCGCGGGCGGGCGGCGCGCGTCGCGGCGGGGGGCGGCGCGCGGGGAGCGGCGCCGGGGGCTGCGCGCGGGGCTGCGTCTGGGGACAATAATACACATTCATATTATATTATCCTTACTATTATTATAGTTCCCCTTTCCTGATTTTCAGGTACCTGCTACCTGTAGTTTTTGCCTTTGCGCCTTATTGTTTGTAATAGCAAAGCTAAATTTTCCCTTTTCTTCCCTCTTTCTCCCTCATTTTGAACATAAAAAAAATTGCCTATGTCCGTCTCCAGGATTTCAACTATCTCTGTACCAAAATTCATCAAAATCGGTTTGGCTATTTAGGCGTGAAGACGTAACAAACAAACTCACTTTCGCTTTTATAATATTAGTAAGGATTACAGTAACATACCTAGCAACAGGGCTCCTCCTGGGGCTTCGCCGGGGACTCCGACGGGCGGAGCGCGAACGAGACTTACGGGGCGACCGGCGCCCTACCGGAGATCGAGAGCGGCGCACCACTGGAGATCGGGAACGGCGACTCGGGAGCGGAGTCCTGGGGAGAATGATTTATGATGTTTATTTTACAAGTAGGTTTTAACAAACACTTTTACAAGTCGTTTTATTAAACTAGACGAGGCCGGTGTTTCGTTCCCGACTACTCTGAGAGGAAACTGCCGAAACAAACTCAGACGTCATAGTCTCTTTTATAAATAAACTAGCTTTTGCCCGCGGCTTCGCTCGCGTTAAATTCGGGGTAACACACTTGCCCCTTATTGATTTGTAATAGCAACCCTAAGTTTTCCCTTTTCTTCCCTCTTTCTCTCTCATATCTCACTTTTTTTACCTGTAGTTTTTGCCATTGCGCCTTATTGTTTGTAATAGCAAAGCTAAATTTTTCCTTTTCTTTCCTCTTTCTCCTTCATTTTAAACATAAAAAAATTAGCCTATGTCCGTCTCCTGGTTCCAAACTATCTCTGTACCAAAATTCATCAAAATCGGTTTAGCCATTAAAGCGTGAAGAGATAACAAACAAAGTCACTTTCGCTTTTATAATATTAGTTAGGAGTAAGGATTAGTAAGGATACAGTACAATATTGTCGTAAGTTAGTCCCTGGACTCCACACTAGGATATTGTGTCGTGGGGTCCAGTCTCTTCTCGAGTTGTCTACATTCTAGATTTGACTGACTTGATTACAAATACAAAAGAAAAGAGAACATAAAGAACTAAAACTAATTAAAACAATTAATTTCATAACATAAAAAAATAAAGTTTTATACAGGGTTATTTGTAAAACACCGGCAACGTCTCAGGACCATGTTACTAACATCATAATCAACAACTTTTGTTCTAGGACATTTAAACATTTATCATATTTTAGTTCATCAGATTTTCATACAAAAATAAAAATATTGAAATTGAACGCTCTAAATGTTACGAAATCTATGCGAAGCAAACGTACCTACAAGCGGCGGTGTAGGTATGTAGGTACAGCAAAATACGGAGTTGAAATGTGTTAGATAGGACAACGAAATCTTGAAGATTTGTTTTTGGTAAATGTATAAAATTTTGTAAAAAATCATAGAACAAAAGTTGTTGTTTATGATGATTGTAATACAGTCCTGCAAGGTTGTCGGTGTTTTACAAATAACCCTGTATACTTATAGGTTTGTTTTTTTTTTGCTTGTGAAGATGTGTGTGAGTGAGGTTTACAAGGTCCAATGTATTGGTTAAGTAAAAAATGGTTTAGGTCTTTTACTTATAAAGTGCTGGCTTTAATGGTTAAATTAATGTAAGTTTTCTTGTGTTTATTTCTCTTTTTTGGTATTTTTTAAAATGTATTTATTATTTTATTTGTGTTAGTATTTGTATAAGCATAAAGTCCTCGAACACAAATAGGTAGTTTAATTTTTATTATTTTACTAGCTTTCGCCCGCGGCTTCGCCCGCGTTAAATTTGGGGTGACACATTTCCCCTTGCGCCTTATTAATTTGTAATAGCAACGCTAACTTTTCCCTTTTCTTCCCTCTTTCTCCCTCACATCCCACTTTTTTTAAATAAAAATTAGCCTATGTCCGTCTCCTGGTTCCCAACTATCTATGTACCAAAATTCATCACAATCGGTTTAGCCATTAAAGCGTGAAGAGGTAACAAACAAACAAACTCACTTTCGCTTTTATAATATTAGTAAGGATTTAATTTTTGTACCCTATCATACAATAAATAAATATGTATTGACGGGCCTGTTGGTCTAGTGGTTAGTGGCCCTGACTGCTGAGCCGGAGGTCGTGGGTTCGATTCCCACCCAGGACAAACTTTGTGTGATGAGCATGATTGTTTGTTCTGTGTCTGGGTGTGATTTATCTATAATATGTATGTATTTATAAATTATATAAGTATGTATATCAGTTGTCTGGTTACCATAACACAAGCTCTGCTTAGCTTGGGATCAGATAGCCGTGTGTGAGTTGTCCCAAGATATTTATTTATTTATGTGTTGTCGTATTTTTGTCGTTGACTAGTAGAGAATGCCTTATGGCACTAAGTTCGCCTATGTACCACTATTGTACATGAAGTTCAAATAAGCTGGATACAAAGGGCTGAAATTTATATCCTTACTAATATTATAAAAGCGAAAGTGAGTTTGTTTGTTTGTTTGTTACCTCTTCACGCTTTAATGGCTACACCGATTTTGATGAATTTTGGTGGAGAGATAGTTGGGAACCAGGAGACGGACATAGGCTAACTTTTATTTTAAAAACGTGGGATGTGAGGGAGAAAGAGGGAAGAAAAGGGAAAACTTAGCGTTGCTATTACAAATCAATAAGGCGCAAGAGGAACTGTGTTACCCCGAATTTAAGGCGAGCGAAGCCGCGGGCAAAAGCTAGTTTATTATAGATTTGAATATGAAAACCATACCAAGTATCTTTTAAGGATTGTCGGGACAAATTTTAGTGCAGTCTTAGTATATTTTTTCTGTAATGTATGCATATTTTTTCTGTATCTGCGCAGCGCACGCGCAGTCACACCAGACCCCGCAGCCAAACTAATATAAACCCTATTTCTATAAAGTGAGGCTCGCAAGCTGCCAGAAATTAATTAAGATTCTACTTAAAACAGCGCGAATGATGAATAAATACATTTTCAAACAAAAATAGTGTTACTTTGGCCCAATGTTCACTGATTTTGTAAATTATTGCCTAATCCTTGCGCCCCCACTGCATGCAAAACTATTTTTGCGCATCTACCACGAAATTATACAATGTGTCCTGTAATGAACTAGCGATATTCTAGATACTTATGTAACGAGTGTCTTAATAATAGCATGATTGTATAATTGTAGCATGTATTCCTTTTATTCAATAATCTGTACTTATAGCATGTTTACCTACTCAATAATGTGTAAGCTATGGTTACCTGTAATTGAGTGTGCATAGCAGGATATTATATTGTGCAATTTTAATTTTGTTAAAGATGTTTGTAATGTCACTCGTTGGTAATCCTAAATAAATAAATTATAAGTACATAGAATATCGCTAGTCCGTGACCGGACACAGCCACACACCTTAATGCAATTCCCTCCCAAAATGACCACCCTGGCTACATTCTGCGTAATCACAACCCAATCTTAGCAGTCTGTGCAAAAACACCAAGCCTCCATTGATAAATTAATCAAGTCATCACCTGGACCGTCTACCAGCCGGGGACCGGGACCGTCGGGGCGAAGGGGACCGCGACCCGTCTAGATACAGCTGTTTGTATCCAGTGTGACGCCACCTGTTCAAACGGTGTGACACATTTTAGGTAGGATCCTTTCATAGTTAACAACACTGAATCAGCTTAAGTAGAAAACGCCTTTATGTCGGCGTAGTAAGGCTGCTTTTCTACTACAGATATGCGTTAAGGTGCATTCTGAATATTGGCAATGCTGCATGTAGCTGTCATTTAATTATTTTATCAATATTATTGAATGAAATTATGAAATATTGACAAAATTGATTGAAAAATTACATACAAAAAACAGCACTAAGGCTTATTTCGGAAAAAAGTATATTTTTGTGATTTTATTTATTTACTAGCCTTTGCCCGCGGCTTCGCTCGCGTTAAATTCGGGGTAACACAGTTCCCCTTGCGCCTTTTTGATTTGTAATAGCAACGCTAAGTTTTCCCTTTTCATCCCTCTTTCTCCCTCACATCCCACTTTAAAAAAAAATTTAGCCTATGTCCATCTCCTGGTTCCCAACTATCTCTGTACCAAAATTCATCAAAATCGGTTTAGCCATTAAAGCGTGAAGAGGTAACAAACAAACTCACTTTCGCTTTTATAATATTAGTAAGGATTTCATTTAATGACCACCTTATTTTAATGAATGAACAGGCATTAAATGACCGGTGAAATCCGTCTGTCTCAGTAAAGATATCGTAAGAAAATGTGAAGGAAAACGAAGTTGGATTTAAACCCTTGTTTATACATTTTTTAAAGCTGATTCAGAGTTGAAAAGTATGAGAAGACTCTTATAGGATTTTTGACTACTTTTTTTGCAAGAAATTTAAAAACCATGGACAACAAGTCCGACTGGTAACACTCGATCTTTGGAGAAATGTCATAAACCGTGGCATTTCTCTGACCATTGACAATAGCAGTTCCACTCGCGTCCGTGAATTTTAAATCTCTTTCAAATACGTCTCTTTTTTACACAAAATAATAACAAATATATATAAAACAATACTTTATTTACAAATTGCCTTTAATAATCATTATTATCTCGCCTCATCCCAACTATGTTGGAAGTGGCTTCCAGTCTAACCGGATTCAGTAGGCATGTACATTCGTTAAACCCAAAATCGACAATACACAAAATAACATTTAAAATAAAAAATAGATGTTAAATTTTTGATAGCAACACTTTCGCAGGAAAATAACAAAAATATAAAAAGTAGCATTTTTTACGTGACTACCTTCAGTTTTGGCAAAATAAATCAGAAAAAAGTAGTCAACGACCCTATCTTCTATGTACACAACGTAGAACACAAAAGGCTACAAGAACTATTATAATCCGGGGTTGCGAGTTGTTCGAAAATGGCCCCGGAACACAAAGGGCAAAAGGAGGAACATGGGTTGTTAACCAAAGCCTGACAACCCCCGCTCCGCCCAGAACGGGGGAAAATATTTGATGAATTCAAATTCAAAAAAAGCACTATCATAATATAGGGTCGTAAGAAGCAAAGACAATATGAAATGGCATAGAGTAATGAAAAAAAAAATGGAATGCCAACTTTAACGCCCGCCGCGCATGCTCATACTCGTTTAAGTTACTGTGCTGATTTGGCGCTTCCATGAGCTGAGTATGCATCCGCATTTGATAACACGAATCGGTTGCAAGATGGACGACAAGCTTTTAGTACGGCAAAGGACGGTCCGTATGGCTGTGGCGTTTAAAAGCGCGTCCACTCTCTTGTCGATAGCAGCGTTGGTAAAGAAAGAATGACGAAGTTCCGCGATTTGAAATACGAGTGTGAGAATGTGCGCGCGGTTCTTCATGCTGGCAAGCGATGAATAAGATGAAATTTGAAGTCAATGAAGTGTTTCCTAAGGTTTCGTTAAATGAGTTGAACAGACGATGGACAATTTGCAACCAATTAATAAAAATCAATGGCGAAGGATAAGCGTTTTAGAGGACTGACCTGAGTAATTAACGTTTAATTTTTTTTTGTTATTATCAGGACTGGCGTTAATTATATGGCTCAGGGCTAAGGAGGGCCAGCTACCTAAATCCTTAGTGGTCATTGGAATAATTTATTTTCCACATTGGCCAATATCTAAAGAAAAGATTACGGCAACTAAAAAGCAAGTTTCATGTTTTAATGTCCATTGTTGAGCCAATAATTGAATCGATTCGTAAGAAAACGGTTCATCGATTTTGAAGAAAAAGGGATAATCGATTTTGTAAAAAAAAGGTTTATCGATTTCGAATGAAGAAGTGTTTTCAATTTAAAACATAAACAGCTACCTATTAAAAAATTCAAAAACTGTTTTCTTTGCATTTTGAAAGCCATAAATCCGAAATAGGTCTTATTTGAGAGAATTGGTTTCGAATTTAGCTAAGTATACATTTCTTTGCTCACGACTGTACATATCACTGTACAAGCTTGGCAGTCATGGCGGGCGCTGCGCTATACTGCATCCATGCCACGCCCTAAACATGGCTTAATAAACCGCAAACTTTCACGGCAAAAAATGTATGGACAATAAGGCCTTGGACATCCAGGACTGCGGGTTAGTTGAAAGAGAACATGGATGGGTTTTCCGATCCAAGCAAGACCGGGAGTCATTTGAAGATATACCATCCAAAAAAAGGTTAAGAAATCGATTAGGAGATGAAAGTGAGCCTCAAAATGTTCTACATTCAATTGTCGTAGAGTTGGAACAACTTGGTTGGGCAATGTAGGGTTATCAAGTGCATTCTTTATATCCAAATGCACGTCATATCAAGACGGAGGTCCAATCATGATTATAATGTAAAATAACTAAAAAATTTGACGACAAATATTAGACGCCATCTTTCACAATTTAGTCTGACGTGAGTCCCCAAAGTAAGTTGCAAGAACTCATGCATTTTTTACCAAAATGACATGACATGGATAATCGAAATTTAACTTTATACAGGGTGTCCCGAAACTCAACGTCAAGCGGGCACGGGGCGATAGGCTAGGTTATACTAGTTCTGGTAAAAATAAAAAATATAATCTATGTTACTTGGTTAAGTGGTAAAAGGAATACTTTGATAATGTTTGAAAATCCACACCTTTGATCACATATTTAGGTGCTGTGATCACAAATTTCTTAATTTCGCAGTGTTTTTTTTTTACCGTAATCCCTAATAACTATGCCATTGATTGCAGTCACAAATGCAATAGTAATTATTGTCAGTTTAGTAAAAAAAAATAGTTTTATTGAGTCATGCTTCAAAAACATTTTATCAGATAACTTTGACAAATCATATTTAAAATAAAATGTACCATAGTACCATAGGCAAGTTATTTAAAAAAATGGCCCATTTAATCAAGATTTCGAAACGGTACAACACGTACTGCTTATCTTTACATAAAAAATATTATTGCTTACTTACTTGCAAAAGGACCTTATTTCGAAAAAGTTTTTACCTGAATTGTACTTTCGTACAAAAAGGTGTACTTCACTACAGTGTAAGCGAGACAGACAAATGTGTTAGAGTAAGACAGAGGATAACACTGTTCCTAGTTCATTAGAATGAGACGACAGAAAATTTATTTTTAGAGAAAGCGAGACAGATATTGATGCCCACCCGTCCCTTGCAAGAGCCAGCCCGCGCTGCTGAGCCAGTAAGTTAAAATAGTCCATAAATAATATCACTCAGATCCAGCCTGTCCCTTGCTGTCCCTCAGCGACGCCCTAAGCCGAGGCTCGTACCCCACAGGGGGTGCCCTTAGCGTGTAGTCGCTTAGTTTATAAGTTTATACCCTGGCTGGAGGTCTTAATTTTTAAGGCACCCACAGGATTCGCCCGGTTAAGCAGACGACAACCTCCTTGGTTGAACTGCGAGATGCCATTCATAAAAAAAAAAGATATTGATGTCACTGGAAATTAGTCAATTGAATATTGGTTATTATCAGTTAGTACGCTTTGTTCTTTCGTTTACTGCGCATCTATCCGTAATCGTGAAACTTTCGTACTACGACTTTGGCTTGTTTTATCCCGGACTTGATATCACGTTTGTGTTGACGACTTTGGCTTGTGTTATCCTGGACTTGATATCGCATTTGTGTTGACAATTTTGGCTATTTTCCTGGACTCGATTATTTATTGTGCTGCCGACTGTTTTGCTGTATAGTAAAAAAGTTTGACAACATGCCATTTGTGTACACCGCGCAAGAATATGCGAACATGCATATTATCTACGGTGAGTGCCACTGTAATGCCTCTGCCGCAGCCAGATTATATCGCGAAAGATATCCAAATGCGGCGCGTCACCCAGATCACCGCGTTTTCATCAACGTGCACCAGTCATATTCGCAAGGAAGATTGCCAAGTGCACATACGGCTGGTGGAAGGCCACGAGGATACGAAGAAGACGTCGTTTTAAATGAAGTCGAAAACGATCCCAGCACTTCATTACGTGCAATAGAAAGAGCTACTGGAATACCGAAAAGTATAGCTCAACGAATTTTAAAGCGATGTGACTATCACCCGTACCATGTACAACGTGTACAAAGTTTGCTGCCTCGTGACTACGCACCTAGGATCGAGTTTTGCAGAACGATGTTGGCGAAAATTCGTGAAGATCCGCAGTTTCTAAACAAAATTTTATGGACGGACGAATCGACCTTTAAAAAAGACGGTTATTTAAACTTACACAACCTACATGGTTGGCACATAGAAAACCCACATTTAATGCGAGAAGATCGCTCCCAATATCAATTCAAAGTCAATATGTGGACCGGAATTTTAAATGGGCAAGTTATCGGACCATTTGAGCTGCCTGAAAACTTAAATGGCAACAATTACCTAGAGTTTCTGCAAAACGATTTGCCGACTCTGTTAGAAGACGTGCCACTCAACATTTACAGAGATATGTGGTTTCAACAAGATGGTTGCCCAGCGCACTATGCTCGTCCGGTCCGAGATTACCTAAATAGGGAATATCCCGATAGATGGATCGGACGCCTTGGTTCAATTTTGTGGCCCCCTCGGTCTCCGGACCTAAACCCCCTTGATTTTTTTTACTGGGGCTGCATAAAAGAAAAAGTTTATTCAAAACCTATAGAAAATCTGACGGAACTACGCCAAAGAATTGCTGAAACAGCAGAAGAAATAAGAAGATACGCACGTCTAGTGAAAAGATCTTTTATGAGACGATGTAGAGCCTGTATTCGTGCCGAAGGCAAACAATTTGAACATTTAATTTAGTTTTAAAGAAAAAATAAATGTATTACAATTCTTGCTATTGTTTCATTATGATTAACTTTTGTAATAATACCAATAACAAGGTATCATATCGTACTTATTTTTTTTTTTATAAAATTTCTGTCGTCTCTGTGTCTCTTAATGAACTTGGAACAGTGTCATTCTCTATCTCACTCTAACTCATTTGTCTGTCTCGCTTACACAATATCGAAGCATATCTTTTTGTACACGAAATTACAATTATTCAGCTAAAAAACTTTTTCGAAATAAGGTCCTTTTGCAAGTAAGTAAGCAATAATATTTTTTATGTAAAGATAAGCAGTACGTGTTGTACCGTTTCGAAATCTTGATTAAATGGGCCATTTTTTTAAATAACTTGCCTATGGTACTATGGTACATTTTATTTTAAATATGATTTGTCAAAGTTATCTGATAAAATGTTTTTGAAGCATGACTCAATAAAACTATTTTTTTTTACTAAACTGACAATAATTACTATTGCATTTGTGACTGCAATCAATGGCATAGTTATTAGGGATTACGGTAAAAAAAAAACACTGCGAAATTAAGAAATTTGTGATCAAAGCACCTAAATATGTGATCAAAGGTGTGGATTTTCAAACATTATCAAAGTATTCCTTTTACCACTTAACCAAGTAACATAGATTATATTTTTTATTTTTACCAGAACTAGTATAACCTAGCCTATCGCCCCGTGCCCGCTTGACGTTGAGTTTCGGGACACCCTGTATACAAGGCACTAAATCACACAGAATAATCAGATCAGTCTTGCAGATTTCTGTCACCAAAAATGCATGAGGAACACACGAAATTAGTCTTTAAAAACACAGCGCTATACCAAGAAGAATTCATACAAAGTTCTACTCACCGATTAGGGTCTTTTTCTTCAACCTCGAGCAGCTTCCGGTCCCAACTCCCCGGGGACGCCTGACGGGCTCTCTTCATCACGTTGTCAATCTCCTTCCTGCGTCCTGCTGGATTCGAAGGATCTGCCGGAGATGGTATTTTTACATAAAACAACCGCATTTTCTTTGAGACGGCCATTTATAACGAATGCTGACGCTATAATGGCCGTTGCTCTTTGCCGCAATGCAGATTGCGTTCCGCTGCGCCAATGCGCGCGCTGCTCTGTGGGATGGGTTGACTCCCGTTGCATAACTTGTAACGGACGCCGAGACATAGCAGCTAAGCTATAACAAACGACGAGATAAACGTCTCACACATATGCCTATAAATAGTATGATTAAAGTATATTGTTCAATATTCCTTGAATTCCTTGTTAAAACTAGCGTAATGTAAAGTATATACTGTATGACTGTTAACTTAGTGGATAACATGTAAATAAAATGTTTATTGTTGTAAGTAAATAAGATATACGTAACTAGGTAACTAAGTTTAGTAAATAAAGATAAGACGTTGTTTGATTGGTTAATATTGTAAGGTCCGGCGGACCAGCATTCCTGCAGCGACAAGTCTCGACCTGTCGAAACCTGCTCGCGCCGCTCCGCCGGGCTACGCGTAGCTATTGGCCAATGAGCAGGGGGCGTAACCACACACGACCGCGACGTGCGCCCTGCTGCCCAGGGGATATATATAGGCGGCCTTAGCAGAACACGTACGATCCATTGAAAAATTGTAAATTGTCGAATTGCTGTCCGAATAATAAACGGTGAAAATCTATGTGCAGTTTAATTGTGAGTCAAGAACACTTCAAATAAAACACAAGAACCAACAGGAAAACACTCATTTAATACAGTCCAATACAGTCTGGTCCTCCGAGCGCCGGATTAAGAACTAAGTGAAGTGAATTATCGACTAATTAGCTGCCAGCAGACGCCGGGATCAAGACCGACAGTGTTAGTGCCGACCTAAAGTGCCTAGCTCCGTGACGAACCGACCGGACCTAGACTACGTCGTCACCATCTACGTGCCGGGCAGCGACCGACCGAACCGTCTGCGTGCCGACACGACCCGAACCGTCTGTGCGCCGACTCAAACCGACAGTGTTAGTGCCGACCTAAAGTGCCTAGCTCCGTGACGAACCGACCGGACCTAGACTACGTCGTCACCATCTACGTGCCGGGCAGCGACCGACCGAATCGTCTGCGCATCGATCAAGACCGACAGTGTTAGTGCCGACCTAGAGTGCCTAGCTCCGTGACGAACCGACCGGACCTAGACTACGTCGTCACCATCTACGTGCCGGGCAGCGACCGACCGAACCGTCTGCGTGCCGACACGACCCGAACCGTCTGTGCGCCGACTCAAACCGACAGTGTTAGTGCCGACCTAAAGTGCCTAGCTCCGTGACGAACCGACCGGACCTAGACTACGTCGTCACCATCTACGTGCCGGGCAGCGACCGACCGAACCGTCTGCGTGCCGACACGACCCGAACCGTCTGTGCGCCGACTCAAACCGACAGTGTTAGTGCCGACCTAGAGTGCCTAGCTCCGTGACGAACCGATCGGACCTAGACCACGTCGTCACCATCCACGTGCCGGACAACGAACCGAAGACGTATTGAAACGTAAGTTCAAGCAAAATATTAAAATGGTTATCACTCGAAGTCACTCTGACTTGGCCGAGGTTGAAGAACAACGACGCAACGAGCAACAAGAAGCCATTCGACGCCGTGAACAAGAACGCATAGAACAAGAGCGATTACGACGAATCTCACTCGACCCGCCGGCCTCACCCTTTTCAAGACCAGCGGAAACCAGCATCGCCGGGCCCTCGGGAATTCAAACGACAGTGACTGTGAGACAACGACCGAGATCACCGACACAATCACTACGTTCACACCGCTCGAACACAAGTGTCACGACGCGACTACGAATGGCGGAACTAAACGCTGCTGAGAGACTCGCGGCGCTCCAGAGAAAACAACTTGAAATGGAAGCAGACTTGGTGAAGAAAAGACTAGCTGCAGAGGTGTCTGCCATCAACGATGAAGAGTCAATAAACGACGAACCTGTCCCTGAGGCACCGCATCAGAGAGTAGACGAGTGGCTGAGAACCAATCCGATCGACGCACGGGGGGAGGAAGCAGCAAGGGGAACCAGAGAAGAACCAAGACAGATAAGGTTTGAGGTACCTCGGGCACGATCGCCGACTCCAACCAGAACGAGAAACAGCATCGACCAATTGGCCGCCACACTTGAGAAGATGGCCAGACCACGACCGCGACACACCGACCTGCCTACGTTCACCGGAGCCGCCAACGAGTGGCTGGCTTTTAAAGCAGCCTTAAGAGACTCAACACAGATGTACCAGATCACAGCAGCAGAGAACATACAGAGACTAAGAAGCTGCCTGAAGGGAGAAGCTCGAGAAGCAGTGGCCGCGCTACTACATACGGCCACCGATCCAGACGCAATCATGAAAACCCTGGAACAGTGCTTTGGGCGACCCGAGGTAATCATAGACCGGGCGCTCGAAGACTTGAAGAAGCTACCGAAACCTGGAGCAGCAGCAGCCGACCTCAATAGCTTCGCTGTCAAATTACAAAACATCATCTGCGTGTTGAAAACAATAGACCGAAGAGGCTACCTCTTCAATCCACTGCTGACAAGAGAAGTACTGGACAAACTGAGTCCACATCTCCGTTCCCGTTGGTGCGACTACGCCTACGAAAACGAGGGAACAGCTGACCCAGAGATCGTCGTCATATCTCGCTTCTTAATGAGAGAAGCGGACAGGGCATTACGTTACACATATGCCCCATCTACGTGTGCGGTAGCAAGTACGAAGAAAGAAACACGACCCGCCGTCACCCTCAAGAAGAAAGCTACGGTGTATACTACGGTCAACGAAGCGGAGGAAGAGAAACTACAGTGCCCTGGCTGTGAGCAAGCACACACACTGCCACAGTGCCCTAAATACAAGGCACTCACTATCGACCAACGATGGGAATTTTTAAAAGAAAAGAAGATCTGTTTCAAGTGCGCCCAACGAAGACACCGACGCATCGGATGCAAAGCGAAGCCCTGCGGTGTGGAACAATGTCGCCGACCACACCACGCGACGCTACACAAGACACCACGGGCAGAGGAGGTCAAGCCAGCCGAGCCCGCCAAGGAAGAAGTCGTCCTGTCAGTGGCAACACAATCAGCTGCTGGGCCACGAGCTGTCCTATTGAAGATGTGTCCAATCATCGTGTCCGGACCACGGGGGGAGGTGCAGACCTACGCGCTCCTAGACGAAGGGGCAACCATAACGCTAGTCGACAAGGAGCTAGCAGCCAGCATCGGGGCAGTGGGGCCATCACGACCACTGCGTCTCAACGGTGTCAACATGTCACAACAAGAAACAGAGAGTCAACTGGTCACCCTTAAAGTACGCGGCCTGAAAGAAAATCAAGGTTACAAGATCAGAGCGAGGACTATGAAGAACTTAAGAATGCATCAGCAGGCCATTCCCGAGAGCTTGCTCGAGTATGACCATCTGAAGAACCTGCCCAGGGACGAGGTGTGCTACGAACGCGCACGCCCGGGACTGCTAGTGGGGACCGACCACTGGGAGTGCATCGTCTCGCGGGAACTCAAGACTGGCGGCCCGAACGAACCGGCCGCATCGAGAACAAACCTAGGATGGGTGGTGCACGGAACAGCACCACGCAGCGCCATCATATTGGAAGACAAGGTGCTGCACATATATGAGCCCGACCAAGAAACGAACGTGAGCAATCAGGAACTTCACAACTTAGTCGAGGCCCATTTTCAGATCGAAGCACTCGGAATACATAAGAAACCCCGAGTCACCGAAGCGAATCAGCGCGCTATCACGATCGTCGAGACAACTACTAAGAAGACCGACGTAGGGTACGAGGTGGGACTGCCGTGGCGACGAGACAACACCGTCATGCCGCCCAGCTACAATCAAGCGTTTCGACGACTAAAGAAGATTGAAAACAAGATGGACGCCGACCCTAAGTTCGCGAGGGAATACTCCAGCCAGATAGAGAACCTGTTGAAGAAAGGCTACGCGACACCATGCGACGGCTCGGAACGTACGAGCCCGATATGTTGGTACCTGCCACACTTTGCCGTGCAGAACCCGAACAAGCCCGGCAAGTGCAGACTAGTGTTCGACGCAGCAGCAAAGAGCAACGGGGTATGTCTCAACGACGAACTGCTGGAGGGACCGGATCTACTGCTGTCACTGCCGGGAATCCTGTTTAGATTCCGGGAAAAGGCGGTCGCGATAACAGCTGACATTCAAGAGATGTTCCTGAGAATCCAGATAAGACGTGAAGACCAACCGGCACAACAGTTCCTGTGGCGAGGTGATGAACGAGAGGCGCCTCCAGCCAAGTATAAGATGACCAGCATGATCTTCGGCGCAGCGAGCTCCCCGTACATGGCCCACTATGTCCGGAACCACAACGCGGACATTCACGGGCAGGAGTTCCCACGAGCCCTGGAAGCCATCAAGGAGAGTCATTACATGGACGATCTGGTGGCCAGCTACGATGACCCGATGGAAGCATGGAAGGCGGTAGAAGAAACAAGAACGGTACACGCTCACGCCGGCTTCACGCTACGAGGATGGAGTGCAAGCAATAAGATAGTGCTGCGCGACGTACCAGCAGAGTTGCACGCCACTACCCCTGCGCAGCTGGGGGGAGAACAGCCGGAGAACAAGATCCTCGGCCTGTACTGGAACGCGGAGCGGGATGAGCTCGGCTTCAACACCTCGATGAGCCGAGTCCCAGTGGAGGTGCGAGACCGAGCACGCGCGCCGACTAAGCGTGAAGCCCTCAGCGCCGTGATGTCCATCTACGACCCGCTCGGGCTGCTGAGTCACTACACTATCCGGTCGAAGATCATCTTGCAGAGCTTGTGGCGCCTCCGGACGACGTGGGACGAACAGATACCGGCTGAAGAAAACGAGCTCTTCGCAGCGTGGCTGGCACACCTCAAGGAGATTGGCAAGCTGCGACTACCGCGCTGCTACACGACAAAGGTACGCGAACGCATCGACCTCCACGTACTCTGCGACGCCAGCGAACAGGCCTACGCGACCGTGGCCTACTGGAGAATCACAAACAGCGACGGGAGTATCGACGTGGTGTTGGTGGCCGCTAAAGCCAAGGTAGCGCCAAGGCAGGCGCAGACTATACCCCGGCTCGAGCTACAAGCCGCGGTCATCGGAGCGAGGCTTGCCGATACCATAAAGAAAGAACACAGAATGAAGATTGGTCGAACGACCTACTGGACCGACTCGTCGACCGTAGTACATTGGATCCATCACGACATGCGACGCTACACACCATTCGTAGCACACAGGCTGGGTGAGATTGCTGAGCTGACTCAAAAGGAAGAGTGGCGATGGCTACCTACAGAACACAACGTGGCGGACGACGCGACGCGACTCAACGACGCATCTCTAACCGCAGAGGATCGATGGTTCCAAGGGCCCAGCTTCCTCTACGAACCGGAAGAGCAGTGGCCCGTGACGTCGACAAGAGATGAAGACGAAGAAGAGACCCTGCATACGACAGAAGAACCAAGACGAGACAGCTGGCTCCCGAACCCTGCACGCTTCTCGAAGTATGAGGTCCTAGTAAGGGCCACCGCACGCGCTCTCGCCTTCACAGATATCTGTCGAAAGAGGGCCACGAAGATGGAACATCGTCACGTCGAGCGCGCCGAGTTAGAACTACTCCGACACGCGCAAGAAGAAAGTTTCAAAGAAGAGATAGAAAGAATCAAGTCGGCTCGACCATTAAGTAAAACAAGTAAGCTGTACCGACTAGACCCCGTAATTGAAGATGGACTACTAAGGGTACGAGGAAGAATCGAGGCCTCTTCAGCACCGACGGAGACAAAGCGGCCTGTCATAATGGACGGCCGGCACCCGCTGACCAAGCTCATCGTGCTACGGGAACACTGCGCTGCGGGACACGCCAACCGCGAGCGCGTGACGAACGACCTACGACAACGCTACTGGGTCATTCACCTGCGACCCACCGTGCGCACCGTTGAAAGGAACTGTGCCCTTTGTCAGCGACTGAAGGGGACACCACAGACGCCGGCAACAGGAGACCTGCCGGGCGCCCGCCTGGACCCGTTCCACCGCCCGTTCACTAACTGCGGGGTGGACTACTTCGGCCCAATGATGGTCAAGGTGGGCCGTCGCCGAGAGAAGAGGTGGGGGGCATTGTTTACATGTCTCACCTCCCGCGCCGTGCACATCGAGCTCGTCGCGTCCCTCTCAACCGACTCAGCAATCATGGCGCTAAGAAGAATGGCGGCACGAAGAGGATGGCCGCAACTTATGTACTCAGACAACGCGACCAACTTTCGAGGGGCTGATCACGAGCTCCGAGCCGCCTACGCCGAGTGGCTGCCTGCACTACAAGACGAGGGGCTGCAACAGCGAATGGAGTGGCGCTTCATACCTCCTGGGGCGCCCAATCAGGGAGGCGCATGGGAGAGAATGGTGCGGTCAGTCAAGGCCGCCCTCAAAGTGACCCTAAGGGAGAAGGCGCCGGCAGAGGAAGTTCTCAGCACGCTACTCACCGAGGCTGAGTTCTCTATCAACGCACGACCACTCACTCACGTCAGCGTTGACCCTACGGACCCCGAGGCCCTGACCCCCAACCACTTCCTGTTGGGGTCGTCAAAAGGCCTACCAGCGACGGGACCCTGCGACGAGGCAGATCGACGGGCGTGGCGAGCTAGCCAGGCGCTCGCCGACCACTTCTGGCGGCGCTGGCTGCGCGAGTACCTACCTACCTTGGTACCCCGCGGCGAGCCGAAGAACGACGCGCGACCCCTGCAAGCTGGCGACGTAGTCCTCGTGGTGGACAACACGCTGCCCCGCAACACCTGGCCGATGGGAGTCGTCCAGAACACGCATCCTGGAACAGACGGCAGCATCCGAGTCGTCGAGGTGCGAACCCGCACCGGCATCTTCAGGCGGCCTACAAGCAAGCTCGTCGTCCTGATCAAGAAAGAAGAGGCTACGCAGGCTGCGCCGGGGGGAGAACTGTAACGGACGCCGAGACATAGCAGCTAAGCTATAACAAACGACGAGATAAACGTCTCACACATATGCCTATAAATAGTATGATTAAAGTATATTGTTCAATATTCCTTGAATTCCTTGTTAAAACTAGCGTAATGTAAAGTATATACTGTATGACTGTTAACTTAGTGGATAACATGTAAATAAAATGTTTATTGTTGTAAGTAAATAAGATATACGTAACTAGGTAACTAAGTTTAGTAAATAAAGATAAGACGTTGTTTGATTGGTTAATATTGTAAGGTCCGGCGGACCAGCATTCCTGCAGCGACAAGTCTCGACCTGTCGAAACCTGCTCGCGCCGCTCCGCCGGGCTACGCGTAGCTATTGGCCAATGAGCAGGGGGCGTAACCACACACGACCGCGACGTGCGCCCTGCTGCCCAGGGGATATATATAGGCGGCCTTAGCAGAACACGTACGATCCATTGAAAAATTGTAAATTGTCGAATTGCTGTCCGAATAATAAACGGTGAAAATCTATGTGCAGTTTAATTGTGAGTCAAGAACACTTCAAATAAAACACAAGAACCAACAGGAAAACACTCATTTAATACAGTCCACTACATAACTAGTTATTGATTAAAGACATCTCGTTGTTGAGGAGTTCGTTGCTAAATAAATAGTAGCCGCTCGGTTCGATCTTTAGGTTAAGCCGCGCTTGCCTAGGTTGGTCTGTGGATGGGTGACCACCCGTTACATACCGAGTTTCCTCCGTGCCTCGGAAAGCACGTTAAGCCGTTGGTCCCGGCTGTCATTTGTAGATCTTTAACAGTCGTTACAGGTAGTCGTATTACCCAGTATTAACTGGATTGTGGAGGTCAGATAGGCAGTCGCTCCATGTAAAATACTGATATTCAGCTGCATCCGGTTAGACTGGAAGCCGACCCCAACATAGTTGGGAAAAGGCTAGGCAGATGATGATTAAAGACATCTCGTTATTTATACAAAGTTAAATCGACATATTATAACAGTTATCAACACTGTATTGCAACTAGGAAAATCTGAGATAAAACCTAAATTCATGCCTATAATTCCCGGGAAGTTAGGTAAAGGTGAGGTTAAGGGGAAAAGCGATTTCTTCTTATTATTGCACTAGCTTCCGCCCGCGACTTCGTCCGCGTTACTTTGGGCTAACGCTCACTTTAACCCGTATAATGATCGAAAAAAAAAAATCTTTCTCTCCCCTTTTGTCCACCTTTTATTCTTGTAATTTGTATTGCTTTTACTTTGGCCAGAGGCTTAGCGTTGCCATACAACGTGGCAATGCGGCCAGTCTCTTGGGGACATTGCCAACTGACAGCGTTGAGGACGAATTTTTTGACGCTATTTTTCAATTTATTTATAAGTTTAGTTTAGTTTAATAATTTTAGTTTATGTTGAATTTGAAAAATATAAAATCATTCAATATTTGTATGGTGTACATAATAAAGAATATTCTCGACGGCCCTTACGTGATTCATCGAAACTAAAAACTTAAAAGGCCGTTAATTTTTGCGGTTGACCTCCCAGGCCGTCGTTCTATCAGTCAAAGATCTACAAATGTCAGCCGAGACCAACGGCTTAGCGTGCTTTCTGAGGTACAGAGGAAACTCGGTTTGTAAAAGGTAGTCACCTATCCACAGAAGAGAACAACCCCGGGCAAGCGCGGCTTAACCTAAAGATGGATGGAGGGTCATTGTCAGGTCAGTTTTAAATAGCGTTATATAGAATACTTGCTCTCCAAATTTCAGCTGTATTATTTTATCATACAGACGGACGTATCTATAAGGCATAGTCTTAACTGGCAGTGATCGTACGATGGCGCGATGCGTTCTCGTCGTGCGATGCGAATGCGCAATGAAACATTTCCTGTGCTCACGTGATGACTTGCGAGCTTAATAAGAACAAACAGTATGTTTGAACTCATCGTAAGACGAGATCTCATTGTGTCATCGTATGATGAACAATGCCTTAGTTAGAGTTCTGATTTTATTTTGTTGCAAATTAAAAAAAAACCTGCTAAGTGCAAGTCCGTACAAACTTGCGACATATACAGTCATATCTTTTGACTGCGTAGACTTAGACGGTTGTTTTTTTCACAGCTGCAAGGGGCCACAAACTTGATTATTTAGTTTTAATGTCAACTCGATACCTCCATACAGTCACGAGATAAAGGGTCTAGACAGACAGACGCACAACAATGTGATCCTGGTGATAAAGGTACCGTATTTTTCCTTTTGAGGTACAGAAAAAGAAATGCAACAATTTCACTAACCGGTGATCCGTGAGTGTTGTGGATTCCTATCCATATGAAGACGGTTTTTCGAAGCCGCCTCCGCAGCGCGGGACACAGACCCGTTTCGGCGGGACGACATCCTGCAAAAATTGGGGCACACTGATAAGATACCTGGCTAGGATATTGTCAGTCAAGATCTGCGGCTGTAAGAAACAAACGTCCTGCGAAATTCCGGAAACAACGTTATGCTGATAACCGACTTATTACGCTTGTATGGTATGATACCATTATTGCACTACCAGAGGCGCCAGCACCCGCAGTGTAAACGTCACGTTAATACGTAGATTATTTCAACGAAAAATACAAATACATATCCTATAGCATCATTTTCCTGCCCTTGTCCCATTCTATTTGGGGTCGGCGCAACAGGTTTTCTTCTTCCATTCTCCCCTGTCAGACGTCACGGCATTATTTACTGATTTCTCCTTCATATCATTCGTTACACAATCCATTCATCTTTTCTTTGGCCTTCCTCTCCCTCTCCGTCCATCAACATTCAGATCCATCACTCTTTTAGTCACATGTGCATTTCAGTTAAATGGTTGCACAATCGAAAGGACACCAGTGTCTTAAATGGCTGCTTAAGCAGAATAATAATCTATAACTACTAATCCTTACTATAATATTATAAAAGCGAAAGTGTGATTGTTTGTTTGCTACGTCTTCACGCCTAAATGGCCAAACCGATTTTGATGAATTTTGGTACAGAGATAAATGGGACCCTGGAAATGGACATAGGGTGAACAAAGTGAGAAAAGGGGGAGAAAGAGGGAAGAAAAGGAGAGCGAAAGATATTTTTTTCGATCATGACGCGGGTTTAAGTTAGCCCAAAGTACACGCACAATATTATAAAGAGGAAAGATTTGTTTGTATCGAATATGCCTCAAAACTACTGGACCGATTTTAACCATTTTTTTACTAATAGAAAGCTATATTATCAGGAAGTAACATTTGCTATACAACATCACGCTACTATCAACGGGAGCGGGGCAGCAACTAAAGACGTGGTTGAAACCGTAGATTAATAATAGGAATTATGTTACTATTCGTAAAATGGTCACTATGTGAAAATTCACAATATTAACTGCGCCTGCGACCATTTTAAGAATTTTAACGTAATTCGTATTGATATCCTATTATAATTCTGCTTAACCAGTCATTCTAGACTCCCAGTATTGCTATTCTCTAAGAATACAGCCTTGAGCGCAGCGACGACCCAAGACGACTCTCTATGAAAATTGACGCTGCGGCAGCGCTAAGCTCGACACTGTATTTTGACGTGATAACGTCTTTAAAATCGTTTTAGTCGGGTGACATGTTCAGAAACTTGTGTCACACCAAAACCTCACGAGCGACATTTCATAAAGATTGTAGCGCCATCTGTTACTTGGCTCGAAAAAAAAACTTTAAATTAGTACTTAATTTCATTTTAGATGTCACTACTGGTGATAACTTATATCACCAATAAGACGTTATCACGTAAACATCTCGATCGTAAACCTACTTTACAAACAACCAATTTTTTTTAAAATAAATAGCACGACACATACACTCCTTCACATTCGCTACGATTTCGCCTCAATGAGTCGTCCGTCGTATCTTTTTTTTGGCAATACTAATACAATATTTGTGCCGCGGTATCTCTTTCGAACAACCTGCAACTCCGACAGGTGTTGCAAATTGTCAACTTTTAGAATACATCCTCTTAAATCAAACCTGCCTGTAGCGAAAATTGAAGCCACTCTTTTTTTTTACACTTTTGTTTACAACCTGTCTAAACATTAGGACATTATATAATATTTTTTTTTTGGAGTGTTCAATTGCTTGCTTTGTATGCGTCCTGTGACACAACCGCTTACTTCAAAAATCATAGTGCTAAATTTGACCAATAAAATCCTGTGGTATTTTGTGTAGCAAGTTATTCTTTCTTTATATGACTTGACGTAGCTTTTCGTTTCTTCTCTGATTTGAAGTATCTTCAGATCGTGATGAAGAGCTTCACTTGTTTAATGTGGGTCTGTAGAGAGCTAGACTTAGAGCTGCACTTGCTGTTCATTCAAGGGATACCGAATAACCTTTGCAAATCTGCCTTTGGAGACAGGCCTCTATCCCAAAAGTTGGATAACTGGATTAACAGCAATGATATCATCCAGGAGTTTGAGGAACTGGATTACAGTGGACCAGTAGTCGAAGCTGCTCCATGTGCAGTGCAATATATTACCTTAAACTGACAGATATTAGTCGAAGTCTTGTTTGTTTTGCTAAACCTGGAATGGTTGCATGGTATATTTGTTTTTGGTGATTTTTTGTTTATTTTAGTATGGATTTGGTAACTGGTTTTTAAGTTACAATAGTTGTCTAATCACATATTTTATACGATTGTAGTTTTGATTAGTTACATTACTGTTGGCAACAACTATGTCACTTGTTCGATATACAGTGGAATCCGTTTAAAATGACATCGAAGGGAAATAACAAACACGTCATACTAAGCGGACGTCATAAAAAACATTTTGTGCGAAATAAACAATCTCCTGTTTTTGACGTGATAACGTCTTTAAAATCGTTTTAGTCGGGTGACATGTTCAGAAACTTGTAAACCTCACGAGCGACATTTCATAAAGACGGTAGCGCCATCTGTTACTTGACTCGAAAAAAAAACTTTAAATTAGTACTTAATTTCATTTTAGATGTCACTACTGGTGATAACTTATATCACCAATAAGACGTTATCACGTAAACATCTCGATCGTAAACCTACTTTACAAACAACCAATTTTTTGTCAGTAAGTATTTATTTTAATAGAGAGAGACAAGATAGAAATAAGTAAAAATAATAATATAACACCGAACACGTCGAAAGTGTTAGGAATAATGTCAGTCACTACATCAACTGGACACAATTTATTAAAAATGGGTCATAATAAGCGAACTGCCACTCAATGCAGAACTTTATATGAAAACCAAAGAAACATCGCTGTGTAATACGTCATAATAAGCAGTTGGTCATTATAAGCAGTCATAATAAATGGATTCTACTATAGTTCTTTTTTCCTATTTCTTTTACAGATTGTTTTTACCAATTCTTTGGAATAAGTGGACATTGTGGGCCTTTTAAATTCCTAGATGCTTGTTAACTTCTTATTTTACGTTTTGTAAAGTAAGCAATGACTTATTGTCGGGCCTATGCTGTCCTCTCAAACTTAAGTACAAATGCTTTTCTTTTTGGTTCTTCTCCATAGGAAAACGACCAACCCGAACTGTGCACCTTTGCTGGACATTTTATAAGTGCCCATGTGAAATAAAAATTTAATGATATTGTTTTTTTTAAAAGCCCTAGCAGTGAATGTATTTTAATCTTTTGCTTGCCAGTGCTTTTCTTCTTCATTTCACCCCCAAAGCAAAGCCTGGAAAAATTTAAATTGTGTCTACATTTTCGCTTCTGATGGGGCTATATTGGGTTGTTATTTAGTTTATTATAATTTAGACAACTCTAGTTGTCAGTGGCATCTCAGCAACCTGACCAAATCAAATAAAAACTTTTTAAGGAGAATCTTAGTCATATTATTTATGGTTTACAAGTTATGACCAATTTTGTATTTTTTTCTCAATCAGTTCATATTTGTGTTGGTGTACTCTAATTTAATCATGACCCTCTTCACAAGGAAACATGAGCAACTAGTTAATGAAAATCTCATTCATTCACTGATCAATAATGCATGGCCTATGCTAGTGGATCTAAGAGACAAATATTTGGTAGAGTAGATTTGTCAATGAGCACCAAGAATTTTAAAAATCTTTCCCAATGCATGTTCAATGTAAGTTTTTTATTTATGCTACTACAAAGCTACTGTAAGAAAACAAACCAGCTACCCTACCATGACATCTTAAGCAGAACTTATTCCACAGAGGGGAAGAGACAGAGCTATTCAGGGTGTCTAGCAGCATCTCTTTCTCACACAGGAATAAAAACTACCTATAAGATATCATGGTAACCCTATAACATCTTCCGACAATGGATTTCCGTTGTTATGGATGTGACCCCATTTAAATAAGTTATTAATTGTTAGTGTTAGATATAGATACTGACAATCATTGAAATTTTGTGAAGTCATGGAAATTAGACTAAATAATTTCATTGTGATGATTCATACTTTTGTTTTTAGCAATAATGTTTATGTTGAGTCTCCTAATCTAAGGCTACAATGTTTATAAGGGGTTTTTAGCACGCATTTCTTCTTAACGAGTTTGACTTTCACATTTTCAGGCAATCATCCGTTTCGTTACATTGAAGAAAGTATCGATTTTTATTAGGGCACTTTTCTTGTCTTATTCTCACTGCAAATGTATACCGACGTCATTTTAATGTGTTTAAACGCGTAGATTCGTTATTATACAAGAATTATCTCATTGTAGACTTGATTGAGTACCGCTAATAAATATTCGGCCCTAATCTATTTATATTCTTGACAAAATGGCTGCCTGATTTTCTTCACCTGCATTTATAACCATGAAAAACTTACCTGAGCCACTCCGTTCAAGGATCGGATGGAGCGAGGGCTCCGAACGCGCGCGGCGAGACGCGGGGGGCGAAGCCCCGTTGCCAGGCGGCGGGCAGACGCGAAGCCCGGCAGCGCCGCTGTAAAAACCGACATACTTAGAATACGCAAGCGGCGCGCGGGCGAACGAGAGCTTCGCGAGGGGCGAAGCGACCGCGATCGACACAGGCCCACGCGAGGCGAACATGCAGCCTCCGGACACACGCGGCGAGGCCTCACGGTACAGGCCGTACGCGACAGCAAAACATCCTCCATAATGCAGGCGATGGTGCGACGCTCCTCGAAGACAGGCTGAACATCCAACATCAAATACTATATTCACCTTATAATTATCACAAAACAAAGTTACGAACCAGTATAAAACACGAAAACTTTTCACTGAAGTTCAATGGTATCCGAGAAGGCAAAATTCGCTAGAAGTATCCGCGACACGCCTTTCTACGCTCAGCGGCCATTTTGTTTAGCAATTCATTGACCTTTCTCTTTCTCTTCGATTTTTGCGTTTCATCCTGTGATGAAGTGAAAGTTAGACAATATTACTGCATTGAAAAATAACCACTTCTCGAACAAATGATTTGATATTGTGCTAGTGTTATTATATCGTTTATTTGTTAGTAGTTACTCATGAAAAACTAACAAGATAAAAAATAGGACCCAGAAATAAACCAACATTATTTGAGAATCAACAATAACAAAACGCAAAGTTAATGTTACCAGTACAATAAATTTCTACCATTTAGTAGTCTTACGTAAGTTTTGGTTATTTATTTTTATTTGAAAATTATGTAACAATATTAAAATTGTTCTGGATTTGTATTGCAAATGAAAAGACGTTTAAAAATCTAAAAATTTATTCACGTATATGTGCCAGATACACTCATATAGAAATAGATCAGCTTTCTCGTTACATGCACAACGTATACGTCCCACTTAGCAACACCGATGCATTCCAGTTTCTACTAAAAAAAATAGTGCAGTAACAACGTCCATCGGGGAGGGATGTGTTACCTCGCACTTTAATATTTAGTTATAAATTGTATCGTTAGCTATAGAACATTAAAATTATAATAGAATATACATGGATACAGTTCTCTTACATAAAAATAGTCGTATAACTCGGTTAATATTAGTTTTATCGAAATAAACAATAAAAGCTAGTTACATACCTGAAAGAGTAAATAAAAAAGTGAAAACGATAAACTTTTCTTTAGATAAGAACCGGTTGTCGTAAGAAAAAAACGATTTGCCAAAGGAATTCAAGGTATGCATGTTCAAATTGTAACCCTTAAAAACGATCTTTATATAATAAGTCTGAATTAATTAAACTTTTCTACCTTCTAAGAAGGTAGGTAGTTGACGTGTTGTAATGCACTGTAACAGTGCTAACAGTTATCATTCGAATAAACAGTCAATAAGACTGACTGGATTTTGGCTTATTAAAAAAAACTATGTCAAGTCATTAACATTATATAACGCTTATTGTCTGCAGAAGGGTGTACAGAGCAGTAGTTTCCCTTGTATAAGTTTAAGAATTTTGAGTAACTAATTCGTACCTATTTTGTTGATAAACAATTGACAAATGTCAGCTGTTCTATGTCTGTCAATTTTGATTTTGAACTCTAATTTTGTGTTGTCATCATATTATATTGTCTCCAGTTTTTCATTTCGTAATATTTGTGACTTTGTGACAATTCATGGATGTGCAGCGCGCGTCATTGCTTTTTATTTGGAATCTAGATTTGATAGTTATCTGTGGGTGCTTTTATTTGTTTTTTTTTTTTTTTATTATTATTTGGTTTCTTGTCTATTGCTGTGCAAGCAGTATTAGCTAGTCCGTGCATTGTGATTATAGTTGTAACTTAAAAAAAAAACCCTACTGACCCATCGCGCTATGCATTTCCAGTATTACTTGGCCTCGCATTGTATAGATTTTCCGTACAATGAGAGATCCGTAAAAACTGTTTTTTTTATAACTTGGTTAATCACCGTGCGGACGTGACCAAAACATTCAAGCACACAGGGTCTAAAATGACCGCTTAGGCAGAATCATACCTAATAGTTTACCATTCGTGAAATGTTTACAAAGTGACAAATCCCTATATTAACTGCGTCTTTGACCAGTACCCTCTTGGTTGCGCAGTCGTTTAACTGAAATGCTATAGTATAGGATATTTGTATTTTCGATTCAATAATCGACGTATTTACGTGACGTTAATACTGCGCATGCTGGGGCCATTTTAAACCAGTATTACATAATTACTGGATGCTGGGATTTTTTTTAAAGTTTAACGTACTTACACTGCCGTGTGTCTACATTTTTGAAGTCGCAGTGTTTGTGAGAAACAATATCGACTTGTATAACTGCTACACTCGTATACGACGCAAAGACAAATTACGTACACTAGCTGTAAGACTCGTCTAATGCATGGAAGTATCTTTTGTATGGCTACACGCATTTTTAATAATATTCCGGTACCTATCAAAACAATTAACGGTAATTACAAAATTTATAAAGAGTGTAATGATCTGTTAGTAGATAAGTGCTACTACTCTATAAAATACTTCTTAATGTACAAATCGCTGCTCCAATATCATTCCCCTCAGTCATGATGTGTTCAGTAGCCTGTTTGTACCCTATCTATCTTAATTCGTTTTGTTTGGTCGTTTAGTTTTTTTTTCTGAAACATTAATAATTTTTTAAATAATTTACCTACCTACATGACTATTATCCAATAGTCATTAGATTAGTTAGAATATAGGTAGGTAAATTATTTCAATTTCAATATCTTCTTTGTGGATCATAGGTTTGTACATAATACAGGACTTAAATAATTAAATAGATCAGCTATGTACCTATGCGGGACATAGCATAGCATAGACATGTGCAAACCTATGATCGACGATAAAGATTTTGAAATTAAAATTAGGCTCAATAAATTTAAAAATGGCCACATAACATTCCATATCACGCTTGTACCTGATCGTTTTTGTCCACGGCGGCAAATCTCAACGGAGATTAGCCATCTGCATAGAATAATTATACTATGCCATCTGCGCGGGAGATTATAGAAGAAGCGTGTGTGCGAAGGCACAGATGCACTCTCTATTCCCTCACTCTCATAGTCTGATGGGACAGTAACCGATACAACCACATACAGATCAGAACCAACGACCAAACGTGCTTTCCGAGGCACGCCCGGACTATAAGCCCGGAGTTTGGAAGTTGGCGGTAAGATACCCCATCTTACCGCCAACTTCCAAACTCCGGGCTGCTATTGTGAAATTCCTAATTTGAAAACCCGATAACGCATCTTTGACAGTCGTTACAGTGGGTCGAAAGATTGACAATCAGTCTTAACAAGAAGTTTTTATTAACCAGTTGTTAAATGGGTTGTGAACCGATGAAAAAAAAACAGTGTTGCCAAAAACAAAACCGGCTACCAAAAAACACGAAATAATCTATCATTAAACCCTCTTTTAATATTTTTTTTCGGTCAAGTGAAGTTGTTTTTTTTTGAGGAGCTCGTGGCTTCATAATAGCAGCCGCTCGGGTCGATCTTTAGGTTAAGCCGCGCTTGCCTAGGTTGGTCTGTGGATGGGTGACCACCCGTTACATACCGAGTACATCCTCCGTGCCTCGGAAAGCACGTTAAGCCGTTGGTCCCGGCTGTCATTTGTAGATCTTTGACAGTCGTTACAGGTAGTCAGTGTTCCGAAAGTCTGACAACCAGTCTTACCAAGGAGTATCGTACTACCCAGTAGTAACTGGGTTGTGGACGTCAGATAGGCAGTCGGTTCATGTAAAATACTGGTATTCAGCTACATCCGGTTAGACTGGAAGCCGACCTCAACATAGTTGGGAAAAGGCTAGGCAGATGATGAAGTTGTTTTTTTTGGCCAATAACGTTTTTTTTTTTAATTTTTGACTCTAGACTATACCGGCCATAGCATAGAACTCAGTTGCTATGTGGATTCTAAGCTAATCTTATCATCTTTATAAATTACAACAAATTATTATGACAAATCGGTGTTTTATCGAAAAATTACGAAGTAACGTCAGATAATCTTATCAGTAAGAACGATAAACGGTTCGCGTTGGTCTGATAAGAGAACAACACTAGAACTAGACTAGGCGACAGGCGCGAGACGATTCCCGGCCACCGTAGATGCGGGTCTGTGGACGGTGAGCAATGGGTAGCTCACCATCCGTCTGTCTAGTGATGACAGGCCGTGTCAACGGCACGTTCGTGTTCCACGCGCGCCTCAAAGAGATGTCAGCAAAGCAGTGGGGCCTGCCAGGTCCGCTGTCTACCGTGGTTGATCAAAAGAGATACAAGGGCAAAAGAAAGAACATGGGTGGGTTTTATCAGTAAAAGTCTGACACTCCCCCCCGCTCCACCCAGAATGGGGGAAGTTATTTGATGATTTCCTTTGAAAATCCATCCATATTCCTTCCTTTTTCCTAATTTCAGCTTTGTTAAAGGTACTTTTACACCCTTTGTAACATCAGCTTAAAAGTACCTACTAGATGTAAGACCTAAATCAATGAGGGGCAATCGTTTTTGAGCTCACCAGACGGCGCCACTGGAGAGTTAAGTCCTGTCATTCATTCTATTTAGTATCAAGAATCTGATAAAAAGTTTATTTTATAGCGTAATAGCTTTCACCCGCGACTTCGTCCGCGTGGCATAGTTACTTTGGGCTAACGCTAAGTTTATACCGCGTGTTGATCGAAAAAAAATATCATTCTCTCCCCTTTTCTTCCCTCTCTCTCCCCCTTTTCTCCTATGTCCGTGTCCAGGGTCTCAACACTGTACCAAAATTCATCAAAATCGGTTTAGCCATAAAGGCGTGAAGACGTAACAAACAAACAAACTCACTTACGCTTTTATAATATTAGTAAGGATTTTAACATAGTGTTAACTACAGATACATATTCAAAATATTGTCCCTACAAGCTAACACGAAACGTTTAAAAAACATTCTTTCTCGAAGTACTAACAATTAAGATCCTAAACTTGTCATTTAAAATCATCAAGTCACAAGTACATAGTTAGGAATGACTCCATCCTGAACTATTCTTGACCACAATCGTGAGCAAATATACGTTTTAAAAAACGCGAACAGCATGACATCTGTCATTTTTGAAGACTCACTCTACACGAACGCCTCTAGCGGCGAAAAAATGCGCGGACTCCCAATGGCATAGCAATTTGCAACTGACAGCAAGACTACGCGAAAGAGAAAATCTCTGAAGCGCACCGTGTGTGATGGACTTTTTGCGCATCATTCGTGTGTGCTACTTCACTAAGTAACTCCTGCTGTCCATTTTGATGTACGTGAAAGTGTGTCGAGTGCAGTTATTGTTTTAAACAGGGTGATAGGGTCACGCACTAGCCGTATCGACGGTGCGATAGTGTTCCACGCGCGCCTCAAAAAGATTTCAGCAACTTCGAGCAATTTGAGACCTATTGATGTCCTGCTGGGGTTGCCGGTTGTTCGAAAGAGATACCGCGGCCCCGGAACATAAGGGACTATAGAAGGAACATGGGTGGAAGTTATTTGATGATTTTAAATCCGCAAACCAAAAAAAAAAGACCTATTGATGTGTCATAAGACTCAAACGCGGTCATGCTGCCAGCCTTCTGGGCACTATTCCTGAGTGGATTTATAAGGGGAGGACCCCTTTTTTTTTGCGGATGGCAAATAATCATCAAATAACTTCAGGGAGTGTCAGATTTGTACTGACTAAACCCACCCATGTTCCTTCTATTGCCCTTTATGTTCCGGGGCCGCGGTATCTCTTCCAACAACCCGCAACCCCGGCAGGCGGTGGCCCCGGCAAGCCCCTCTGCTTTGCTGACATCTCTTTGAGTCGCGCGTGGAACACTAACGCGCCGTCGACACGGCCTGTCGCCAATAGACGGACGAACGGTGAGCTACCCATTGCTCACCGTCCCCAGGCCCGCATCTACGGTGGCCGGGAGTCGTCTCGCGGCACCCGACGCCCGGGGCGTCTCCCGCGGCCGTTCGTTTAGGCCTTAGATAATAACAGTATTTTTGTTTGTTTCAGATTACTATCATGATATGAAGCCTTAAATACGTGGTAAGTGTCTTTTTTTTATCAAATTGTACCTTTTCTTAATTATTTACCACGTGGGATATTCTATATATTTTTATACCTCGGGGAACTCTAACAGCGCGATACAGGAATTGAATATATGTTTTATACATGCCGCTACATCTAGATAGATTATTCATTTATTTACAAAAGACACAATACAGGAATCAACACCAAAAACATCACACTCATTCACACACACACACAATCACGGTCACATACTCACAAACACACACTCACACACTCGTCGTTGTCGAAAAATAGCAAAAAAGGCTTCAGTAAGACCATGTGTTTGACAACCAGTCTTACCAAGGTGTATCATGTTACCTAGTATCCAACTTATTTAGGAACATATTACTGTGGCACTCGCTCGTTGCCCTCCGGCCGAGGACGCAGTTTTAGATGTAAGTTGGGACAGGCGAACAAAGAATAGCCACTACAGCTTTTGGTTAGTTTATTGATTCCCAAGGATGGAACCTTTTAACAGAGGTAAAATATCACAATAAAACTGTACTACACTATTTAAACTGATACTGAAACTGGTTATGAAGCACAAACTGGTTTTAATCCAGATAGAATTAAAAAAACCCCTTTAAAAAATCAATGAAGCAGCTCTTGTGACTGCTAGCCGTGATCCAAAAACGCTAGAAATGACAGAATGAAATTCAAAATATGAATATTTAAAAATTAAAACATCAGTGATGATCCAAAGGGAAAGAGGTTGATGCAACATAGAGGGTGAAATACCCACTATGTTACATTACAATGAGGATGATGTCACGCCCCGCCGCCGGGGCACCGCCTGCCGGGGTTGCGGGTTGTTCAAAAGAGATACCGCGGCCCCATAACAAATAGAGTAAAAGAACGACTCCAAGTCACACAGGCATTCTAGGTCTTTTTTTTTAGATGGCGAATTATCAAATAAATTCTTCCTCTCTAGGCGGAGCGGGGGGAGTTGGGAACATGGATTCCGCTCCGCCCAGATTGGGAGAAGTTATTTGATCCATCCGGAAATAAAAATAAAATATGATGCAACATGATGACGATCATTAATTGCAAATAGATGTAGGTACAGTCAGCACAAGAGACAAGGCACTAGGCTTGTCAGATGTAATTGGATTTTCTTAGAAACTGATGGACGTTTTAAACTCATTTTTAATCTACTAGCTTTGCCTCGCGTTTTCACTCATCACCACGCGGTGATAGAATATATCTTTATGAATTCTAGCCTATGTGTTTTTCTGATATGTAAGCAATATTATTGTGAAGTTTCATCAAAATCCATTCAGTCGTTTTTGCGTGAAAGAGCAACAAACATACTTACATACATCCTCAAAAACTTTCCCTTTTATAATATTCAGTAGGATTTGATGAACTGTTTGTTTTCTATCAATTAAATTTAACTTTATTCGAAAACTTACACGAATTTTTGGGATAATTTCAATCCGACGAGACTGGTTAGGTATCTCTTTTACTGAATGTACCTAGACGGATATGCGCAGGAGTTGCGCATACGACTTTATGAGTTAATAACTTCTTTAGTTTATGATAGAGCACGTACAATTGCAAACACATTATAAAAGATGACGCCATCTTTCTTCCGCAAAACCCACTTTAGACCTGGTTTGCACCCAGAGGGGCCTGCCAGGGCCACTGCCTGCCGGGGTTGCAGGTTATTCGAAAGAGATATCGCGGCCCCGGAACATAAAGGGCAATAGAAGGAACATGGGTGGGTTTTAGTCAGTACAAGATTGATATTCCCCCCGAAGAAAAAGGAGGGCTTAGCACGCCGTGACACGCACATACACACAGAAGTGATTTTCTACTGTTTTTTGCATTTTTTTTTACATATTTAATCTCTTTTTTTTTCTCAAGATAAGTCAACAACCTCTGAAAGAATTGATTTAAAATGTCGTGACCTTTTTTATCTGGATTTCTTAACTAAATTCAATTAAATAATTGAATTAAGATAATAATTGTTGTGATGCCGTTAGCTGGTGCATTGACTCCTGATAAGGGAGGACAGAGGGTCTTTCATTAAGAGAGAGGGCTTTGTTTTAAATAGTTTTAAGTAAGATCATTTTAATTAATCACTATCTTTATAGTCATTACTAGCTGGCGCCCGCGGCTTCGCCGGCGTGATAACGAAAAAGAAGGTATCCTATGTGTTATTCCAGACTATAATCTACCTCTGTGCCAAATTTCATAAAGATCCCTTCAGCCGTTTTGACGTGAAAGAGTACCTAACAGACATCCATCTTCACAAACATTCGCATTCATAATATCAGTAGGTTAGTAGGATTGAGTAGTAGCTGCGTCTCGCGGTTTTACCTGGCTAAATATAAAGAACTAAAAAGTAATTTCAAAACGTTTGGTTGACACTTCCCGTGACCCAAGGGCTGGCTTTTACTTTGGCCAGAGGCTTAGCGTTGCCATACAACGTGGCAACGCGGCCAATGTCTTGGGGACATTGCCAACTGACAGCGTTGAGGACGAATTTTTTGACGCTATTTTTTTATTTATTTATAAGTTTAGTTTAGTTTAATAATTTTAGTTTATAACACATTTTACTAATTAAATTAAAGACTTTCATTAAATCACTGAATAAAATAGATAATCCTGATAATCCAGGGTATCAGCTAGTAGCCGGATGTTTGAGGGAGAGAACCTCAAACCAATCCAACTGCCGCGGGGGACGCTCCGGGCGTCGGGCGCCGCGAGACGACTCCCGGCCACCGTAGATGCGGGTCTGTGGTTGGATTTTACATTTTTTATGTGGTTTCTTTTTTTTTCTATGTATTTAAAACAATAAATGAATAAAATACTATTCATTTTTCTAGAATACTGTTTAATGTTCTTCACAGACCTGAATATACTTTATTTCTCGTAAAAAAAGTTGGCAACCCTAATCTCATCCGAAAAAAAAATCTCTTAAACATGGCCTTAGTAACACAAATATTAAATTATCTAAAATCTTAAAACTAACAAACTGTTAATTCGCAAACCGGTATTACCACTTCGTAAAATTGCCATGACAATAAAAATTAATTGAGAAAACAAATTTAAATAGCTATCACGCTCAGGCTTCGTGACAACAATTTTTGCGGCGGCAATTCCTCCGGCGCTATCAAACCTATTTAGTAGGTTTTAAAAAACTTGAGAGGTGTCAAGGGACACCCGGATGGAACGAAGTTATTATTTATTATGTACAAAAAACCTGTATACACTCAACAATAATAATCGTCGCGACACCACACTGTTCAATGCGAGATAGAAAGACGAAACGAAAATAACCGGCTTGCTTTCTATGAGAGAGAGAGACAGACAGAGAAACACGTGCACGCCGCACGGCTTACAACTATAGCTAAAAGTGTCGTTACAATTTTTGGCCTTAATTTTTTCCGTCTGACCCCCTTTTGCAAGGCGCGATAAGGAACTTCGTTCCAATAACTGGCTTGCTTTCCATGAGAGAGAGAGACTGAAAGAGAAAGACGCTCACGCCGCACAACCAACTATAGCAAAAATGGTCTTTAGCAAAAAGTGTCGTTACAACTTTTGGTCTTCAGCAAAAAGTGTGTTACAAATTTTGGTCTTCATTTTCTCCGTCTAGCCCCCTTTCGGAAAGCGCGTTAAGGAACTACGTGAGAGAAGAAATTATGTGCATACGCCGCATAGTTGATACCCTTTACTGATAGCGACATATTTACTGATAAGCATTTAATTACAGACTTTACCATTGTTTTGTTGTAAATTGTCGATATAACCTTGATTGTCGGCCAATAGGCTATGCATGTGAGCAAGGTAGCACATGCATATCGGGTCTGACGATTTGGGTGTTCGGTTAACACTTACCTATCTTATTTGTCTACCAAATAATATTACAAAACACATATTAAATAAATATATTATATTATTCATGACTAGCTTTTGCCCGCGGCTTCGCTCGCGTTAATTCTGGGTAACACAGTTCCCCTTTCCTGATTTGCAGGTACCTGCTACCTGTAATTTTTGCAGTAGCGCCGTAGTTTTACCTTTTTTTCCCTTTCTCTCTCATTTGTTACCTAAAAAATATAGCCTATGTCTGTCTCCAGGGTCCCAACTATCTCTGTACCAAAATTCTGTAACAAACTATTAATATAAGGCTGTTTGGCGGTGTTGTACCTTTATTTCTCCTTCAGTCTGAGAAGACAAAATGCGAGGATAAAATCAAATTAGAAAATAGTTTTAGTGATTAATCACAAAAATACTATTCATTCTGTTATTTATTTTCTGCGTAAGTGTATTGAAAAATCTTCGTTTCATTCTTCAGAGAATTTGTCACTGCTATTCTCGGCTCTATAACACCCTCGTCAAATCCTCGTTTGAATCTAAATGTACTATTAAACTTTCCATCTGAATATTACTAGATGGCGCTTTATGAAATTTGCCGTCCGTCAGTGATATTTTTCGCCGATTAGTTCTAATAAATGTATATAAAATGAATAAATATATATTTCGTACTTAAGGAGTAAACTCCAGTCGTGCGTCGGAGCTGACACACACACTTTTTTCTTCATAAAATGACTAGAGTAGATTCAATAACTTCTTTCCTTCACTTGGCCAAAAGCCAACTTAGTACCACGAACCAGTGAACATGTTTATTCTGTTTTCATATATCTTTAAACAGCTGTTTACGAGTTGTCTTGATATTCATACTTCGGATATTTTGACAGCTATGTGCGTGGGAGAGTCTGTCTCGTGTTGGTCCACGTTTTAAACTAAACTTTATAAATGAACTAGCTGCATCGACGTAGACATTTTTTTTTTGGATGTGACATCATCAAATCATTTCCCCCGCTCTGGGCGGAGCGGGGAGGAAGAGTCAAACTTTTTCTGACTAAAACCCACCCATGTTGCTTCTATTGCTCTTTACGTTCCGGGGCCGCGGTATCTCTTTCGAGCAACCGGCAACCCCGGCAGGCGGTGGCCCTGGCAAGCTTTGCTGACATCTCTTTGAGGTGCGCTTGGAACACGAACGTGCCGTCGTCACGGCATGTCGTCACTAGTCGGATGGACGGTGAGCTACCCATTGCTCATCGTTCACAGGCCCGCATTTACGGTGGCCGGGAGTGGCGAAGCGGCGGCTGGGTTAGTTTGAGGTTCTCTCCCTAAAACGTCCGACCTACTTGGTTAGCATAACTGCTTCGCAGAAGGAGGTGACCGCTTCCCATTCCCTCTCGCTCCGGTCTATGAACTGAACCAGGGCCGGAACAGACTACTAGGCTATGACCAACTCTGGGTCTCCAGCTCATTCGTTCGGTCTGTAGTTTCTTAAGTACCTCAATCATTCCCGTATTTCGATACAATTGTCGATCAATTAAAGCCCCGTTCCAATAAACAAAAACGAGTCGTTTTGCTTACGGATAGTAAGATTTTGACATATAGTCTCATAGAACTTATGTCAAAAATACTACCATCCGTAGGCAAAACGAGACGTTTTTGTTTATTGGAACGGGGCTTTAATCAATTGACCTTTTTCATTGACGCACAAGAAACAACATTTATTTTCATACCTCGTTGCAAGCTTCAAAATGTAGCTCTGTAATGTTGTTCTTAAGACATTTTTTGATTTATTAAGTTTGTTTTTGAACGAGAGGAAGGCCAAAGAAAAGATGGATGATGGATTGTGTAGGGAATTATATGAAAGAGAAAGGAGTAAATGATGCCGTGACGTCTGATAGGGGAGAATGGAAGAAGAAAACGTGTTGCGCCGACCACAAATAGAATGGGACAAGGGCAGGAAAATGACGATGATGTCCGACCGTCAGTATAAATTACGCCTTAAACCGAGGCTCGTACCCCACAAGGGGTGCTCTTAGCGTGTAGTCGCTTAGTTTGTAAGTTTTTGCCCTGGCTGGAGGCCTTAATTTCAAGGCATCCACAAGAATAGCCCGGTTAAGCAGACGACAACCTCCTCACTTGAACTGCGAGATACAGACGGACGGACAACTAAGTGATGTAATAAATAAATAAATAAAATAAAAATAAATAAATATCTTGGGACAACTCATACACGGCTATCTGATCCCAAGCTAAGCAGAGCTTGTGTTATGGTAACCAGACAACTGATAAACATACTTATATAATTTATAAATACATACATATCAAAGATAAATCACACCCAGACACAGAACAAACAATCATGCTCATCACACAAAGTTTGTCCTGGGTGGGAATCGAACCCACGACCTCCGGCTCAGCAGTCAGGGCCACTAACCACTAGACCAACAGGCCCGTCAATAAGGGTCCCGTGTTTTCTTTGTAACCCCTAAAAATCACTTTTCAAAGTTCCTAAATGTTAACATATTGGTATTCATAACAGTACACGTTGTTCTTCACTCACACCGCAGAATACAAAACATTAAAACAAACGACGAATACGAGTTAATTTAAAAATCGAACAGAACGTCTCCACGTGGATAGGCGCACGTCGCACGCGCACGTATTTAACCCGTGATCTGATCATTCTATTTTGAAAGTCAAATATATTTGTGTAGACTCAGCTCTACCATTCTTTTTGAGTAAGTCATTGAACTTGGTATGTTTGATTAACGCTGTTAATAAACTTTCTTTCGGTTCTACTATGTTAGCGAGATGCTAGATAAAATAATAGCCGCTCTGATCGATCTTCAATCATTAATCTGTGGATGGGTGACCAGCCGTTACTTACCGAGTTTCCTCCGAGCCTCGGATAGCACGTTAAGCTGTTGGTCCCGGCTGCGTATTGCCATTGTGTATATCAGTACAGACACCCATAGTCTGTACTAGATCACTTTGTGCTCTTAAAAATAACAAATACTCTAAAGCAAACTACGTATTACTACAGAGCAGTCTGTATAAGTATACAGTTTGCTTGCATATTTTTAAAGCAAACTACGTATGACTACAGACCTGTCTGTATAAGTATACGGTTTGTTCGCATATGTCTAAAGCAAAATGTGCTCTCACTGATTACTACCTATCAAAGTGGCTCGACGGAGCCCCGCTTCGCGGGGCTCCTACCTCTGCATTCAAGGTTTAAAGTAACCTAACACGAAGGGGATGGCGGGGTCTTTCAGACCCCGCCATCCCCTTCGAACCTAACCTGTCCATGTCGGGGTGCCCCAAGTCCCGAGCTCTCACTGATTACTACCTATCAAAGTGGCTCGACGGAGCCCCGCTTCGCGGGGCTCCTACCTCTGCATTCAAGGTTTAAAGTAACCTAACACGAAGGGGATGGCGGGGTCTTTCAGACCCCGCCATCCCCTTCGAACCTAACCTGTCCATGTCGGGGTGCCTACTACGGCAGCCAAATTGTCTGTACTCGTATGTGTTTTGCTCTCACGAATTAGAGCAAAGTGTATTTTATTTCAGTCTGTCTCTGTACTGATATGCAGTATGCTCTCTAGCTACAAGAGCATATTGCGTGCGATTACAGAGCAACCCCTGTCTGTGCTAGTATACATTATGGCAATACGCGTCCCGGCTGTCATTGGAGATCTTTGATAGTCGTTGCAGATAGTCAGTGTCCCGAAAGTCTATTCTATGCCACGACAGACGTTCTGTTAGTGCCTGTAATGGTCTAATTGAAATAAATGATTTGATTTGATATGATAAAATAATTTGCTTATATATTATGTAACAACAAATTGACATTTAGAGACCCTTGTAGCATCATAGTACAGGGCTAATTTATTACATTTATGTCTTACTAGCTTTCGCCCGCGGCTTCGCTCGCGTTAAATTCGGTATAACACACCAAGCAGACCTGCAGTTTTTGCTCTTGCGCCTGATTGATTTGTAATAGCAACGCTAAGTTTTCCGTTTTCTTCCCTCGTACTCCCTCATATCCCACTTTAAAAAAAAAGCCTATGTCCGTCTCCTGGTTCCCAACTATCTCTGTACCAAAATTCATCAACATCGGTTCAGCCATTAAAGCGTGAAGAGGTAACAAAGAAACAAACAAACAAACTCACTTTCGCTTTTATAATATTAGTAAGGATTTTCTAATATTTTTTTCCTTTGTTTTATTTGTAACATTTCTTTTTAAAATATTTACTTTTACTGTTTTGGCCTGTGTGATTCAAATAAAAACTATTTATTGCTTTCTATCTGACTTCATGGTAAGATTTGTCAGATTTTCAGACCACTGACTGCAATCATAAATGATGTTTATTTTGCAAATAGGTATAAACAACTAGATGAGGCCTGTGTTTCGTACCCGACTACTCTGAGAAGAAACAGCCGAAACAAACCCAGAGGTCATAGCCTCTTTTAAGATCCAGACAAAAATCTTGGTCAATTCAAAGAGTTTTTGTGTAGGTCGCTTATAGTACTCAAACTTCCAGATAGTTGTCAAAAACAATTGAAAGTAATTACTCTATGCGCTCACTACTGCGCTAACCGTGCCGTCAAAATGCGAGTTGTGTTGATTGCAAACTACTGCAAAGACACTTTCACTGTTGCTAAGTAGTTTAACAACAAGTATCTACTTACCAATAACTATAGATCAACTATTGGCAGTGACTGTGAAAGCTTATTGCAACGTGTAATTGAAATTGACGACATGTTTGGTGCAGTGGCTAAGCGTTTGACCGCTGCGCTACGTGTCGTGGGTTCGATCCCCGCACGGAACAATTATTTGTATGACCTACAGTTAGTTGTTTCGGGTCTGGCTGTTTGTGTATGTGAGTTTAAATGTTTGTAAACGCACCCACGATACAGGAGAAATTCTTAGTGTGGGGCAAAGTAAAAAAAAATAAAAACAATCTAAATAAAATATTTAAAAAGTACTTCCAATGAAAGGAAGTCGCAAAAAGAAACATTTTTTTATCAACTTGGACAATAAATAAAAAACTAAATATAATAGGTATTTAAAAAGTACTTCCAATGAAAAAAGTCGCAAAAAGAAAAACAAGACCTTGTGTTTGATCCAGCGTAATGTCGATTGACTATCCGATTCTCTACCAAACACGCTATTAGAAAATTAGGATCGGGATTGAAATAACTGACCGTATTGTGTAAACGACGTTAGACAAGCCACACCTCCGTGCCCGTCGGAGTGGGGAGCGTCATGTTTTTCTTCGTTACGGAATTTCTGGATTCGGTCCCCGCGCTCAAGTCCCGCGATAAAAGCTATGCAATAGCTTAAAAGAAAAAAAAATATTATGTAACAAAAAACATTTTTAGCTAAAAATCCGACTTCCATAAAAAACACAAAAAAGTGGAAAATGACTTGGTTTTAGGGTTCTGTAACTCAAAAGGAAAAAACCGGAACCCTTTCTGGATCACATTGTTGTCCGTCTGTCTGTCAAGACCCTTTTATATCGGAAACGCGTGGAGGTATGGAGTTGTAATTAAAACGATATACTCGAGTGTGTGGTCCCTTTGTACTGTAAAAAAATCTATTCTCTAAGTCTACGCAGTCAAAAGATATGGCTGTTTATGTCGCAAGTTTGTACGGAAGCTTCATAAGTGCCTTTTTTAAATACAATATTGATTTGAAGTCATAAAACATACGTTGTAAGGTTTGCTTTTAAATGTCAAAAGAATTTATGATCGTTGCCAGACGATTTTGTAACTACCATGCATGTTAGAAGGTTTATTTTTCAATGCTAAGGGCTAAATTTAGCTCAATTCGTGTCAATATTTCTTTAGTGAAGGGCGCATAAATCATATTTTGGTGGCTATAAGGGCATGGTTCGACTGTAAGCGGAATGAAGTTGCTCGCGGCCTTAATTCGAATAAAATTAATGTAAAAAGATTTCTTCGGATTTTGTTTTCACATTAATAATCATGGTCTTATTCTTTTTTGCACTGAACCTTGCTCCTTTTTTTTTAATAAAAACAATCTTAGTTACTCCTTATAATCTCAGCTTCGTTAAATCACCTTCAGCCCATCCGCCTGTTAAATTGGTCCAGGCGTTTCGGAGATTAATCAAAACAAACAGACAGACAAACAAATAAATAAAAACGGCTAAGTGCGAAGCAGACTCGCACACCGAGAGTTCCGTACAAACTTGCGATATCAATCAATCAATCAAATCAAAATCATTTATTTCAATTAGACCATTACAGGAACTTTTGAATGTCAAAAAAAAAAACAAAATGTTAAGCTACAGTCCCGGTCACAAGACATAATAACTTGTGAAAGTACTGTAGTTGCCCATTCCAAAGTGTTGATCTCTATGGAGAAGAATGGGCAAGAAACTCCATGGACAGTCTTTTAAATTAGAATATTATTACAAAATCGTATTTACATCATTCGTGTTGAGATAATATATGTGAGAACGATGTAGAAAGACGTGCACAGTAAGAGCAAAGTAAATAGAGGGGAAGTAGGTTATCTGCGGCCCAATTCGCGATATAATTGCCTACTGTCATAGGGTTGTCACTTTTAGCTAAATTTTAATTCAGTACCTATAAATTGGCAAGGGTCGAGAAGTTGTATTTTTTACTTTTATTTTCTGGGTACAGGGTTTGTCAGGCCTCTCTAATTTGTACTATCACAAATTCATTAGTTTAAAGCCCAGCCCTGTCAAAGATCTCATAATAGTCAATAAAATTCAACAATGGTTTTCCTATCAAATATAGAAATGTATTTAAGATACAGAGCAGCATTATTTATAATAACAAAAGATAAAATAAACCGAGCGGTGGCGGCACGGGGTGGTGTGGGCGCCGCTGTCCGCTGTTCAGTTACTTATTCTGAACAAACTATATTCAGGTTTCGCATATACTAAAAATAATGTTGTATATAATTTAAAATTAGTCAATAACTTATTTTTAATTACGATTTCATAACTGTGGGTAGTTAGGTACTTAGTTAATATACCTACAATACTGAGAAATCGGCACAACTAAACGTAAACAAAGCAATAGCGGTAAATCAGTTGACAGATCAAAAGTACAAACATTCTAGTGGGAAAGTAGACCTACCTACCTACCTACTTCGCGATAACTCGCGGTACTTCTTAGCGATAAGACCGCCATTGTAACCATAGATTTAACATCTTTTTGTAAAACAGTTTTGTTTCGTAGATTTTGGTGTGCAATAAAGTATATTCTATTCTATTCTATTCTACTAGGAAGTGTAATAGAAAACTAATATGCTAATACAACAAAAAGAAGTCAGTAGGTAGGTAGGTATCTCATTATGAAGTAAAAAATTGAATTATGCTAGAATAAGTGAGTAGCTTACCTTTCCTGTTCAATAGGTAATTTGAACTGAGACAATTCTGGAATTGATGAATTATTAAGACACCCAAACACACAGCAATACTTTCTCCCGCGGTTATCAGACATTTTTTATTCGTTTAGCGGTGCCGAAAAGCCGTGACGCGCGAACCTCGTGCAGTGTTAGCCCTGACTGGCGCAGCGCGAAAGGAGCCGAGATTTTGTTTAGTGTGCGTGCGGCGACGCATAGATACTACGGCGCACACATACAAGCCGCGCGCTACGCGTTTGTATGAAGTCATCGTACTTCCCCTCTTTATACTATGGTAAGAGCGTCCAGAGTAAAAACAAAATTCAATATAAAAATCTAAATAAATTAAAAATGAACCGTGGCAGTTATATCTTTTGACTACGTGATTTTTCACTGGTCTAAAAGATCACAGACTTGAGTATATGGTTTTAATTTTCAACTCGATACTTCGACGCGTTCCCGAGATAAAGGGTCTTGACAGACAGATGGACAACAACCTATGAGGGTTGATGTGTTATCCTACTTCCTACTTATAATATTATAAATGCGAATGTTTGTGAGGATGTACGGATGGATGTGTGGATGTATGGATGTTTGTTAGGTACTCTTTCACGTCAAAACGGTAGAACGGATCTTGATGAAATTTGGCACAGAGGTAGATTATGGTCTGGAATAACACATAGGATACTTTTTTATTCGATATCACGCGGACGAAGCCGCCGGCTAGTTGTTAATAGTTTCATGAGCATTAAATAAAAAAAAACTGTTCTTTTGAAATTACAAACAATTCAATTTTACTTATTTGTGCAGAAGAAAACAATTGATACTGAAATTAAAATTTAAAAAAGGGTAATAACCCGTTCATCAATTCACTATACACGATTCATTTTCATTGTTTTAAATTTAAAATAGTCGTTAATATACAATTGATCATTTAAGAACATCGGCAAATTTAAATTGACCTCAAACCGGACGAAATATCGGTATTTTATTTGTCATATCAAATGTGATCACAACGTATCTCAATTGATGCAGGTTGTTATCAAACATTCTGAATCGGATATGGACAGAGGTTGCCAAAACAATAAATAATACTCGTTGCAAATCCTTACTAATATTATAAAAGCGAAAGTGAGTTTGTTTGTTACGTCTTCACACCTACATGTCTAAACCGATTTTGATGAATTTTTGTACGGAGATAGTTGGGACCCTGAAGACGGACATAGGCTAACTTTTTTTGGAAAAAAAGTGAGAAATGAGGGAGAAAGAGGGAAGAAAAGGGAGAACTTAGCTTCGCTATTACAATAAATTAGGCGCTAGGGCAAAACCTACAAGCAGCAAGTACCTGCAAATCAGGAAAGGGGAACTGTGTTACCCCGAATTAAACGCGAGCGAAGCCGCGGGCAAAAGCTAGTTTAACAATAACAGTGAAAATTTGTCCTTAACTGATTTGGTGCAGACTTTTACTGCCTAAAACCCAACCATGTTCATTTTGACCTTTATGTTCCGGGGCCGCGGTATCTTTTTCCAACAACCCACAACACTGGCAGGCAGTGGACCTGGAAGAACCCTCTGCATTGCTGAAATCTCTTTGAGGCGCGCGTCGAAATGAACGCGCTGTCGACCCGATTCCGTCATCGATTGCTAACTGTCCACAGACCCGTGTCTATGTGGTGGCCAGGAGTCGACTAGTGGCGCCCGACGCTCAGAGCGTATTCCGGGGCGGCTAGGTTATTTTAAAGTTTACTCTCTTAAACGTCGAGCCACCTCCTTCACTAACTGCGTCGCAGAAGGAGGTGAACGCTAGTCATTATGATCTGGCTCCGGACCATGGATTAAACCAGGACTAGACGGGAGAGATCACCTCTCCGCCCAAGCTGGGCATAATTTTTCCCAATTGACTGAGTGTCTAGAGTACTCTGAGAAGAAAAAGCCAAAACAAACTCAGATCAAAATCATAGTCTCTTTTAAGGCCCAGATAAAAATCTAGTAATTTATTTATTTACTAGCTTTCGCCCGAAGCTTCGCTCGCGTTAAATTCGGGATAAGACAGTTCCCCTTTCCTGATTTGCAGGTACCTTCTACCTGTAGTTTTTGCCCTTGCGCCTTATTTATTGTAATAGCAAAGCTAAGTTTTTCCTTTTCTTCCCTCTTTCTCCCTCATACCTCACTTTTTTTAGGAAAAAAAATAGTCTATGTCGTCTCCAGGGTCCCAACTATCTCTGTACCAAAATTCATCAAAATCGGTTTAGCCATTTAGGTTCGAAGACGTAACAAACAAACAAACTCACTTTTGCTTTTATAATATTAGTAAAGATGGTCTCTAGTAAGATTGACTCTTGCAGTCGCACCTTGCCTTATAGACCAGTTGCTAAGCTCTCGACATCCGCCGTGTTTATCAGAGGCAATAACATAACATTATGATAAATAGTCCTATGTACTTGAAATATCTGGTACGCATCAAGATGGTTGATAGATTGTGCTGCTGCATAAAACGGTAAATGAATTGAGAAAAATGACTTTGAACTTAAACGAATACACGCTTGTTTTAATGTATACTTTTCAAAATAATCATATTTCGAAATGTTGTCCCATATCAATTTTATTTAATACTAGCTTTTTCCCGCGGCTTCGCTCGCATTAAATGCGGGGTAACACAGTTCCCCTTTCCTGATTTGCAAGTACCCCTACCTACCACCTGTAATTTTTGCCCTTGCGCCTTATTTATTGTACCTAATAGCAAAGCTAAGTTTTCCCTTTTCTTCCCTCTTTCTACCACATTAATCACTTTAAAAAAAAGAAGCCTTGCCTATGTCCGTCTTCAGGGTCTCAACTATTTCTGTACCAAAATTAATCAAAATCGGTTTAGCCATTCAGGCGTGAAGACGTAACAAACAAACTCACTTTCGCTTTTATAGTACTGTGTTATACCGAATTTAACGCGAGCGAAGCCGCGGGCAAAAGCTAGTACCTACTTTATAATAACGTATCCTACTTTATTTTTGGTAATTATATTTTATACTTTTGCATACAAATAAAGTATGTGGAAATACTTTATTGTCAACCTTTACTGTGATGCTTCACTGAAAGAGTTTTTTCAATAATGAATGTAAAGAGGCGAGAAGAGAGAAATATATAGAGCGTCAATAAATTTAATTAAAAACGAATTACTGGCCCTGTCAGAATACCAGCGCTGTGTTATTTTAAACCTAAAATATCGCAGCTTATGCTGAGACAGGGACCTTTTTGGCCTCGCACAGACAATAACCTTGTCTGTACTATTTTATTTCATTTTGTTATTGTTTTACTTGTTCTGTGCGAGTCCCAAATAAAAGTTTTTCTTTCTTTCTTTTTCTTTAATTATTGTTTATTTATTTAAATTATATTTTGATTGTCGAACAAGCTTTGAAACATTTAAAGATAACAAAATAATGTCAGCATGTGCTAAAAGTACACAAAAGTACGTTTTTAAAGCAATAAAAACATAAAATTTGAAAAATGGTTTTTTTTTTCAATTACTTTATTTTTTACCTATCTAAATCATTTTATCAAAAAAAGTTGGCAACCCTACGTTTACCGATTCCTCCCTTTCCGTTACAGATTCCTTAAAACAACGCAAAATACCAAGACACTAGCAATCTCCAGTATATTTCCCCTCTCTATCAAAACGGATGTCTTTTACAAACAATGCGTTTTATTGATCATCATTGACAACAATGACGTTATTGACATACATATATTGATCTTTGATCACGTCTGATTGTGAGTTAGTTACATAAGAGAACAAATTGTTAGTTTATTTGTTTGTCCTTGTCGCTGTCTTTCTGGTCTTTGGTCTCCGGGATCAGTGTATGACGAATCCTACTAATATTATAAACTAGCCTTTGCCTGTGGCTTCGCTCGCGTTAAATTCGGGGTTACACAGTTCCCCTTTCCTGATTTGCAGGTACCTGCTACCTGTAGTTTTTGCCCTTGCGTCTTATTTATTGTAAGTTTTTCCTTTTCTTCCCTCTTTCTTCCTCATACCTCACTTTTTTTTAAGAAAAAAATAGTCTATGTCTGTCTCCAGGGTCTCTATCTCTGTACCAAAATTCATTAAAATCGGTTTAGCCATTTAGGCGTGAAGAAGTTTTAAAAAAAATAATTTTAAAAAATGTTACGCCACAGACTACCTACAGTACTGTTTCTCCTCTTCTTAAATCCATCCAAAGGTTGTCTTGAAAAGATCGCTTTTAGCGATAAGACCGCCCATTGTGTCACCCTATTTATAAGTTGTCTAGTGTTATTCTTGTTACTTATATGGTGTACATATTAGAATATTCTATCTATCTATAAGTTTTTAATGCATGAGTGCGCCTGAGCATAGCTGTAGGTAACATGAATTTTATCAGTAAAACGACTTGGTTGTCAATTGATAACCTTGTTCCGGTAACCGGGGTTGTCACTACAACACAATATAGATTGCTTATCTATAGTAACCCGATAAGGATGTCTGTGGTTGTCTAAAATCTATCCGATTGTGTTCCTAGATTTGTGTTAGAAATTATGCTTGTGGTAAATTAATTGTTCAATTTTTTTTTTTCATTTTTTTTTTAAACTCTGCTCCTCCCTAGGAATTTCTCCTGTATCGTGGGTGCGTTTACAAACATTTAAATTCACATACACAAACAGCCAGACCCGGAACAATTATCTGTAGGCCATACAAATATTTGTTCCGTGCGGGAATCGAACCCGCGACACGCAGCGCAACAGTCGATCGCTTAGCCACTGCGCCAACCGTGTCGTAGATACTATCTTGGTATACTAGCTTGCGCCCGCGGCTTCGCCCGCGTGATATCGAAAAAAAGTATCCTATGTGTTTTTTCCGACTATAATCTACCTCTGTGCCAAATTTCATCAAGATCCGTTCAGCCGTTTTGACTTGAAAGAGTAACAAACATCCATACATCTATCCTCGTAAACTTTCGCATTTTTAATATTAACTAGCTTTTGCCCGCGGCTTCGCTCGCGTTAAATTCGGGGTAGCACAGTTCCCCTTTTCTGATTTACAGGTACCTGCTACCTGCAGTTTTTGCCCTAGCGCCTTATTGATTTGTAATAGCAATGCTAAGTTTTCCCTTTTCTTCCCTCTTTCTCCCTCATATTTCAATCTTTTTTTAAAAATAGCCAATGTCCGTCTCCAGCGTCTCAACTATCTCTGTACAAAAATTATCACATCAAAATCGGTTTAGCCATTTAGGCGTGAAGACGTAACAAACAAATAAGCAAGCTCACTTTCGCTTTTATAATATTATAGTAAGGATAATAATCAGCAATATAATGTTAGTAGTAGTTTAACTTAATTAAACTTAATGCTAGTATTAAAATAGGAACTAGGAATAGTTATGAACTCGGAACGCAGTTTCACACACGTAGACCGGGATTAAAAGTAGTTTGTGTTAATCCAAGGTATAAGCTATCTTGATACCAAAGGAGATGGACAAAATGAGACCTTCATAATTTTTGTTCACGACTGCTGAGCCCTTTCTGTATTCTTGTTATAGAAGATCTTTACTATAAAATGACATAAATTTAATATGTGTACATTCTGGGGCACAGACTCATACATTTTTTGGCACGTCCATTAATCTAAATCCGTTTAGCTGTTCAAGTGTCAAGGGGAAACAAACATATGTAATACACATACAATCTTTCGCCTTAATAAAATTTGTGTGATAAAAACCTTAAAAAAGCGACTTCCAAAAAATAAATATAATTCCGAAAATTGTTGACTTTTGTTTGATTCATAGAGTTTTTGGGCACCAACTTCCGGAAGTAAATTTAGTATCGATCTTTAGAGTTTTTTTTTTGGAAGTAAGTTTTTTTGCCAAAAAAAAGTATTATTTCATCATTTTTAGTTGTGGTATGGTGGTATCTCACACAAATTCTTATCGAGTAAGTATTATTTTTTTATTGCTACTCAGAGATATAAGCATATCATCCAAATCCATTAGAAAAAAAGATGTATTATAGAAGACTAGCTTTTGCCCGCGGCTTCGCTCGCGTTAAATTCGGTAGCGCCTTATTGATTTGTAATAGCAACGCTAAGTTTTCCCGTTTCTTCCCTCTTTCTCCCTCACATCCCACTTTTTTCAAAAAAATATTAGCCTATGTCCGTCTCCTGGTTCCCAACTATCTCTGTACCAAAATTCATCAAAATCGGTTTAGCCATTAAAGCGTGAAGAGGTAACAAACAAACAAACAAACAAACAAACTCACTTTCGCTTTTATAATATTAGTAAGGAAGTAAGGATAACTCATTTACTACCAAAGCAATATAGATAAAATCAATATTGAGCCCCTTCAGAAGTAAACCTTTTTCTTTTTTTTTTGGGGTGGGAAATATCAATTAACTTCCCCCGCTCTGGGCGGAGCGGGGAGGAGTTTCAGACTTTTACTGACTAAAACCCACCCATGTTCCTTCTATTGCCCTTTACGTACCGGGGCCGTGGTATCGGTTTACAAAAACCATATTGATAATCTGGGCCGATTATCAATATGGTTTTTGTAAGCCAATTGACGGAGAAACAGCGTAACAAACACACAAAAACTGAGAACCTCTTCTTTTATTAAAGTCGGTTAAAAATGATGATCTCGATTTTCCACTGTTTGTTTGGATCGGATTACTGATTCCTTCATACGGCTTCAAGTAGTGTATTTAATCTACTTACGTTTACTTCGTTTTGTTCGCTCTATTGGTGACTGTGTGTGATTCTTGACTGCAGAACTTAGTGTAAAGGGTAACGTATCCAAAGGATAAAACGGGACCTACCTATTATGATTTCGATTATTCAGTTACATGTTAATTTCATTGCCTCAATAAATTTAAATCTTTTATAAAACGTAAGCTATGTCTGAAAGCTTACTATAATATGAATCATTACCTTGAAGATAAAAAGGCTTGGGATTAAGCTGCTCCAATTTAATTTACTCAGTGAGTGTCAAAATTTTCCTTTGTTTCACTTATTTATTGTTTATTCCTTTATTTTGATACACTTTGACATTACTTTGTTTATTTTTTTTTACATTTCTTTTTATTGTTATGATTTGTGACATTTTATTTTCCTTATTATTTTAATTTATGACAATTTATGACATTTTATGATTTCATTATGATCTCATTAATTTAATTTTGTATTTTTTTATTTGTTTATTGTGAATGTGAAGACCATGTGGATCATTTCTTTTATTTACTTTGTTTTTTGACGATAGTCTGGCAGTTTGAGTACTATAAGCGACCTACACAAATGTCCTTTTTTTGGTATTGTTCGTCGTGTCGTTAAGCTCCTTGGGTTATGAGTTGAGCTACACGATAACTGACAAATGCTTGCACTGACTGGACAGGTCCACTCAATCTGTGTGATGCTTTCTTAAAAAGACCATTTCAGACACTATCTGCATAGTCCTCATGTAAGTTGACCAAGATTATTTTGTCTGGACCTTAAAAGAGACTATGACCTCTGAGTTTGTTTCGGCTGTTTCTTCTCAGAGTAGTCGGGTACGAATCACCGGCCTCATCTAGTTTTTAAAAAAATGACGTGTAAAAGTGTTTGTGAAAACCTACTTGCAAAATAAACATCATTTATCATTTTTAAATAAATCTTAACAAAAACATAGAAAACAAAAAAACCGAAACATTTAAAAATACAAAAAATAGTAACCCACCGGTATCGGGTACAGGGTCCAAGCTACCCGGCGGTCAGGAAAGGAACCTCCTAACAATACGAGCCGTGTCCAAGAGTACCGACTCTGTATCAAGCAGCTGTCTAACGAGAGCCTCCTCAGGGGTTGGTCGAGGCTCTTGGCAATTACGCCATTGGCAGATGCGACTATCGGCACAATGATCTTCGAGTCCACATCCCATATGTCGACAATCTCGCGAGCCAAGTCGATATACTTGATTTAAAAAAGAAACGGGACGTTATTATTAAGACTCCGCTGTCCGTCTGTCTCATGAACCGTGATAGTTAGACAGTTGAAATTTTCACAGATGATGTATTTCTGTTGCCGAAATATTTAAGGTGGGTCCCATCCGAGGTTGCGGGTTGTTCGAAAGAGATACCGCGGCCCCGTAACATACAGGGCACTAGAAGGAACATGGGTGGGTTTTAGTTAGTGAAAGTCTGATCTTTGTCTCCCTCGTTCCACCTATTACTTGACGGCACGATTGACGCAGTGGCTGAACGATTGACTGCTTTGCTGCGTGTTGCGAGTTCCATTCCCGCACGGAACAAATATTTATATGGCCTACAAATAGTTGTTTCGGGTCTGGCTGTTTGTGTATGTGAGTTTAAATGTTTGGAAACGCACCCACGATACAGGAGAAATTCCTAGTATCGTTCTATTACGAAGAAAAAAAAAACTACTGCATCATCACATAGTGGTACTTAGCGCTTGGTGCGCGAGTCCGGCTCGAACTTGGCCCGATTTTTTAATACGGTTTGAATTGACTTGATAAATGATGTTTATTTTGCAAGAAGGTTTTCACAAACACTTATACACGTCTTTTTAAAAAAAAATGTCCGTTTTCTCTAAGAAGAAACAGCCGAAACAAACTCAGAGGTCATAGTCTCTTTTAAGGTCCAAACAAAAATCTTGGTCAACTTACATGAGGACTATACAGATTATTACAAAATGACTAAAAATAACACAACTCTCCCAACGCCATCTATCGCCAATTTCCATGAACAACGTTCATTGTCACCTTGTAAACATAGATGGCGCCTGTTGTCTGCGGTCGTTTGTCCCTGAGACGCTACGTTTTGTATGAAATTTCATAACATTGCAGGAAGAATATCGAATGGCCTGTGGTTAGTTTGATTGTTTGTGAGATCACCTGACTTCTGTTTTGTTGCTGGAGAAGAATGGGAATAGATTTAAATTATTAGGTACCTATCTATATCAGTCTGTCTGGTAGGGATAATTACTACTTACTAGTGACGACAGGCCGTATCGACTCAAAGAGATGTCAGCAAAGCAGAGGGGCCTGCCAGGTCGTTGCCTGCCGGGGTTGCGGGTTATTCGAAAGAGATACCGCGGCCCCGGAACGTAAAGGGCAAAAGAAGGAATAGGGTGGGATTTAGTCAGTACAAGTCTGATACTCCCCCCCCCCCCCTCTGCCCAGTCCGGGAAAGTTATTAGTTGATGTCCAATCCGCAAAAAAATTTGGTAACTGATGCAGATTATGGCTGACATCTCCTGCCCTATGTGTCATTCCACTAGTTAAGATTAGTTTCTATGAAGAAGGGTGTGCCTAATTTTTTTTTAAACGACCTACTATGCCATACTAGATATTTCACCTGTATCTTGGTTGCGTTTACAAACATTTAAACGCACATACACAAACAGCCAGATAGGCACAACTATCTGTAGGCCATACAAATATTTGTTCCGTCCGGGGAACCCGCGACACGCAGCGCAGCAGTCGATCGCTCAGCCACTGCGCCTACCGTGTCGTCACATTGATCGGGGACAAAATTTCAGATGATAGGCTGCCAAAAATAATCATTGCCCAACCTAATCGAATGAAATCCGGGAGCACTGTCGTCAAAAATCGTGCCCATTAATTCCTATTAGTTTCTTGACCCCTCTGTCTGGTACGACTATTTTTACTGCGTACTTGTACTGTTATTGTAGCGCTCATCAACATCTTCCGGCCCTTGTCCCATTCCATTTGGGGTCGGAACAACATGTTTTCTTCTTCAATTCTCCCCTGTCAGACGTCACGGCATCTTACTCCTTAATCCTTCATATCATTCCTTACACAGTCAAGATGGATTGTGTAAGGAATGATATGAAGGATCTTTCTTATCTTTGGCCTTCCTCTCCTGCTCCATCAACATTCATATCGATTACTCTTTTACTCACATGCATTTCGTCCTTTTTCATTACATGTCCATACCAATACGACTCCCATCTTGCAAACTTCCTCTAATGTAACTACTCATTTCTTATTTTATTTATTCTGTCAATCCACACATCCACATCTTACCACATCTTTGACAGTCCTCGGTCGTGACGTGACAAGCAGTCGGTCTCACAAAAGTCTGACAACCAGTCTCACTAAAATATATCGTCTAACTCTTATTCGCTCCATGTAAAATAGTGGCATTCCCTTACATCTGACTAGACTGGAACACTACTCCGATTTGGGAAACGGCTAGGTAGATGGCTGACAGGGACTCACTCCATGTTAAAAACTGGTATTCAACTGCATCTGGTTAGACTGGAAGCCGACCCCATAGATTCAATTTGACTGAAAGATGATGATGCTCTTCTTCTTCTTAGAAACATCAGAAATACGTTGTACAAGTATCTTTTCTGTCCGACTTTCTTATGTTCATTCGCGGTTACACCCACGGAATGACAATTCTAACCTATTTTTATTCTCAAATATTACGCATTAACAATAACAAACGGGAATCTTAATGTAATGACGTACACACGTAATGGCGCCCGGCGGCCATTTTGATGACGTAATTTTGGCGGGAAATTACAAGCGTCATTTTATTTCTGTCCCTCCTATAAATAAAACACATGAGTCTTTTAAAGAAAATGTTGCGGAAAACTCTTAATTAATCATGAGGCTGGAAACCTGAGTTCTTTTTACCCGACTTCAAAAAAGGAGGAGGTCCTCAATTCCTCGGAATCTTTTTTGTATTTTTATGTATGTTCACCGATTACTCAAAGACGCCTGGACCGATTTGCTAAATTCTTTTTTTGTTTGATAATGTAAACTTCCCAGATGGTCCCATATCAATTTTATTTATATTGCTTGGCTTGTTTATGAATTAACTATCGTCTATAATACATATTCGGTTGGCGCAGTGGCTGAGGGATGGACTGCTGCGCTGCGTGTCGCGGGTTCGATTCCCGCACGGAACAAATCTTTGTATGACCTGCAGATAGTTGTTTCGGGTCTGGCTGTTTGTGTATGTGAGTTTATATGTTTGTAAACGCACCCACGACACAGGAGAAATTCCTAGTGTGGGGCAATGGTTAAAAAAAAAAGATATTATTTTTCAATACACTTCATCGTAAACTGGCTCTTATTGCATTACGATTAGGTTCAATTTGCAATGTATTTCTGACGCGTGCTTTTTTCTCATTTGTCGTAACAAGGATTTTATTTTTTCTGTTTCATCACGGAAAACAATTAAAACTTTATAGGCGGTATTTTTTTAGAGCAAAGTAGGCGGAGGCGTCCTTTTTATTTAATAAAAAAAAACTTGAGAGGTGTCAAGGCACACCCGGATGGAACGAAATTATTATTTATTATGTACAAAAATCCTGTATCCACTCAACAAAAATAATCGTCGCGACACCACACTGTTCAATGCGAAATAGAAAAACGAAACGAAAATAACTGGCTTGCTTTCTATGAGAGAGAGATAGAGAGACGACACGCACGCACGGCTTACACTATAGCAAAAAGTGTCGTTACAATTTTTGGTCTTTGGTCTTAATTTTTTCCGTCTAGCCCCCTTTCACAACGCGCGATAAGGAACTTCATTCCAAAAAGAAGCTCCAACAAACCCTTAATCTATTTCCATCTTAATACTCACCCACCCCTCCACCTCTATAACTCTTCAGGGTCATCCTTAACAAGCTTATCGCTAAGATAAAAGAGCAAAAACAATATTTATTATAACTTTAGGTTATCATAAATGGAGGTCAAAGAAAGTTATCGATCATTAACTGGAGTGTATTGTGTTAATTACCAGCAGTTAATGTTATATTTAACTTTCTTATGTCGTGTAAGAAGCTTGTAATATTTCCACTGGTAGACCGCCCACTTGCTCTCAGAGACCGGAGGCTGGTGGCCAGGAAAGTGGGATCTTATCCACTATGTGGATTCAGTGAGCCGCCCTCTAAGGTTGAACTGCAAGATGCCATTCACCAAACAAAAAAAAAACTTGTGCATTATAAAAAAACTTGAGAGGTGTCAAGGGACACCCGGATGGAACGAAGTTATTATTTAATATATACAAAAAACCTGTATACACTCAACAAAAATAATCGTCGCGACACCACACTGTTCAATGCGAAATTGAAAGACGAAACGAAAATAACTGGCTTGCTTTCTATGAGAGAGAGAGAGAGACAGACAGACAGAGAAACGCGCACGCCGCACGGCTTACTACTTCAGCAAAAAGTGTCCTTACAACTTTTGGTCTTAATTTTTTCCGTCTAGCCCCCTTTCGCAACGCGCGATAAGGAACTTCGTTCCAATATCTTTCGCATCGAAAGCTGATCCACTAGCTGCTATAAATTCGAAGACATCCTTCATAGCAGAGAGGCCTGCCAGGCTACTGCCGGGTTGCAGGTTGTTCGAAAGAGAAACCACGGCCTCGGAATATTAGGGCCTAAAGAAGGAACATTAGGTAGTGAGTTTTAGTCGGTAAAAGTCAGAGAGTCCTTAGCTCGGCCCAGAGCGCGGGCCAGAGCTTCATAGACAAGAAGTTCAAACATTATTAGTTACTAATAGCCTTGGTAATTTCTACGTAACGAACGAGTGACGATTTTCAGTTTTATAATCAGGGCATTCCTCTGATTCCACATTTAGCCCGGTCTGGCAATGACCCAAATTGACTGCGACATTATTTTATTTATTTCGATAACAGATAATATTACAAAAGCGAAGCTTTTAAGCCCTGACATAGTTCCAAGGAGGAAACGCCCTGGTGTCGCCACTGTGACGATCGCTTGGAGGACACGGTGGAGCACACTGTGGCGGTCTGCACAGCTTGGGCGGAGCACCGCCGGGATCTCACATCTCTGGATCATTCCATGTTCCGGAGCGTGAGGGAATGGGAAGCGGTCACTTCCTTCTGCGAAGCAATTATGCTAGCGAAGGAGATGGCCGGACGTTTGAGGGAGAGAATCTCAAACCAACCCAGCCGCTCAGTGAGACGCTCCGGGCGTCGGGCGCCTCATGGCGACTCCTGGTCATGGAAGATGTGGGCCTGTGGACGGTGAGCAATGGGTAGCTCTTAACTGAGTAAGTGGTGTTTAATTTTACAGGACTGAATCATATTGGTATGCAAAAAAAGTCATTCTTCGTTGTAAAAAAAGGTTTTGTATTAAAAGTTTTCGAATTGTGTCAGGGTTTTTTTTCACAAATCATCAAATAACTTCTCCCACTCTGAGTGGAGCGGGGGGAGAGTCAGACTTTTACTGACTAAAACCCACCCATGTTCTTTATTTTGTCCTTTTTGTCCCGGGGCCGCGGTATCTCTTTGAAACAACCCGCAACCCCGTTACCTTCCATACTATTAAGATTATAATGAATATTTCTGTTGTTACAGACATAACGAGACAAAACACATCTGGAGTCAACTCAGGAGACTGTAAAACGGAGGTAAATATAAAAAAATGAATATTTATACAGTATATCTTTTTATAAACTCAACATCTTACCATTCAAAATTAAAATAAATAAAAACACATTCTTACGGTCCGTTTTATGAAGAAAATTCTTACCGCAAACTTTTTTTTTGTATATTTTATGTCGTATATAAAATAAAATCACGCAAAAAGAATTATATTCGAGTCCTTTTTGGTTGCCCTAAAGTATAGAGTACAATTACTTTATAATAAAGTACGGTTGGCAACCCTATTCCTCTTAGCTTAAATTGAAAAACCAGTAGACCTCAAATAAATGGATGGAGGAAACTAATCCTAAATTCCAAACTACTAATTCTTCAAATAAACTAGACTTTGTCTAGACAAAATATTCTAGTAAACACATAACTGTAATTTGAGCCACAATCCTTATCAAACCTTACTACAATACCACGCCATTATTACCGTTAAGGACATAGCAATAAGAACGATTATTATGTAAACAAATTCACGTGTTGATTGCACGCGAGTTCTGGGTACTCCGTGTGATAAATGAGGTTGGTGATAGTAGGGACAGTTCTATAGATATCGCGAATATTCGGGGGGTACAACAAACATAGTCTGCGCCACAAGCCATCATCTGCCTATCTAAACTCCACAACAACCCAGCTAGGTCAAACTGTTACGGAGCCTGCCGAGGTTGCGGATTGTTCGAAAGAGATACCCCGGAACAAATCAAATCAAATCATTTATTCATTTGTTTAACATAGGTAGATAGATATTAAATGTGGTTGATAAAGAAGTGCGCTATGTTATGCCCGAGAGCGTACAAATATATGTGATAAAAATTATTATAATTACAGTAATTTATGATAAAAACTAATATGAATGAAAATTGAAAAAATATATGTACTTATAGGTATGTCAAAAATTAAAAAAAAATAACAATTAGAAATAAAAAAATCTACAAAATTAAATAATGTCATACACAAAGACTCAAAAGAACAACAAAGAAAAAATGACAAAAAAATAAATAAAAAATACAGTTTTTATGTCACGGTCAGGCCAGGCATGAAGTAAGTATCTAAAAAAATTATAATTTATTATGTCATCATTTTGCCATTAGATTTTTATCTGTAAGAAAATCAGAAATACTGTAATAGGCTTTATTCACCAGTAAGTATCTTAGCTGTTTTTTAAATAGGTTAAAATTTAATTCTCTGATTGGCTGCGGTATGTGGTTAAATACGACTGGTGCCATGCAAAACACACTTTTATGCATTAAGGCGCTGTACAAAGCAAACACTTCGTAAAACGACTAGTTTTTCGTCGCAAAGTTAGCTGTATCTGTACATGCCACTAGCCAAAAAAAAATACCGTGTATAGTTCAATACATAAAGTAAAGAGTTACACAAAATAAGTTTACAAAAGTGGTCTAGTACTACGAAAAAAAAATGTTTAAAAAGACCAAGAAAAAAAAATTTTCGTCTCGTAATTCTCAATTTTTTCAGCGACAACCATCATATTTTTTATATCTATAACAAAGAAAATTGTATAGACTAAAGAGATATCTAAAATTTTTCAAACACGGAGCTGTATTTTTTTTTATATTCAATAAAAACTGCGAAATGACCTACATTTTGGCGGACATGATATTCAAATAAAATCAAACACCGAAATATTTTCGACCTTATTTCTATTCTTTCGATGCAATACTGTCGTGTACTTGTGTCAGACCATGCCTAGTATGCAGCTAGCCTCACTTCCGCGAATACCTAAAGATTAGCTTATTACCGCGCCTTAATGCTGTATGAGACCTTCTTACGCATAACGGGCAAAAGAAAGAACATGGGTGGGTTTTAGTCAGTACAAGTTTAACATTCCCCGTCGCTCCGCCCAGAGCGGGGGAAATTATTTGATAATTACTATGCGCAAAAAAAGGCCATTCATTTCAGTACTAGTCTGGCCAGTTATTTGACGATTACCCATCCCCAAAATAAAAAAAAAAACGTGTGGCACTCGGGGACTGCCGCGGTAAAGCTATTGCATAGCATTTTTTATCAACTTATGCAATAAATAAAAGCAATCTAAATAAAATATTTAAAAAGTACTTCCAATGAAAAGAAGTCGCAAAAAGAAACATTTTTTATCAACTTAGACAATAAATAAAAAACTAAATATAATATTTAAAAAGTACTTCCAATGAAAAGAAGTCGCAAAAAGAAAAACAAGACCTTGGGTTTGATCCAGCGTAATGTCGATTGACTATCCGATTCTCTACCAAACACGCTATTAGAACATTAGAATCGGGATTGAAATAACTGACCGTATTGTGTAAACGACGTTAGACAAGCCACACCTCCGTGCCCGTCGGAGTGGGGAGTGTCAGGTTTTTTTTTCGTTACGGAATTTCTGGATTCGGTCCCCGCGCTCAAGGCCCGCGATAGAAGCTATGCAATAGCTTATAAAAACCGGATGGTACGAAGATATTATTAATTATGTAAAAAAAACCCGTATACACTTAACAAAAATAATCGTCGCGACACCACACTTTTCAATACGAAATAGAAAGACGAGACGAAAATAACTTCGTTGCTTTCTATGAGAGAGAGAGAGAGAGAGAGAGACATACAGAGAAACACGGGCACGCCGCACGGCTTACAACTATAGTAAAGCAAGTGTCGTTACAACTTTTGGTCTTTATTTTTTCCGTCTAGCCCCCTTTCGCAACGCGCGATTAGGAACTTCGTTCCAATAAAAATGGCTGGCTTTTACCTTGTCCAGAGCTTTGCCATACAACGTGGAAACGGAGCCAGACACCTGAGGGATGGAGGATGAATTTGTGGACTATATTTTTTAGTTTATATGTATATACAGTATGTTAGTTTAAACGAGGGACGTATTCAAACCCACAATAGTGCATACTTACATGATACTAATAAAAATATGAACAAAAAAAAACACTAATAAATAAAAGACAGAACCATACCAAAAATTTCGCATAAGTCTCGCAACGTGTATATACCCTTGCGCTAGCGATTTAATACTATCGCAGAACATGTGTGCATGTCAATGACCTTTAGGTATAATCCATTTTCCCTTCATACTTTAAACCTGGCTTAGGACGCCTTTTCGGTAGAATCGGCGCGTAGGTATTTTGCCGCGTGATTTACTTCACTGTTTACAAGTTTACTTCTCTCGCGCTCAGTGTTCATGAATAATGTATTTTATTGGACAGTTACGTCAGAAATTAAGTTTATAGGTTTTTTACATATTTGGGACGAGAATCGAATACTGAATACCCTCCCTCAATAAGTCCCTCGTTTAACCTAACACACTGTATAGGTTTGGGTGACCAACAGCAATACATACTAAAACTTAACTATGCAATAATACAAAAGTGCTGTATGTTCCCTTTGCTCTTCTCCTTGATTTTTGTATAACGTTTAATTTACTGTCGTAATTACATGGATTTCTGTTCGTGAACTAAACGTTTAATTTTTAAATAATCAAAAATCCCATGAAACCTCATCACAATTCATCCATCACCTTGCACACATCGTCATCATGCATCGTATGGTATCGTATGATATGCATCGTGTCCCCACCGCTGCTGCTACAATGCCTATTATAGGGTAACGCAGTATTTATCAATTAGAAAGCAGAAATTAATAAAAACGTTATTTTAAGCTATTGCATAGCTTCTATCGCGGGCCTTGAGCGCGGGGACCGAATCCAGAAATTCCGTAACGAAAAAAAACCTGACGCTCCCCACTCCGACGGGCACGGAGGTGTGGCTTGTCTAACGTCGTTTACACAATACGGTCAGTTATTTCAATCCCGATTCTAATTTTCTAATAGCGTGTTTGGTAGAGAATCGGAGAGTCAAACGACATTACGCTGGATCAAACCCAAGGTCTTGTTTTTCTTTTTGCGACTTCTTTTCATTGGAAGTACTTTTTAAATATTATATTTAGATTGTTTTTATTTATGGCATAAGTTGATAAAAAATGCTATGCAATAGCTTTACCGCGGCAGTCCCCGAGTGCCACACGTATTTTTTAGTTTAATTTCATTAATTTTCGAATAAGTATTTGTTAAGGAATAAAACAAATACAGTTTCTGAAACGATGTTAAAACATTTGCCAAAATTACATTTACCAGATAACGTCTTTAAAAAGAAAGTAATCTTGACTCCTCTTAACATAACCTTTGTCTGACAGACAGATAACATATTTATTGTACTGCGGGATTTTCATCTTTCAGCTTTAAACTTAAGGTTGTAAATGCAAATGCGTGCTCAATATCATACGATATGTCAAAATTGTACTGTAGGTATCTGAAAGTCACAGTTTTCTTTGATAATTTAATAGGAGGAAAACAAAACAAGTATTGGTTTTTGTTATTTCTCACGTAGGCAAATCAAATAATATTTTTTTCATCAAATATCTTCCCCCCGGCCCCGCTCTGAGCGGACCGGGGAGGAGTATCAGACTTGTACTGACTAAAATCCACCCATGTTCCTTCTATTGCCCCTTACGTTCCGGGGCCGCGTTATCTCTTTCGAACAACCCGCAAACCCGGCAGGCGGTGGCTCTGGCAGGCCCCTCTGCTTTGCTGACATTGCTTTGAGGCGCGCGTGGAATACTAAGGTGCGTCGCCCACACGATCAACAGTCGAGGCGCAGTCGAGGTGCGGGCGCGTTAGGCGCGTCGCCCACACGACATTTGTAAAGAAAAACTCGTTGCGGCGTGCCTCTTATGTGCCTGCGCTTCAACTGCACCTCGACTGTTGATCTTGTGGGCGACGCGCCTAATGCGCCCGCGCCTCGACTGCGCCTCGACTGTTCGACTGTCGACTGTTGTCAATAGACGGACGGACGGTGAGCTACCCATTGCTCATCGTCCACAGGCCCGCATCTACGGTGCCCGGAAGTCAGCCGGGAGACGCCCGGGGCTTCTCCCGCGGTGACTGGGTTGTTTTGAGGTTCTCTCCCTCAAACGCCCGGCCACCTCTTTCGCTAGCATGACTGCTTCGCAGAAGAAGGTGACCGCTTCCCATTCCCTCTCGCTCCGAACCATGGACTGAACCAGGGCCGGACGCGAGAGACCATACACCTATGAGCCTTAGTTCTTAGCTCAACTGAGTCGAGTGTGGCTAGTTAGTATTTGTCTGAGCCATCCCAAAGTTAACTAAAAAACATCATGCTGGACCGGACATGAGTTAAGTCACTAATTACATTATATAATTGAACACATTCATTAAAATAATCACCTGTTTGTTCACCCTCTACATTATTAATAACTCCATTGACCTCCTGAACCGTTTCCTCGTTGTACTAGATAGATATTACGCAATCAGCGCCACTGATCGGCGCGTGAGTTTGCCGTGGCGCTTCTTTGTGCGTTTGCGCATGTTTGAACCGTGGGTACGCAAGGTTGGGGTCAGATTCGAGTGGTTTACCGTTTTGTCAAATGACAAGCTTGTTGACGGCTGTTAGGGAAAAATAAAGTAAGAAATTCTGTAGTGTATACTACTGTATGTTATTTTCAGTAGGTATCATCATTTTCCTGCCGTTGTCCCATTCTATTTGGGGTCGGCGCAACACGTTTTCTCTTCCATTCTCCCCTATCAGACGTCACGGCATCATTTACTACTTTCTCCTTCATATCATTTCTTATACAATCCGTCCATCTTTTCTTTGGCCTTCCTCTCCCTCTCCATCCATCAACATTCAGATCCATCACACTTTTAGTCACATCTGCTTCGTCCGTCCTCTTTATATGTCCATTCCAAGACAGACGACTCCCTTTCAAAATTCTTTCAAAAATGTTGATATGTAATAAGTGGCAGACCAAAGATACGATTGATGACTGCGTGAAGGATGATGTGACAAGAGATGAGGTGTCTTGTTTAGAAGAAGATCTCGGCTGCAGAATGGCCTGATAGGGCCACCGCTTACCGGGGTTGCGAGTTGTTCGAATGAGATACCGCGGTCTCGGAATATAAATCGCTAAAGAAGGAACATGGGTGGGTTTTAGTCCGTAAAAGTCTGACACCCCCTCCCGTTTTGCCCAGAGCGAGAAAAGTTAAAAAGGCAATTCTTTTTTTTTCGAATACTCTCTGTTATGCACCCTGCACCTACTATGTTTTCTCTCCGCATCACCCTAAGGTAGACTGGTAGAAAATGCCCAAGGCATTAAGTCCGCCTTTGTACAGTGTTTTTTATACATGTGCATAAAGTTTTAATCGTTACTAATATTATAAAAGCGAAAGTGAGTTTGTTTGTTACGTCTTCACGCCTTAACGGCTAAACCGATTTTGATGAATTTTGGTACAGAGATAGTTGGGACCCCGGAGACGAGACATGAGGGAGAAAGAGGGAAGAACAGGGAAAACTTAGCATTGCTATTACAATCAATAAGGCGCAAGGGCAAACACTACAGGTAGCAGGTACTTGCAAATCAGGAAAGGGGAACTGTGTTATCCCGAGTGAAGCCGCGGGCAAAAGCTAGTAAATAAATAAATTCGGTTAATTAATTAATTTATTGATGACAATAATGATCCGAGCTGCTGATTTGATGGCTGAACTTAGTGTGCTCACCTATAAACATGCGTTTAACTTATACTTATATTGCCTAGCGTTTTTGTTTTTTATTTTGGGGTGGGAAATCATCAAATACCTTCCCGGCGGAGCGGGGAGGAGTGTCAGACTTTTACTGACTAAAACCCACCCATGTTCCTTCTGTTGCCCTTTACGTTCCGGGGCCACGGTATCTCTTTCGAACAACCCTCAACCCCAGCAATATCGCCTAGCGTTTGTAAAACTTTTACTCCACTTCCTATATGTATTTATTAGTTTCATCTAAGACCACGGTAGTTGATAACCCTTTCTTTAGTAAATACTTTGTGTTTTGATAACCGTTGACATGAAAGCATTCTGTTTTGTAATGCTTTGGTGATTAGGTTAACGTGCGACTAAGGCGTTGTTCTAACTGGTAGTGATCGTACGATGACACGATGAGTTCTCGTCGCACGATGAGTTCTCGTCGCACGATGAGTTCTCGTCGCACGATCGTTCAAACAGGCAATGGATGTATTTTTTTTTAGATCTGCGACGCGACCCTAACTTAGTTGGGATTTCTTTTTTATTTCGCATATTTCGTTATGGTATAATGATATATCACATATTTTTTATCGAGTATTAATTTTCCATTGTTACTGAAATACTAGCAGATCATCCACATAAACATAGAGAAAAAAATATGTATTATAGACGACTAGCTTTTGCCCGCGGCTTTGCTCGCGTTAAATTCGGTATAACACAGTACCTGCTACCTGCAGTTTTTGCCCTAGCGCCTTATTGATTTGTAATAGCAACGCTAAGTTTTCCCTTTTCTTCCCTCTTTCTCCCTCATATCCCACTGTTTAAACAAAAAAAACGTGTGTGTGTCAGCTCCGACGCACGACTGGAGTTTACTCCTTAAGTACAAAAAAAAAACACTAATGGACGACAAATTTCATAAAGCGCCATCTAGTAATATTCAACTGTACGACAAACACCATAGGTGCGTGCACGTGCACCAAAAACGTAACGAGGTCATTCATCAGTAGATTTTACACCTCACATTTTTCTCATACCGGGCGCCTTATACAATATGTTAGTTTAAACGAGGGACATATTCAAACCCACAATAGTGCATACTTACATGATACTAATAAAAATATGAACAAAAAAAAAACACTAATAAATAACGCAACGTGTATATACCCTTGCGCTAGCGATTTAATACTATCGCAGAACATGTGTGCATGTCAATGACCTTTAGGTATAATCCATTTTCCCTTCATACTTTAAACCTGGCTTAGGACGCCTTTTCGTTAGAATCGGCGCGTAGGTATTTTGCCGCGTGATTTACTTCACTGTTTACAAGTTTACTTTTCTCGCGCTCAGTGTTCACGAGTAATGTATTTTATTGGACAATTACATCAGAAATTAAGGTTATAGGTTTTTTACATATTTGGGACGAGAATCGAATACGGAATACCCTCCCTCAATAAGTCCCTCGTTTAACCTAACATACTGTATATGAAAATCGATTCTTAAGGAGTAAACTCCAAAAAAACTCACTTTCGCTTTTATAATATTAACTAGCTTTTGCCCGCTGCTCATTCCTGATTAGCAGGTACCTGCTACTTGTAGTTTTTGCCCAAGCGCCTGATTTATTGTAATAGCAACGCTAAGTTTTCCCTTTTCTTCCCTCTTTCTCCTTCATATCCCACTTAAAAAAATAGCCTATGTCCGTCTCCTGGTTCCCAACTATCTCTGTACCAAAATTCATCAAAATCGGTTTAGCCATTAAAGCGTGAAGAGGTAACAAACAAACTCACTTTCGCTTTTATAATATTAGTAATGATAACTAATAAACTACCTCAGCAATATAAATAAAATTGATATGGGACCACCTGGGAAGTATGCCCTATTAAACAAAAAAATAATTTTGCAAATCGGTCCAGGCGTCTTTGAGTAATCGGTGAACATACACAAAAAATATCCGACGAATTGAGAACTTCCTCCTTTTTTTGAAGTCTTAAAAAGGCTAGGCAGTTGATGATGACATTGTTCGGGGCTACGGAACCCTGTTAGACCAGGGTCGATCATTTTTAAAACCAAAAAAAATAATAGTAGGATGAAACCCATTAAAAAGAAAAGGAAAAAATCACAGCTTATTTGGGACATAAAAAAGTAAATTTTTACCAAATTTCGTTATAAAAAAATATTTTTTGTAAAAGATAAAAATAAAAAACCAAAATCTTGGTTTTTTGAATTTTTCACATAAATTTTGAGGTTATGTGAAAAAAGTGTGAATGCAAAAGGTTTAGATCTTTTTATTACATACAACTTTGCCATTTGACTTTTTTCGATAGGGCTTTTAGTTTGGCCGGAAATCGAGAAAAACCGTTTTTACCCTTAAAACCACCCCCCATCCCCTTCCCGACCTTAAATCGCCCGTAAATTATTCATCCTACTATTACTTTTTTCACTTTTTATTATTTTTAAAGGCCTGGTCTATGTGTGGGACTCCATTGACTCACATACACTTGTCCGTTTTTTCCCAGTTTTTTTCCAACAATCAGCTGACACGGACAACTTACTACAAGTCGTAAATACCAATTAGCTAATCTGACAATTAACTGTAGACCTTATTGACATCAAGATAAGGACTTGTTTGTTTCTTGTGACCAAGATAAACGTGGATCTCTATATTTTATGTGTTTATATTATATGTAGCTGGCGCCCGCGGCTTCGCCCGCGTGATATCGAAAACAAAAGTATCCTATGTGATATTCCAGACTATAATCTACCTCTGTGCCAATTTTCGTTAAGGGTTCAGCCGTTTAGACATGAAAGAGTAACAAACATCCATACATCCATCCTCACAAATATTCGCATTTATAATATTCGAATATTCGGTTACTATTCGATATTCGACCTAGTCGGCTACTTTTATCATATTCGGCCAAATATTGATATATTATTCGGCTGAATAACGAATAAGGGCAATAGAAGGAACATAGGTGGGTTTACAGTAGAAGTCTGACACTCCCCCCGCTCCGCCTAGAGCGGGGGAAATTATTTGATGACTACCCATCCGCCAAAAAAAAAGGCCGCCATTGGACGCTGATTTTCAGCTGCAGCCCACGAGTGCCATAGGGTCCACCCTTTATAGCAGAACTTTTTATGTCATAATTCTATTTTGCATAACAACGGCTATCATAAACTTCATTTCGCAGAAAATTGTTTGGCAGACACTCATTTATCATACATTCAAAACTCATAATTTTGTAAGTCAGAATCATCTCTAGACATAAATTTCATATCCATAATATTTAAAAAGAAGAAACATCATTTCGCAGAAAGTTCACAGTCAGAATCGTCTTTTGGCATATATTTCATATCGATAATCATTTAACGGCAGAATTGTCATATCGCAGAAAGTTTATAGTTAAAATCATCTTTGTCATTATTTGTTTCTTTAAAATAATCACATTTATTTTAGATATTATTTAATTGAAATTGAAATAATGTCATTTAATACAATAAGTTATTATCCTAATCTAAATAGTTCAGTTCCGGGTAAACTACTAAAAACAATCTCATTTTCTATTAATACAAGTCGTTACTGCCACTCGCCGACCGCTGCCGCGGCACCGCTCGCTCCGCTCGCTCGGCTCGTGCGTAGGGGGTCACAGTTTTAACCTTACCTAACCTACGCATTTTTTTAACTAACTAACCTGATCTTAATAGTTGAGTCCCGGGTAACCTACTAAAATAAATATCTTTTTTTCTATATAATTCCAAAAATATCTTATTTTTGCCTTAATATGTTTTTGTATATAATTGTAACTCGCCAAAATATTGGAAACTCAAAATAAATAACAAACATGGTAAATATCCCGTTTTAACCGTTAATAATAATGTTAGTGACCATGTCAGTTTAAAGACTTATTAGGCGTTATTCTTAATTAAATTCTGCCATCTGCATAGTATGAAAAGTGAAATTATATCAAATACTCGTCGCTCTAAATGAACATTATGCTAAACGATATTATGCGAAATTTCATCTCTGCCAATCGTAATTATACTAAATGTAATTCTGCCATCTTAAAACTATGCAATTGTAAATTCGGAGTTTTAAACATTATGCCAAACGATATTATTATACCAAATAATTTTTATGCCTTCAAAATGTTCGTTTAAAGAAAATTATGCTAAGTGTGTAATGCCAAATAAATTTCTGAGCATCAAGATTCTGCCAGATAGAGGGAACCCAGTGCCATAAGCTCTAAAACACATCGATGGTTCCTACGTAGGACATAAGGTTAAGTCAAAAAAGCGAGGTTTACAGGAGAGCGTAATTTGTGTTCAACACGCCCTAGAAATAATTCTATGAGCAATAATAAATATTTTCTTTCTACAGTATTTTAACAGTTTTAAGAGCTTTATAATGCTATTAAAAGTATTTTATTTTTTCACGTTTTCTTGGAAAAACTGATAGATGACCGTTTCTACGACACTTATTCGTTGTTTATAATACTTGTTCTCTTATACGATTTCTAAAACAAGGTAAATAAATTAAATAAAAATAAAATTGTATGTCAGCATGTGCGCATAGATAATCTAAAGCCAATGATACAATAAAAAAAAATGCCATTTTCGACATGTCTTTATGTACGTAGAAACCGTCGACATATGTGTGGTCCGTAGTCTTCACGTGTCATCCCATGTGTTTAAAAGATAAATAAGTAGTAAAGCGTAGACCTATCATCGCGTATAATGTCATCAATCACTAATTGCTAGTACTTATGTACTAAGATTAAGATTATAATGGCATTTAAGGCACGTCGCCCACACGACCAACAGTCGAGGCGCAGTCGGGGCGCGGGCGCGTTAGGCGCGTCGCCCACACGACATTTGTAAAGAAAATCTCGTTGCGGCGCGGGCGAGCCTCTTATGCGCCCGCGCCTCGACTGTTGGTCGTGTGGGCGACGCGGACGCGCTTAAATAACTTGTTAACAAATGAGTTATTACTATTAGCCTTTTTGGAGTTCCGTAATTGTTCCATCATCGGATCTTAAGACCGGGATGAAAGGCAAAGTGCGAGTCGGACTCGTGCACCGAGGGTTCCCTACAAACTTGTTTTCTTTTTTTATAAAACGTTTCCCCCACACTAGGAATTTCTCCTGTATCTTGGGTGCTTTTAAAACATTTAAACTCACATACACAAACACTCATGTTCCTTCTTTTGCCCTTTGCATTCTTCGGTCTTCGAGTCTTTGAGGCTTCGCAAATATTAGTGCAAAGTTTGTTATTTAAGAAAAAAAAAACAAACGCACATTTATAATATTAGTAATTTTAGTAAGTATATAGTTGTCATGGTTTATTTATTTAAACTTCATGTACAAAAGTGGTACATAGGTGGACTTAAAGCCATAAGGCATTCTCTACCAGTCAACCTTTGGGTAAAATACGACAACATTGTGATAGGGAACAAAAATATATATATGTAAATCTATATGTATTAAGAAATGTATATTTTTATACATATATACACATGAAATCAACTAATAAATACAGTTACTAGTTTATCGCTTCTACATAATCATTTCTTACTATAATTACACGTTATTACGTTTTTTAACATAGCAATCAGTGTTAATTTCGAAAGTATTCGTAACATAACTGTGTGCTAAGTTAACAACTTAATAAGAATGGAATAACTGTTTCAATCTTTTAAGGTTCTCTATCCCAAGGGTAAAACTGGACCCTATTACCAAGACTCCGCTGTCCGTCCGTCTGTCACCACGCTGTATCTCATAAACCGTAATAGTAAGACAGTTGAAATTTTCACAGATGATTACTATTCTCACTATAACAACAAATACTTAAAGAAAACAGAGGAGCTCGTGGCCAAATAATAGCAGCCGCTCGGGTCGATCTTTGGGTTAAGCCGCACTTGCCTAGGTTGGTCTGTGGATGGGTGACCACCCGTTACATACCGAGTTTCCTCCGTGCCTCGGAAAGCACGTTAAGCCGTTGGTCCCGGCTGTCATTTGTAGATCTTTAACAGTCGTTACAGGTAGTCAGTGTCCCGAAAGTCTGACAACCAGTCTTACCAAGGGGTATCGTATTACCCGGTACTAACTGGGTTGTGGAGGTCAGATAGGCAGTCGCTCCATGTAAAATACTGATATTCAGCTGCATCCGGTTAGACTGGAAGCCGACCCCAACATAGTTGGGAAAAGGCTAGGCAGATGATGACTTAAAGAAAACAGAATAAAATTAATATTTATGGCTCCCATACAAAAAGGTGTCCGTCCGTCTATTGACGACAGGTCGTCTCGACGGCGCGTTATTGTACCACGCGCGCCTCAAAGAGATGTCAGCAAAGCAGAGGGGCTTGCCTGGGCCTCCGCCTGCCGGGGTTGCGGGTTGTTCGAAAGAGATACCGCGGCCCCGGAACGTAAAGGGCAATAGAAGGAACATGGGTGGGTTTTAGTCAGTACAAGTCTGACACTTCACCCCGCTCCACCCAGAGCGCGGGAAGTTATTTGATGGTGTCCCATCTGCAAAAAAGGGGCCCCATATGAATTTTATGTATATTGTTTGGGTAATTTATGAGTTACTAGCTTTTACCCGCGCCTTCGCTCGCGTTAAATTCGGGGTAACACTGTTAGGTACCTGCTACCTGTAGTTTTTGCCCTTGCGCCTTATTTATACAATGGCAAAGCAATTTTTCCCTCTTCTTCCCTCTTTCTCCCTCATTTCCCACCTAAAAAAAATAGCGTATGTCCGTCTCCAGGGTCCCAACTATCTCTGTACCAAATTCATCAAAATCGGTTTAGCCATTAAGGCGTGAAGAGGTAACAAACAAACTCACTTTCGCTTTTATAATATTAGTAAGAATCTTCTATGTATATACATATTTTTTTCCTAATGTATATGGATGATATGCTAATCTCTTATTAGCAATAAAAAATTATTACTCGATAAGAATTTGTGTCAGAAACCATCATACAACTAAAGTGTTAAATAATTTTTTTTATTGCCAAAACAAAACTTTATTTCAGACATTTTAGTGGCTTTTTATGTACACACAACGGCAGGTCAACCTATACTAAACTATTCTAAATTATAACCTGCTACCCTACCATGACGTCTAGCAGAACTTATTCCACTGAGGGAAAGAGACAGAGCTATACAGGGTGTCTAGCAACATCTCTTTCTCACACAGGAATAAGAACTGCTATAAGATGTCATGGTAACCCTACTGATCTCTCTAGTACGGATCGCACACCGTAGTAGAGAGATCAGGTTAAAATGGTTTTGTGTAGGTTGGTGTGCCGTCGTGTGCACAGACGCCTGCACATCAAGCTACTACAATCTATCAGATTTCTTTGATAGATTTTCGACTTTATTTCTAAAGTATTAGGTTCAAGGTTCATTGGGAAAAATTTACAGTTTCGGGTAGCTTGACCTGCTGGTGTCTGTACATAATGAATGGTTGACGTCTTTTTAACTGGTCCGTTTACACCTTGTTTAAGTGTCTGAATATATAGTGAGGGAACAGAGGGTGAAAATGGTTATTAAGGTTGCCTAACTAACCGGCAAAAGTTAAAGTAAAATACATAACCCTCCCTTTGGCATCGCAACAGTCGGGCAAAATTAAGACCACTGTTTTCCCAAACCATAGATAAATAATAAAAACAAATAGTGAATTTTAAAATTCAGTATAAAAAAGGCCTTGACATTCCAATTTTAAATGTGTTATCCTGATAACGAGTTCGTTCACACCGCTTATCGTATCACGTTCTTATTTTGAATTTTTAAATGTAGATAATGTCATATTTGTACGTTGGTTTTTTATTTGGGGATAAAAAAGTATAATAAAAACATTATGTGTCAGAGGTTCATTTTATCATTCGGTTGCTGAATGAGCAAGTGAGAACAGAGGGTCTAAAATATACGCTTTTGCAAAATCATTATAGGATAATAATATCATCATTTTCCTGCCCTTGTCCCATTCTATTTGTGGTTGGCGCAACACGTTTTCTTCTTCCATTCTCCCCTATCAGACGTCACAGCATCATTTACTCCTTCATATCATTCCTTACAACCCGCGTCACGCAGCGCAGGAGTCGATCGCTCAGCCACTGCGCCAACCGTGTCGTCATTGTTTCTTTTTTTTTGTATGTGGTGATTTATGTTCCACGTCTTAACGGGGAGCACTTTCCAGAATAAGTTAGAGTGACGTTTTAGGATTTTGTTTTTTAATTCTCTCTTTCTATACACTTCATTAATATCGTCGTTATTCCGTGGACAATGGTGTGGGTCACGGAACAGAAAAACAGGTTCCGTGATGTGGGTCATGCGTTTTAAATATTTTTTATTTTACTTAGACTAAATTTTAATATTGTACCGTGTCGTAAACTTATAATAAACTAGCTTTTGCCCGCGGCTTCGCTCGCGTTAAATTCGAGGTAACACAGTTCCCCTTGCGCCTTATTGATTTGTAATAGCAACGCTAAGTTTTCTCTTTTCTTCCCTCTTTCTCCCTCACATCCCAGTTTTTTAAAATAAAAGTTAGCCTATGTCCGTCTCCTGGTTCCCAACTATCTCTGTACCAAAATTCATCAAAATCGGTGTAGCCATTAAAGCGTGAAGAGGTAACAAACAAACAAACTCACTTTCGCTTTTATAATATTAGTAAGGATTAAAAAATAGCGTCAAAAACTTCGTCCTCAACGTTTTCAGTTGGCAATGTCCCCAAGAGATAGGCTGCGTTGCCACGTTGTATGGCAACGCTATGCCTCTGGCCAAAGTAAAAGCCTGCTCTTGGGTCACGCACGGGAATTGTCAACCAAACATTTTGAAATTTCCTTAAAAAAGCTGTGAGCACAGGGACTCGACGGTCCCCGATTTTAAACCCCAAACGGCTCGAAAATATAGTTACTAATAAGGTACTATATTTACGCCGCTTGAGGTTCTCTTCAGCCACAGCAGCAGCGCCAGCGCAGCACGAAGAGCTAGGAAGATGGGATGGCGCAAGAGTATCGACGCACGTTGCGTCCCACACTAAAGGCCTACCCAACTTCCACGGAAACAAAGACATGCCGTCCGGGTTTTTGCCAAAAAAAAAAAATGTCTGTGTAATTAAAAAAAATCCCCGATACCATTTGAAAAGTAAACAATCAAATCTTGACGAAAAAAAGTCGTACTTTCAAATATGACTATCACGGAATCACCTGATTCAAAACACATTGATAACAAGCATAATATATTTAAAATCATTTGGTAACCACGCCACGGCCTGTGCTTATCAACACGCGGACGATGCATGATGTTATTATACCAGACAGTACTATCTTATCAAAGGAGGAGTAACATGCGATGTAACAGACATTTTTTGTCTCATAATCTGTCTATGTTGGTTCGTTTCTCCATGGCTGGCCAAGGTCATTTTTAACAGACTTCAAATAAGTGCCAGTCTGACTCGTGTAGAGGGGGCTCCGTACAAACTTGTGTAAGGTTTAATCCTTACTAATATTATAAAAGCGAAAGTGAGTTTGTTTGTTACGTCTTCACGCCTAAATGGCTAAACCGATTTTGATGAATTTTGGTACAGCGATAGTTGGGACCCTGTAGAAGTGTAGACGGACATAGGCTATAGACTTTTTTTTAAAGATTGAGATATGAGGGAGAAAGAGGGAAGAAAGGGAAAACTTAGCATTGCTATTACAATAAATAAGTCGCAAGGGCAAAAACTACAAGAAGCAGGTACCTGCAAATCAGGAAAAGGGAACCGTGGTATACTATGGTGGTACCCTGAATTTAACTGTAAATAAATAAAATTTCTTTTTTTGGGTGTGTTTACAAACATTTAAACTCACATACACAAACAGACAGACACGTAACAACTGCCTGTAGGCCATGCAAATATGTGATCCGTTTTTTTTTGCGCATGGGATATCAACTTCCCCCTTTCTAGTCGGAGCGGGGGGGAGTGTCAGACTTTTTCTAACTTAAACCCATAGGTGGGTTTTAGTTAGTAAAAGTCTGACACTCCTAGTTTATTTTTTTGCCGTTTATGTTCTGGCGCGTTATCTTTTTCGAACAACCCCGGGACATTCTGGGAATTGAACCACTAACTAGGAATTTAGGACCTCATGATTACGACCACTAGATCGTCAAAACAGTCCAAACTACTTTTATAAAACAAACAATCCTACTTCCCACTAATATCTATTATAAGTGCTTGTGAGGATATATGTATGGATGGATGTATGGATGTTTGTTACTCTTTCACGTCAAAACGGCTGAACGGATCTTGATGAAATTTGGCACAGAGGTAGATTATGGTCTGGTATAACACATAGGATACTTTATTTTTGGATATCACGTGCGCGAAGCCGCGGGCGCCAGCTATCTTACTAATATTATGTAACTCTTTCACGTCGAAACGAATGAATGGATCTTGATGAAATTTGGCATAGAGGTCTGTTTGTAATGTATGGTCACTTTTTTTTCGATATCACGCGGGTGAAGCCACGGGCGCCAGCTAGTCTTAAATTTAAAGTTTCCTGCTATAACAAGATGATATATTATTAGAACTAAATAGTAGCCATACTAGTTTTCTAAGGTCAAAATGATAGATATCCGGATATCCGTCCGCCCCTGATCTTTGCACGACGCGACGGCTGAATTAATTCATAAATAATGAACGCTCAATGACTAATCAATTCATGCAATTCATTTTATTAAGATCTCCAATTCAAAGCGTTTATTTCAATTAAACCATTACAGGCACTTTTTAATGTCAACAAACAAATGAATGAAGCTACAGTCCCAGTCACAAGGCATAATAACTTGTGACAGTACTGTAGTTACCCATTCCAAAGCGACTTATCTCAGGACTGGCGGCCATATCTTTTGATTGCGTAGACTTATAGCGTTGATTTTTTCACAGCTTCAAAAGATCACAGACTTGAGTATATGGTTTTAATTTCAACTCGATACCTTTACGCGTTCCCAAAATAAACGGCCCTGACAGACAGACAACAAAGTGATCTAATAAGGTTTCCGTTTCTTCCTTTTGACTTACAGAGCCTTAAAAAGATATAAACTTGTGTGAAAAAATCCCAACTTCCCTAGTCTTTTTGACACTTGAACTTTCTCGACGATTAACTTCCATTCATATATGTATGATAGGTACCTAAAAATAATAGAAAATACAACAAAAACAATTGAACATGCGGTCATGTGTGGATTGAATGATACGTTCAGTTTATTATCACCCTGTACACAAAGGTTATCTATTAAAAATACGTGTGGCACTCGGGGACTGCCGCGGTAAAGCTATTGCATAGCATTTTTATCAATCTCTGCGTTAAGGCGCGGTAACAAGCTAATCTTAAGTTATTCGCGGAAGTGAGGCTAGCTGCATACTGGGCATGGTCTGACACAAGTACACGACAGTATTGCATCGAAAGAATAGAAATAAGGTCGAAAATATTTCGGTGTTTGATTTTATTTGAATATCATGTCCGCCAAAATGTAGGTTATTTTGCAGTTTTAATTGAATATAAAAAAATACAGTTCCGTGTTTGAAAAATTTTAGATATCTCTTTAGTCTATAAAATTTCCTTTGTTATAGATATAAAAAATATGATGGTTGTCGCTGAAAAACTTGAGAATTTCGAGACGAAAAAACTTTTTTCATGGTCTTTTTAAACATTTTTTTTATCATAGTACTAGACCACTTTTGTGAACTGATTTTGTTTAAGTCTTTACTTTCTGTATTGAACTATATACAGTATTTTTTTCTGGCTAGTGGCATGTACAGATACGGCTAATTTTGCGACGAAAATCTAGACGTTTTCCGAAGCGTTTGCTTTGTACAGCGCCTTAAGCCAAACTATGAAAATCGAACAATGCTTCTTTGCATAACTTGTTTTGTTTCGCTTAAGATTTCTTTTTTTTTCTGTGGGATTGATTTTTATTGAGGGAGGGATTTTTGCTGAGAATCAACTTTTTTCTCCAAAAGTTACGTTTAATCCTTACTAATAGTAAAAAAGCAAAAGTGAGCTTGTTTGTTTGTTACGTCTTCACGCCTAAATGGCCAAACCGATTTTGATGAATTTTGGTATAGTTGGGACATTGGAGACGGACATAGACTATTTTTTTTTAAAAAGATTGAGATTTGAGGGAGAAAGAGGGAAGAAAAGGGAAAACTAAGCAATGCTATTACAATAAATAAGGTGCAAGGGCAAAAACTACAGGTAGCAGGTACCTGTAAACCAGGAAAGGGGAACTGTGCTACCTCGAATTTAACGCGAGCGAAGCCGCGGGCAAAAGCTAGTGAATTATACAATTTACATAACTCTGATAATAAATAAGTATTTCTGAATGAAACGTTAAAGAAATGCGTGACTAAATTGTCACACAGAGATTATGACGCTCATATCAATAATATCGATAACCGTAATCATGCGGAAACGTATGCATACGTCACTGTCACTTCTGACGTTTTATGTTTTGTAAATAATGAGACGTCAAAAGTGACGTAACTGACGTGCGTGAGTAATAACGAATATTATTTAACACATTTAAATGAAGTTAAAAATAATAAATAATCTATTGTAAAAATGTCTACTGTAAAGCATGTGTCATGGTAATGTATTTTTGGAAATATGACAATGAATCATGTATATCCAGGCAAGCGTGCGTGCGTAGAGAATAGTGGCTTGTAGAAACTCATTCACTCGAACTTGAAGATTGAAATAATAAGAAATGGGGGAGCAGAGACGCAATTAATCCCTAAAGATTGGAGGTTTGCACAATAAAACAATCAATCATAGATAAATACATAAAATAATCTTAAACAATAATCCTTACGAATATTATAAAAGCGAAAGTGAGTTTATTTGTTACGTCTTCACGCCTTAATGGCTTAACCGATTTTGATGAATTTTGGTACAGAGATAGTTGGGACCCTGGAGACGCATTAAAATAAGTGTGAAAAGGGGAAAAAGAGGGGAGAAAAGGGGAGAGAAAGATATTTTTTTTTCTATCATCACGCTGGTTGAAGTTAGCGTTAGCCCAAAGCAACTATGCCACGGGGACGAAGTCGCGGGTGGAAGCTAGTTCCTTAATAATTTAGGTATCACACTTAGCAAACAGCCATAATTTTCCATTCTGATAAGCATGTTTGTTTCCTTTTTATATCAGAAAAAAGTGATAAATGTCTAGTTCTATCTGCTTTTTCTGATAGTTAAATGATAACGGTGATTTCTTGGAACTAAATCGTCATCAGCTCTACTGACAATACCGCGAAGGATTAGCCGATAACTCTTATCGTTGATCATAGTTTCGTTGGCGACATGATTCCGTTTTGGCAAAAACAAAACTTCCGTCAAAATATCAAATCAAAAGGCATTTCGACGGTCCCTACGTACATAAAGACATGTTGAAAATGGCATTTTTTTATTGTATAACTAGCTTTTGCCCGCGGCTTCGCTCGCGTTAATTTCGGGGTAACACAGTTCCCCTAGCGCCTTATTTATTGTAATAGCAATGCTAAGATTTCCCTATTTTCCCTCTTTCTCCCTCATTTTTCACTCTTTTTTTTTAAATAGCCTATGTCAGTCTCCTGGTTCCCAACTATCTCTGTACCAAAATTCATCATAATCGGTTTAGCCATTAAAGCGTGAAGAGGTAACAAACAAACAAACTCACTTTCGCTTTTATAATATTAGTAAGGATTGGCTTTAGATTTATCTATGGCCACATGCTGACCTACAATTTTTATTTTTATTTTATTTATTTACCTTGTCTTAATGTCTTATCGTATCAGAGAACAAGTATTATAATACAACGAATAAGTGTCGTAGAAACGAACATTCACACACAGTTTTTCCAAGAAAACGTGAAAAAATAAAATACTTATGTGTAAATAGCATTATAAAGCTACTAGCGGCTTCGCTCGCGTTAAATTCGGGGTAACACAGTTCCCCTTGCGCCTTATTGATTTGTAATAGCAACGCTAAGTTTTCCCTGTTCTTCCCTCTTTCTCCCTCACATCCCACTTTTTTACCAAAATTTATCAAAATCGGTTTAGCCATTAAAGCGTGAAGAGGTAACAAACAAACAAACTCACTTCCGCTTGTATAATATTAGTAAGGATAAGGATTAACCCTGTATTAGAAATCGTATAAGAGAACAAGTATTATAAATACAACGAATAAGTGTCGTAGAAACGGTCATCTATTAGTTTTTCCAAGAAAACGTGAAAAAAAAATACTTATGTGTAAATAGCATTATAAAGCTATTAAAACTGTTAAAATATTATACAAAGAAAATGTTTATTATTGCTCATAGAATTATTTCTAGGGCTGTTGAACACACATTACGCTCTCCTGTAAATAGGGTTGCCAACTTTATTGATAAAAAAAAGTATAAAATGGTTTGGATGGAAAAAAATAAAGTTATTGAATTTTTTTTTCAAATTTTATGTTTTTATTTGCTTTTAAAACGTACATTTGTGTGCTTTTAGCACGTACTAACAATTTTTTGTTATCTTTAAATGTTTCAAAGCTTGTTCAACAATCAAAATTTTAATTTAAATCAATAAACAATTCGTTTTTAATTAAATTTATTCACGCTCTATTTCTCTCTTCTTGCCTCTTTAGATTAATTACTGAAAAAACTCTTTCAGTGAAAGCATCACAGTAAAGGTTTACAATAAAATATTTACAAAAGGAAACAGTAGAATTACCAAAAATAAAGTAGGATACTTACGTTATTTTAAAGTACGGTTGGCAACCCTACCTGTAAACCTCGGTTTTCCACTTAACCGTAGGAACCGTCGATATATCCAAACTAGTCTGATGATCAGGACTTTTTGAACGTCATGACACAAGACAGTCCTACAAACGCCCACCCGTCGCCACTTCCTAGTGTTTTAGCTGGGAAGAAGAAGTGGCGGAACAAACTCCCCAGCAACCAATGTAGGACCGTTAAAGAAACGTTGGGTATGCGCAAGTTGACATCGCACACTTGATTCTGTAGCAAATTATTCTAAATAATAACTATACGTAAGAACTCATATTCATTTTTTACTTACTTTTGCCCGCGGCTTCGGTCGCGTTAAATTCGGGGTAACACGGGGTTCCGGATTTGCAGGTATTTTTCGTTATTAACAAAAAACCGATTTTTAGCTACGAATGCAAAAGCGATTTGAAAACTGCGAAAAGTCCCTTATAAAATTTGTCCCTCTTTTCTAACTTAAAAAAAAATAGACTGTCCATCTCCAGGGTCCCAACTATCCCTGTACCAAAATCCATCAAAATCGGTTGAGCCATTTAGGCATAAAGACGTAACAAACAAACAAACTCACTTTCGGTTTTATAATATTAAGTGAGGATTCATATTTTTCAGCAAAACCATTATTTTTAGGGATACGGAAAAAAAATACGAAACCCTTATAGGATCACTTTGTTGTCCGTCTGTCTGTCTGTCAAGAACCTTTATCTCGGGAACGTGGAGGTATCGAGTTGAAATTAAAACAAGATACTCAAGTATACGTGGAGCTTTTAAAAATTTTTTGGCACTGCAAGACTTCACATTTGTAGCATATTTGGCAACCAGCTTATTAGTGATTTGTGTAGATGTAACATTATTTGTGTTACTCAACTCGGGGTGAACAAGCTGCCAAATACATTACGTAGATACTCAAACGTTATGTGAAATACTGAAGAAATCGTAGTACTAAAAAGGGTGTGTCGCATTTTTCAGTCTGAAAGAAACGTTAGTCATAAAGATAAGTTAAAGAACAAAAGGCAAGCTTGGCGTCTTTCCTCGAGGCGTGGCTTGCCTCGTCACCAGTAAAACGTATTGATATTTTATGTAGTTTTTTTTTTATTAATTCTTACTTCTATACATATTATAAAACAAAGTCCTCCGCCGCGTCTGTCTGTCTGGATGTTCGCGATAAACTCAAATATTACTGCACCGATTTTCAAGCGATTTTCTCCACTCGATAGCGTGATTCTTGAGGAAGGTTTTAGTATATAATTTGTTAAGTTTTTGTATTTATTTCTGTGTACGTCTTCACGCCTAAATGGCAAAACCGATGTTGATAAATTTTGGTACAGAGATAGTTGGGGCCCTGGAGATGGACATAGGCTATTTTGAAAAAAAAAGAGAGTAAAGGAGGAGAAAAAGAATTTAACAATTCACAATATTACCCATGTCTGTGACCTGTGACCATTTTATTATATTTTAACTTGGTTCAAATTATTATGCTATTATGATTCTGCCATTGCGGTCATTTTAGGCCGACTGAGTCGTTTCAAATGTCAATCTGCCATAAACAAAAAAAAAAGCTCCTCATTTTTGGCGCCAAATCTGTTAATAGACTGGACGGGATCTTGTTCTTTTGCCAAAATGTGTGCTTGCGTATTCTGAAACATTGACGTAAGTTAAAACAACGATGTTGTAAATAAAATAATTCATTCATAAATTCGATGTATTAATAGCTAAAGTTGTTTATTAGGGTTAAGTACCCCAAAAGAAAAATGAGAGGAGCTCGTGGCTAAATAATAGCAGCCGCTCGGGTCGATCTTTAGGTTAAGCCGCGCTAGCCTAGGTTGGTCTGTGGATGGGTGACCACCCGTTACATACCGAGTTTCCTCCGTGCCTCGGAAAACACGTTAAGCCGTTGGTCCCGGCTGTCATTTGTAGATCTTTGACAGTCGTTACAGGTAGTCAGTGTCCCGAAAGTCTGACAACCAGTCTTACCAAGGGGTATCGTATTACCCAGTACTAACTGGGTTGTGGAGGTCAGATAGGCAGTCGCTCTATATAAAATACTGATGTTCAGCTGCATCCGGTTAGACTGGAAGCCGACCCCAACATAGTTGGGAAAAGGCTAGGCAGATGATGACCCCAAAAGAAAAATAACGGAGTCCTTATATCAAGTTGTCGTTTGTCTGACTGTCTGGCCGTCTGTCTGTAAAGACTTTTTATCTCGGAAACGCGTGAAGGTATATCGAGTTAAAATTAAAACCATATAAAATACTCAACCCTCTAAATTTTATTTGTTTGGTAAACCAACAGCAATACATACTAAAACTTACAAGGAACTATGCAATAATACAACCTTTTCCCAACTATGTTGGGGTCGGCTTCCAGTCTAACCGGATGCAGCTGAATATCAGTATTTTACATGGAGCCACTGCCTATCTGACCTCCACAACCCAGTAAGTATTGGGAAATGCGATACCCCTTGGTAAGACTGGATGTCAGACTTTCGGAACACTGACTACCTGTAACGACTGTCAAAGATCTACAAATGACAACCGGGACCAACGGGTTTTCGAGGTACGGAGGAAACTCGGTATGTAACGGGTGGTTACCCATCTATAGACCAACCTAGGCAAGCGCGGCTTAACCTAAAGATCGACCAGAGCGGCTGCTATTATTTAGCCACGAGCTCATCAATAATATAAAAGTGCTGGTATGTATGTATGCCTACAACAGGAATACGCAGCATTCACCATAGTAAAAACTATAAGTTTACAAATAAAATAACACTATAATCCTTACTAATATTATAAAAGCGCAAGTGAGTTTGTTTGTTACTTCTTCACGCTTTAATGGCTAAACCGATTTTGATGAATTTTAGTACAGAGATAGTTGGGAACCAGAAGACGGACATAGGCTAATTTTTTTTCAAAAAAATAGTGGGATGTGAGGGAGAAAGAGGGAAGAAAAGGGAAAACTTAGCGTTGCTATTACAAATCAATAAGGCGCAAGGGAAAAAACTTCAGGTAGCAGGCAAATTATTAAAGGGGAACTGTGTTACCCCGAATTTAACGCGAGCGAAGCCGCGGGCAAAAGCTAGTATTAACATAAATGAAATTGAGTGAAAATTATATTAACTTAAAAAAATAGAATATCCAATATACTCATGTGTGGAGTGACAAGAATGGATAAAGTAAGGAATAAGTATATTAGAGGAAGTTCGAAAGTTGCGCCTGTTACAGAAAAATTGAAAGGGAGTCGTTTGTCTTGGTATGGACATGTAATGAGGAGGGATGAAGGACATGTGACTAAAAGAGTGATGGATCTGAATGTTGAAGACCGGAGAGAGAGGAAGGCCAATGAAAAGATGGATGGATTGTGTAAGGAATGATATGAAGGAGAATGGAGTAAATGATGCCGTGACGTCTGATAAGGGAGAATGGAAGAAGAAAACATGTTGCGCCGACCCCAAATAGAATGGGAAAAAGGCAGGTAAATGATGATGAGGAACAGAACTCTAGAAACCAAAGAAAAAACTAATTTTGCGGCCATCTGACGATTTCACCTTAAAGCAAAGATTGCCGTCGAAATATAATAGATAGCCCTTTTTTCGCGGATGGGAAATTTTCAAATAACTTTCCCCGGTCTGGGCGGAGCGGGGGGAGTGTCAGACTTGAACTAACTAAAACCCACCCATGTTCCTTCTATTGTCCTATGTTCCGGAGCCGCGGTGTCTCTTTCGAACAACCCGCAACCCCGGATAATAGGTCTTAAATCCTAATTCGATCCACGTGCAATACCAACCTACGTGATCATCCCTTTTCAATTCAAAACGTATTAAAAGTAGACCAGATTATAGCGATAGATAGTACGTGTGTTAGATAAAAATGTCTACCACGTATCGTCCGCGTGATTGGTGTGTGATCCTCGCGTGTATTTGTTTTGGTAGCTATACAAATCGACATGTTAAGTCTGGCCTAAAACCGCGGAACGGGAAAAACTACTTTCAATAGATTCATTGACTTTTGAAGATTTTAAATATTTAGAGCTAGATTTCTTCTTAACGAAATAATTATAAAATCAGGCTATAACTATAGCCCGCTGTTGAGAAAGACAGAAGAGATTGGACAGCCACTGCTTTTTTTTAAATGGCATCCTGCATTTCAACTAGGAGGCTGTCGTCTGCTAAACCGGTAGAATTCTGTCGATGCCTTGAGAGTAAAGTCTTCAGCCAGGGTAAAAAACTTACAAAGTAAGCGACTACAGTAAAGAGACTATAGTAAAGATTTCCGGAAGTGGGTGACTTTTGTTGGTTTCGTTGACTTTTAAGCTACCGACACCGTAATTCATATCATTCATTCAACCATTCATATCTTCCTTTCCTTCTCCAGCCAACAGTAAAACAACGACATGGTTCGCGTGTTCAGTGCGTGATCCTCGCGTGTTTTTGTTTTGGTAGCCATACAAATTGGGTTGAGTCTGTCGTAAAACCGCGAAACAGGAAAATTCAAGAGATTTGTTATACTGTGTTTTGAATTCATTATTATTTAACATTCACATGGTATTCTCGACATCCGTGTGTCACTGGCAGGATTCCGCAGAATATCAGCGTCAGGATCTACCTAGTGTCGACGGCGCGTTCGTGTTTCACGCGCGCCTCAAAGAGACGTCAGCAAAGCAGAGGGGCTTGCCAGAGCCTCCGCCTGCCGGGGTTGCGGGTTGTTCGAAAGAGATACAAAAGAAGGAACATGGGTCGGTTTTAGTCAGTAAATGTCTGACATGCTCCCCCGCTCCGCCCAGAGCGGGGGAAGTCATTTGGTGAATTCCCACCCGAAAAAAAAAAAGTATCTACCTGGCATTATGCTGAGCTGGACTCCTATTTGGTGCAACCTTGAGACACACACCGCCCAGTAGTGGGCGACCGTTATAAATGTGTGCGATGTCTATGGGTCAATCTAACTTCAATCTTATGTTTTTTTATCGGTTTTATATATTTTTTTGCGATTTTCAAATTATGACACGCACATACCGGTCAAAATCATAAGCCTAAGCCGAAGGCCGTTCTCAAACCAACCAGCTGCGACTCCCGGCCACCGTAGATGTTGTCGATGTCCCACGTGAGCCTGATAGAGATGTCAGCAAAGCAGAGGAGCCTGGGTCACCGCCTGCTCAGGTTGCGGGATGTTACCGCGAAGAGATACCGCGGCCCCGGAACGGTTTTTTTTTAAATTTATACCTTCTAGTTACGGAGATACTGGAGGTAAACAAGCCAAGTTTTTTAAAAGTTTGAAAAAAATTGCGAAAAATAACTTTACTACCGGAAGTAGAGGCAAAAAAAATCGATGAATAAAACAAAAGTCTAATTTCCAATTTTTACTGTTTTAAAGTGAAACTTTTATTACATCGTCTCAAAATTTTTCGTCTGTGTATTGCATGTCGCGTGACGGTCGGCCCCGAAGTAGGGACGTCTAAATAACTATAATGTGAAAAAAAGTTTCAATTTTATTGTGACCACACAATCCTTTTTTTATGTAGTTTTTTTTTATAAATCCTCTTTTCCCAAGTTTAACAGGAAAATTCTGTAACTATTTTTGCTGCAAATAAAAATACAAATGGCGTCTTTACGATCTACGGTCACTCTTGAACACGTATTCGTATGATGTAATGAAGTGATTCGATTTGTCTGATGTAATCTAACACTGCTTACAGCAGCTTCGGAAAGAAATGGCGCAGCCGTTAGCTATTCTGAGACCGGGAAAACCGAGTTATATATTTCTACTAGCTTCCGCCCGCGACTTCGTCTGCGTGGCATAGTTACTTTGGGCTAACGCTAACTCTAACCCGCGTGATGATCGAAAAAAAAATATCTTTCTCTCTTCTTTTCTTCCCTCTTACTCCCCCTTTTCTCACTTTTTTATGCCTATGTCCGTCTCCATGGTTCCAACTATCTCTGTACCAAAATTCATCAAAATCGGTTTAGCTATTAAAGCGTGAAGAGGTAACAAACAAACAAACTCACTTTCGCTTTTATAATATTAGTAAGGATTCATGGGTTCAAGAACAAATATCATAAGATAGTTAAGATACATATCTCCATAAATTCACGCCGTTTTTCTTCATTTGTCAGGTTTTTTTCATCATCATACTCCTGCCCTTGTCCCATTCTATTTGGGGTCGACGCAACACGTTTCCTTCTTTCATTCTCCCCTATCAGACGTCACGACATCATTTACTCCTTTTTCCTTCATATTATTCCTTACACAATCCGTCCATCTTTTCTTTGGCCTTCCTCTCGCTCTCCGTCCATCAGCATTCAGATCCATCACTCTTTTAGTCACATCTGCTTCTAGCAGTGTATGCTAGCAGGTTTTTTTTTGCGGATTGGAAATCATCAAATATCTTTTCCCAAGAGAGTAGTGGGAAATGTCAGACTTTTACTGACTAAAACCCACCCATGTTCCTTCTTTGGCCCTTTATCTTTCGGGGCCGCGGTATCTCTTTCGAACAACCCACAACCCCGGCAGGCGGTGGCCCTTTTTTTTCACTATGTGGAAATGCGCACGCATGTCCTCCGCCCTGGGGTCGGCGGAGGGCTCTATCAGACTCCAACTGACTAAAACCACACCGGTGTTCCCTCGCACACTTGCGTCGGGGGGCAGCAGGGACGAATGTGACTTCTGCTGCCCCGGACTAGTGCTGGCCCGCTTGACCTGGCGGGCCTCGTTCCGGGGGGAGTGAGGTGTGAACTCCCCCGGATACGTCTGGTAGAGGCGCGCGTGAAACACTACGCGCCACCGTCTCGGGTCCAGTGTGATGGGGGGCGGCGGATGTCCCCAAATCGGCCGCCCCTGGACCTATTTATGGGGGCCGGAACAGGGCATTGTCTGGCAGGCGGTGGCCCTAGCAGAACCCTCTGCAGAACAAGTGCGTACGGCATCATTAATAGTGTTTTCACACCTTTATACATCTGTGCTTAGCCTTTTTGGGTAATTGGCATGATGGAATTAAAATCTTTGGATCTTTGAATGGGATGTAAAATCTGGTTCTTCTAACCTGACAGACAGATGTGTTGCTGGGGAGTTTGTTCCGCCACTTCTTCTTCCCAGCTAAAACATTAGGAAGTGGCGAATGGCAGGGCGTATTTGTGGGACTGTCTCTTGTAATGTGACGTTCAAAAAGTGCTGATTATCAGCCTAATTTGTTAATAAATGACTTTTGTTTTTTTTGACGGACCTGTTGGTCTAGTGGTTAGTGGCCCTGACTGCTGAGCCGGAGGTCGTGGGTTCGATTCCCACCCAGGACAAACTTTATGTGATGAGCATGATTGTTTGTTCTGTGTCTGGGTGTGTTTTATCTATAATATGTATGTATTTATAAATTATATAAGTATGTATATCAGTTGTCTGGTTACCATAACACAAGCTCTGCTTAGCTTGGGATCAGATAGCCGTGTGTGAGTTGTCCCAAGTTATTTATTTATTTTATTATTTTATTTTGATGTTAATTATGTAAGAAAATAGTGCGGTAGAAAACATCTGCCATATTTGTACTTCAATAAAAGATCTGATTAAAAAGATTATGAAACTAATGTCTGGTCTTAAAATAAATGCGCTCGCGCCATGCTTTGTGCGTCATACGTCATTGATTGTTTGTTTAGTAAATAATGAACGTCTACCGAGATTTATTCTTATGTATATTTTGTAGAGACTGTTAAGTATGTGTCAGTTTTGTTTAAAATATAACTATATTCATGGTAATTTTACCAATCCGTCACGTACTTGATTGGTCGAGTGAAGACTCACCAAGTACGTCAAAGTCAAAAGTCAAAGTTATTTATTTGTAAAGCATAGGTAATTATGGTATATGGTATAAAATCTATACTAATATAAAAAAGCTGAAGAGTTTGTTTGTTTGTTTGCTTGAACGCGCAAATCTCAGGAACTACTGGTCCGATTTGATAAATATTGTATAAAGAGGTCGGTTAAAAAAGCAAAAACTGTTTGAGAAATTAAATTTTAAAAAACCGCTTGGCGATATCTCTAAAAACCACTTACTCGGGCCCCATGGCCCCGTATTTAAGACTAGTTAGCGCGGCTTCGCCCGTGATATCGAAAAAAAAAGTATCCAATGTGTTATCCCAGACTATAATCTAACTCAGTGCTATTTAATCAAGATCCGTTCAGCCATTTTCGACGTGAAAAAGTAACAAACATCCATTTATCCATCCATCCATCTTCACAAACATTCGCATTTATAATATTAAGTAAGAAGTAAGATGGAGCGACTGGCTATCTGAACTCAGTTAGTACTGGGTAATACGATACCCCTTGGTAAGACTGGTTGTCAGACTTTCAGGACAATGACAAACGGGACTAACAGCTTAACGTACTTTCCGAGGCACGGACGAAACACGTTATGTAACTGGTGGGTACACATCAACAGACCAACCTAGGCAAATGCGGCCTAAAGATCGACCTAAACAGCTGCTATTATTTAGCCAAGAGCTCATCATGGTATGTAAGGACTCCAGCCAGAGCAAAAAACTTTGAAAACTAAGCAACTACACGCTAAGGGCACCCCCTGTGGGGTACGAGCCTCGGCTTAGGGAGTCACACGTATGTTCTTTGTTTTTTTAGAAAGGGCCACTCGCAGTTCAACTCTCTTGAGTTGTTTTACTGCTTAACCGGACTTTCCTGTGGTGACCTCAATAAATTACTAAATGACCGCTCGCTAAGGGCACCCCCTGTGGGGTACGGACCCCTGTTTAGGGCCTCATTGAGGGAGGGCAACAAGGGTGGCTGGGTCGATTATTTTGGGGCTTTTAGATTTACTACGTATGTTCTTACATATCATCATTTCCCTGCCCTTGTCCCATTCTATTTGGTGTCGGCTCAACACGTTTCCTTCTTCCATTCTCCTCTATCAGTCGTCACGGCATCATTTACTCCTTTCTCCTTCATATCATTCCTTACACAATCCATCCATCTTTTCTTTGGCCTTCCTCTCGCTCTCCGTCCTTCAACATTCAGATCCATCACTCTTTTAGTCACATGTGCTTCGTCGCTCCTTATTACATGCCCATACCAAGACAGACGACTCCCTTTCAATTTTTCTGTAACAGGCGCAACTTTCAAACTTCCTCTAATATACGCATGCTTTTATATTGCAATCAGTAAGAATGCTCATGAGTTGCTATTACACAATTGCAGTATCTGCCGTGTAGTTTAATGCTTGACCTTTTTCAAGTGCATGTAAACGTGTGTGTATTTTGTAATGAAACTTTCTAAACACATGTGTTATAATAAACATTCGATACTCGAATGTAATTTTATCTTTGAATCGTCTTTTTTTTTTGGAATTGGAAATTCTTACTCATATTATAAAAGCGAAAGTGAGTTTGTTTGTTTGTTACGTCTTCACGCCTAAATGGCGAAATGGATTTTGATGAATTTTGGGACAGAGATAGTTGAGTCCCTGGAGACGGATATATAATTTTTTTTAAAGTGAGAATTGAGGGAAAAAGAGGGAAGAAAAGGGAAAACTTAGCTTTGCTAATACAATAAATAACGCGCACGGGTAAAATCTACAGGTAGCAGGTAGGTGCAAATCAGTAAAGGGGAACTGTCTTACCCCGAATTTAACGAGACCGAAGCCGCGGGCAAAAGCTAGCCATTAAATAATTCTCTGGCTTTGAGCGGTACGGAGCGGGAGGGAGTGTCAGACTTTTATTGACTAAAACCCATCTATGTAATTTTTTTGCCCTTTGTGTTCCCGTGCCGCGGTCTCTTTCAAACGTCCCGCAACCGTGGCAAGCAGTGGCCCGGCTTCACGCGCCGTCGCCTCTGCCTATTGTCACTAGACAAGCGGACGGTGAGCTAACCATAGTTCACCCCCATAGACCCCTACTTACGGTGGCCGGGAGTCGTCTCGCGGTCTTTTACAAAATCTTTTTTTTTCTTGGCTGATTGCAGCGCACTGAGCGACGAAGTGCACAAATGAATAAAATAATATTCGTTTGGATTATGCTAGTCCCATGCGCCCAGCCCATCCCATCTATTATGTAGTAACGCACTTCTTATTTATTTGTTTTATCTTGCAGTTGTCTATGTCTATATATGTCTATATAGTATATAACATATTTGCCTAACACTTTTTTATGTAAGTAGTTTATTTTTTATGATTTTACACAAATGTATGCTATATATATATTATATACCTTTTTATACACAGAAACACAAATAAATATAAAACTGTTTTACGTCCGTCACATCAGGTCTAAGGTCCACTCGGCAGTTTGCTAAACTGAGCCTATTTGGCGCAGCCGTGAGACACACAATTACGTATTTGTTGTTATCGTTTAGTTTTAAGTTTTTATCTCATTTTGTGTGCACTTGTGGCATGGGCCAAATAAATGTTTTTTCTTTCTTTCTTTCTTTAAACATTTCATTACAAACATTTAATCTCTTATACACAAACATCCAACCTGAAACAACTATTTGTAGGCTATACAAATTATTTGTGCCGTGCAGCAGCAGTCGATCCCTCAGCTAGTGTACGCTGAAAAGGTTGGATCGATTTGGTATGCAATTTAGTATGTAGATAGCGTATAGTCTGGATTAACATCATCATCTGACTAGCCTTTTCCCAAGTATGTTGGGGTCGGCTTCCAGTCTAACTGGATGCAGCTGAATATCAGTATTTTATATGGAGCGACTGCCTATCTAACCTCCACAACCCAGTTAGTACTGGGTAATACGATACCCCTTGGTAAGACTGGTTGTCAGACTTTCGGGACACTGACTACCTGTAACGACTGTCAAAGATCTACAAATGACAGCCGGGACCAACGGCTTAACGTGCTTTCCGAGGCACGGAGGAAACTCGGTATGTAACGGGTGGTCACCCATCCACAGACCAACCTAGGCAAGCGCGGCTTAACCTAAAGATCGCCCCGAGCGGCTGCTATTATTTACCCACGAGCTCCTCCTGGAAGTCTGGATTAACATATAGGGTACATTTTAACCCGGTATACGCGGGCGAAACCGCGGAGCGCAGCTAGAAGGTAATAAATTCAATAAACAATCTATCCTGCCAAATGTGACGCATACAATTTCGTTTCTTTTTCCTCCGTTTCTTTGCCTGCGAATACCCAAACGTGGTCATGGTTCAATTGTTTTTCCTCTTCGTAACTATAATGTTTACCATTTTGGACTTACGTCATGTTATTTAAGCGTCAACAGTGAAAAGTTTGCTAATTTGTATTGGCAAACTTTTTCAGGGTTACCTCAAAAGGAAAAATACGTGTGGCACTCGGGGACTGCCGCGGTAAAGCTATTGCTTAGCATTTTTTATCAACTTATGCAATAAATAAAAACAATCTAAATAAAATATTTAAAAGTACTTCCAATGAAAAGAAGTCGCAAAAACAATCATTTTTTATCAACTTAGACAATAAATAAAAAACTAAATATAATATTTAAAAATGACTTCCAATGAAAAGAAGTCGCAAAAAGAAAAATAAGACCTTGGGTTTGATCCAGCGTAATGTCGATTGACTATCCGATTCTCTACCAAACACGCTATTAGAACATTAGAATCGGGATTTAAATAACTGACCGTATTGTGTAAACGACGTTAGACAAGCCACACCTCCGTGCCCGTCGGAGTGGGGAGCGTCAGGTTTTTCTTCGTTACGGAATTTCTGGATTCGGTCCCCGCGCTCAAGGCCCGCGATAGAAGCTATGCAATAGCTTAAAAACGATACCTTCATAGGATCACTTAATGTCTATCTGTCTGTTTGTCAAGAACCCTTTCTTTTGCGGATAGGTAATCACCAAATAACATCCTCCAGTCTGGGCCGAACGGGCCCCCTCGTTCAGACTTGTACTGACTAAAACCAACCCATGTTCCTTCTATTTCCCTTTATGTTCCGGGGCCGCGGTATCTCTTTCGAACAACTCGCAACCCTGGCAGGCGTCTTTTCTGCCTAAACTAGTCGCTACTCAAGGCGACAAATATCCAGCCTCCGCGGGAGACGCCCAAGGCGTCGGGCGCCGCGAAACGACTCCCGGCCACCGTAGATGCGGGGCAGTTAACTGTGGGCCGTCCATATATTGACGACAGGCCGTGTCGACGGAGCGTTAGTGTTCCACGCGCGCCTCAAAGAGATGTCAGCAAAGCAGAGGGGCCTGCCAGGGCCACCGTCTGTCGGGGTTGTTCGAAAGAGATACCGCGGCCCCGGAACGTAAAGGGCAATACAAGGCGGGGGAATTTGATGACTTCCCATCCGCAAAAAATGCAATAAATATTGCTAAAAAGGTCTCTACTCTCTGATAATGTCAGAGGGACAATAGCGGGGCAGGAGTGTGGTTTGAGCTGGTTCGAGTGCGGCCCTACCGCAACTGCCTCACGATCTGTGAGATAGTCGAGCTGTCCGTAGGGATTTCTCACTCCTGCCAAAGCAAAAAAAAAAACTGGGGTGTGGGTTGAAGTCTGTAGTAGGAATGAGTATAGTGCATAACAAATTATGGACTTAGGTATATTAGTACTGTAAGAGGTTTTATAACGTAACCAATGCTGGCTGGTTTACCATAACGTTCAAATACTCAGGTCGTTTTAAAGTTAGAATAGAAAAAACATAAGGGCAGGTTGGAGAGAAAAGTGGGACATGTAACTTAAAAATATGATTTAAACTAGCTTTCGCCCGCGGCGTCGCCCGCGTTAAATTCGGGATAAGACAGTTCCCTTTTCCTAATTTGCAGGTACCTGCCACCTGTATAGTTTTTGCCCTAGCGCCTTATTTATTGTAATAGCAATGCTAAGCTTTCCCTTTTTTTCCCTCTTTCTCCCTCATTTTTCACTCTTTTTTTTAAATATAGCCTATGTCCGTTTCCAGGGTCCCAACTATCTCTGTACCAAAATTCATCAAAATCGGTTTAGCCATTTAGGCGTGAAGAGGTAACAAACAAACAAACTCACTTTCCCTTAGTAAGGATTATAAACTAAAAATATTATATGCGCTTTTATTTAAAGTATTCCAGCGTAGTTCCTACAGTACTATGGTACCTATCGTAAAAATCCTGCAACAATCTACACACATACGACGGGTGCGCGTATATAGCAAATAATAAATGTCATCGCAAGGTTACTTGCGCTTGCGCATCGGAATAGGTTAATTCATACACGAGTTGTTACGGAGTTACTGACGTGACGTATTGTAGGTATGAACGTGATATATACGGTGTTTAAAAAGCGGTTTTTCAAGAAAGTCGTTTTTTTAATGTACAGGATGCTTGTATTGCGGATGTGTAATCTTTATATAACTTTGCCGGCTTTGGGTGCAGCGGGGGAAGTGTCAGACTTGTACTGACTAAAACCTACCCATGTTCCTTCTATTGCCCTTTACGTTCCGGGGCCGCGGTATCTCTTTCGAACAACTCGCAAACTTGTCAGGCTCCTCTACTTTGCTGACATCTCTTTAAAGCGCGCGTGGAACACTTACGCGCCGTCAACATGGCCTCTCGTCACTGGACGGATGGACGGTGACCTACCCATTGCTTACCGCCCAATTTTGGTATTACTTACCTTATTATATATTGAACCTTGCTCAGTTTTGACTAGGGAATGCAATCTCGTCTCGCCGAGATCCCGGCCATATTTTACGAGATTGTATCTCGTCAAATTTCGTACGAGATCTCGCGAGATAACGAGATCGACAAATGCAGCGTGACGACGTGTATTTCATAGCGCGGCTGCGCGCGAACTGAATCCTGGCCGGCCGTGCGGCCGCAGAACGAGCTTTTTTTGCAGCAGGGTATTTGGCATGCAAAATCAGAAGTCGTCTGTCAGATGATACTCTCGACATGATGTGTTTTTTGAGAAGCCATTTTCAGACAAACTAACTTGCCTTTCCGTACCTTGATAACTTCATCTAACTTCTACTTTAAACTTTTTTTATTTGATTAATACGATCTCACAACATTTATTTAACAACTTATGAAGTTAAGTTTTTGTGTTGTTGTATTTATTTACCATAAGTAATGTTCCTATTACTCTTAATTATTGAAACTAAAGTAATAATTTACAAAGGACTAAATATAGATAATTATTGTTTTGTTACCAACATTGTAAGAATTTGAACTGATTAGCTACAGTAGGTATAATAATTATAGACATAAACAAATGTTATTAGAGTTAGAGACAAAATAATAAGTACTCGATTGATGATTGATTTTTAAAATAAAACTTACATTATTTTTATAACTAAGCAACGATTAATTACATATCATGTCAATTACTAGCTCTTAAAACAAGCATTTGCATATGTTTTAATTGCGATTCTCTCAATCTCGCGAGATCCCGTAATTTGCGAGATCTCGCGAGACTGGGTTTTGAGTCTCGCGAGATCTCGCTAGGCGGAAATCTCGTACGAGATTGCATTCCCTAGTTTTGACTGTCCAAGCAACATAGTATTTTATTTTCCTCTATTGTAGGTTGTTTTTATATTATATGTCATACTTTGCGTGACTCATCACGCAAAGTATGACATTCCTTCGTCACACCATTCTTGTTTATGACGTATGGGTACGGACCAACCGCAAAAAATACTACTTGTACCTACATCTAGGAAAAATAAACATGCGTTCAAAAGTACACAATTTTCTAGTGTAGTTACCCCACACTAGGAATTTCTCCTGTATCGTGGGTGCGTTTACAAACATACTCAAACAGCCAGACCCGAAACAAATACCTATAGGTCATACAAATATAAATGTTCCGTGCGGGGATCGAACCCGCGACACACAGCGCAGCACTGCGTCAATCGTGCCGTCGAATCTATGTATATATGCATATGGTTTTACATCACTACTTTCTGTGCATTTTGTTGGGACTATGGTTTATATTCCTAAACACTGAAACTTCTGTAAGCTCGGCTATCTTACTCATTGCGGCGAAGGGCGGGACGAATTATAATCTTAAAATATGTAATAAGTGCGCATTTTATTAAAGTATCTAGCGTAGTTATTACAGTACTGTCAGAAATTTTTATTCAAAAATCAATTTTTATTAGTATCTCCTTTATCCATTTTTATACTTATTTTTATACACATTACATTTTTAAATATGTATTTCTTAAATAGAATATTATATATAAAAATAGGTTTCCGCCGTTGCCGGGAGCACGGTCCAAGCTGCCCATAGTTAGGGCTCCAGAGACAAGAACTTGCTCACAATGCGGGCAGGCGTATTGTTAAAAATAAAAAATAAACATATCGTTTGTTTCAGGATTTTTCGCTTGAGTGACAAAACCAGCAATAGGGGAGTTCATAAGGTCGTAATTTTAAGCGACGGGAAGTCCCAATATACACGGTTTTTTTTATAAATAGTATACTAAACTCGTCCCTTGGCATAACATACACATACCTTTGCCAAACTCGTGGTTATAGTAAAAGAATCAGCGCCGTGGTTCCGCCATCTTGGCATTTGGCAGCCATATTTGATACGGAATTGACAATCAGCTGATTGGGTTTTCATCAGCTGATGTTGTTGTTTATTAAACAGGCAAGATTTGCATCACTCGTGGGACAGTAGCGAGGTATTTTTAACCGATTTCTAATAAAAGAGGATGTTATGTAATCCCACAGTATCTTTTCTTTTTGTTTGGTTTTTAAGTACCATATGAGTTAGCTCCTCTTGTAGGTACGTAATTTTCATTGTTGGCATATTATGTTGATAAACGACACGGTTGGCGCAGTGGCTGAGTGATCGACTGTCGCGCTGCGTGTCGCGAGTTCGATCCCCGCATGGAACTAATATTTGTATGGCCTACAGATAGTTGTTCCGGGTCTGGCTGTTTGTGTATGTGGGTTTAAATGTTTGTAAACGCACCCACGATACAGGAGAAATCCTAGTGTGGGGCAACGTCTAAAAAAAAAAATCGACCAAGAGTCAGTTAGACTTGCCCACTGAGGGTTTTGTACAAATTTGTGACATAAATGATCATATCTTTGATTGCGTAGACTTTTTTCGTTGCTACTAAAAGATATAAGCACATAAATTAGAAAAACAAAAAAATATAGAAGGCTACCTTTCGCCCGCGACTTCGTCCGCGTGGTAAAGTTACTGTGGGCTAACGCTAACTTCAACCCGCGTGATGATCGAAAATATAATATCTTTCTCTCCCCTTTTCTTCCCTCTTTCTACCATTTATCTCACTTTCACTCAACTGTGTGGTCCCTTTGTGCTGTAAAAAAATCAACCCTCTAAGTCGACGCGGTCAAAAGATGTGGCTGATTTTGTCGCAAGTGTGTTCAAGTTTGTCCGTCCCGACCCGTTTTAGAACCCTTATCTCGGGAACGCGTGGAGCGAAGCCGCGGGCAAAGGCTAGTTAATTCATAAATTATGTCCGCTCAATGACTAATCAATTTATACAATTCAGTTTATGTAGATCTTTTCTTCAAATTCCAATTTAAAGCAGTTATTTCAATTAGACCATTACAGGCACTTTTGAATGTCAAGAAACAAAATGAATCTACAGTCCCAGTCACAAGGCATAATAACTTGTGAAAGTACTGTAGTTGCCCATTCCAAAGCGTTGATCTCTATGGAGAAGAATGGGCAAGAAACTCCATGGACACTCTTTTAAATTATAATATTTTTACAAAATCGTATTTACATCATTCATGTTGAGATTATACAAATATGTGAGAACGATGTAAAAAGACGTGCACAGTAAGAGCGTCCAGAGTAAATAAAAAGCAAAATTTAATTTAAAATCTTAACAAATAAAAATGAACCGTGGCAGCTAAGAAGTTCTTTTTTAAGTCAGTTAAAAACTTACAAGACATTTCATACGTGTTTGTTTTGCAAACATAACTATTTAGTACGTACTCAAGCATTCAGTGAAGTAATATTACCAGTTGTTAAAGCGTGCAAGCGTTGTAATTAGAATACATGTTTCTTTTGAGCAACTAGACAGTTCTTGTGGCAGCTAATTGTTGAACTATCGTACTGCAATTTCAGGTAAATTAAAAAGAAAGTTTTGGTCATGCTGTTACGTAGAAACATGGAGCTAATTTATTACAACCGTTAGCTTAAACTATACTTGCCTAGGTTGGTTTGTGGATGGTGACCAAACAATATTTTTTTTGTGACTGCGAAATTTCCAGGGTCAAAGTAATTACATTCTATTTAGTCCATCTTTTAGATTATTCAAAAGGTTACGTGTGACGTCACACGTAACTTTAATGGGCTTTATCTTTGTCATTTTTATTCTAATTTACAAATAAAAAAATAAGTGTCCCTTATTTTTGAATACTCTAACAGATGACGGATTAATATATATTTTTTGGAAACTAGCCTATTTGAATTCATCAAATAACTTGCCCTGTTCTCGGCGAAGAGAAGTGTCAGACTTTTACAGACTAAAACCCACCCATGTTCCTTCATTTGCCCTTTATGTTCAAGGCCGCGGTATCTCTTTCGAACAACCCGCAACCCTGGCAGGCGGTAGCCCTGGCAGACCCTCTTATAGACCGTATCGCTTAAGCATTCATATATTTTTTCTGATAAACTACAGAGCAATAAACAAATAAACAGACGCCCCCGTTCTTAGCCTGCGATAGCGTCGATGTTTATTAATATACGAGGTTATGATGTGTTGCCACGGTCAAGTTTTCGATGGTTGCCCGTTACTGTGAAAGCTTGTTCAACGAGACGGGTTGCTTGCCAAGGTTGTATGTAAAGTTGCTTCATTGATAACGTGTATGAGAGTATGGTAGAGCCTATTTTTAGGGTTCAGATTTTTCACAGTTTTTTTTAAAAAAAAATCCCACACTAGGAATTTCTCCTGTATCGTGGGTTCGTTTACAAACATTTAAACTCACATACAACAACAGCCAGACCCGGAACAACTATCTGTAGGCCATACAAATACTTGTTCCGTGCGGGGATCGAGCTCGCGACACGCAGCGTAGTAGTCGATGGCTCAGCCACTGCGCCAACCGTGTCGTCAAACTTACTTGAGTATATGGTTTGAATTTCAACTCGATACATTAATGCGTTCACGAGATACAGGGCCTTGACAGACAGGCAAATAACAATGTGATTCAATAAGAATCCCGTTATTTTCTTTTTGAGTGACGGAACCCTTATTGAATCCCTTAATTGTCGGTTAGTCACGAACATATACAGGGTTATTTGTAAAACACCGGCAACGTCTCAGGACCATGTTACTAACATCATAATCAACAACTATTGTTCTAGGACATTTAAACATTTATTTATTTATTTATTTAAACTTCATGTACAATAGTGGTACATAGGCGGACTTAATGCCATAAGGCATTCTCTACCAGTCAACCTTTGGGTAAAATACGACAACATTGTGATAGGGTACAAAAAATATATAAAATATATAATAAATATATATCTAAAACTATTTGTTAACGAAAAAAGTATATTTTTATACGGATACTAATACACATATACATATCAAATAAACTAATAAATACATTTAAAAAATAAATAAAAACGAGAACTTTAACAGTAATTACAATGACTTTTAAATGGTAGACGGACCTAAATAGTGGTTACGAACTTTTCTTTTAAAAATAAATTTACTTTCAGCTTTCAGCTTTTTTTCATTTACCATATTTTAGTTCATCAGATTTTCATACAAAAATAAAAATATTAAAATTGAACGCTCTAAATGTTACGAAACCTATGCGAAGCAAACGTACCTACAAGCGGCGGTGTAGGTATGTAGGTACAGCAAAATACGGAGTTGAAATGTGTTAAATAGGACAACGAAATCTTGAAGATTTGTTTTTGGTAAATGTATAAAATTTTGTAAAAAATCATAGAACAAAAGTTGTTGTTTATGATGATTGTAACAGTCCTGCAAGGTTGTCGGTGTTTTACAAATAACCCTGTATACTCAACTCTGTGGTCCCTATGTGCTGTGAAAAAATCAACCCTCTAAGTCTACACAGTCAAAAGATATGGTTGTTTATGTTGCAAGTTTATTCGGAAACACTCGATGCGCGTGTCTGAATCGCTCTTGGCTGCTCGCTCTTAACCCTAAAAATTAAACAAAGTAACTATTTTAACAGGGTATTATTTCACCTCTAACTAATACTTAGTAAGAGGTGAAATAAAAATCTGTATGTAAATAAAAAAAAACTTAGAAGTTATATTTGACCGACTTTCCTGTATTATGTTTTCTGAGCCTGAATAGGCTCAAAACTTTTTAGTTTTTTATCGTAAAGATTTCTTTAAATCTTTTTTGTAAAAAATTAAACAGACTTCCAAAAAAAAAAACTAAGTGGAAATTAACTTTACTTACGGAAGTGACTTTTCTTGGTTTCGTTGACTTTTTTGCCACCGACTTTCGAAATAAAAGATACGACGAATTGAGAACCTCCTCCTTCTCTTGAAGTCCGTTTAAAATATTAGTATAGATAGATAGATAGATAGGTTCTCTCCTTATTAGGTACATATGAGTAACTTAACTGGTGAAAACTTCTTGATAGCTATAACCTGGGGGTCTTCAAGTCAAGAGTGAATAGGTTATTTCTAGGGAAGCGTGCTTCATCGTCGACCACATCATCACTTACCATCAGGTGAGATAGTGGTCAAACGCGAGCCTATCATTAATAAAAAAAAAAAAAATGTTTACTGTAAACTACACCACTGGCTAGCCCTTTAGAAATTACAAGCGTGATATAAAGTTATGTTATAAGAGCTTTCCGGCTCTCTCACAAGCTAAAATTTACAGCTCAAGGGGAAAACCCGTTCAGTTTTTCTTGATCACCCATCCGCCACCTGACCGCGGAATTGCTTAACCTCGCATGCGCCCGCGGCGATGTCAACTCGTATTTAATAATAATATCGATCACGCAGCAACGCCGGCGTTATGTGTGAGCGAGACGTGTTTTGTCTTGTGACCATGTTTTGTGGAAGTTGGCGGACAGTCCCGAATTGAGAGTTGTACTTTTGGTAGTGTATTTTTTGACGTGATAACGTCTTTAAAATCGTTTTAGTCGGGTGACATGTTCAGAAACTTGTGTCACACCAAAACCTCACAAGCGACATTTCATAAAGATGGTAGCGCCATCTGTTACTTGGCTCGAAAAAAAACTTTAAATTAGTACTTATTTTCATTTTAGATGTCACTACTGGTGATAACTTATATCACCAATAAGACGTTATCACGTAAACATCTCGATCGTAAACCTACTTTACAAACAACCAATTTTTTTTAAATAATTAATTGGATTGATTGTGTGAGGAACGATATGAAGGAAGTAGTAAATGATAGTGTGACGTTTGAATGAAAGAAAAAAAGTATCTATCCCAAATAATATGGGACAATTGTAGGAAGACGGGACGGGCTTGCTAGGGACACCGCCTACTGGGGTTGCGGGTTTTTCGAAAGAGATACCGCGGCCCCGGAATATAAAGGGCAAAAGAAGGAACGTGGATGGGTTTTAGTTAGTAAAAGTCTGACACACCTCCCCGCTCTGCCCAGAGCTGGTGATGTTATTCCTGTTCATATATATTCATGAATACATGTTCCTTCTTTTGCCTTTATCTTCTGAAGCCGCGGTATCTCTTTCGAATAACCCGCAACATGACGTTTGCCTGTAAGCTAATCCTTCAAATCCTAGTTTAAATATGTAGGTATATGCGAATGGGCTGGCTAATAATGTGCTTGTACTAAAGTATCTATGTACTTAACTACCTATCATACAAATGTATTATTAGGTTTTTGTGCCATGGTGACATCATAACGACATTCATACAAACATCCTTTATGAATGATTTTAAAAGAGTAAGCATGGATTTTCTTGCCGGTTATTCTCCATCGGAAATGACTAACCCGAACCGTACATCTTTTCTCGACGTTTTATATAAGTTACCCATTTAGGCCTATGTGAAAAAAAATATTTTGAGTTTGACACCAAAACACAAATAAACGAAGTAGCACACGACTTAATTGTGCTTAAAACAAACAAAAATAATTAGATTTAACGAGCGGTAATAATTTGTGTTCATAAAGATCACTTAACGTTTCAGAACGGAGTCAGGGCGGTCGTGAAGTTTTAAAATAATCAGAAACAAAATGGCCGCGTCATATGTACAGTTGTGAGCACCTATACTTTAATACTTCATATTCAAAAGCGTTTTTCTCCTACTGTATTGATTAACGTTTATCGTTTTCACGAACATAGTATTTTATAGAAATAAGTCTTATCTCAATGTAAAAACGGTTCCTTCACGAGAAAATTGCTTTTGAATTTTACGAAGTGTAAAGATTTTATTGCTTGTGACTGTATTTGTTCTGTGGAAACTTTCAAAGTTTTCAGCAAGGTCGAAAGTCTGACAACCAGTCTTACTACAGGATATTGTATTACCCAGTCAATAAGTTGTGGAGATCAAATAGACAGTTCCTCGTAAAATACTTGTGTACAGTTCATTCAGAGGCATCGGGCAGGTTAAAAAGTCGCGGGGTAGCAAGGGTTAAGCTGGATGGGAACAGTATTAATGTTGAGGGGATAGTTAAAAACTACAGATTCAGTACCGCGGGCTGGCTCGAGAGAGGGAGGTAGCCAGGACGGGAAACCCTTACCAAGTTCAAAAAGCCAGGCCGTTCACAGTGAACTGTATTAATCTGTCAGCTTATCTTAGGACTATAGACTGACATTCAATTCATTCATTCATTCTAGTTGTAGAAAACCGAAAAACTTTGCAGACGATTCTCACTTGTATGGCCCTTAGTTTTTGGTTTAAAGTGTACTGACATAACATCTTCTCTCTAATATTATGTTGTGCGTAGAATCATACTTATACTATGCGAAAAAATTTGGATGTATGGTTCAATCACGACAGAAAGACTGAAAGAAGCTGGATAAAATTTGGCACAGATATAGTTTATAGTCTGGAAAGCACATTACCATTGTTTTTTCTTTCAAAATATCATAAAAATTTCGACGTGAACTTATTCGCGAGCTTAGTACCTAAAACATTGACGAAAACGTTTTTAAAGGTTCTGCTAAAAAAACTGTCACTGACTATCTAATCAGTATTTTACATTAACGTTAATCGCAGGTTTTTCCCTTTTAATAGTTATTTAGATTACCTATCTGATTATGTCATTTCATCGATTTTCCATCCTACAATTTTTACTAACTTGCACGATGAAGTATTTTAAAAACAAAAGTAGAAGTTTCTGTATCCATACTTTATACATTTATAAGACATTCTAAAAAAAAACTGAAAGTGCCAAATATAAGCGAAAACTTCCAGTATGCGTACCAAAACTTAAACACTTAACCAGAAATAATTTACGGTCACTGCCATTTTAAAATCGTAACCCTCAATTTTAATATCATATAAAGCAATAAAAAACAACAAAAATATATCACACACCCACCACACCCTGACCCAATAACAGAAATAAAATCTCCCAAAATATTTCACAACAAACATTGTCACCCTAACATAGCGTAATCGTTCGCGTGGCCTGCGCATGCTCAAAACCGGCTGAGCGCGATAAATGTCTTTCAGTTTGCGACGAACGATCGCCCAATACAGACGTGTGTGTTGTTACAGAAATGTGCGCGGCAATCGACATGCTAGCTTCGGAGTCCTTCTACGGCCTCAGCCCTCCTGCTGGCTTCTTGTCAGACTACAGTATACAAGCACCCAGAAGACCAATAAAACTGACGACAAGAGGATTTTCAGCGCCATGTTTAACGCCTTTGAAACCAGTGCAGCTAACTTTAAAATCGGCTCCAAGATCGTGTATAAGGATATCAAATGAGAAGAAGAAGAAAAAAGTTGTGTTTGCGGATGATAGAGGGTTTGCGTTGGAACAGATCAAAGTTATGACTGAACCCTCACATCTGCCACCTCACTGGACACTGAAGTTTGACTCCAGTCCACCCTCGGAGAGGAAGTCGCCACCAAAACCCGTAGTAGATTTATGGGAGACAAGATTTGTGCAGCCAGCGTCTAACTACTTGGAATTCAGGCGGCGAGTGACACAAGACTGTGTGTCCTTAGAAAATGTGATCGTAAAACAAAATGAATGCGCAGTCGACGGTACAGTGAAAGTGAAAAACCTAGATTTTTCAAAAGAAGTTTTCGTTCGAACTTCTTCGGACGGTTGGTTAACAAGTGAAGATACTTTTTGCGCATTCGTCGAGCCTGGACCTCTAAACCAAAATGGAGTGTCTACCTATGATACGTTTGGGTTCAGATTGCAACTACCAATCCATTCAAGAAAGTTGGAATTCTGCGTTTCCTTTAGATGCAAAGGTGACCAATACTGGGACAACAACGGAGGTTCCAACTACTGCATCGAAAAAGCCTCTGTCAGGAATACCCCTGCTATTTCATGTGCCAGGATAAAATACGGAAATTCGTGGACTACAAGGTCGAAAGGAGATGGGAATGTGCCTTACTGGTGATAAGTTTATGGACTTTAAATGAATTAGTGTCAAAAGCCTGAGGGCTAGTGATATGTGCCATGTTTGGTTCCTAGCAATTTTGAAGGTTTGTACACTTTTTTTTTTGTTTTACACTGTCTTCGGCAGTTGAAACTATGGATGCAAAATTCTGCTATAAAAGGGTGTACAAGGGAATTTAGATTTTCCTTATGAAAGTAACAATTTTAGAGTATTGGTGATTTAGGCATGTCTACCATTAAGTCTAGAGCGTAGATAATGTTGAGATTTTGTACCCAATTGCCAATTTTAGTCTATGGGTCGGCTATGCCATTTGGTGATCAATACCTCCCTTAATTTAAGAGAAAATGGTAATATTTTCAGCTTTATGCCTTGAATAGTTTTAAGGTATATCTTGTTGAATGTATTATGTGAATGATTTAGAACTAGTTTCAAAGAGACTTGAACATGATTTCTCTTTAAAAAGTTAAAGATTAAAACTCTTAAAGAACGGTTTTTCGTCTTGAATAAGATATTATACGAAACGCTAACACTACCAATATTTTGCGTGATCCCAGAAAAGAGATTTTGGTGCCGATAGGCCCAAGCTAACAGTCCAATCGTTAATTTTTGACTAAAAAGAGTATAATAATTCTGGGGTAAGAAAAGCTATGAATATAAACTAGGGAACAGCTTTAAATTCGAGAAAAAGACTGGTACTCTATACATTACGATATTTTTAAGAATTTGAAGACGTTGCCATGAAAACAAACTGGTTGAAATCCATATTTTTTTACCCCCTGAAATTATTGTTCACTTCTTGTCATATTTTATTGTAGTCACTAAAATCTATAGGTAATAATTTATACAAAAGATTCCACTGTTTTAATTATAAAAGCAATTTGAATATTTAAATAATGAAGCAGCTGGCTTTGTCGCTATGCAATTTCGTGATTGTAGACTGGTTTTCTGGCTCCGAGTTTTCTACCTAGAGTATTTGTACCGTTTTCTGGCAAACACTGGTTTGAATATAAACTAGTATTGGTAGATAAACTTTAAGTACTTGATTTCTCATCAAATAATTTTTCGGGTTCAATTTTTGTTTGATAAAGATTTGCACGAATTTTGGATTCAGAGAAATGGCGTTATAAAAAACTTGGGGGTGATTCAGGAGGGGACTTTAGGCATTTCGCTGTTGAGTCAATAGAGTTTATTGCCACCATTTTTATTTAGTTATATAAGAGTATTTGTTGGCAACAAACTCTAAGTATTTTCGATACCTACCTAAAAAGTTTTGTCTTGATTCAACCCTGCATACATACTAACCCCATTTTCCAGTATATATTTAATGCTTGGCACTGTTGCTATTGAAGTTATTGCCAGTGAAGTTTTTGCATATTTTATTAGTTTTAAAGGTTTTAGTGACTGCAAATTAATGTTCCTATAAAGTTTAAAATTACAACACTTTTTAGTCATAAAGTGTGGCCTAAATAAACGTGCCAAAATATTTGACAGCTGTCAAATTGTACTCGGAATCGACTTTGTCAAGTTTGATTGCAAATAATATTATTATTGTTGAATCATTGAACATTATTATTGTTTAGAATATGACAGAAAATGTAATAATAACAGAAAAGTGTTTCAGTTTACAAACACTCCTGTAATCTTGTTTTGTCTACATTTTCCGCCATCTTGAATTCCAAGTGTGATAAGCACAAGTCATACTTTGTTTAATAATAAAAACTCTATCTAATCGGTTAATTATTTTTGTTTAATATTATTATTTATTTATTGCAATCAAACTCTTTAATTTAAAACTTTTAACTTTTCTCGAAAGGTCATTTTGATATGGAGAAGTCAGAATGACATCTGGGGGCTTAGACAAAGTAACAATTTAAAAACGATAACGAAGTTAGAAATCGTTATCGCTCAGCAGTCACTAATACATTTTCAACTTTATACCCTAGTGCATAAAGTTGAAAATCTATTGACGTTTACATATCGTTTTTGTTTGTTTCGCTCAGCAGTCTTTAATAGATTTTCAACTTTATGCACTAGGGTATAAAGTTGAAAATGTATTAGTGACTGCTGAGCGATAACGATTTCTAACTCCGTTATCGTTTTTAAATTGTTACTTTGTCTAAGCCCCCTGATATGTTAGTTGTGACAGATTAAATGGCGGCTTAGTTGTTGTCAAGTTGTTTTACAAATATTTTAGTACTCGAAACGTTTACAAACTTCTCATCACGCTTTTCTGTTTGGGGTAAACGTGACTGTTAGTATTTGTAAGGATTCAAAATGAAATGAATTGAAGAACTCTATAATGTTAAAAAGGAAAGCAAGTTTGAATTATGACTTATATTATACTAGTAGGTAGTTCTTATTATGTGTATTATCAAACATTGCAGTTTATGAAATATTTTTTGATGCTCCAAAATAGTATTAGTAAGTTTTGGTATGATTTTTTTCGTTGAAAATGCTAGTAACACCAAAGAAAACGTCTCCAATAGATTTTCGAATAAAATATTAATTATATGAAGCAGCGAGTTTTTTAAAACTTAACGCTCAATAATTTACCTCTGCTTTCTCCCCGAGGGACTGAAGCGTGATGGTTGATTGTTTTTTTTTATTAAATTTATTTATTTGTACAGCAATTGGTATACTGATATTTTTAAATTCTTAGTTTGGCAGAATAAAATAATTCTGGCCATAAATGAACGATAAAAAGACTAGAATATCAGTTGCTTTTTAACCGGCGCAAGAAAGCCTATTGGAGAACCTTCTTTAGTGTTTTATTCCCGCGTAAAGTTTTCAAAATGGCGGCATTTCATTTCGACGATTAATTTTTTCGTGATTTATTTACAATTAAACGTGTTGCGGTTTTTTTACAAGAATATAAACAAAAAATCGGAAATTACTATTCAATTATGTATGATGCAATGTTTTTGTTTTTATTCAAAGTTAAAGTTTCTAATGGCTTTAGTTGTCAGTTTAAGTGGATCTAAAAGCTGATTTCTGCAGAATTAGCTGCCTCAAATTCGTGACACTAAAGTCATATAAACAACAGCCATTACGGTGACAATCAACGTCAAATATAATTCAAAAATGTAGATTGACAGATTGCGTCTCAGAATAAGTATTTTGAATCTATTGAGGTGCTTCAAAGAAAAATCTTATGAATCGCAAAACTAGACAATAAGCAAATTTTGAGAGCCACCAGTTAACATCATAAGCCATAACAGAAAAAAAAACAATTTTAATTTGCAATAAAACAATGAGTTAACTTACACAATCCTTGATTACTTTTTTAATTAACTCGATTGAGGCGTGAACTCGTGTTTTGTCTTATAAGAAGTCTGAAAAACTAAAATATATGTAAAATGACTTTGGCTTTGATTTGTCAAGATATTGAGAATAATTGCTCAATAAATTACCAGTCTAAAGAGATTTTGTGAGTAGCAGAGGTCAGATTGGTAGATGGTAAATGTAAAATCCTGTCAGCTGAATATGGTTAGACTGTTAGTACAGTTGAAAAGGTTAGACAGATCTCTGAATGAATTTTTATGTTTGTTTGAAACCTTGGTTTTTGTCTAAAGTAATTAAAAAGTTAGCGTCTATTATAGGCGGTTTTTACCGCTAATAACGGTTGGTTTTAAGCTTTGGGAGAAACCAGGTTTTAAAATAACAATTTAAAACTTGTTTTTAAATAAAGAAAACATTTTTAAGAACACTGAAAATGTGAAAGGTGTGTCTATGGGTAGCTAAATGAGAAATAAATAAACTAGCCGATTAAAAGTTTATTTCGATAAAAAGTAGGTACATTATTTAATAATAACATAGTACATAGTTTGCATACAGCGATTTTTGAATTTATATTGTTTTAAACAAAAATCGTGTGTACCTATGCTTATTTATTTATAGTCTCGAGAGCCGTGTCAGATTTGTTGATGGCCAAAAAAATAAAACAGAAAATGGACAATTATTTTTTTGTATTTTTGTTTTTTTTTTTTATTAATATTCAACGTGCTGTATCAAAGGTCTGGTGTTATTTGTAAATACATTTTTAAATCATAGATATAACTGATTATATTTTATTTTTAAGAATATTTTTTATAGATCTTTCGGCACTAGAATTTTTATAATGATTATCAGCTATTCTGTTTAGATCACACGGCATTTTATTCGGAAATACTATTATATTTAAGTTAGAACTGAAGAATGTAAGTAATTTATTTTGAATGATAAATAAAAATGTGTAATAATTAATATTTTTCTATTTTTTATAATCGAATAGTTACTAAATAGGGTTGTACGAATTTTTAGTGAAAGAACTGATTATTATGTAATAAATGTCTAAAATTAAGAGTTTATTGAATTTTATTGTTTTTGTATAAAATTGTATAAAACTCAGAATGAAGCATGGATGACAGAATATATTTTTTCATAATATAATATTAATGATTATTAACATTTTTGTTTTATTTTATTTTTCCTTTTTTATACGAAACAACGACGGCATTATTGGCGCAGTGGCTGAGCGATTGATTGCTGCGCTGCGTGTCGCGGGTTCAATCCCCGCACGTAACAAATATAAGTATGACCTACAGGTAGCTGTTCTGGGTCTGGCTGTTTGTGTATGTGAGTTTAAATGTTTGTAAACGCACCCACGATACAGGAGAAATTCCTAGTGTGAGGTTGTTTTTTTTTAATCACAATATGGTAAGTACTTAAAATATAACTGGCATACACCTCTGCGTCAGCCATTTGGAGATTTATATTATATATCATATTATATTACGTAAATAATTAACATTTAGGCGTTTTTAAAACTGTCATGGCGTCGATAAAATATGAAGCTAGTTGTCCATTCTAAACCGTAGTAGTTTTGGCCTTCACGATCCAGTCATCCTCAATCTAGTGATTGAAAGAAATGCTTAGTAGCATTTCTTTCAATCAGATCATTACAGGCACTTTTGAATGTCAAGAAACAAAATGATGAAGCTACAGTCCCAGTCACAAGGCCTGATAACTTGTGAAAGTACTGTAGTTGCTTTTCCAAAGCGGTGAGCTCTATGAAGAAGAATGGGCAAGAAACTCCATGGACACTTAGATTATAATTATTTTTACAAGATTATAGTTACATATATCATTCATGTTGAGATTATACAAATATGTGAGAACTATGTATATAGAAAGACGTGCTTGGTAAGAGCGTCCAGAAGGTTTCAATTAAAAAAACGAAATAAATTAAAATGAACTGTGTCAGTTAAAAGATGACCAGTCCCAACTGGCAGCGCCCCCTCACGAACGTTCCTGACCCGGGCAGAGAAGAAAAGAATAAGCAAAAAAACTCCATGTACACTTTTAATTTTGACGGCGCAGTGGCTGAGCGGTTGGCTGCGTATCGTGGGTTCGATCCCCGTACGGTACAAATATTTGTTTGGCCTACAGGTAGTTGTTCCTGGTTTGGCTGTATGTGTGAGTTTACATGTTTGTAAACGCATCCACGATACAAGAGAAACTCCCAGTGTGAGATTTATTGTTTAATAAAAACTCCAATAAGTTTTAAATTCCGACTCCTGTTTGTAAAAACAATACTTTTATTTCTACTTACCACACAAACTCAAGTACTAAACAATGTCAGAAAAATTACGATTTGCCGCTAAAGCTAAAAATAGCAGGTCTATCAGCGCCATCTATGTTAACTTGGGAAAACTATTACAGGTATGTGGCGTGCTTCCTAGATGGCGCTGTTTTAAGTTTATAAGAATACTAGCTCTCCAGTATAGTAGGTTTGCAGTTAAAATACCTGTGTCCCTCCGGAGGGGTTGGAACATACTTACAATTCGAGCGTAGGTCTCCTATTTTAGGTTAAATTCGAGATACAGGTTTGGAGGGAATGTACTAAATTTTAGATCGATTTTGCGCGAGAAATAACGATTGTAACTGTGAGATAGGATCAATTTAATAATAATATGAATTTCAATAAACTATTTTCAAGGCATCTACAGGAATTACCCGGTAAAGCAGACGACAACCTCCTAGGTTGAACTGCAAGATGCCATTCAGAAAAAAAAAACAAAACCTGAAACAGGCAGACACCATTGAATAATACCTAAATTGGAAAAGCGCAATCCTAAGAAAAAGAAAAAAATATTTTTCAAATTTCGAATGTTTTGAATTTGAAATGCCATAGTATAAAATAGAGCATTAACGCACGCGCGCCCACGCTGAGAAACTCATTTTACCAACCTTTGTGTCACATATTTGTGTCGTTGGCGTTGAGGGCACGCGCTTACTTGCTACTCACATAATTATATGTAAAAAGGGGTTCAGTGAAATAAAAAAGCAGGAATTTACGCATAAATAAACCTGTATTTGTTTTTAGTAAAATATAAACATTGCTTAAAAACATTCTGTTCAACTAAATCTAAAATATACATCGTTTCTTGATAGTTTTATTGTAATAATGTGTCTTATATTATTATGACTATATTTAAAAAAAACATGATTATATCAACTTGTACAGAAACAGCAGTTTTATCAATTTCGCGCGGATTTAAATAAATAAATAATATTTGACAACTGATAATACCGAGTTTCCTCTGTTGTTTGTTGGTCATTTGTTGATCTTTGACAACCAGTCTTATCAAGGAGTATCGTATTCAAGTTGTTAATTAGGTTGTGGAGGTCAGATAGGCAGTCGCTCCATGTAAAATACTGGTAGTCCCCTAAATCCGGTAAGACTAGAAGCCGACCCCAACATAGTTGGGTAAAAGGCTTGGCAGATGATAGTGATGATAAAAAATTTTCAACTGTAAAACTGACAGTCAACTGTTTTAAATGAGGATTTTATATTCAAAGTCAATATTCGAACTGAATAATAAGAATTATTTTAGAAAACTATCATTGGTGGTTCTGGGGGAAGGGGGAAATCCGCGTTTTTTTTTACCATTTGCAGGTCAGTTGTATGTTGATTAAAATTTAGTTTTGCGGTTACAAAGTTTCGAAGTTGATTTATGCTTTAATATGAGCAGCATATGCGAAATCGTTGATGTTTCATAATTGCGTACAGAAATTAGTTTTAGAAAAACAATTATTTTTCTAAATTTCCGGTACAAAATAAAAACCGACCGTAAGTCGGTGGCAAGAAATCTATGAATAATACAAAACTCACCGACTTCCGAAAGTAAATTTATTCTCCGTCGTTTTTGTGTTTTTTTGAAAGTCGTTCTTTTTTGTCGTATTTCAATATGACGTTTTGAAAATAGAACGTTCTGCCTCAAAATGACTAAAATAACCAACCACCATTGTATGTTTACTAAAACAAAAACTTATTTTTGAACATACTGTTGTTCACAAAAGCATGTAAAAAGTAATAAAGTAGGTACAACATTTAATTAGATGTGTTTCGTAAATATTTATATTCGCTTATGTTAATTGAAAATATGGTTTGAAAGTTTCAACGGGTTCTGGGTTATACAGTCACAGATAAAAAAAAATGTTGCAACAAGGAATGGCAGAAAAAGATATCAAAATTCACCTAACCAGAATACCACGTCTTTAATTCGCTTTGTCTTTAAGCCGCTAGTGTATGGAAAAAGGCTGGCGGGATTCCCTGATCATCTCTGCTCTAGATCAAACTTAAAACTCAAAGCATTTATTTCAGTTAGACCATTACAGGTACTTTTGAATATCAAGAAACAAAATGATGAAGCTACAGTCCCAGTCACAAGGCATAATAACTTGTGAAAGTACTGTAGTTGCCCACAGTGGCGGCGTAAGGGGGGGGCGGCGGGGGCGGTCCGCCCCGGGTGCCAAGCATCAAGGGGTGACAACCTTCCGGGGTTGCGGGTTGTTCGAAAGAGATACCGCGGCCCCGGAACGTAAAGGGCAATAGAAGGAATATGTGTGGGTTTCAGTCAGTAAACGTCTGACACTCCCCCTCCGCCCAGAGCGGTGGAAGTTATTTGGTGATTTCCCAACCCAAAAAAAAGGGGTGACAACGGAATGCCAAGCCAGTCGCGCAGTTTAGTAACGCGCAGCGTTAGTAGCCACTGGCGCATCTGCAGGACAAGGTCGGCGCGGGCGACAGGGGCAAGTTGTTGATGTGTCGATCAAAGCAATCACAGTTGACAAATGGTCAGTCAGCCAGTGTTATTGTTTCTATGATGTTATCTGGATTAATTTTGAAGTTCGTAGCACCTTCTGGTTCTCTGGTATCAAACACACCACAGCATGGTGTACAAACCAGGAGCCAAAATGCATTGCATGGGGGGACGCCGGGGAGATAGCCTGACAATCTTGATACACAAGATGAAAGAAGGTAGAGATTAGCAACAAGAAGAATCTGACCAAGAAAAAACTTTTTTGAAAAAAAAAACCGACATTCTAAAAAAGAATTAAAAATAACGTAAGCAACTTTTGTTGGTTTCATTGACTTTTTTGTCACCCGGAACCCGGAAGTAAAGTTATTTTCGACTTTTTAGTTTTTTGTTGGAAGCCGGTTTTGATTAAAAAAAAAATATTCTGCAGTTTTAGTAAAACAGAGTTTCGTCAAAGGAAACTAAAAAGTGTCTGAACACATAACGAATTCTGAAGGTCTCCTCTCCTGTTTTGAAAAAAGGAAAATCTTGAAATGGATTGAGGCTTAAAAAATCTATCGACCATGAACATCAAAATGTTAAGAGACCAAGAAAAAAAGTGGAGTGCGCTTTTGAGTCGCCTTTTAGATGTTTTTCCCTTCCTGGCACGCCAAAATCATTTTCATCAGACAATAGAGGGTTTTTTCAGAATTAGTTAATCTATTGTCAAAATATGACCTAGGAATAGAACATGCTATCTATATGCAAAAAGTAAACGGGTAGTGTCCAAATACATTCAAAATGAGTTCAATATTTCGGAATTATTTTCGATAGTACTGAAGTACATACTATCATCGAGTGTTACCATCTTTCTTTTTAAGCATTTGTGTGGCTTTTTTTTTCGGGTGGGAAATCATCTAATGACTTCACCCGCTCTGGGCGGAGTGGGGGGGCGTGTCAGACTTTTACTGACCAAGACCCACCCATGTTCCTTCTATTGCCCTTTACGTTCCGGGGCCGCGGTATCTCTTTCGAACAACCCGCAACCCCGGCAGGCGGAGGCTCTGGCAAGCCCCTCTGCTCTGCTGAGATCCCTTTGAGGCGCGCGTGAAACACGAACGCTCCGTCGACACGGCCTGTCGTCAATCGACGGACGGACGGTGAGCTACCCACAGGCCCGCATCTACGGTGGCCGGGAGGCGTATTGCCATTGTGTATATCAGTACAGACACCCATAGTCTGTACTAGATCACTTTGTGCTCTTAAAAATAACAAATACTCTAAAGCAAACTACGTATAACTACAGACCAGTCTGTATAAGTATACAGTTTGCTTGCATATTTTTAAAGCAAACTACGTATGACTACAGACCTGTCTGTATAAGTATACGGTTTGTTCGCATATGTCTAAAGCAAAATGTGCTCTCACTGATTACTACCTATCAAAGTGGCTCGACGGAGCCCCGCTTCGCGGGGCTCCTACCTCTGCATTCAAGGTTTAAAGTAACCTAACACGAAGGGGATGGCGGGGTCTTTCAGACCCCGCCATCCCCTTCGAACCTAACCTGTCCATGTCGGGGTGCCCCAAGTCCCGAGCTCTCACTGATTACTACCTATCAAAGTGGCTCGACGGAGCCCCGCTTCGCGGGGCTCCTACCTCTGCATTCAAGGTTTAAAGTAACCTAACACGAAGGGGATGGCGGGGTCTTTCAGACCCCGCCATCCCCTTCGAACCTAACCTGTCCATGTCGGGGTGCCTACTACGGCAGCCAAATTGTCTGTACTCGTATGTGTTTTGCTCTCACGAATTAGAGCAAAGTGTATTTTATTTCAGTCTGTCTCTGTACTGATATGCAGTATGCTCTCTAGCTACAAGAGCATATTGCGTGCGATTACAGAGCAACCCCTGTCTGTGCTAGTATACATTATGGCAATACGCCGCCCGGGGCGTCGGGCGTGAGTTTGATTGAGGTTCTCTCCCTCAAACGCCCGGCCTCCTCCTTCAGTAGCATTACTGCTTCGCAGAAGGAGGTGACCGCTTCCCATTCCCTCTCGCTCCGGACCATATACTGAACAAGGGCCGGACGCGAGAGATCGCCGCCGCCGATCGCCTCCACGAGGGCACGGCGGTGCTCCGCCCCGCGCTGGGCAGGCCGCCACTGTGTGCTCCACCGTGTCCTCCGGGCGATCGTGACAATGGTGACACCCGGGCGTTTCCTCCCGCCCGATTATGTGCAGGAACCTCCCGAAACTTCCGTGTCCGGTGAGGACCTGCGTCAGGCGGTAGGTAAGGACGCCATGACGCCTCTACAGTCACTCCTCAAAGAGGGTACTTACCGCCACTATTGTGGCGTGCCCTGCACGGGGTTGCGACAGTCGCTCTCTCCATGCCACCATGAGATCGCACCGGAGGTCTGTCCGCTGAGCGGCAATTTGCCGCGGCAGCGGTGTAGTGTCTCCGCGCGCCACTCAAACAGATGAGCGAGCACTATCGCCTACAGATCCCACGGTGGCAATCTGGCAAGGAGGCTCGCTGCCTCACCGGAGATCGTGCGGTAGCCCCGGATCAGCCGTATGGCTACCACCTTTTGGGGCGCGTTCAGTTAGTGGGCGGCGCGCCGCCCTAAAGAACGCGCCTATACCGGGGCCCCGTAAAGGGCCATGGACCGCACGACTCCGACATAGAGCCTACGGCAGGAGGCGTTTGGCCCCCTCAGATTGGGCAGAAGCCGCTTGAAAGCAGCCCCCGTCCGTTTGAGTTTGGGAGCCAAATGTCGGAAATGCTCCACGAAATTCCACCGGCTGTCGAGGACGTTTCCCAGGTACTTCATCGTCGACCCGACGCCGATGCGAACCCCTCCTACCGTCAGCTGGGATCCCGACGGTGGCGTGTTTCCGCGGCCATGAAAGACCATGGCCTCGGATTTGTGCAAAGCCACCTCGAGACCCAGCAGCCGGATCCTCTCTGCGACTATCGCAACCCCGCGTGTCATGATGTCGGCCGCCGCCTGGTGCGACCCCCCCCCTGAGCCAGAACGACTGTGTCATCTACGACATCTCTGGCCGGTTCCGCTCTCCAGAGTGACCGAGGTAGATGACGGCCCTGTCCGTCAGATATACCCCGTCCACACGACGAAGGTAGGTCGGCATCCGGTGGTATCGAAGTGCCTCCCTGATGCAGCTCCAAGGCATGGTGTTGAACGCGTTGGCGATGTCAAGAGACACCGCCACTACAACCCCACACCTGGACACTGCAGCCCCCGTCGTGAGGGCTCTCACGCGCACGATGGCGTCCACCGTCGAGCGCCCCTTGCGGAAACCATACTGGTGATCCGCAAGATCCGGCCCCGTCCCCACAAGGTGCCCGACGAGGCGGTTTGCAATTACTAGCATTTGTGTGGCTTCAGTGACTTCTTGTAAAAGAAGTTTCTCAAATGTTTAGTAAATAAAATCTTACCTAAGATCTACAATGACCCAAACGAGATCTACCAGTCTTTCCATATAGTCCATTGAAAAGGACCGAAACGTTAATTTTGATATCATAGAATATTTTAGCAAATTAAAGTCACGCAATCGCGTTTAGTATTTGCCGTTTTATTTTGAGGGTGCTCAATAGAAAGTCGCCCCGGGTGCCAACCCATGCTACGCCGCCACTGGTTGCCCATTCCAAAGCGTTGATCTCTATGGAGAAGAATGGTCAAGAAACTCCATGGTAAAATCTCTTCAAAGCTAGAGTGAAGAGTGAGAATCGGTTTATTTTAGGCATTATCGCATTATACAGGGTTATTTGTAAAACACCGACAACCTTGCAGGACTGTATTACAATCATCATAAACAACAACTTTTGTTCTATGATTTTTTACGAAATTTTATACATTTACCAAAAACAAATCTTCAAGATTTCGTTGTCCTATCTAACACATTTCAACTCCGTATTTTGCTGTACCTACATACCTACACCGCCGCTTGTAGGTACGTTTGCTTCGCATAGATTTCGTAACATTTAGAGCGTTCAATTTCAATACTTTTATTTTTATATTAAAATCTGATGAACTAAAATATCATAAATGTTTAAATGTCCTAGAACAAAAGTTGTTGATTATGATGTTAGTAACATGGACCTGAGACGTTGCCATGGTCCTGAGACGTTGCCAGTTTTTTACAAATAACTCTGCATTATATAAAAAAAAAACATAACCATGGCATGAATTGGCAGTCGGTTAAGGTTGCAAAAACAAAATGAATGGTCCTTCCTAATTGCAACATTTTAAAGCCTGTAGCTTCATAAACATTTAAATAACTTATAGTTATGTTATTCGTATTCAAAATAAGTTAGATCATACGTTTATACATCGAGGGTTTAAATCTCCCTTGTGATCGTAAGTTAGACTGCTTAATAAGATTAATGTAAAAATTTAGTTTAAAAAAAACAAGGTTAAAATAAAAACTACTTTTTTTGGGTTGGGAAATCATCAAATAACTTCCCCCGCTCTGGGCGGACTGGGGGGGAGTGTCAGACTTGACTGACTAAAACCCACGCAACTTCGGCAGGCGGTGGCCCTGGCTGGCCCCTCTGCTCTGCTGACATCTCTTTGAGGCGCGAAAAAAAAACTTTATGATCTTTTTTATAGTGGAATAGCTAGGCTGGCGGATGTTATTGGTCACGTAAAACATTAAAAATGTGCATTTTGGCATATAGCCTGTCCGTGTTACAGAAGTATTTGCAACTTACATAATGAAAAGACAACAGGGTAGTTTCCTGGGTCAAAGTAATTACATTATATTTAGTCCGTCTTTTAGATTATTCAAAAATCAAGGACACGTATTTTTTCATTTGTAAATTAGACCAAAAATGACAAAGATATAGCCCATCAAAGTAACGTGTGACGTCGTTTTTATTCTAATATACAAATAAAATATACTTGTCCCTTATTTTTGAGTAATCTAAAAGACGGACTAATATATATTTTTTTGGAAAGTAGCCTATTATTATGTATCCCGATACTATTTCCAGTTTTAAAAGATCCACAAAAAACATATTTTTAACTGACTATTACAAAAGGAGGCATGTTTAAATGGCTCAATGTTGATCACATTTATGTTGAGTGGGTTTATTATGAACGCCACTGCTAAAATAACAGCAACGTGATGTACGACGTGGGTGGCGGGGGTGAGAAGGTAAGTGACTAGTAACTAAGTAAGTGACTGGGCGAGAAACACAGTAAGTCATTCGTGTAACATTGTAGGATTTAGAAGGGTCTTGATAAACATATCATATTTTCGATGGAGCAACTTAACATCGTAAGAGCCGCAAGTTGTCGACCCCTGTATTAGACAGACCAATTTCTTACAAAATTGTAACAAATAGAAGATTATTTAATAAAACAAAAAAAATATGCTTCGTTCAAACGCAGTCCAACTTACGACACAAGGAGTACGTACAGTGGTATAAAACTCTATAATATTTATTTTTATTATAATATAAATTCAACTTTTGATATACACAGTAATTTAATGTAACACTTTATAATTTAATTAGAGCTGTTTTAGAAATACTATAGACGTTGCAATGTTAAACTCAAATCTGATGGAAACGGGGATTATGATAGTTAAAATTAAGAGCAATATAGATAATTATGGCATCGTCAAACTCAAAGGACAAGAGAATGATACAAATCCAATCATATGATGGTATGATTAGACATAAATTTAGTTAAAATATCATATTTTTGAATTGTCTTTACCATCATCATTTTCCTGCCCTTGTACCTTGTATTTGGAGGCGGCACAAGACGTTTTTTTCTTCCATTCTCCCCTGTCAGCCATCACGGTATCTTTAACTTGTGTCTCCTTCATATTACTCCTTGCACAATTAATCCACCTTTTCCTTGGCCTTCCCCACCCTCTCCATCCATCAACATTAATTTATATCTAACACTCTTTTAGTCACATGCGCTTCGTTCCTCCTCATTAGATGTCCATACCAAGTCAAACGACTCCCTTTCATTATTTTTATAAGCGCCACTTCCTCTAATATATTCCTTATTTTATTCATTCTTGTCCCTCCACACATCTTTCTCAACATTGTCTTCGTCTGTCGTCATATGGTAAACCATATGATAGATGTTTTTAACGTGAACGTCTTGCGATATCGTTTTCACAAAATGAACAAGCATGAATTGAACCAAAGTTTTCAAAAGATGATTTAAAGGAAACTTAGTTCTTGTACTGTCTTCGGCGTTCTTGAAATTATCGATTGTGTTCCCCTGTAGAAAAGTTAACGCTGTTTGAAAACCGCGATAATTTAGTTTGGTGTTATTATTGCTTTCTGTTTTTAATTAAGATAGAACATTGAAACGTCTATAGAAAGATTATTCTGGAGAAAATGGCATAATATATAATGTTATAAAAAGTAACTGTGGCTGAACGTTCGGCTACTACATTGCGTGTCGCGGGTTTCGATTCCCGCGCGGAATAAATATTTGTAAGGCCTACAAGTAGTTGCACCAAGTCTGGCAGTTTGTGTGTGTGAGTTTAAATGCTTGAAGAAGTTCCCACTATACAAGAAAAAGTCCTAGTGTAGGGCAAAGTTAAAAATGCATTAACTAATATAAACTCAAAGCTTTCATAGTGCAGCTTCGTATAGCTAGAAACAATAAGAGATGTTTATTCGGATTTTGACTCAAATAATCTAGAAATTTAATTGTAATCGCTTTGAGTTAATGCTCTAAGCAAGGCTTTTGAGTCAGTGAAGCAATAAAATACTAACCGTTTTAAACTCATAAGTCAAAGGAATTGAGCTTTTGTTAATTTTTGTTCCCATCATTTTACTATATTTTTCTGTATTTTTGTATATCATAATGTATGTCATAAAACATGTTGAAGAATATCGCAGGGTAGCATTTTAGGGCTTTTGTGCCCACACCAAAAATGTGTATATTTAACCATTTTCTCCAAAATCCTTGGCATTGTATTTTTCTATTTATTTATAATTTGACCTGGACCAAGATTTCGTATATTTTATGATATTTTGTGGATATGTAACAAGTTTGTATGATTATATATGTAATATTGATTTAAAAGGATCGAATTCAATTTCTAAGATGTGTTTATTTGGCTATTAATGGATAAGTATTGTAAATACCTCTATTTGAACATTTTAAACATGTAGATATTAATTGTTCTACGTAACTGTTGAAATGTGGGCGTACTATTAGAAACACGTCTGCATAACCATTATTACATTGTTAAGTAATTGTTCTAATTAGATTACGTGCCATAGAAAGTTATGGCGAGATTTGAAGCTAAACTATAATCAACACCATTAATGCATATTATACGAATCTGTAAAGAAATATATATATATGAGAACGAAGCAGAGTAAAAAGCGTAGATTAGAGTAGATTTATAAAAAGTCCAGTCAAATTACAAACAAACAGAACATTATAATTACAACTATTAAAACCTATTAATATTATAATATTTTATAATAAAATTTATTATTTTTTTTATAAAATCTCACTATTTGGTTGCGTATCACTAAAAAGTGACAGATAAATCTAACGATTAATATTGTGTAGTGCTTTAAATAACACCTTTAAGTACTAAATGTGTCAGATAAAAGTGACTTTAGAACTTTGGAAAGATCTTTCTTAATTTCTGACCATTTAGAGCCCGGAATTGGGGCTGCCGATTATTATGGGTCATTTTAATGCACCAAGATCAGTGGCGTCTTCTTTATCCAGCTTTGGAATAGTACTGTTCCTTTGATTTCTAGTTCATACCGATGTTTTTTTTGTATTTCCTTGTTGTATCTTTTTAAAGTTAATAGGAAATTTTTCCGTTATTCCATTTTAACATTCAGAATGTTTTGTTAAGCCTGAACTGTTTTGAACTGTTTCAAAGCATTCCATGTGAATCTTACAGACTTTGGCAAGATCAATTGATGTTTATTTCTTCTTCTTAGTTGATTTGTATAATATATGTATTTTAACCGTTGTACAATCTTCCGATATTACATTACAAAATGTGGTCGATATCCTGTCTATAGATATCAGTGAGAGTATCAATGTTGCTCAGACCTTTGTACTTTTGGATCGCAGGTATCCTTAATTTCCCTTTTAAACCGAAGTATGTCTGACTTTCCTTTTAATAGCTTCTTCAGCCTCTTCTCCAGTCTCATCAACTTCAGATAAAACCGTTTGCAATTGATTTCCTTGAATCTCCACGACAGAGTTATCAATTTTAGTTACGATTTCTTCAGATTCCGTTTGGTTTTTGCTTGCTTCTGCACTCACAGCTAGTCTGTATTGTTCTCTGATCTCTCTCATTTCTTCAGGAGAGGGGCTCCATTTCTTCATATCTCTATCACTGTCTATGACTTGACTCTCATCATCGTCACTAATATCTTGGATTTCGTCTAAGCTTTTACTCATTTTGCCATCAACTTCTTTAATACTTTCTGATTGTTCTTCACTAGTTTTGGCTCTTTCAATATCTTTGTCTCTTGATTTATCGATAACTCCATCACCGCAGCCAACATTGGCTCGTTCATCATCCTGTATGTCTTCGACATCATCTAAGCTTGCTTGTCCAGCTTTGTAGTCTTGACCATTACTATCACTCTCAGAAGTCTTAGGCCTTGGACTTTTGTTTTTATCTAACTGCTCTTCACTTTCGTCAATAATCTCTAAACGAGATCTCGAAAAGAATTTATGTAAAGACTCCAATTTATCCAATGCTCTTGCACTTTTTTCTGAACTAGATGTGAGTGTCGTATCTTCCGTCATGCAAGCTGAATCGATTCTCTTAGACATATCGGACAGAGAGTCCGAAATCTCTGTTGTTGAAGTCGATTTATCGACTTTCACGACTTTCGGTCTGATTATCATACTTGGCGGTAAATCAGGGATATTTCTTAAATCGATTAAGCTTATCGATGATCGTTTTAAACTGGAACTTACATCGAATTCATCATCAGAATCTTCGTCAAAGTGTTTCTCTACTTTGTATTCTATGTAGTTTACTAAATCTTCTGCAGCTGCTCGTATTTGAGCGTTCCGATCATCAGAATACTTTCTATCAAGGTCCCGAGACGAGGGTTCATCTTCTTCAAGAATATCAGATAGTTCCACACTATATGGTAGATATTGTATATACGGTAGCATAGGTGGTTTGGTATATGATTCGTAGTTCTCTGAATCCTCTGCTTCAGTCATAGTATCATCTTCTAGCCTTTTAATTTCTGTAACTCTTGTCACAGCTTCTTCAAATATCATTTCTAGATCATTCTTGATATTACTTAAATCAATGACTGTTTCCGAAATTCGTCTATCTGTAGAACATTCCTCACCTCTATCTATGACAGTATCTTGAGTATGTGTTAGCGTCGAATCTGATTTAGTTTTACTAATATCACTGAAAGTTTCAAGTTTACTTATAGTTATATCTGACTTAGATTTTTCAGACAGCGAGGGTGTTAACGACTTTGGATGAAATTTGTCTTTTGTCGTGTAATTTTCCATGTACTTTATAAGCATTTCAACTAAAGTCTCCGCCTCTTCTTCAGGCGTATCGTCTATAAAAGATAGATCTTTAACATTAATACTAGCTTCACTAAGTCCTGTTTCAGTTTCTATAATTTCTATACTAGGTTTTGGGTCTTCCGGACCAAATAGGAACTCCATCAGGGTTATTTTATTTTCACCAACTTCGTTCTCCTTCTCCATACACCCGGTAGTAGCTAAAAAGTCCATCAAAGTCTCCATTTTAGCTTCCAACTCAGTATTCATCCTACTTGGAATGAACTGCTTAGTGCTTTCTTCAGGAGTGACTTCGCTTTTAAAACAGCTACCAGTACTATTCTTCCGTTCACCTCTTTGACTTTTGACGATTGTAAAGAAAAAGTCAATCAGATTAGCAATTCTTCTCTCCGTGCCCTCTTCTCCATCAGAACTCAGATCAGATTCTTCCTTAACCAAAGGACATCGTCTTGGAGAATCTTCGTACTTTTTGGAGAAGACGGTTTCCTGAATAACTTGAAGTAAATCTCTTGCTAGTCGTACTGGCGAGCGTGTGTCGGTGTGTATGGCTTCATACGTGGAGGCCGAAGGGGCGGAGCGCCGGCGGTCGCGGTCGATGCGGATGAAGTCCCACAGCGAACCGAGCTCGGACGACAGGGATGCTCGGTGGTTGGCTAAGCGATTGCCTAGCCTCCGGAAGACCTGGAACGAAGATGGCTAATGAAAATATTGTTGTACTTGGAAAAGGTTTTGCATGCAGGTTTAATATATTATTTTCTTCAATATAACCTCACATCTAGATCTCATCATTACAAACAGCCTAAATCAAATGCAATTGTATAAAATCTGGTTCTTCTAACCTGACAGACATATGTGTTGCTGGGGATTTTAGTTCCGCCACTTTTTCAGGGGGACTGTCTTTTGTATGTTGGCGATTATCAGCCTAATTTGAATAAATGACTTTTGTTTTTTTTTACAACAATCCTTTTTTAGGCACAGGCCCTCTGCAATTGCACGCCACTTAACTTGATTTTCAGCAACACTCAACCAGTTGTTACCAGCCACCTTTGACCTTGCGGAGATCGTCGCTCCACAAAGCGTAACTTTAAATCTAGGTGTGCAAAATGACAAGCCGCGACAGAGATGCCAAAAGATCGGGAGACCACCACTGTCAGTCATATTATATAGTTGAAGAGCTAAAACGGCTACCAGACATAGGGGTATAGAGGGGTAGATAGGGCCCCCATAAACATCCTAAATACTAATATTATAAAAGCGAAAGTGAGTTTGTTTGTTTGTTATCTTCACGCCTAAATGGCTAAACCGACTTTGATGAATTTTGGTACAGGGATAAGTGTGACCCAGGAGACGAACATAGGCTAAAAAAAGGTAAAAAAAGGAGAGAAAAAATGGAAGAAAATGGGAGAGAAAGATATTTTTTTTCCATCATCACGCGGGTTAAAGTTAGCGTTAGCCCAAATTAACTATGCCACGCGGACGAAGTCGCAGGCGAAAGCTAGTACTTAATGAAATTAGTGTTTAAAGAGTGTGGTCAAAATTGCTTTGTAAATATTCACCTGCCACACTCAGGAGCGCCATGCCCTGAGCTTCCGTAATGAGAGTCTCTTGAACCTGGCTACTTGTGCTGCCAAGGCTTCTGCCCCGGCTGACATGCCTGCTCCTCCTGTTTCACCCTCGGAGTGGACCTGGTGGTGGTACAAATATCACGTTTATTTCTGTAAGTTTAAAAAAAAACACTTACATGTCACATTTTTTTTTTAATTAGACGGAATCGGTAGCACAAAGAGACAATTTGAAGATAAATAGATAGATTAATAGATAGATAGATTTATAGATAGATAGAATAAACAAATAAATAGATAGATTAATTGTAAAGTAAGCAATGACTTATTGTAAGGCCTATGCTGTCCTCTCATACTTAAGTACTAACGCTGTAACAACAACATTGTAAAACCAAAATGATTTTAAAAGAGTAACCATGGAGTTTCTTGCCGGTTCTTTTCCATGGAAACGACCAACCCGAACCGTGCAGCTTTTCTCGACGTTTCAAAAGTGCCCATGTAGGTAGGCCTATGTGAAATGAAAATATATTGATTTTTGATTGAATGCATTCCTTACCTCTCGCGTGCTCGTCCGTTTTTGCATGTAGCTTCTCATGTCTTTGTCTGAGTGCCCCTTCGCTCGTCCTATACCCTTGCCTAGAGGTGCACCAGCAGAAACCCTCCTAAAAATATAACAAGGATGCAGTGTCAATAATCTTTTTTAGTGTTTTGTATCCAAAGGGACCAGGACAGGACCAGATTACTAAGACTCCACTGTCCTGTAACATGCCGTGGACATACATTCAGTCAAAAAAGTATCGGGAATGGATGATTTGTTTATGGTTCCAAATCAAAATTTTTGTTTTTTTTGTAGTTGTTAGGTTGGCACAACTGTTTTCCATTTTGGCGCGGAGTTTGAGTTGCATCTGTTATTTATATTAAATACAGTGCTGGTTTTAGTAATATCATATATAGTGTGTATTGCGAATTTCATAATGGACAAAAATATCGAACAAAGAGTTTGTCTTAAATTTTGCATCGCCATTGGAATTTCGTGTTCGGAGTCACTGAAAATGTTACAGAAGGCTTACGGTGAATCGACTTTATCAAAAACTCGTGCTTATGAGTGGTTCAAAGCGTTCAAAAGCGGTCGAGATGTGATGGAAGATTTGCCTAGCTCTGGTAGGCCGTCAACGTCTGCAACTGAAGTTAACATCGCAAAAGTGAAGAAAATAGTGACTGAAAATCCCCATTCAACTCTGAGAGAGATAGCCGCCGAACTTTCTGTATCTCACGAGTCGATCCGTACCATTGTAACTAATCATTTGAGTATGAAACATGTTGCTGCTCGGCTAGTCCCAAAAGATCTGAATTTTCTCCAAAAACTCAATCGCATTAAAATCGCTGAGGACATGCTAGAACGAGTCAGTTCGGACCCAACATTCATGAAACGCATTGTTACTGGTGACGAGACGTGGGTTTACGAGTTTGACATGCAAACTAGTCAACAAGCTTCGGAGTGGCGCCTTCCAACTGAACCGAAACCGAAAAACCCACGCCAAAGTCGATCAAAAGTCAAAGTCATGTTGACTGTTTTCTTTGACTATCGCGGTGTTGTGCACTCTGAATTCTTACCGGAAGGTCTAACGGTAAATAAAGAATATTATTTGAGCGTTATGCGGCGTTTAAGAGAGCAAATTCGACGAAAAAGGCCAGATTTGTGGAAAGAAAATTCTTGGATTTTGCACCACGACAATGCGCCTTCGCACAAGGCTATCATTGTGAACGAATTTTTGACCAAATACTCAACAAATACCATCCAGCAACCACCATATTCACCAGATATGGCTCCTGCTGACTTTTTTCTTTTTCCTAAACTCAAATTACCACTTCGTGGCACCCGTTTTCAATCGATAGAAGACATAAAGGAGAATTCGCGGCGAGAACTGAACTCAATTCCGGAAGCAGCGTTTAAAAAATGTTTTGATGAATGGATTATTCGTTGGCGCAAGTGTATCGTTTCTAAAGAAGCATACTTTGAAGGTGATAAAATAAATTTGGATGAATAACAGACATTTTGTGTATTATTGATCTTTTCCCGGTACTTTCTTGACAGAGTAGTATATCCCTTAGGGTTGAAACTGCGTTAAACTGGCGACCGCGACGGGCACCCGCGGCGTGTCTACGCTGTGGTCTCTGTTTATATGCGAAGGAGCCCGTTGCAAGTTCAATATGGTGATATTCGCCTGGCCCCATATGGCAGAACGACACTGCACTCCCACAATTATTCCTTCTGTATCGAAAGCAATTTTCACAAGCTCTCATCAACCGTTATATGCTGAAAAAGCCCGCGCGTGCTACCGCTCGCTGGCGGGCCGCGTGTGTGCCCCCGCAACCGTGCACTTTTGTATGGAACGGCGCGGGCGTCCGTTTACCGCAGTTTCAGGCCTTAGGCATTATTACCTCACGATGTTTACCGAAGTAAGTGAAAAGTGCAAAACGCACATTAATCCGAAAAATCAAAGATGCCTCGGTTTGAACTCAAGGCACATGACTTGACTGAGGTAGATCTGAGAGTGGTGGTAGGCTGGCTGAAAGCCAAAAATACCGCCCCGGGACATCCTGTCCTGGCCACAGAGGCTCTCTAGTTCTAGCTCCAAAGCGTATTCTTGGGAAGGGGCCAGTTCTCACTTCATTGGGAGACGGAGAAGCTGGTCCTCATTCAGATCCCGGGGCGCCCTCTGGACTCTCCGTCCGCATCCAGCCCCTCGTGCTGCTCGACGAGGTGGGCAAGGTTTTTGAAAGAGTAATTGCAAACCGCCTCGTCGGGCACCTTGTGGGGGCGGGGCTGGCTCTTGCAGAGCACCAGTATGGTTTCCGCAAGGCTTGACGGTGCACGTCATCAAGCGCATGAGAGCCCCCCATGACGGGAGTGCAGTGTCTTTAAACATCTGATGGTCACCGCTTAGGTTACTGTAAAAGCTGTCAAAAACAAGGTCATCCTATTGACACCCCGTTCTAAACAGTAGAAAAGACAAGGTAATAACTGACCTACAATGAGTAGGATCGCTGTAAGCAGCTTGCACTGGCGCCTTCCCTTCTGAAATTGTATCCCCTGCACCAAAGCCGCCGAGTGGGAACCCTGTGGTACCTGAAAAACAGGTTTTGTTTTAAGCTATGGCTGAAAAAGAAAAGATGGATGGATTGTGTAAGGAATGATTTGAAGGAGAAAGGAGTAAATGCTGCCGTGATGTCTGATAGGTGAGAATGGAAGAAGGAAACTTATTGGTGCGCTGACCCCAAATATATAGAATAGGACAAGGACAGGAAGATGAGGGGGAAGGGGGAGTGATCATATATATATATTTGACGATTATATAGAAAAATACCGGCCAAGTGCGAGTTGGATTGCCATACAAACTCGTGACATGAACGGCTTTAGAGGTATGAAGAACAAGGTGCAAAGTTCTCCATCCTCTATAGAAAAGGGAGGATCCTCCGACCAGACGGGTGTCGTGTCTGGTGGGCCGCTCCCCGTTAATTGCTTGTCGGGTGCTCGTATATATGCTAACTTCGCGAACAACTTTGCTTGCGCGATGTAGGAATCTTGCCGTTAGTTCTTCAGTGGTTGGATAGATGGCGCTGTAGTACTTTTTGCCACTTGCATCTTTGTGTCGCTACACGGCCATATCTTTTGATTGCGTAGATTTAGAGGGTAGATTTTTTCACAACTCCGAGGGACTACAGACTTGAGTATATGGTTTGAATTTCAACGCGATACCTCCACGCGTTCCCGGGATAAATGGTCTTGCCAGATAGACAGACGGAAAACAAAGTGATCCAATAAGGATTCCGTTTTTTCCTTTTCAGGCTTTTCAGTATAAATGTTTGTTTGTTCCTTTGTGGAACTCTAGAGATAAATTGCGTGGGCCTAGTGTGATGATCCTTACGTCAATCCATTTTTGTTTGTAGTTCTACGAGAAATATGAAATTAAATTAAATTTGTAGCGGACGGACAGTACCAATAAAAAAGTACGACAGGAACATAGTGCAAACTTAAAACAACGCCATCTATGTCACAAATGATGAACGAACATCAAATTATCGGCGACGCGAAAAACAGTGGATGAAAATTATATTAAAGTTACCAAATAAAGGCCTTAATCGGTTATAATCAAATAACTTCCCCCGCTCTGGTCGGAGAGGGAGGGAGTGTGTGTTGCTGGGGAGTTTGTTCCGCCACTTCTTCTTTCCAGCTAAAACACTAGGAAGTGGCGAAGGGCAGGGCGTTTTTGTGGGACTGTCTCTTGTAATGTGACGTTCAAAAAGTGCTGATTATCAGCCTAATTTGAATAAATGACTTTTGATTTGAGATTTTGTGTCATCGTGTTCCTGCTTTTGCCTTTTGTGTTGAGTTCAGTATCTCTTTAAAACCGTTTCCAATAAATACGCATTCTTGTTTAAAACAATGTTTACCTGCAATAGCTCCTCTGGTCATACTAAGTCCTCGCTGTATCCTAGCTATAGCAGCTCTGTGTCTCGGCAAGGGGGCAGTACTGCCTTTCTCTTGCAGCACAAACCGACCTAAGGTCTTCCAGCCAGCCTAAAAAGAATATGAAGGGATGATTAAAACTTCGATTTTTTTTTAAAATAACTTTTCTAAATGTTTTTTTTTCTAAGTAACCTTTAATTTATTTATATCACATTCTATTAGTAGGTACATATTTCAAGTCATACTTCATATTATTTAACTAGATGGCGCCCGCGAATTCGCCTGCGTGATGATAAAAAAGTATCCTGTGTTATTCCAGACCATAACCTACCTCTATGCCAAATTTCATCAAGATTCGTTCAGCCGTTTTGACGTGAAAGAGTAACAAACATCCATCCATACATCCATCCATCCATCCACCCATCCATCCATCCATCCATCCATCCACATATCCATCCATACATACTTCCATCCATACATACACCCATACATCCATACATCCATCCAAACATCCATCCGTACATACATCTATACATCCATCCATCCATACATCCGGATGGATGTAATGTTTGTGAGGATGTATGGATATACATCCTCACAAACATTCGCATTTATAATATTAAAAGTACGATTATTTTCAATGATTACTGGTGTCGTTTATCTCACCTGAGCAGCATAAACAACTTCATCATCAGCCAACGCCCTCTGCTGCGGTCCAGTACCAGCTCGGCCCCCCCATTCCAACTCCTCAACCAGTACGAACCTCTTGGGGTCATCGTGGCACCTAGCCTTGGTTAGTGCTTGGTAAACCACGTAAGACGCTGACGCACTTAGCGGAACCTGAAAGATTAAAAATAATCAGCCTGTTAAAATTAAGTTCAATTTACGTAAGTGCGGCTTACTCTCATATTAAGCCGCGCTTACGATCGACCCGAAGAGGGCTATTATTATTAATACGCAAACGAGCTCCACAAAAACATGTTTTGTAATTTCCAGAAAAAATCTTTTATGGTCCTTTGATTCACACTAGGAATTTCTTCTGTATCGTGGGTGCGCCGTTTATTAACAATTAAACTCATATGCACGAACAGCCAGACCCGGAACAACTACTTAATAGGTCATGCAAATATCTGTTCCGGGCGGAAATCGCACCCGCGATATGCATCGTAGTAACCGATTGCTTAGCTACTGCGCCAGCCGCGCCGAATCTATTTGGCAGGCAGATATCGTGAACCTCAAACTATACAAGTCCTAGCGAAGGAGGTGTCTGGACGTTTAAGGGAGACAACCTCAAACCAGCCTAGCCACCACGGGCCGACTCCCGGCCACGGTAGATGCAAATCTGTCCGTCCGTCTATTGACGACAGGCCGTGTCGACGGCGCGTTAGAGTTCCACGCGCGCCTCATAGAGATGTCAGCAAAGCAGAGGAGCTCACCTGCCGTACGGTAGTACCGGAGTCGAACCAGCTCAAACCACACTCCTGCCCCGCTAGTGTCTCTCTGACATGATCAGAGACCTTTTTAGCGATTTTTTTGGCTTGAGTAGCCGAATGGAGGCCTGCTGGGGTTACGGGTTGTTCGAAAGAGATGCCGCGGCCCCGAAAAACAAAGAAACATGGATGGGGAAAAACATCAGGTATCGTTGAAGACTACAGCAGAATCCTTACTTCCTTACTAATATTATAAAAGCGAAAGTGAGTTTGTTTGTTTGTTACGTCTTCACGCCTAAATGGCTAAACCGATTTTGATGAATTTTGGTACAAAAAAAGATTGAGAAATGAGGGAGAAAGAGGGAAGAAGAGGGAAAACTTAGCATTGCTAATACAATAAATAAGGCGCTAGATCAAAAACTACAGGTAGCAGGTACCTGTAGATCAGGAAAGGGGAACTGTGTTACCCCGAATTTAACGCGAGCAAAGCCGCTGGCAAAGGCTAGTTCTTAAATATCTTACCTTCAGTATAGCGTAAGGTATCTCATGCGATACATTATGTACACAGACAAGGAAGCTATCGGGAGGTTTCCGAGGCTCTTCATCCTGAGTGCTGGACTCCTCGTCAGAGGGAACAGACCGGTCTTTGTGGCGGTCTGATGATGACGCTGATCTGAAAGGATAAGAAATTAGACAATTGTAACGGTTTTTCCCCATTTTTTTGTTTTCTGATTTTCCGTCAGGTAAAGGCCTGGTTTGAGCCTTTATAGGTGGTGAATGAAGGTTAAAAATAACTTAAAAAATATGTTTAGGTACTTACTTCTGGAATTCAGTGCAAAAAAAACGAAGGATCAAATAAAAGTCACCGACTTCCAGAAATAAAAATATTTAGATTATAGATAACTATTTTTTTTTTATAAAATACGTTGCTCTACAATAAGAATTTCTCCTGTATCGTGGGTGCGTTTACAAACTTTTAAACTCACATACACAAACAGCCAGACCCGAAACAACTATTTGTAGGCCATACAAGTATTGGTTCCATGTGGGAATCGAACCCGCTTTACTCAGCGCAGCAGTCAATTGCTCAGCCACTGCGCCGTGTCGTCGTCCTTTGACAGTTCGTTACCTGATACTAGTCAACCAAGCTCTACTGCTGGGGTCGTCCCCCACCCGCTTGAGCAGCAGGCGCGCCCCCCCGCGCACGCGCAGCACGCGCTCGTGCGGCGCCAGCACGCGCTGCGTGCACGCCGGCGCGCGCGACGCCACCTCCTGCACCAGCAGTACGTACCTGATACTAGTCAACCAAGCTCTACTGCTGGGGTCGTCCCCCACCCGCTTGAGCAGCAGGCGCGCCCCCCCGCGCACGCGCAGCACGCGCTCGTGCGGCGCCAGCACGCGCTGCGTGCACGCCGGCGCGCGCGACGCCACCTCCTGCACCAGCAGTACGTACCTGATACTAGTCAACCAAGCTCTACTGCTGGGGTCGTCCCCCACCCGCTTGAGCAGCAGGCGCGCCCCCCCGCGCACGCGCAGCACGCGCTCGTGCGGCGCCAGCACGCGCTGCGTGCACGCCGGCGCGCGCGACGCCACCTCCTGCACCAGCAGTACGTACCTGATACTAGTCAACCAAGCTCTACTGCTGGGGTCGTCCCCCACCCGCTTGAGCAGCAGGCGCGCCCCCCCGCGCACGCGCAGCACGCGCTCGTGCGGCGCCAGCACGCGCTGCGTGCACGCCGGCGCGCGCGACGCCACCTCCTGCACCAGCAGTACGTACCTGATACTAGTCAACCAAGCTCTACTGCTGGGGTCGTCCCCCACCCGCTTGAGCAGCAGGCGCGCCCCCCCGCGCACGCGCAGCACGCGCTCGTGCGGCGCCAGCACGCGCTGCGTGCACGCCGGCGCGCGCGACGCCACCTCCTGCACCAGCAGTACGTACCTGATACTAGTCAACCAAGCTCTACTGCTGGGGTCGTCCCCCACCCGCTTGAGCAGCAGGCGCGCCCCCCCGCGCACGCGCAGCACGCGCTCGTGCGGCGCCAGCACGCGCTGCGTGCACGCCGGCGCGCGCGACGCCACCTCCTCCACCAGCACGTACGAGCCGCGCGCCGAGCGGCACACGCCGGCTTTAGTTAGGCACTGGGCTATGGCCTGTCGACAATTTATTATTAAATAAACATCGTTTATCATTTCATTTACAGGTAGCCAATGGCTTGAAAGTCTGACACCTCTGAGTCTTACCAAGGAGTACCATAACCCAGTTATTAACCGGGTTGTATGAGTTTTAGTAATCGTAGTGAAAGGATTAATCAGCATTTAAACGAAGCAATTAATGCTACTATTGAGTAGGTAGGCTACATATTGGTTTAAAAAATATGAGTTTCATCGACACAAAGAGAAGAAAAAACGGGATTTTTAGGGTCTGTGGTTAAATACTGGTATTCAGTTAAAGCAGATAAGACAGAGAGACGACCCCAAAATAGTTGTGAAAAAGCTAGGCAGATAATGATGACATATATAGTCCTCCTGACCGTTTTTGCTTACGGTGGCCAATCCCAGCGGAAATAAGCCCGGGAGATATTATAGTTGCGGCGTGTGTGCGCAGGCGCAGGTGCACTCTCTGTTCCCTCACTCTTATAGTCCGATGGGACGGCAGTCCGACACGACTGGAGAGTGACCAGGCGCATGACCAACGGTTTAGGGTCCGTTCACACAGACCGGCTCGGAGAGGAGAGCAGATACTTATCACGTTGAAAACAGAGTTTTTAGTATTTGTAGTAAGGTTTATTTTTCCATGTGCACTGCTTTTGTCATTAAGAATGCTTGAAGGCGCTTGGTGTGAAATAATAAGAGGAGGTGACTGGCTCCGATCGCGTTCTTTTTCTCGATCGTACATGCTCTGTAAGCCTCGCGCAACCGATCGGTTCCGATCGCGTACTCTTTCTCGTTCGCGCTGCCGATCGGCTCCGATTGCGTGCGCGCCGCCCCACGCCGACCGCCATTTTAAAGGCGTAGGAACAAAAAAAAAACAGAAAAAGTCTTTCCTACGCCTTTATGAACTTGGAGGGTTGTATTGGTGATTTTGATGATTATAATTCTATAATTACATACGTCTTACAGCCGCGAATAATATTTTAATCAACATACAACCTAGCACTAGCCTGAAAATTGCAGAAAACGTAAGAAAATTTGAATTTCGCGGGTAGGTTGGAGCTTTCACCTTAATAGCACAATCCTTTCAAGGAGCAAGCAACAGCCGGCTGCAAGTGCATTCGACCGGCCCCGAACGCATCCGACTGGCTCCGAGCGCAACCGACCGGCTGCGAGCGTATCCGATCGGCTGCGAGCGCATCCAACCGGCAGCGAGCGCATCCGATCGGCTGCGAGCGCATCCGCTTTTAGGTCGCTTCCAGCCGGTCTATGTGAAATAGTTGGCGGCTCCGCTCGACTAACTCCAAGCGTATACGATCCGGTCTGTGTGAACGGACCCTTAACGTGCTTTCCGAGGCACGGGAGTATCTTACCTCCGACTTACAAACTCCGAGCTCCTACTGTGAAATTCCTATTGGAAAAACCCAGTAACACTTTAACCCTGCCCTGGAAATTGAACCCAGGACCCCGTGCTGATCGAACCAACGGATTAGTTGACATAAACAGCATTTAAAGTTAGCTATACTGGCATAAAGCTTTTTTTTTTTTCGGGCGGGAAGTCATCAAATGACTTCCCCCGCTCTGGGCGGAGCGAGGGGGCATGTCAGACTTGTACTGACTAAAACCCACCCATGTTCCTTCTATTGCCCTTTACGTTCCGGAGCCACGGTATCTCTTTCGAACAACCCGCAACCCCAGCAGGCGGAGGCTCTGGCAAGCCCGTCTGCTTTGCTGACATCCCTTTGAGGCGTGCGTGAAACACGAACGCGCCGTCGACACGGCCTGTCGTCAATCGACGGACGGACGGTGAGGTACCCATTGCTCACCGTCCACAGGCCCGTATCTACGGTGGCCGGGAGTCGTCTCGCGGCGCCCGGCGCCCTGGGCGTCTCCCGCGGCGGCTGGGTTGGTTTGAGGTTCTCTCCCTCAAACGCCCGGCCACCTCCTTCATAAAAAGCACTTCACAGTGAGATTTGGCCTATAAATTCCGTTAGCCCAAAGTAACAATGCTACGCGGACGAAGTCGGGGGCGGAAGCTGGTATGTTTATAAATGTTTGTGATGCTTTGTATGTCCAATGTTTGTGTGTTTTTTTATTTTGTGTACTTGTCATAATTGTGACTTAAAAATATTTTTTCTTTCTTTCTTTCACTTTGACATGACAGGCCTGTTGGTCTAGTGGTTAGTGGCCCTGACTGCTGAGCCGGAGGTCGTGGGTTCGATTCCCACCCAGGACAAACTTTGTGTGATGAGCATGATTGTTTGTTCTGTGTCTGGGTGTGATTTATCTATAATATGTATGTATTTATAAATTATATAATTATGTATATCAGTTGTCTGGTTACCATAACACAAGCTCTGCTTAGCTTGGGATCAGATAGCCGTGTGTGAGTTGTCCCAAGATATTTATTATTTATTACTTTACTCACCTCATTAGCTGTAGTATCCTGTGTCACTTTTAAGATAGAGTACGCTTCGTGCCTCGCCACAGCATACACAACCAGGAAGTGTATCTTCCTCCTATCGAGAGGTGAGGAGGGCTCCAGGTCTCCTCGGCAGCTCTCTCCTGCTAATTCTTCGCAGCAACGGGAGAAGATGAGCAGGGAAGCCATGTTTAGAGGCTGGTTCGTTGGTGATCTGCGAAGTTTTAACAAGATGAAGGTGTAATTTGAGGCTAAGGCCAAATCCGAGTGCAAAAAGCTTGGTAGTACTAAGCATAGGTTGATAAGTAATGCCGTTTTTGAAGTGTTTGTGCAAAGAAAGTACATTTTTTTAAAAAAAAAAAACCTTGCCTCACACTATGATTTTCTGCTGTGTCGTGGGTGCGTTTACAAACATTTAAACTCACATCAAACAGCCAGACCCGAAACAACTATCTGTAGGTCATACAAATATTTGTTCTGTGCGGAAATCGAACCCGCGACGCTCAGTCACTTCGCCAACCGTGCTGTCAAACTCTATAAAAACCCAATAACACTTTGCCTGACCCAGTCGGACATCAAAATATATCTGTTCAATTCTGTAGGTACTATGAGTTTCATCATCATTTACCTGCCCTTGTCCCATTCTATTTGGGGTCGGCGCAACACATTTCCTTCTTCCATTCTCCCATATCAGACGTCACGGCATCATTTACTCCTTTCTCCTTCATATCATTCCTTACACAATCCATCCATCTTTTTTTTTCCTTCCTCTCCCTCTCCGTCCATCAACATTCAGATCTATCATATTACTCTTTTAGTTACATGTGCTTCGTCCACCCTCATTACATATCCATACCGAGACCACCTTGCCTTAACTTAACAATGAAAAAAGTATTCTAAGTTTGTTATAGAAACTTCTAGGACTGCTTTTAGTGGCTGTATACGACTCAGTCTTCCTCTGCCTCTCTATCCATTTTGGTATAACTACTTACCTCAGTCTGACATGTCTGTATCCAGGTCTAAGACACTGCAGCGGTATGACACGCTGTGAGAGCATATAGTTGGTGTCTGCATCATAGATGTCGAATCTAAGGAACGCTAGCTCGGGGAAGTTGATCTGAAAATAAATGAAATCAAGTTATCATTAAAATCAAATTTTTTTCGGATGGGAAATCATCAAATAACTGCCACCGCTCTGGGCGGAGCGGAAGGGAGTGTCAGACTTTTACTGACTAAAACCCATCCATGTTCCTAGCCTTTAGAAGTATGATAAACAAGGTGTAGCTTTTTTCTGATTGGCATCTCGCAGTTCAACCTAGGAGGTTGGCGTCTGCTTAACCGGGCGATTCCTGTGGATGACTTAAAAATGAAGACCTCCAGCCAGGGTGAAAAACTTACAAACTAAGCGACTACACGCTAAGGTCACCCCCTGTGGGGTACGAACCACGGCTAAGGGCGTCGCTGAGGGAGGACAGCAAAGGGACAGGCCGGATCTGAGTGATATTGATTGGGGACTGATTTGAACTTTGTGGCTCAGCAGCGCGGGCTGGCTCTAGCAAGGGACAGGTGGGGATGATAAAACAGAGTGTAGCTCTTCATCCTCTATAGATAAGGGAGGACCCTCCGACCAGACAGGTGTCGTGTCTGGTGCACCACTTCCCGAAGTTTGTTTGTCTGGTGCTCGTATATAGGCTTAACTCGCGGATAACTCTGCTTGCGAGATGTAGGAATTAGCAGTTTATTCTTCAGTGTATGCATAGATGGCGCTGTAGTAATTTTTGCCACGTTCCTATTTGTGTCGCTACAAGCTCCTTGTGTTCCGGGGTCGCAACCCCGGCAGGCAGTGTCCCTGGCAGGCTCTGCTTACTACGTTGGAGTTGGCTTTCAGTGTAACTGGATGCAACTGAATACCAGTATTTAACAAAGAACGATTGACTATCAGATACGCCAAGTGCGAGTTGGACTAGCGCACCGAGGGTTCTGTACAAATTTGTGACTTAAACCGCCATATCTTTTGTAGAGGGTTCATTTTCAAAACTCCAAGGGACCTCAGTCTTAAGAATATGGTTTTATGTCAACGTTTAAAAAAAAAACTATATATTTGCAATTTTACCATACATCAAAAGGAAGATCACTCTATTGTCCGTCTGGCTGTCAAAACCTTTTATCTCAAGAACGCGTAAACGTATCGAGTTGTAATTAAAACCATATACTCAAATCTATGGTTCCTGAAAGCAGAGCAAAAATCAACTCTCTAAATCTAAGCAGTCAAAAGACATGGCCGTTTATGTCGCAAGTTTGTACAGAACCCGCGGTGCACGAGTCTGACTCGCACTTAACCAGTTTTTTATTTTACGTGTTTGTAAACAAAACTCACCTTAAAATTGAAAGTCTCATTCCAAATAGGATTCAAAGCATTTTTCCGTGCGACTTTGGTCCTTATTTTCTTACAGTCAGTTGGAACGCCTAATATCTCAACTTCTACAAATGCGTTGTAGAAGGAGTATACGTTTTCCGCGACATATTGTCCTGATATTACGGCAAGGGTGAGGTGAGCAGCGTGGATACCATCGAACTCTTTATCCATTGAGTTGAATCTGCAAGGGAAATAAAGAAAAAAATAAGTTGACGATACGATCGACTGCTGCGCTGCGTGTCGCGGGTTCGATCCCCACACGGAACAAATATTTGTATGACCTACAAGTAGTTGTTTCGGGTCTGGCTGTTTGTGTATGTGACTTTAATTTTTTATAAACGCACCCACCATACAGGAGAAATTACTAGTGTGGGGCAACGTTTTTTATTTAAAGAAAAAGTTTCAATTCAAATATAAAAACAAAAAAGATGCTGCTACAGTCCTAGTCACAAGACATAATAACTTGCGAAAGTACTGTAGTTGCCCAATCCAAAGCGTAGATCTCTATGGAGAAGAATGGGCAAGAAACTCCATGGAAGTGTCCATAGAGTTTCTAGCCCATTCTTCTCCTTTAAATCATAATATTTTTACAAAATCATGGATACATCATGTTGAGATTATACATACATACATAGTCATGGTCTTAAATAAGAATACAGTTTACATGGACCCTGTTTTCGTTTTTAGTTTTCTTTGGCACATGCCACAACATTAAACAAAGAAAGTAAACAAGAATAGCTAAAATAAAAACAAAAATTCGTGTGAGATATGAGATCATACTATAACTAAATACGCCGAAATTAAAAACATTACACCAAAAAAAAAACCGACTTCTTTGGAGTCGGTTTTTTTTGTTTTGTTTTCTTTTCTGTCTTTAAAAATCCATAAATCAAACAAAAGATTATGATTTTTTATTAGCCACCGACTTTTATTTGGCAATAAAGTTTTTTTTTTCGGGTAGGGCTGTTCGTGTATGTGAGTTTCAATGTTTGTAAACGCACCCACGATACAGGAGAAATTCCAAGTGTGGAGCAAATTTAAAAAAAACAAATGGTTTTCTTACCTTCTATAAGCAATATGGCCCGGATCCCACATGACGCTAGGTTTCCTCACGTATCCAGCAGAACCATTGCTTTCATACATCGCTGCGTTGACAGCCATCGCCGCGTCTTCCGTCTGATAATTTAATGCCACTAACTGGACGCCGCAAGACCAGAAGGTGACGGGGTCAAAGTTTGACGAGTCTATTCTTAGGCTGTAAAAAAGAGAGAGAAGGTGATGTGAGAGAAGAATGATTATCATCATAACGGTCGCCACAATGTCCCCTCAGTCAGTAATATTTTGTCAAAATTGCGACATAAACGGCCATAATCTTTTAACAGGTATGTAACGGATGTTCTCCCTTGTTCCTTGATCTATGGGGGCTTGGCTGGGGTCCGTTGTTCTTAAGGAGCTCTTGGCCAATAAATAACAGCCATTCGGGTCGATCTTTAGGTTAAGCCGCGACTGTTAAGGTCTGTGGATGGGTGAACAACAGAACTCACGTTCAGAAAGATCTACAAATGACTACCGGGTCCAACGGGGACCCCGGCTGTCATTTATAAGTTTTTACCCTGGCTTTAACAACCTCTTAGGAGCTCATGGCAGCCGATTTCCAGGTTAATTCAATTCAATTCAATTCAAATCATTTATTTCAATTAGACCATTACAGGCACTTTTGAATGTCAAGAAACAAAATGAATCTACAGTCCCGGTCACAAGGCATAATAACTTGTGAAAATGCTGTAGTTGCCCATTCCAAAGCGTTGATCTCTATGGAGAAGAATGGGCAAGAAACTCCATGGACACTCTTTTAAATTATAATATTTTAACAAAATCGTATTTACATCATTCATGTTGAGATTATACAAATATGTGAGAACGATGTAGAAAGACGTGCACAGTAAGAGCGTCCAGAGTAAATAAAAAGCAAAATTTAATTTTAAATCTAAATAAGTTTAAAAATGAACCGTGGTAGCTAAAAATGACCTGTCCCAACTGACAGCGCCCGTTCACGAACATGACGTATGGATCAGCCCCATTCAGCTCGACCATTTTGAAGGGAGCTAAATTCCAGGTGAACCATTGCATACCCAATTACCTCCACACGTCGGAAAGCAGGCTAAGCCGTTGGTCCCGGCTGTCTTTTGTAGTCTATTCCAGTTAATCGTGTCCCGAAAGTCTGACAACTAGTATTACTAAGGGGTATCGCATTACCCTGTACTACATATATATAGTCCTTCTGACCGTTTTTGCCTACGGCGGCCAATCTTAGCATAGATTAGCCATCTGCTATATTACAGTTGCGGTGTGTGTGCGCAGACACAGGTGCACTCGCTGTTCCCTTACTCTCATAGTCCGATGGGACGGCAATCCAACACGACCGGAGATAAAACAGGTGCAGGACCAACGGCTTAACGTGCTTTCCGAGGCAAGGGGGTATCTTACCGCCACCTTTCAAATTCCGGGCTGCTACTGTGAAATTCCTAATAGAAAAACTCATGGGTAGTGGATGTTCAGATGAGAAGTCGCTATTCACCTGCATCCGGGAAGATTGGGAATCAACCCCAACATGGTTTGCAAAAGGCAGGCAGATACTGGATACTATAAACATCAGTTATAAGTACTTACCCGGCGGGATAAGTCCTAACAAGCTGTGTCTCAGTGTGGGCTATCAGCGCCATGGGGTGCTTCCTACAGATCTTCTTGCCGATAGCTTCGTTGACCGAGGAGCAGCGATAGCAGGGGTGGTGTACAGCTGGCGCGTTGAGGCAGCGGGGGCGGGGCTGTTGGGCTATCTGCTGGAACAAGACGGCAAATCCTTACTAATATTATAAAAGCGAAAGTGAGATTGTTTGTTACCTCTTCACGCCTAAATGGCTTAACCGATTTTGATGAATTTTGGTACAGAGATGGTTGGGACCCTGGAGACAGACATAGGCTAAAAATAGTGAGAAAAGGGCTCCCCCTTTGAAGAGGGAAAAAAAGGGGAGAGAAAGATATTTTTTTTTGCGATGATCACGCGGGTTAAAGTTAGCGTTAGCCCAAAGTAACTATGCCACGCGGAAGAAGTCGCGGGCGAAAGCTATTCACAATATTGTCCATACAATTAGCCAACACTAAAACGTTTAAAAATCATTACTTTTCGAATTACGAACAATTTGGACCTTAAACTTGTTATTTAAAATCTTCAAGTCATCATTAATTACAAATGGCTCAATTTTGAATTATTTTTGAACACAACGTTGAACATTTCTGAAGACTTCACGCTACACGAGCGCCTCTAGCGGCGAATTCATGCGCGGCCCAGAGGTTAAAGGGCCTCGCTTCTCAAGCATGAGGTTGCGACTTTATATCCGGGCAAGTGCCAATGTGACTTCTTCAATTCATATATACTTGATATCCGGACAAGGGCCAATAATATGTGACTTCTTCAATTCATATGTACTTTCTAAAGTTTATTTATTTATTTATGTACTTATTTATTTATTAAGGAGCTTCAACGACTTACTCACTTACATATAGCAACAACATCACAAACAATGACACTATAGTGAGTTCTTCACTTACAGAAGTGCACAGCACTAATTGCAGAATCATAGAAATGAGAACACCGAGATTATAATTATAAATTATGCACTTTGCTTTTTCTTTGTATTATGTAATTTGTATTTTTTTTATGTGTAATGTATAATTGTAATTATGGGTGTACTACATGAAATAAATGAATTTTATTTTTATTTTATTTATTTTTTAAAGGAAAAAATTACATTAGACAATTTAAAAAATATGAATTGGTAAATTAGAAAAATAATAATTGGATATTTTACACTCATCATAAATTGGACTAAAAAATATACGAAAATAGAGAAAAAAAAATATCTTAGAGATCGGTAAAACATCGTGAGCAAACCTGGACTGCTGTTCTCGGCTCTATAACACCCTTGCCTAACGGCTCGTGTGTTAATTCCGCCTCGAACGCAATGACTAAGTTTCCTCATTTGAATTAAAATGTACACAAAACGGCAGGTCAACCTATTCTAAACTATTATAACCTGATCTCTCTACTACGGATCGCACACCGTAGTAGAGAGATCAATTTAAAATTGTATTGTATAGGTTGATGTGCCATCGTATGTAATATGCCATTCATCTTTTCTTACCGTGCTGGTACTGTCACTGCTCTCTGAGGATTCGAAGCTGCTTCCCGGAGCTGTCTCCTTAGGCACGTTGCTTGTTTGTTTTATAGAGCTGCGCGGTGATAGTGGGTTCAAGCCGCGGAATTTTATCGCCTGTGGAAAAAAAAATATAGATCGTTTTTTTTAATTTATCGGAATCACTGAAAGAAAGAAATGAAAAAAAACCCGTCAAGTGCGAGTCGGACTCGCGAACCGACGCTTCCGTACAAAATTGCGACTTATACGGCCATATCTTTGACTACGTAGACTTAGAGGGTTGATTTGACCAGACTTGAGTATATTTGACCAAAATGGCCCTGTGCAATAAAGAGAATCGGAATAAAGGATATTTAATAGGGTAGTTTACAGAATCAAAGTAATTACATTCTATTTAGTCCATCTTTTAGATTATTCAAAAATAAGGAATACATATTTTTTTATTTGTAAATTAGACCAAAAATTACAAAGATATAGCCTATTTTATTTACGTGTGACGTCACTCGTTGCGAAAAAATGCAGCAACGCGTCTAAAGACCATTTCAGACACTAATGTCTGAAATAAGCTTTTTAAGATAGTACCACACAGATTGAGTGGACCTGTCCAGTCAGTGCAAGCAATTGTCAGTTATCGTGTAGCTCGACCCGAGGCGACATAGCCATCAATGTATGGGCGCAGAGCAATGTCCTTTCTTATTTCCCACTATCAACCACTACCCAGCAACTTCCCCTATCAATTCGCGATTTGATTTGATAACCAACCAACGTATCTTAAAACCCACCTGAACATAGGTGACCATATCACTCAGCTCCCTCGCGATCTGGTTGCTCCTCTTCCTGGTAGGCGCATGTTTGACACTCCCAGAGGTAGTCTCAGCATCACCCTCACTCCTTCGAAAGCTCTGGTAGAGTGAGAGAGAAGTGCGACCGCATTTGTCTTCCATAGAGTTTAAGATCTTGTGGAGTTCTTTTTCTGGAAGGTAAGAAAGATCTTTACAAAGCGAAAATGATACGGCGCGAGATTGCTTGACATGTTCGTTGCATTACGAGATCTATAAGATCTCCTTGCGGAAGGATCTAACATGTAAAGTTCTTTAATGATAAATAAATGATGTTTATTTTGCAAGTAGGTTTTCACAAACACTTTTACACGTCTTTTTTTGAAAACTAGTTGAGGCCGGTGTTTCGTACCCGACTACTCTGAGAAGAAACAGCCGAAACAAACTCAGAGGTCATAGTCCCTTTTAAGGTCCAGACAAAAAATCTTGGTCAACTTACATGAGGACTATGCAGATAGTGTCTGAAATGGTCTTTTTAAGGAAGCACCACACAGATTGAGTGGACCTGTCCAGTGTTTACTTACTGTACATTTTTTGGTATTAATAGTTTATTCTAATGTCATAACTGCGTGCGAACCTAGCAAAATATAAAGCAAAAGGCAATCTTTCACGCACCAAAAATTCAAAATAAATGTCATTGGTTTTTTGGAAGATAAAAATTATTTTCAAAACTGTATCTTTAGGAGACTCATTCAGGTCTAAAACGCACCAAAGGGTAGGTTAGTTTCGAGATCTTTTAGACCTCCAAAGCACCAGCTGAAAGTTCTTTAAAAATGATGGCGTTGGCAACGTGTTAAGATGCTGCAAAGATTTCGCAAGATAATGACAATTTATACATCATTTTTAGCAAATCTTTTTTTTCGTGTGGTTTGTGCTTAACATGGTGTCACACTTTTTAAGCCGCCCATGGGTTTCATGGCTTGGCTTTACATGTTGTCGAGAAATATCTGCTAAATGTCCGCAACTTCACGTCCAAGGCGCGTGTTTTGCGTCAAGATAACCAAGAGATGATCAACATTAGCAAAATAGTATTCATTCTTTCATTCATTCATTATATCATACTAGCTGGAGCCTGCGGCTTTACCCGCGTGATATCGAAAAAAAGTATCATATGTGTTATTCCAGACTACAATCTACCTTTGTGCCAAATTTCATCAAGATCCGTTCAGCCGTTTTGACGTGAAAGAGTAACAAACATCCATACATCCATCCATATATCCATCCACACAAACATTCGCATTTATAATATTAGTAGGACTGTTTTTTTTAACGTTGCTTCACACTAGGAATTTCTCCTGTATTAAGGGTGAGTTTACAAGCATTTAAAGTCACACACACAAACAGCCAGATCTGAAACAACTACCTGTAGTAGGTTAAATAAATAAATTGTTCACGCATACACGCATATTAGCAGTCGATGGCCAGCCCCCGTGCTAAGTGAGCTGTCATTTTTTGAAAAAAAAACAAAATGGCGGCGATTGATTCAAGCTTGGCTTTGCACCGAAATATCCTTTCCATGATAAACGAGGTTGTTCCCCATCCATCAATAGAAACTTGGTACGTTAAAACAACTTAAGAATACCATCATATCTCCTTACCATCCAAGTCCTCATCATCCTCATCATAGTCCTCATCGGAGAAATACTCGGTGAGTGAACTGCCCGCAGATTGGTTGGACATGATGGAACTGGTCCGGTTGCTCTGCTCTGGTAAGGAGGTACTAGTGTGACGGATTCCGTTGGATCTGTGGGTGATGGAAGAAAAATCATTGGCAAAATTGTGGTACTCAAGAAACAGGCTGTGGCTGGGCAGTGCTCGCTGCCTGAAGCGTCTCCCGCGGCGTCTGGGTTGGTTAGAGGTCCTCTCCCTCAAACGTCTGGTCACCTTCTTCGCTAGCATGATTGTCAGGAGGTGACCGCTTCTCATTCCCTCTCGCCCATAACTGAACAGAGGACTGACTGGCAGAGGGCCTACCGGAGTTGCGGGTTGTTCGAAAGAGATACCGCGGCCCTGGACCATAAAGGGCAAAAGAAGGAACCAGAGTGGGTTTTAGTCAGTACAAGTCTGATACTCCCCCCCCCCCCCTTCCGCCCAGAGCTGGAGAGAGAAGTTATTTGATGATTTCCCATCTGCAAAAAAAGGGATCTCCCATAGTATAAAATAAATGGTTACCTGAACGCAGTTGATAGAACTCCGCTATATCCTTGTGCTGAACTGGCCCCAGTTAGGCCCATCGTTGGGCTAGACTCTATGGGTAGTAGCTTCTTATTTTTTACCAGCACCTACGAAAGGAAATGTTAAAGTAAGATATGATGGTGAATCCTTATCTCGTTTGCTAAGTCTTCTCGCCTAAATGGCAAAACCGATTTTGATGAATTTTGGTGAAGAGATGGTTGGAACCCCGGAGACTAACATAGGCTACTTTTTGTCTCTTTCTAACCTAAAAGAGGAGGTGGAAGTTTGTATGGAGCATTTCGCAATTTTCTAGGTAGGAAGCTAAAAAATGGTACCTATGCGGATTATTTCGTGTCATTCGTTTCGGCAGTCGTTTAATCTCGTGTCAGTTTTAGTTGCCATACTCCTCCGAAACGGTTTGACCGATTTTGATGAAAATTTATACGCATATTCGTAACTCGTTATCAATTTTTCGAAGGCCTTTTCCGAAGAGGATATGAGTAGCGGGTCAATGGATACAGATAGTTTTTCTATAAACAAACATACTTAATACTTTTAAAATTCAAACTTTAATAAGTCCTAGTACTTCATGAAGCGAATAAAATGTATTGAGCATGTTTTTAATTACCTTAAGAGGTGTGAATAACAAGGTGTAAAGTTCTCCATCCTCTATAGAAAAGGGAGGATCCTCCGACCAGACCGGTGTCGTGTCTGGTGGGCCACCGCCCGACAGTTATTCGTCGGATAACTTTGCTTGCGAGATGTAGAAATTCGCTGTTAGTTCTGCAGTGGTTGCATAGATGGCGCTGTAGTACTTTTTGTCACGTTCATATTACTGTCGCTACATACCTTATATTTGAGTTGTTCAGGACTCGGCAGACGCGGCTCGTCGGTGTAGTCGACTTCAAAGAGGAACGATGTCACCAGTTTGTCTCCGAACACTGCCTGGATGAAGACAACATCAATAGAGGACCAGCCTTGGTCTATGGAGAGGTAGGCATCTATATATTACTGACGGTTCACATCAGGTTGCACCAACCGTTTTACCGGAACCAAAACGGTGCATATTGGCATATGTATTTCAATTTCGCTGTTCACATTAAAGCGACCCGGTAAAATTGTCGGCGAAGACATCCATATAATATTATAAAAGGGAAAGTGTATATGTGTGTGTTTGTTTGTCCGTCTTTCACGACAAAACGGAGCGACGAAATGACATGATTTTTTAAGTGGAGATAGTTGAAGGGATGGAGAGTGACATAGACATTTTGTCTCTTTTTAACCACGCATTACCCTAAAATGAGGTGCATGAGCAAAGCCGCGGTCAAATGCTAGTAAGTAGTATTTTTATAATTTCAACATGAATGATGTAACCATGATCTTGTAAAATTATAAAGATTTAAATAAAAATCCATGGAGTTTCTTGCCCTTTCGTCTCCATAGAGATCAACACTTTGGAATGGGCAACTACAGTACTTTCACAAGTTATTATGTCTTGTGACTGGGACTGTTGCTTCAACATTTTGTTTCTTGACATTCAAAAGTGCCTGTAATTGTCTTGGAATAAATGCTTTTGAATTTTAGTTTGATTGCTGAGTCCACATCCCACGAGTTGACAACGTCGCGAGCCAAGTCAATAAATCTAGTGTTAATTTTTGACGACACGGTTGGCGCAGTGGTTGAGCGATCGATGCGGTCGCGGGTTCGATCCCTGCACGGAACAAATATTTGTATGGCCTACAGATAGTTGTTCCGGGTCTGAATGTTTGTGTATGTGAGTTTAAATTTTTGTAAACGCATCCACGATACAGGACAAATTCCTAGTGTGGGGAAACGTTTTTAAAAAAATAAAATAAAATATAACGTTATAATGTTTGTGAACAACTGACCTCAAAGGTACTGGCCATGACCTGCTGCTGTGGCAGACTGCAGTGGTTCTCGATGCTCAGGATCAGCGGGTATGGAGACGCCACGAATGCGCTCCTAAGCAAAAAACGATGGTAACGTTAATTAGATGTTAGCATATATTAATGCCATTTTTTTTAGGGTGTGAGATCATCCAATAACTTCCCCCGCTCTGGGCGGAGCGGGGGGGAGTGTCAGACTTGTACTGACTAAAACCCACCCATGTTCCATCTATTGCCCTTTACGTTCCGGGGCCGCGGTTTCTCTTTCGAACAACCCGCAATCCCGGCAGATATATTAATGCTTTCAGTAGGGTTACCATGACATCTTGTATCTTATAGCAGTTCTTATTCCTGTGTGAGAAAGAGATGGTGCTAGACACCCTGTATAGCTCAGTCTCTTTCCCTCAGTGGAATAAGTTCTGTTTTAAGACGTCATGGTAGGGTAGCAGGACGATGCGCAGGCTTGTACTGATGGGTTTCACGCGATTGTGCGCAAAAAAAATGCTTCGCTGCTCAAGACAGTGAGAGACACTCGCAACAGCATCCTGACAACTGTAGCGGAGAGATATAGCTCTCCATTTGTAAAATTTCTTGTGCAAAGGGTAATACTAACAGTACATTAGTAAGTAGTAATACATTATTTATTAAGTTACTATCACGATCTTGTTGTGTCCGAAATAAAATAAATTCTATTCTATTCTCATTTGCAACCGCAAACAGCTTACGGCGACACTTTATGATTCGAGAACGTACAGTTAGCCAAGGAGATTAGTACCTAACTGGGTAGGTTTAGATATCAGTAGGCCTACTATGACGTCTTAAAGCAGAACTTATTCCACTGAGGGAAAGAGACAGAGCTATACAGGGTCTCTAGCACCATCTCTTTCCCTCAGTGGAATAAGTTCTGCTTTAAGACGTCATAGTAGGATAGCAGGCGTAATAAACTCAATTCAAATGCATTTAATAAAGTGTTAGTTTTCTATCAAACAAACTTAACTTTATTCGATATCTAACATTCATGGATTTTTAAGAGCATGGTAACTATAGCTAATGAGCCTGGCAACTTATGTCTTTTGCTGACTTTCTTAGTAAGAAGTTGTTTAAAAAAAATCGTAATTTTTAGGGTGCTATACCTCAAAAGGAAAAATAAACGATATCCTTATTGGATCACTTTGTTGTCCGTCTGTCTGTCAAGACCCTTTATCTCGGGAACGCGTGAAGGTATCGAGTTGAAATTAAAACCATATACTCAAGTCTGTGGTCTCTTTATGCTGTGAAAAAATCAAACCTCCAAGTCTACGCAGTTAAAAGATATGAAGGGTTACCATGACAGCTTATAGCAGTTCTTATTCCTGTGTGAGAAAGAGATGGTGCTAGACACCCTGTATAGCTCTGTCTCTTTTCCTCAGTGGAATAATAGTTTTATTTTAAGACGTCATGGTAGGGTAGATGGTCGTTTATGTCGCAAGTTTGTAGTGAAACTTCGGTGCGAGAGTCTGATTCACTCTTGTGCTGTTTTTTAAATAATATATCAGGCTTGCGTGGTCATAGACAAGCCTAATATATGTATTATTTAAAAAAAACAACTGGCAACTTGCCAGATGTAACACGAGGATGCAGCCTATTGTGGAGCACAGGCCTAGCCTATATTGACTACTCACCTAGCAATAGTCTCCACAACTCTCCTGAAAGGTATCTTCGTCGTGAAGGTGTGCCCGTGGTAGATGACAGGACTGCCATCGTCTCCGTCCCAACAGTCAAGCTCGACGCAGCGGCAGCCAGTAAGAAGTACCTGGACAAAACGAAGACAAGATTTTGAGATGTTCAAGGCCAATTTTTACCTGGCCGGTGAATCCCGCACGGATGCCGAATACGATTGCGCTCGTCTTTATTATCACTAGCTTTCGCCTGCGTTAAATTTGGGATAAGACAGTTCCCCTTTCCTGATTTGCAGGTACCTGCCACCTGTAGTTTTTGCCCTTGCGCCTTATTTATTGTAATGGCAAAGCTTAGTTTTCCCTTTTCTTCCATCTTTCTCCATCATTCTTCGCTTTAAAAAAATAGCTTATATCCGTCTCCAGGGTCCCAACTATCTCTGTACCAAAATTCATTAAAATCGGTTTAGCCATTTAGGCGTGAAGACGTAACAACCAAACTCACCTTCGCTTTTATAATATTAGTTTTTAAAGGAGTTTAATTGTTTTAAAGGAGGTTTTGAGATAGGAGAGAGAAAGAGGGAAGAAAAGGGAAAACTTAGCATTGCTATTTCAATAAATAAGGCGCAAGGGCAAAAACTTCAGGTAGCAGGTACCTGTAAATCTAGAAAGGGGAACTGTGTTACCCCGAATTTAACGCGAGCGAAGCCGCGGGTTAAAGCTGGTTGGCCTATAAATTAAGTATCGCATTTTGTTTGTATTTAGTTTTGATAAGAAATATGTAAAAATATACAAAAAATATGTAAGTATAAAAATGAATAAACGAAGTAAAATAACTATGATAGTAATTATCGTTCATTTATTGATTAATTTCCATATAATTTACATTTTTAAATATTTCTTAATAAAAAAAAACATTTAAAAATATAAAAATAGTAGCCCACCGGTATCGGGAACAGGGTCCAAGCTACCGGCAGTCAAGGCTCCAGAGAAAGGAACCTCCTAACAATACGAGCCGTGTCAAGTACGAGTGTATCAAGCCCATGATCCAGCTGCCTAACGAAAGCCTTCTCAGGTGTTGGTCGAGGCTCTTGGCAATTAAGCCATTGGCTGTAACGATTATCGGCACAATGATCGCTGAGTCCACATCCCACATATCGATAACCTCGCGAGCCAAGTAATACTTGATTTGCTTATCTTTCTCGGCTTTCACGAGGTTCTCATCGTGCGGGACTGTTATGTCAACAATCATTGCGCGCCGCTCTGATCGATCCACCACCACTATATCAGGCTTGTTGGCAACAATAGTCCTGTCAGTGATGATGGATCGATCCCAGTACAATGTAATATTGCCATGTTCGAGAACTGGGTCGGGCTCATACCTGTAGTACGGCACTTCCGATTCCACAAGGTTATATTTTAGAGCAAGTTGCTAATGGATAATCCTGGCTACAAGGTTGTGTCTATGTAAGTACTCTCCGTTAGCTAGACGAGAACAACCAGAGATAATGTGTCGAATTGATTCACCCGGACCCTTCACAATAAATCTCCGGTAGTTATTCGTCATCATAACTTCATCCATAATTGCACAGACAAAACCTTCGGTTTCTCCAAAGAGATCCCCGGAACGTAGCCAGGCTACGGACGCTGATTGATCTACATCGGGTCCATGTAGGGCCCGGAAAAAGCTTCCGTGAAGCTCCTTACTCTGCCATACCTCCGCGGTCGTTAGTGTCAAGCACTACAGGTTTGCGCCAGTTCTATTTAGCCAAGGAGAGCGGGGTGAGGCCTTTGTCCACTGCAACCACATCCCGATGCATTCCCATGTCGGTTTCTAGGAAATATTCCCTGAGACTACATATCTCGCGATTGTGGAGAGTCTTGGCGTTTAAAAAGCGTCGACCTCCACAACTCCGTGGAATATACAGTCTCATAACCGAAGAACGTGGGTGATGCATACGAAATGCCGTTAACAATGTACGGACCTTCCTATCCAGGGCGTCCAGTTCTGTTTGAGTCCATTTGAGTATGCCGAAAGAGTACATCAAAACCGGCATGACCCAACCGTTGAAAGCACGCACTTTGTTTCCGCCTGATAAAAGACTAAAATACTTTTCTCAGGCGGCCAAAGAAGCGCTCTTTCAACGATTGCTTCATGTCAGCAACATTGATGCCCAGCGCTTCCGACATCCCCAAATACTTATAGGTTTCGGTTGCTGAGAGGGATCTAAGGTTTATGGAATCTGAAAGCTGGGTTCCCACAGATTCCACAATTTCCCCTCGCTTTACATGCATGACCGCACATTTGTCCACACCAAATTCCATCCTGATGGCGCTACTGAAAGTTTCAGTCACCTTCAGTAGCTCCATCAGCTGCAAATCGTTGGGGGCAAAGAGTTTCAGGTCATTCATGTAAAAAAGGTGAGATTTAACCTGACCACCTCTCCTCAATCGATAGCCCAGACCTGAATTCTCCAGCAGCGTGCTTAGAGGATTCAAGGCTAAGCAGAACCAAAGTGGACTCAAACTGATAGTAATTATTATTAACGGTTCCTCATGGCAAGAACCTCGTGAAATAAGAGAAAGATATGTAATTCAAGTTTCTAGATCTGGCTCGCGAGGTTTTCCACATATGGTACATGAATACAGCAGTCAATGTGCCGATAGTCGGGTCGGTCAATGGCTCAATAGCCAATAGCCTTGACCAACATCTGAGGAGGCTTGATTTAGACAGGCTTGATTTATAAAGCAGTACGTTTGTTTTTGTTGTTTAAGAAATAAATGGTAAAATAAAAAAAATAAAACTAATAAAATTATTTTTATTGTAAACTTGAACTTTAAAGACCAGATTAATACCAGAGATCGCTCAGGCTAAAGAGGTGTAGAAGGGGTAACGCGGGGCCTTCGCCTAGCAGTAGACACAATGTACGCTAGTAAAAAACATGTAGTTTAGTCAGAAAATCGATGACGTAATGGATAACTTTCAAACTAAATATGGATAAAAACGTTCAGTTTATGTCCAGTCGTACTAAGTAAATATGGAACGCATATTAATATGTTTTGTTACATTTCACTGCTTCCTGATGTGCATATTGTGCATACCCCGTAAATGTTCCGTCATGTAGATAATTTCAAGTCTTTGAAGTTCATTCAATCGAGGTTAAGGGGAACCGCGCATGCGCGCTTTTATTGATTAGTGTTCCCCTTCTCTTGAAAACCTAAGGATATTCACCCTATTTTCAGGCTTTCCGATCCTTAGTCTGCCAACACTTTTGGAACTCGTTAGTCGATTTATCGTCTTTTCCCAAAAATCACTAAAAATAAGCCGCACGTTTTAACCATAGACTAAAGAGAACTGTCAAGTTGTTGTCAAACATAACCTAAGTGTTTGTTGTTTTGCCGGTTTTAAAATCGTTTAAATTACGCTTAATCTTTCGAAATTGACGAAATGAAGGAAACTACTGGTGAGGTTGATACTAGGAATGTTGTGAAAAACCGGGAGTTGCTTTATCGTATGATTATAAGGTATGTAATGTTTATTTTCTGTCACACATTATTACGGTTGTAAATTGTTGAAATCCTTGGTAATTTGCGTAATTAACCGTCAATGCTACACCAATTTACAATAAACACTGTCTGTTTTGTTGAATAATTTGTCACCTCGTCATTATTTTCACGTTTAAAGGCGAAACATCTTGAAATATGTCTCGGTACATTCTTCGGTAACATGATGTTTTTTTCAGTCAATTGAGCTACGATGGCTTTCAAAACATTGCTGCGTCTTTGGCATCGGCTGTTCATGCCGATCCACCGTGCCCACCAAGCGACAGGTCAGTCAAATACCATTACATTGTACTATAATTTGAGAAAAGCATTTGCTGTGTCAATAATTATGTTCATGGTCAAATTATCTCCGATAATACAGTATCTTTTTGAGTAAAAACTTTCCTCTATCAATTATGGTGTATACTAGCAAAATATCAACAATTTTTCTTGTACTTAGTTATTATGAAGATCTTTTAAATCCTAAATGTATAATACCTAACTTCAGTCTATATTAATGAAGGCATCTGCTATGATCCTTACATACTCCTTATGCTTTCTACCCTCACATCTATTCATATATGGTTCATTCATATGTTATTTTAATAGCAATTTATTTATCCTTGATTTAACTAGTACATACGACGCCACATCAACCTATACAATACCAGTTTATGTGGATCTCTCATCATACGGGATATCTACGATGTACGTTCGGTAGTTGAAAGATCTGTTTAAACTGGTTTAGCACAGGTTGGTGTGTCGTCGTGTGTACATCTATATTTACAAAAGAATATATCACTGACTCACTCATTATGTACCTAATCTCAGAAACTACAAGTTTTAGGAGTCTCAAATTTAGCATGGAGGATGTTTTTAGGACAGGTGCTGCCCATGACACAATTTTGTAAAGTTTGTACAGTAGAATGCAATTGCTTGGCCCGATTGACTTTTAAGATACTAGAATTGCATTAAATGTACATTGGTGTTAATTCCAACAGTTTGATATGTATAACAAGGCATTCTTTTACAAAATTAATAGACTACATTATAATTGAGAGACTGTTGTAACACAAAACTACAATAAATTAACCGTAATAATTCTAAAACAAAACAATCCTGTGTTATTCTAATTAATAACTGTAACCTCTTTTTGAGTACGGGCCATCTCTGTGTCACACTACATTTTTGTCTATGGTCTTTAATGCCCATCCTTTAACTGCCGTGTCTTTACTAAACTAGCATCAAATAACAAGTTACCATTGCTCCGTAGGCTTCTTAATCTCATGATGGTGGGTCTTCAACATGAGCCTGACCGCAAGGACCGTCTGGCTGCGTCTAGCGGAGCTGAGCATCTGCTTGGTACCACTGGCTTTGGTGAGTACTGTTTGATATTATTCAATGTGTAAAGGTGTACAATGTGTACATATTATATCATGTAATCAATACACTGTGAAAGAATCATAATTAAAATCAATGATTCAACTTCCATAGATTTTTTTTTCATTTTATTTGACTGTTTTGACCCTACCGTTTAGGTCAATAGCCGACAATAGTAGGTTTTAATGATAAATACTTTTTCCTAAAGTTCTTACCTATTCGAATAACTTACCTTTTACTTACTGGATGTAGAGATACTACCTACATAAACAAACTTGGAAAATAAAAGCTCTTATTTTAGGTTTGACGCAAAAAGTTTGTCCAAAAGTATAGTTTTGAGAACCTGGGAACATACACAAAGACGGCTTATCATCTTAGCTGTATGCCCTTTAAATGTTATTGCTCCGTTTTTCTCCACGTTGTATAGGTGCGTAGTTTTTTTTGCCGTCAGATGGCCATAGGTTCCCTTACACACACCTCTCCTGCCGGGGTTGCAGGTTGTTCGGAAGAGATACCGCGGCCCCGGAACATAAAGGCCAAAAGAAGGAACATGGGTGGGTTTTAGTCAGTAAAAGTCCGGCTCTCCGTCCGAAGTTATTGATGATTTCCTATCCGCAAAAAAATATAAAATTGGGCGGTCACCCAACCACAGACTATACTTGCCAAGCATAGTTTAACCTAGCGGCTGTTATTAATTAGATACATGTTTCGTGGTGGAAACGCCCCCCCCCCCGCTCCACCCTTTGCGAGTGTGGCGGGGTGTTTCTCAATTACATAATATCAATTAACCCAATTACATCTATACTGCATTCTCCGACAGACTTAGAGTACGAGATGGACGCGTCTTCCTTGGCCCCGGAGCCCGCTACATACGAGACTGCCTACGTCACCTCCCACAAGATGGCGTGCAGAGCGGGCGCCTTCAGTGCGTGCGGACAGCTTCTCGCTACGGGCTCTGTTGATGCTTCTATTAAGGTGAGATAATCTGAGGGGCTCCTTAGGGCTTCTGCCTGCCGAGGTTGCGGGTTGTTCGTAAGAGATACCGCAGCCCCGGAACGCAAAGGGCAATAGAAGGATCATGGGTGGGTTTTAGTCAGTACAAGTCTGACACCTCCCCCCCGCTCTGCGCAGAGCGGGGGAAATTATTTGATGATTTCCCACCCCAAAAATGGCATTAAGTCCGCCTTTGTACAGTTTTTGCTTGTGCATAAAGTTTTAATAAGTAAATAAAATTATATTTTAGATCCTGGATGTGGAGCGTATGTTGGCTAAGTCAGCTCCTGAGGAGGTGGATCCTGGCAGAGAGCAACAAGGACATCCGGTTATCAGGACTTTGTGAGTGTAACACTTATCAAAATTTTTGTTATTGCAAAAAATGGAAAATAAGTTTGCTTTAGTCTTTTGTTTGATTCGTCGTTTTTTTTGCCACTGACTTCCTGAAGTAAATGACCAATAAAACTACCACTTTTTCTGTTTTTTAGAATAAGTGGGTATCGAATTGAAATTAGAATGAGAGGGTATCGAATTGAAATTAGAATGAGTGGGTATTGAGTTGAAATTAGAATGAGTGGGTATCGAATTGAAATTAGAATGAGTAGGTATTGAGTTGAAATTAGAACGAGGGGGTATCGAGTTGAAATTAGAACCATTTATACAAGGCTGTATTCGCTTAGAGCTGTGAAAAAAATCACCCTCTTAGTTTACACAGCCAAAAGATGTGGCCGTTTAAGTTGGTATAAAATCTTTTCCCGAGTCGATTAGGGGCCGTTCAAGTATTACGTAAGCACTATGGGGGGGCGGGGGGGTCTTTGCTTTGCTTATTTTGGATGACATGGGGGGTAGGGGAGTCTAGATGATGATTACGTCATCGGTAGTTATTTACTTTTTTACCGAATGGCAACCCTCACATTGTCTTAGCTTGAAAACAAAACGCATTTTCGGGGATTCCCGCAAATAATGTTTGTAATATTATAATATTTTTGTCCCTTACTCTATGTTGAATACCGTATCAATAAAATCTAATCTCTATCCTAAATCAATTTTCTTATTTTTAAAATTATAATAATATTTAAAAAAAAAACAATACAGTAATCGAAAATGTTTACGTAAGCATGGGGGGAGGGGGTAAGAGCTTTGCTTACTTTTGCTGACAAGGGGGATGGGGGGGTAAATAATTGTAATAAATCTGCTTACGTAATACTTGAACGGCCCCTTATGACATATTTACTCTTCTCCCCAGATACGATCACACGGATGAGATCACCGCCCTAGACTTCCATCCTCGAGAGCAGATCCTGGTTTCTGCATCCCGTGACTGTTGCATCAAACTGTTCGACATCACCAAAGCCTCCGCTAAGAAGGCCTACAAGTCTATTACGGTTAGTACTGTCACAGAGTGGGTATTTTACCCTCTCTGTTGCGCTCAACTTCTTTCCTTTTGGAAATTTTTAAAAATCAATGAGGAGCTCGTGGCTAATTAATAGCAGCCGCTCGGGTCAATCTTTAGGTTAAGCCGCGCTTGCCTAGGTTGGTCTGTGGATGGGTGACCACCCGTTACATACCGAGTTTCCTCCGTGCCTCGGAAAGCACGTTAAGCCGTTGGTCCCGGCTGTCATTTGTAGAGAGTCAGTGTTCCGAAAGTCTGACAACCAGTCTTACCAAGGGTTATCGCATTACCCAGTACTAACTGGGTTGTGCAGGTCAGATAGGCAGTCGCTCCATGTAAAATACTGATATGCAGCTGTATCCGGTTAGACTGGAAGCCGACCCCAACATAGTTGGGAAAAGGCTAGGCAGATGATGAATTTTAAAAATTTTAAATATTCATATTTCGAATTTCATTCTGTCATTTCATCTTCAACAGTCATTTTTTGGCTCATTACGTTTTTGGATCACGGCTAGCAGCCACACTAGAGCCCCAGCGGCACAAAAACGTGCCAGTAAACAAGTATTACCGTTGAGCCCCGCTGGCACACATTTGTGCCACCAAACCCCGACCGATTTAAAACTGTATTTGTAGTAAAGATAAGTCTTAAAATCAGATAACGCTTACGATAAGAGCCCGCCCGGCGGTGCTTGACGGATAGTTGACGTAAATAATAGCGATCTTTGAGAGGTTAATATGTTTTTTAATAAGCTGTATCTATTTTTAAATAATCAGTTTGTGAATCAGTTATTGTGCAGTTCAGTTTGTGATGTTTCACCTAACCTATTGTGTATTTTCATCCCTCTTAAAAGGGTCCTCCTCCCGGGGTTGCGGGTTGTTCGAAAGAGATACCGCGGCCCCGGAACGTAAAGGGCAATAGAAGGAACATGGGTGGGTTTTAGTCAGTACAAGTCTGACATGCCCCCCCGCTCCACCCAGAGCGGGGGAAGTCATTGGATGATAAAGATATCAAAACCCGTAGAGGCTATTATATATTTTAATACCTGAAAACTTCGAACAAAACTTCCAACAACAAAGAGTGAGTGTTAAATGGCGCCCGAACAGGGACAGGGACATTTGTAAGAGGTTTTATACCTTAACCAAAGCCGAATGCTGGCTGGTTGGCCATGAAGTTCCAATACTTAGGTCATTTTAAATAAAGAATTAGAAAAAGGAAGACTAGAGAATGTCGTAGAAAGTGTGAGATGTATCTTTAAAATATAATCCTTACTTATATTATAAAAGCGAAAGTGAGTTTGTTTGTTTGTTGAATTTTGATGATGAATTTTGGTACAGAGACAGTTTGGAACCAAGAGACGGACATAGGCTATTTTTTTTTAAAGTGGTATGTGAGGGAGAAAGAGGGAAGAAAAGAGAAAACTTAGAGTTGATATTACAAATCAATAAGGCGCAAGGGGAACTGTGTTACCCCGAATTTAACGCGAGCGAAGCCGCGGGCAAAAGCTAGTAAAAATTAATCTTGAAAGTATTTGATGTGCGCATATCTTACAGTACCGTAATTTCTTTTGGAAGTCGGTTTTATTTTTTACAAAAATGTTTTTTTTTTGTCACCAGGATGCCGAACAAGTGCTATGCGTGGCGTTTCATCCACTGGGAGACCATATAATAGCGTCCAGCACCCAGCCGGTCATCCGTCTGTATGATGTAACAACCAGCGCGTGCTTCGTCTGCCCCATACCCTCGCACCATCATACTAGACAAGTCAACTCAATACAGTAAGTCATCCTGCCGGGGTTGCGGGTTGTTCGAAAGAGATACCGTGGGCCCCGGAACGTAAAGGGCAATAGAAGGAACATGGGTGTGTTTTAGTCAGTTATTTATTATTAATTCCCACCCCAAAAAAAAAATACAGTAAGTCACACTTAGGTATTTTGATACGGGACTACAGTAACGCCAAAAAGCTTTTTTATAAAATTCATTTTATAATTTTTCGTTTATTTTTTTTCTTTTATTGTGTGAAATTTTTAGCTGACTTCAAAAATAGGAGGAGGGACTCAATTCGTCGGAATCTTTGTATTTTTTTGTTATGTATGTTCACCGATTACTCAAAGACGCCGAACCGATTTTCGAAATTCGTTTTTGTTTGGTAGGGGATACTTCCCACGTGGTCCTTTATTAATTTTATTTTTATTGCTTAGGTAGTTTATGAGTTATCGCCTATAATAATATGTTTTTTTTTGTTTTATTATCTCATTAATTTATTTTGTAAAATATTATTAATTTTTAAGGTTCCTTAACTCAAAAGGAAAAACGGAACCCTTATTGGATCATTTTGTTCTCCAACTGTCTGTCTGTCAAGACCCTCTATCTCGGGAACGCGTGGAGGTATCGAGTTAAAATTAAAACCGTATACTCATCTCTGTGCTCCTTTTTTGTTGTGCAAAAATCAACCTTCTAAGTCTACGCAGTCAAAAGATATGGCTGTTTATGTCGCATGTTTATACGGAACCCCCGGTGCGCGAGCTTGACTCGCTCTTGACCGGTTTTATTTGTTTATTGTAAATGTGAGGACACGACACGGTGGCTAAGCGTTTGATTGCTGCGTTACGTGACACGGTTTCGATTCCCGCACGGAACAAATATTTGTATGACGTACAGGTAGTTGTTTCGGGTCTGGCTGTTTCTGTATGTGAGTTTAAATGTTTGTAAACGCACCCACGATACAGGAGATATTACTAGTGTGCTGTGTAACTTACTTGAAATAGAAGCTTTTGATTTGTTTGTTTTTGCAGATTTTCGCCCAACGGCAAGTATTTTGCTAGCGGCAGTGCGGACGGGTCAGTCAAACTCTGGGACACTGTCTCCAATAGATGCTTCAACACTTTCATCAACGCTCACGATGGATCAGAAGTGTGCTCAGTTGCTTTTACTAGGAATAGCAAGGTATGTATATCTAAGCCATTTGTGACGCAAGTACTTGCTGTGTAAGCAATTTGTGACGCGAGTACTTGTTGTCTAAGCTATTTGTGACGCGAGTACTTGTTATCTGAGACATTTGTGACGCGAGTACTTGTTATCTAAGATATTTGTGACGCGAGTACTTGTTATCTAACTATTTGTGACGCGAGTACTTGTTATCTGAGACATTTGTTATGCGAGTACTTGTTATCTGAGACATTTGTGACGTGAGTTATTTTTTATCTAAGCTATTTGGGACACGAGTACTTATTATCTTAGCTATTTGTGGCGCAAGTACTTGTTATCTGAGACATTTGTGACGCGAGTTCTTGTTATTCAAGCAATTTGTGACGAGAGTTCTTATCTAAGCAATTTGTGACCCTCAAACCAACCCACCCAACGTGGGCGCTGTGAGATGTCTCCCAGCCACCTTAAATGCGGAACTGTGGACGGTGAGCTATGGGTAGCTCACTGACCGTCCGCCTATTGACGAGAGGCCGTGTCTTAAGCGCGTTTGTGTTCGACGCTCGCCTTAAGTATATGGCAGCAAAGCAGAGGGTCTTGCCAAGGCTAGTGCTTGCCGGGGTTGTGGGTTGTTCGAAAGAGATACCGCGGCCCCGGGACATAAAGGGTAAAAGAAGGAATATGGGTGGGTTTTTTAGGGGTGGTGGCTGCGCCTAGAGCGGGGAAAGTTACTTGATCATTTTCTGGTACAAAAAAAGAATAACGCGACTTCTGATCGAAACTGACTAAAATAATTAATGAAGAACTAAACTGAACTTAATCCTCACTAATATTATAAAAGCGAAAGTGAGTTTGTTTATTACGTCTTCACACCTAAATAGCCAAACCGATGTTGATGAATTTTGGCATAGAGATAGTGAACCCTGGAGACGGACATAGGCTAAAAAAAAGTGAGAAAAGGGGGAGAAAGAGGGGAAAAATGGGGAGCGAAAGATTTTTATTTATTTATTTATCCTTCTTACAACTATCATTACAGGCCTTAACCTAATGCGACAGTGATTTTTTTATCGAGAATTTTTATAAAGATATTATTAATTTTTTATAGAGATATTTTTTTTCGATCATCACGCGGGTTAAAGTTAGCGTTAGCCCAAAGCAACCATGCCCGGCGGATGAAGTCGCGGGCGGCAGCTAGTGAAGAATAAAAAAAAGCGTTTATTTGTAAATTATGAACACATAGGATACTTTTTATGCCCGTTAAATAACCCTGGGACATATAGTTCCCATTATTATCAAATAACTAATGTTTATTTTATTTCTAGTATTTACTGACGTCTGGGCTGGACTCGTCCATCAAGCTTTGGGAGCTCGCAAGTAGCAGATGTCTTATTCAATATACTGGAGCTGGGACCACAGGTAATATATATTTTCATTAGGTTAAGGTAAACGTGAGAAACGCGAGTTGAGATGGATGTGTGGAATGACAAGAATGGATAAAGTAAGGAATGAGTATATTAGAGGAAGTTTGTAAGTTGCGCCTGTTACAAAAAAAATGAGAGGGAGTCGTTTGTGTTGGTATGGACATGTAATGAGGAGGAATGAAGGACATGTGACTAAAAGAGTGATGGATCAATGTTGATGGACGGAGAGCGAGAGAAAGGTAAAAGAAAAGATGGATGGATTGTGTAAGGAATGATATGAAGGAGAAAGGAGTAAATGATGCCGTGACGTCTGATAGGGGAGAATGGAAGACGAAAACGTGTTCATTCTCGTTCATATCATTCCTTACACAATCCATCCATCTTTTCTTTGGCCTTCCTTTCCCTCTGCATCCATTTATTCAGATCCATCACTCTTTTAGTCACATGTGCTTCGTTCCTCATTACATGTCCATAACAAGACAAACGACTACCTTACCTAAACTTAACAAATGAAAATAGTATTCTAAAAAAAATATAGTAACCTCTAGGACTGCTTTTAGTGGATTTATACGACATACCACTTAGATAACTATCTTAATTTATAACCAATTTATACTAACAGTAAACAGCACACATACAAGTTATTGGTCGTACATAAGACATGAAAACTAAGAAACTTAAATACAGTCACACAAAACAATAATAGTAAAAAATAGCAAATTTAAAAAAAATACATATAAAAAATCAATATAATTAGGTGCAAAATTATTTAATTTACGGAAACTACTGGGTGTAGCAATGAACTCTAGGTAACGGGTAGCAGTATTCAGGAATCTCATTCTGCACTAACTTTATCCTCTTCATAACTCCTAGGTAAGCAAGAGCACCTTGCCCAAGCCGTCTTCAACCATACTGAGGACTACGTCATGTTCCCTGATGAAGCGACCACTTCACTTTGCACTTGGCATTCCAGAAGTGCTAGTCGATGCCAACTTATGTCTCTAGGACATAACGGAGCTGTGAGGTAAGATACCGCAACAAAATACACTAATCACCACTTATAGCAAATGTGTAGACTAATCGCCACTTAAAGCATATGTATCTACTAATCACCACTTTGAGCAATTTGAGTTATAACCATCGTCAACGAATAATACCCACCATCAGTAAAATTATGAATAATCACTATTTTAGGAGAACACATTTTGAATGTTAGAAAAAATGAGGTCGATTTTACCGGGTACTATGCAATGTATTATTTAACAAAAAAGCAAATGTTAATGTTTAATCTAAATTATTTGCACGATTTAATACAACGCAGTACGCCCTATTCAGTAAGTTTGCTGGCAAACATTTTAGAAATAGCAGTAGTAGCTTTGTACGCTAATCTAATATATAAAATTCTCGTGTCACAGTTTTCGTTCCCATACTCCTCCGAAACGGCTCGACCGATTCTTATGAAATTTTATATGCATATTCAGTAGGTCTGAGAATCGGCCAACATCTATTTTTCATACCCCTAAGTAAGCAGCGGGTGAAACCGCTGGGCACAGCTAGTTACGTATAAATTTTTATTGTGTCGTGTTTTCTACTTAAATAAATGAAGTTTTCTATTTTATGCGTCTGCAAAACAGGGTACTGAACTCGAAAGATTTTTGTGTTTAGACTTTCATAGTACAAGCAACTAACTGACGAACACGGTTAGCGCAGTGGCTGAACGATCGACTGCTGCGCTGCGTGTGGCGGGTTAGATCCCCGCTGTTGTTGTTGTTTCGGGTCTGGCTGTTTGCGTATGTGAGTTTAAATGTTTGTAAACGCACCCACGATACAGGAGAAATTCCTAGTATGGGGCAACATTTTTTTTTAATATACTTATATGTCTCTATTCCAGATTCATAGTGCATTCCGGCACTGCTCCAGCTTTCTTGACATGCAGTGACGATTACAGAGCAAGATTCTGGTATAGGCGGAACACGCATTAGCCAGAACTCGGGGAATCCCTTGACAACGATAATGATTAAGTAATTCAAGTCTTTAGTGATGGACAAAGAACTTATACAAAGTTTAATATACTAGCAAGACCTCCTGGGTGTCTCTGGCCATGATATTGAATAACTTTAGTTCTTAAAAAGACCATTTCAGACACTAATCTGCATGGTCCTCATGTAAGTTGACCAAGATTTTTGTTTGGACCATAAAAGAGACCTCTGAGTTTGTTTCGGCTGTTTCTTCTCAGACTAGTCGGGTACGAAACACTGGCCACATCTAGTTTAAAAAAAAAACCGTATGAAAATGTTTGTTAAAACCTACTTGCAATATAAACAACATTTTTCTTTGAATTAAGAAATTCATAACATTTTTTTTAATTTAACAACATGTTGAAAAATCATGTCATTTATTCAAATTAGGCTAATAATCAGCACTTTTTAACAGAATTCAAAAAGTAGGTTGTTTTTGTGTATGTTCACCGATTACTCCGCCAACTGAGGAATTTTTTTGACGATTTTCATAATTCTTTTTTTTTTGAAAGGGTAAACTCCCGAGGTGGTGGTGGTCGAAAAAATTGTGAGATATCATCATCCATACTATAACTAAAAATGCTGAAATATAAAACGTTTTTCCAAAACAGTAACGGATTTAAAAAAAAAATACAAAAAAGTCAACAAAACTAACATAAGTCCGGAAGTAAAGTTATTTTCCAAATTTTTTAGTTTGTTTTTGGTAGTTGATAATTCTTTTGCTTTTTTTTTTAATCGTATTTTTAGAACTCGGGGAACAAAAGTTGTTCAGTTCTATGGCTCGAGAGACACCTCGCACGCCTTTGTCTTCATTATTGGTAAAAACATCGTTTTCTCATAAAATGTTTGACTATTTGTAAGACTTTGGTAAAATATATAGATTTAAGTTGATAAAACATTAACTGTTTGCACAGTGAATAAACTATTGAAGATATTTGTGGGAAATAAACTTGATCTTTAAATTATTGGTGTTTGTTTTCATGAAGTATGAGCTCGAAAAGTGCTTTACTGGTTTTGATGTTACTTACTTATAGGCTAAAATTGTCTACCCTAAGTATACTAGAAATAAACTTGATGTTATTTTATAGAATTCAGTGTCTATTCATGAATATGAATTTACTTGAAAACTCCTGTACTCATTTTGATGTTACTAATAGAGTAGTTTTAGTTAAGTTTGTGACAGCATCATCGACACCATTGTCCGACTTTCGGGACCCTGACTACCTGTAACGACTGTGAAAGATCTAGAAATGACAACCGGAACCAACAGCTTAAAGTGCTTTTCAAGGCACGGAGGAAACTTGTGGTCACCCATCCACAGACCAACCCAGGCAAGCGCGGCTTAACCTAAAGATTCACCTGAGTGTCTGCTACTTACTATTTAGCTACGCAAAAAGCAAAAAATAATGTTCAAAAGAAATAAATTAAACAGTGTCAATGTTATGAAAATCCGCTCATATCCTACAGCAAAATAATAAATTTCTTCAATTATAATATTGTGTGTTTTATTTGCATTAAATCTGTGATTGCGGCTACATTATGAAATTTTATAGGCTTTGAATAATGGCCAATTTCTTCAGTATTTTTTTTAACTGCGACAATCAATTATTACATTATGATCCGGTCATGGACTAGCGATATTCTAGATACTTATGTAACGAGTGTTGTAATATAAGTACTATTACCGCTACGCACTTGTGTCTAATTCACTTCCCCGCTTTTTGGCAGCCATTTTGAGATATTCTCTATGCGTGTACAAAAAATAATCATTTCTCTCAAAGTTTTGGTCTTACGGAGACGAAGAAAATAGCCTTATTGGGAGGTAAAAATATCGTCTATCGTTTAAATTAAGAAATTATGAGCTTACATTTTCGTAACTTTAGAAAACAAAATTTAAGTCCAGGAAAATTTGCAAATCAACGAAAGTTTTGTAAACTTTTTTGTGAAAAAAATGGTAGTTTTTTTTGAAGTGAAAACTTCTTTGGCGGCGTTGAGCACTTTTTCTGTAATGGGTATAAAATCTTAAACTCGCGTCAGGACACGTGACCTGATCGAAAAAGCGTAAGACGGATGGAGAGTAGACAGCTATCCCCTCTCACGGCGCGGCGAAAATGTATGCCTGGGCCTACTGTTTTTTTTTTGTTAAAGTTAAAGATATTCTTTAGTGAGTTATGAGAGCCAAAACACGATTGACCCAATTTGGCTCGATACAAAAAAATCGCAAAGTTTATCCAAAATCAGCATTTTTAAACACGTCCATGAAAAGCAAAACCAGTTTTATTCGATTGTTTTAAGACGAATTTCAATAAAATTTCGTGTACACATTCACTATTAAACATATTAAGGAATTATGGTTTTATTTTAATGAATTAGGGAGTGTCAAATTTTAAAAGGAATTATTAACAAAAAGACGTGCAGTATTTTTGCGCGCAGGCAGGCTAAACCACCGCTCCCGTACCGCGCCAGTCGGCCGCAGCGCGCCTTAGAGAGCACTTGTGTACAACTTTTTTGCGTCCGTTGTCACCGACTACCCAAGAGAATATATAAGCGTATATTGACACCTAAATACAAAAATGGTGAACAAAAATAATAAAATCAAAAAATATTCACGACTGCAGCTCAAGAAGCTGAAATTGATGAACCTGAATAGGTGAGTTTATACAATTCCTAATCTGCTTCATAACATTTGTTTACTTTCGTAGCCAGCTAAATATTTCCTTTTCATCGACAACACGGTTTTCCATAATTTACTTACTACACTTTGCCTGTGGCTGTTTATTAGAATAAGCATACAACTTTAATTTTATAATAGTAAAAGAATATTATGGTCTAAAATTTTCATTTACTCCAATTACTTCATTTCTATATTATTATGATTTCTTTTGTTTTACATACAGAAATCGTATAAACACTGACATTGTGGATTTGCCTACTGACTCGGAAGGAATGAGTGAAACCGTCACTCCACAAGCTCAACGTTAATAATCAAGTTTTCACTTCTGCCGGCACTCCCGGATTGCAACCCGTCATTTTTTTTAACCCTCGGCATGCCTGGTAGGTTCTGTCAGACCCACCACGGCAGAAAAACCGTTGCATTTTATTCAAATTTGAATTCTGAGCGCACCCGCAAGCTGTAGCTGGCCGTTACGAACTACTCAATGCTTTCCGCCCGCTACCTCAGTCCGGGACGTGTTCCCACAACGAAAAGACTTGTTTAAAGTGCTCTCTCTGCTTTTAATTCATAATAATTGTTAACAAAAAGCTCAAAGCTTAATAGCAGCGTTTTACCTACCAATAAAACGCATATTAATTTATTTACCTTATTCGAAGCTTATTTAATTGAGATAGGCCCTGCGTTTCCCACCATATTTCTATACTTCTATCTCTTTCTAGTACGTCACTTCCGCTTGGCAGTGGCGGGGAGGCTCGTAAAGCGAGACTCGCCATTTTGAATTCATTGAGTCTTATTACCAGGCAGAGATTGACTATAAGCTTCGAATAAGGTAAGTAAATTAATATGCGTTTTATTGGTAGGTAAAACGCTGCTATTAATTTGACTTGACCGTTATTCGAAGCTTATTTAATTGAGACGTGTTTGTTATCGCCTGGTGGAAGTGACGAAGACGCCAATGTGAGGTAGTATAACTGTTAATAATGTACTCCAGATATGGTGTAGTAGAAAGTTAAATATCTAAAAATGCATCCACCGGTTCATGTACATACATGATTGATGTAGGCATTGAATAAATAAAACTAAGTGTAAATAATCGAAAATAATGTATTTGATCTAAACAAAAACACCTCTTTGATGATACCATCATTTTAGGTACATACATAATTCATTAGATAATTACTAATCAACTGGATTAAATAAAGTGGTTACAGAGACGTTACGGTTTACCGTGGGTCTAACCTCACGTTTATAAAATTTGCAAAAGGTATTTTGCGAACGCCAGTTACCCCTAGCAAGAATCTCTTCAAGAGGATAATTATCGACCCAATTTTTTGAGGCCACAGCTGATCTAAAACTCCCAGGGGATGCTTTAATACCGGCTTCGACTAAAAGGGACTTGATCCAGCCCGCAATTAGGGTTTTCGATGCAGGTTTAGGTTCACCTCTTATGTTGATAAATAAATTACTACAATTTGCATCATTTCTACGATTCTCAAGAAGCGAGATTGTATGCTTAGCCCAATAGACCGGATCTAAATTTTTGTTATGTTCATTAGAAATTAACCGCCAACCAGATTGTCTATAATCCACAGAATCAGTTTTTGACCCAAAAACCGGCCAGAAAACTAATACATCATTTTGATTAGAAAAATTATTAGAATCAATTGTGAGCAAAGTTAAATCATGGATTCTTCTCCCAGAGCATAGGAGAAATAGAGAAGCAGCTGTATGTCTCTGCACTTGAAAAATATTATTTTCATCAATACGTTTACTCTCTAAGAAACTAGCAAGATCGTTTATGTTCCAAATCGGGGGCTTGACATGGCTGACCGGTTTATGTAACGCGATAGATTTTAGAACATGTTTTACAAGGACATTTGAGCTTAACTGGCCGGATGTTTCTGGGTTGCAAAGGGTTGCGATCACAGATTTGTGTAACAAAATAGTATTGTACGATAATTGATTTATTAAATGGAGATCAGATAAAAATCTAGCCAAATCGCTGGCTATTGGAATTGAGGGGTTTACCTGGTGCTTTTCGCACCAATTTAGCCATCTCTTCCAAGCAGCGCTATAAACTTTTCGTGTCGAGGGACGCCATGATTTCTCAAGAAGTTCTAATTGAGCTTTATTCCAGGTTGTTAGCATCCCAGACCACCCCCACATTTCCACACTTCCAGGGTCATGTTGTGGACGTTCGGTGGTGGCAGTCCTGTTGTCGTGTCGATCAGGACTTTGTCTAGGTGATACAGCGTAAATGGGGCTGCTAGGGCACGTAACTTGATGTCGGGTCGCCAAAAAACTCGCTCCCATCGTGGAACTACCAGTAGGTATGTTCCCTGGGCTTGATTGAGATAACCTAGGACCTTGGGAATCAGAAAGGGGGGAGGGAACACCCACGCCAGGTTGTAATTCCACATCTGGGAAAACGCGTCGCAAAACAGGGCTTGATCGTCCTTCTGGTCTAAAGACACGTAATTCGTCACTACATGTGCTCGGTTGGACGCAAATAGGTCGATCAGTGGAACTCCCCATTTGGCAAATATTTTCTTTGTGCATTTTGCAGACAGATGCCACTCTGGAGTTACGCGAAACCTCGACAAGTGATCCGCGTGCCCGTTGTAAATACCTGGTATATAAAAGACGTTCATGTGAATTTGATGGTCCTCCATTATTTGGAAAACTTTGTAGGTTAACTCCAGGAGAGGTGCCGATTTGGTACCGCCCTCGTGACGGAGATATGCGACTACTGACTTGTTGTCGCTCTGAATCAAAACAGTCTTGTGTCTCAGGAGCTGATAATGATCTTCCAAAACTTTTAGGATTGCTAACATTTCCTTTTGGTTGCAATGAAGATCTTTCTCGGCTTCTGACCACAGACCCGAGAGAAAAAGATTGTCCAGGCGAGCCCCCCAAGCGATGTCTGACGCATCTGTTGTAAGGAAATGAGAAGGGGGTGGCATGTGTATTGCCGACGGAAGATGACAATTCTGGCTCCACCATATCAGATTGTCTATGGCAGCACGAGGTAGGGTGTGTAATAACCTGTGATCCGACCCCAAGATTGCGTTCAGTAGGTTCAGAAGCGCTCGAAAGTTGAGTCTCCCTTTTTGTACTGCAAAACTGGCAAAATTGAGTAGACCAACTAGGCTTTGAAGCTCTTTGAGTGTTGTGCGTTGCTTCCGTAACAAATGATAAATTTTGTTTGCAAGTCCCGTAAGTTTTTCTTCGGGAAGACGCTTGCAATTCGACCATGGATCCCAATGGATTCCTAGGAACACTAGACTTTTCGACGGTGTGATAATCGACTTTTTGTAATTGATCAGCCAATCTAACGTTTCTAGAGTGTCGAGCACAACCCTCACATGACTCTGAAGCTTGTTTTCGTCCTGGTGAGCGATCAAGAAATCGTCGAGAAAAACTATTATCCTGACACCTCGTTGCCTGAGTGTCTGGGCTATCCAATTTGTAAGCGCAGCAAAAGTCTTGGGCGCTGTGCTTAGGCCAAAAGGTAGGCAGGTCATTTCTAGCAATTCGTTGCGATACATTAGGCGCAGAAACCTTCTGTGGCTGTGAGCAACAGGTAAACAGCAACAATGAAAATACGCCTGAGAGAGGTCGATTTTGCATAGCCAATCCTGTGGTTGCAGGAAATCGGGAATGCGATATGCATTTATTAGCTTGAATCGATCTGTTATGATGTAAGAGTTCAGGATTTTCAAATTGAAAATTGGACGATTTGAGCCGTCGCCTTTGGGGACAAGAAACATCGATGACAGGAAGCTTGGCGAAACAATAGCTCGTTTCAGAACTCCCTGTTCTATCATTTTGTTTATAACAGGTGTCATTTCGGCAGATTCTGGAACATTTAGGTTTGTTTCTACAATGTTTGGATGAACAAGTGGAGGCTTCTGGCAAAAAGGTATGCGATACCCTGTTATTATTTTTAGAATGTAATTTGGTGCATTCATTTGTTCCCATTTGTCTCGAAACTGCAGGAGACGGCCCGCTCTGAACGAGTCAATACTTACGTCGTTTGTTGTTATTAGTCTGCTGGGAGGGCGATGATGCGCGTCTCCTCCCATACCTTGGCTGATTATTATGCCGAGCATTTGACTGGCCTCGAAAGTTATTGCGTTTATTCGGTGCGACCGAATTATATTGAGCAGCGTGAGTATCGTAGCCACTTTGCGGAGGTGGGTTACCGCTGCTATAGCCACCTTGCGTAGGTGGGTTACTGCTAACACATTGTGAATGCGTATTATGTTGGCAAGCATGAGCTGTTTGAGCAAAACCCTGCGAGGGTTTTTTGTAAGGCTTTGGCCCCTGCGGGGGGCCTCTAAACTTTTTTGCATCCACCTGCGAGGTAGACGTCATATTAGCCTTTTGCAATGGCCAAAAACATTTTCTTACACCGCCAGCTTTTTCTACAGCAGCAGTAAATTTCTCTGCGTTGAACAGGTTGGTACATGTCGGCGGAATTTTCTTTAAATTAGCCTTCATCAAGGGATCCTTTGCCTGTTTAATAACACAGTCTCTCCGCATTTGGAGAATCTCAGCACGATGTCCACAAATGATCTGTAATAGGTCTGAGGAACATTTATTAAAATCCCCTGTGGAAAAAAGGTCATTAACTTTCTGAAGCAAAGTGTCAGAATTTAGTGAGTCACTATTTTTTGCCCAAAGTAACAATTCTTGAAGAGTTCCTTGCAAAACATCTCTTTGTTTGAGTACACACATGGTCAAGGCTGCGAAAGCCTTATCAGCAAACACAAGGTGACGAGGAGACTCATATATTTTGACTTCCTCGTTCATTTCAATGTCTGTATAACCCGGCGAGTGATTGTACAATTTTTGGGTTTCAGAATATCTAATTTCACTCCAGTCACTTTTATCAAGATGTTGCAAGTCACATAGCAACTTCAAATAGTTCTCGGAAGTATTGGGTATTGTAGGTTCTTTCAGCTTAGTTTCAAAAGATAAAGTAAATTCTTGATCACCACGTGCACTAAGATTATTAGGTTCACCATCAAACATTTGTTCGTAATGATTTTCACTAACACTGGACATAAGTGAGATGGCATCACAATCTAAATTGGTACTCACGTGTTCACTGGGGCCCTTGCAACCCATTTGCTGACGGAGGCTACGTACCTCCTTAGCTAATTTCCGTAGCTTACGTTTGGAACGACGCTTGCGTTGGCTTTTTCTTTTGTTGCGGCGACTTCTCTTAGGGTTGCCTCCGCTAGACGAGGAGCTATCACTGGAACTTGAGCTACTAGAACTCGAGCTATTAGAACTGTTCGACCGAGCTCGCCGCTTCTGCGGCGAAGAAGGTCCTGGACGAACACCACTAAGCACAACACCACTAGCCTTAACGGCATCATCACACAAATTTTCCATACTGGATATCGAAAGATTAAACTTTTAAATTCAAATAAAACCGTTAGGCTTATTTTCACTTTAAATATAATATAATTTTCAAGGTAATGTCGGTAGGACACGACTGTTCGCGGCGGGAAACAAGACGCCAATGAATTCAAAATGGCGAGTCTCGCTTTACGAGCCTCCCCGCCACTGCCAAGCGGAAGTGACGTACTAGAAAGAGATAGAAGTATAGAAATATGGTGGGAAACGCAGGGCCTATCTCAATTAAATAAGCTTCGAATAACGGTCAAGTCAAATTAATTTTATGTTTAAAACGAACAAATTTTCATTTAAAATTTAAAAAATAAAGATCGTTGATTTGTAAAACGATTTTTATGTCTAATCCTAATATTAGTACGTAATTTCATAATAAAACAAATATTTTTATTTATTTACTGCAATATGTTTAAGAAATAGTGATCCAAAGCTGGGTCTGACAGGCCCACCAGGCATACCGCGTCACTTCTCGCCACCAGGCATACCGAGGGTTAATCAATAAATTGGAGTACTAATATGTTTGTTATATAAGTACATAGACTATCGCTAGTCCGTGACCGGACACATTGCATAAAGTTTCATTTTGATATTTTTTAATTTGTGATATACGCGAAATTTTACCGAATCGGTAGTGCAAATGGGTCCTTCTGTAAAGACTGATAAGATTCTAAAAACGTTGCGTGACCCATGCAACGTTTTTAGAATCTTAGTCTTTATCTCAGCCAGATTAACAACCAACCGACAATATGTTAAAAAGACCGAAAGCGGCATATATACGTACCAATTATGTTTGTGCACGATTTTTGGCCCAATTACCACGATTTCCCTCAATTCTCCAAAATTCTCTAAAACTCTTTGCGAAAAATGCAACACCGCGTGACGTCTTTCATAAGCTATATCTTTGTCGCTTTTGGTCTAATTTACAAATAAAAAAATACGTGTCCCTTATTTTTGAATTATCTAAAAGACTGACTAAATAGAATGTAATTAATTTGACCCTGGAAACACCCCTATTGTTTATTGTCTTAAATGGTAAATGGGCCCTGGGCTACAGCCCAAAAACCCTTATATAGAAATATTTAACTGAAAAGGCACTACGGTATTAAAGAGTATCTGGATGACGATACAAGCTCAGTGGATTAGACAGGTAAAAAATATGTGCACTATCACGTAGTTAGTCCAGGTACTAATTAATGTTGATGTTCCTATAACAATTAATTAATCTATTATTTATAGGAAAAAAAAATGTTATTTGTTAACATAAAAATGTTAAATTTAATTTGTAATTTTTTAAGGCAGATTGCTGCTATCGCCTTTGTAATTCAATTTTAATTTTGTTAAATATTTGTACGCCGCTTACGGCAAAAAATGGAGATGTAAATACCTACTTTATATTTACACCTTTTACACATGTTTAACAAATAAAAAACCTTTGACCTTTGACCGACCCTGTGGTAAAGGCTCCGTTTAAAAATATAGTCATAGATACAGTTAAATTCTCACTTACCTGACTATAAAGTTCAACTGAAGACTCGCCTTTCAGTTGGTGGCCAGTGAGGTAGGTATTATGACTGCTGGCTATGTAGTATTGACTCAGAGGACCAGTCATGTCCTTGGCGATTGATTTGTGCACCTCATCTTCTTCAGACGTGGCGGATTTTCTGTAGGTAATGAAAATGCTTACTAATAATAATTATAAAAGCGAAAGTGAGTTTGTTTGTTTGTTACGTCTTCACGCCTAAATGGCTAAACCGATTTTGATGAATTTTGGTACAGAGATAGTTGGGACCCTGGAGACGGATATAGACTATTTTTTTTTTAAAGTTTGAGATATGATCCCTCATATCTCAAACTTTTTAAAGAGAGAAGAAAAGGGAAAACTTAGCATTGCTATTACAATAAATAAGGCGCAAGGGCATAAACTACAGGTAGCAGTTACCTGTAAATCAGGAATGGGGAACTGTGTTACCCCGAATTTAACGCGAGCGAAGCCGCGGGCAAAAGGTAGTTGTGACATATTTCTCTTGTGATAGCTAGGTTTAGTGGTTCACACGTGTTGCGCTTGTAGGTTAGAGCTCTTAGAGCAGTATTTAGAAACAAATCTCACTTCTGAGACCCGGTCATGACATCGCATTTGAGATACCGATATAATTAATAAACAAATATTGAAACCCGGTTTGCGAGTCGATTTTCAAGAGAGATCACTACTGATTAATATATTAGTTCTATCGCTAAGATGGTCTCAAGACATGTTAGACGACAATTTTTTATCTGTAGGCCATACAAATACATGGTCCATGCGGGGATCGAACCCGCGATACGCAGCGTAGCAGTTGATCGCTCAGCCACTGCGCCAACCATGCCGTCTTACACCTTACCATCTGCTCGTTACAATCACGTTTGACAGTTGGTGGACTTGTGTTGGTTTTTTATTCTGTACGTGAAAAAATCTACTTGTTTCTTGTGACGCGACGCGTGTGAACGCGAGTGATTAACAAAATATTAAAAGTTAAAATAGAAGAATTTCTTAACCGAAACTTTTTCGGAATACATTTTAGAGTATAAAAATAGGTACTTACGTAATAAAATTAGCTCGCATCTGCTCGGGTACGAAGGCGTAGTTGTCTTTATCTGTGAGAAACCTGACGAAACCCTCGAAAGAGAGACAGTTGTCAGCTCGAAGAGTAGGGTCTGGTTCGTGTCTCTAAAAATAAAAAAAAAAAACTGAAAGAATATGTTGTTTTATTTTGGACACTAGGCTACTATTTTAGGCTGGTCACATTTGCCGCATGTTGGGGGAGCAATAGGCAATAATATCTAACCACTCAGTGGCCAGTGGACACCAAAAATAAAAAAATAAAAACGACAACGCAGCAAACCCAAAAGAAAATAAAAGACTATCTTTAGTAACATCTCACTAAGGAGTTTAATAGCGGGAGAAACGGCTGGGCATAGCTAATATAAAAAATGTACCTACATACTACAGTAAAACATAGATATATAAATCATTAATTTGTTTAAACAAAATATCAAACAGAGAAAAAAACAGGTTGGCCCATAGACAATTAGACAGATCACATAATATTATGTACATAATATTTAAAATTTAAATTTATTTAAATATCTTGGGACAACTCACACACGGCTATCTGATCCCAAGCTAAGCAGAGCTTGTGTTATGGTAACCAGACAACTGATATACATACTTATATAATTTATAAATACATACATATTATAGATAAATCACACCCAGACACAGAACAAACAATCATGCTCATCACACAAAGTTTGTCCTGGGTGGGAATCGAACCCACGACCTCTGGCTCAGCAGTCAGGGCCACTAACCACTAGACCAACAGGCCCGTCAATATGTCACATAGGTACATTTATATCGGTCGGCCACTACTGGGCGGTGTGTCGAAAGGTTGCACCAAATGCGAGTCCAGCTCAGCATAATGCCAGGTAGACTACCTACTATAATTATCTACATAAGTAGGTATTAATCCTCCTAATATTATAAATGCGAATGTTTGTGAGGATGGATGAAAATATGGATGTATGGATGTTTGTTACTCTTTCACGTCAAAACGGCTGACTGGATCTTGATGAAATTTGGTACAGAGGTAGATTGTAGTCTGGAACAACACATAGGATACTTTTTTTTCGATCATCACGCGGGCAAGCCGCAGGCACCAGCCAGTGTGTAATATTTACCTGTATGATATCTTTAAGTTGTTGCTCTGTTTTTGGTTCATTTTGTCTCGTTTCACAAAATTTTCCAAGAGTAGGCAAGGAGAGGACTCGACCACTAACATCGGGACAGGCACCTGTAGACAAATGGTAAATTTTAAATTATGTTATGAGAAGAGGTTTCAGGGGGAACGAGAAAATAATAGTCTTAAGTCAAGTTAATCAATGAAATAGATATAGTTTATTCCCGTTTTACATTTACAAAAACATAAGTTCGGATTTATATTCGCGTGCGAGTAGTAGGCGCGTAAGCAACGGACTGGCGATGGCGGCGCAGACGCCAGGCGGTTGCGCGCGACCGTGGGACGCTCTTATTGGTCGCGATGTACCTCTTGAGGTTGCTATAATGTTTGTTTTGCAAGTAGGTTTTTACAAACACTTTTACATGTCTTTTTCTTTCGTACCCGACTACTCTGAGAAGAAACAGCCGAAACAAACTCAGAGGTCATAGTCTCTTTTAAGGTCGTGAAATTGTCTTTTTTTATATAAGGTAATTAATATCTGCAAACTTATTGGAGACAACCAAACATATAAAAAACCGAGCAATGGGAGTCAGACTCGTGCACCAAGGGTTCCATACAAACTTGCGACATAAACAGCTATATCTTTTGACTGCGTAGACTTAGAGGGTTGATATTATCACAGCTCTAAGTAACCAAAGACTTGAGTAAATGGTTTTAATTTCAGCCACCTTCCCGAGATAACGAGTCTTAACACACAGACATACGGACAGCAAAGTGACCTTAGAAGGGCATCGTGTTAAGAAGAACGGTACTTAAAAAAAAAAACCGGCCAAGAGCGTGTCGGGCCACGCTCAGTGTAGGGTTCCGTAGTTTCCCGTCCGTCACAATATACCGGACAAATCAAAATCAAACGTCGACGACTATTTAGGTTATGCACTCATAAATAAAATTACGAATATATTTAAGTGCAACTTACTTTACCACGGTAGGTCATGAAAGCACGGAAAATCTTAACATCGACTTTTAAAAAAATGACGTCATTACGCAACGCCATCTATAGAACCATTTATGAACTGGTTTTTACCTTAACATTTTGATGGTGTTAAAAAAATGAATTTTAGTTTTGTTCTAAATTGCCTTAGCATGTTCTTGATAGAAGTTTTATGTAGTTATAAGATACCGCCAATGCCAAGGAGAGACCAACCGAACAATTCGGTAATACCCGATCCAATGTAATAAGTACCTACAGCGCCATCTCTCGGGGAATTAGGTTACTAATTAATACAAAGACGTGCAAGAAGTTTTCGGTGGTAATTTTCGATTGCGAGAACCGATTTCAATAATTCTTTTTTTTGTTAGAAAATAGATACGTTCAGGATAATAAAATATGTAAACGAAGTTAAAAAAAATGCTTGCATATACGATTATATTACAAACTTAGTCCAGAAATTATTTTGTACAACTTTTTGTCTTTTTTGTACAAAAACTGTTGTGTCAATCAAGTTCAAAGTAATTTTCATAGAAAGTCCTTATAAAGTTCTACTTTTCAGATTTTTTTCATATTTTCTAAACTTATGGTTCAAAAGTTAGAGGGGGGGGGGGGGACACATTGTTTTTTACTTTTGGAGCGATTATTTCCGAAATTATTGACATTGTCAAAAAATGATTTTAGTAAACCCCTATTCATTTTTAAATACCTTTCCAACAATATATCACACGTTTGGGTTGAAATTAAAAAAAAAACACTTCCCTCTTTACATATAGGGTGGCTACCCTAATAAAACATTTTTTTCCAATTTTTATTTTACCACTTTGTCGGCGTGATTGATATACATATTGGTACCAAATTTCAGCTTTCTAGTGCTAACGGTCACAGAGATTAAGCGAGGACGGACGGACGGACGGACGGACAGACAGACATGGCGAAACTATAAGGGTTCCTAGTTGACTACGGAACCCTAAAAATGAAAAAAAGTTGCTACTTTGACCGCGAATAAAGCAAGAATAAATTTTCTTAGGATATTGGGGTTCTGCTTGTCTGCAATGACCTGAAGCCTGAAGCATGCTGTTGGTGCTACCCCGGACTCTGTCTACCAACGATGCGACCCGCTTGCGAAATACGGCATGGAAGCCATCTACCCTGGCCTCCGCAAACATACCAGAGGCACTACAAAAGCGGGGCAGCCCTAACAACATCCTAAATCCATTATCGTATTGGACACGCAGGGCATTGAGCGACCTCTGCGTATACTTACTTGAACCATTTATTCAACAAATGCCTTTTGGTTTCATTAATAATTTTTAACTCGATACCTTCACGAGTTCCCAAGATAAAGGGTCTTGGCAGACAGACGGGCAACAAAATGAAAATTTGTTGTATAAATTTATAGTATTTTATAAATCCATATAGTATAAATTAATAAAAAAAAATCTGTTTTACTGCCACTACTACCACATTTAATATATCTACAAATTTAGTGTATTTCTTTCTGTTTTACTCCTACCACTGTTTGTCTCTGCATCACCCAAAGGTTGACTGGTAGAAAATGTCTATGGCATTAAGTCCGCCTCTGTACTTTGTACTTGAAGTGTTAAATATTTCAATTAATTTTTAAACTGTCGATACAATGATAACAATAAAAATTAAGCTACAATCCCAGTCACAAGGCATAATAACTGTGAAAGTACTGTAGTTGCTGATTCTAAAGCGTAGATCTCTATGGAGAAGAATGGGCAAGAAACTCCATGGACACTCTCTTAAATCTGGATATTCGTCGAACTTAAATTAAAACCACAAACTCAAGTATGTGGACCCTTGGAACTGTGAAAAAATGAAGCCTCTACGCAGTCAAAAGATATAATAGTTTATGTCGCTCGTCGCTTTTATGTCATGTCAATTTGACGACACGGTTGGCGCAGTGACTGAGCGATCGACTAAGTCCGCCTCTGTACTTTGTGCTTGAAGTGTTAAATAAATGAAATTATCTTATAATAGTTCCGTTTTTTCTCTTTAAGGTAAGTAAATTAAAAAGGAGATTCAATCTTACCGGGAAGAGCTGCGGCTGCTAGAAGGTCGAAAGCTTTCTTCCTGCCAACTTTATCACTCGGTGGTTCCAGGTCCAAAGACCCATTTCTTGTAAGAAGACCTGCACAGAAAGATGTCAACATCAATATTAGAACTGTCTCGTTTTGTTCTAATAATAATACCAGCCTATAACTGTCCCACTGCTGGGCAGAGCCCTCTTCTCCACTAATCACCACGCTTGCTCATGACAGGTTGGAGATTTCACTCGCGTGGTGATAGAATATACAAATATATCATTATGAATTGTAGCCTATGTGTTATGTACCCTTATCCTTACTAGTACTATAAAAACGAAAGTAAGTTTGTTTGTTTGTTACGCCTAAATGGCCTAACCGATTTAAATGAATTTTGGTACAGATATAGTTGGGACCCTGGAGACGGACATAAGCTAAAAAAAAGAAAGAAAAGGAGGAGAAAGAAGGAAGAAAAAGGGAGAGAGATATTTTATTTCGATGATCACGCGGGTTAAAGTTAGCGTTAGCGCAATGTAACTATGCCACGCGGACGAAGTCGCGGGCGGAAGCTATTTTAAAAACTAACCTATATTAGACTACTGATAAAACTTCACAAATATATAGCTTAAATAACACATAGGCTACAATTCATAAAGATAATATATTGTATATTCTATCACAACGCGAGTGAAACCGCAGGTGCAGCTAGTATTTAATTAATAAATGTAGTGTTATCTTACCTGTCCTAAAAATAGCTCTGCTTCGGAACAGCTCGGGTGAACTTCGGCTCTTCTCGGCTCCTAGCAATGGGGAGCGGTTGCGTGGAACTGCAAGTTGCTCGAAGATGTCTCGAAGTTCTGATCGCATTACTAAGCTGTGAATAAATAATACAAAAATAGTTTGTATATGGCACTTGCATACTCAAATAACATTGCAAAAAGAATTGACACTAATGTACTTTTTTTGGTATTGTTCGTCGTGTCGTTGAGCTCCTTGAGTTATGAGTCGAGCTACACGATAACTGACAAATGCTTGCACTGACTGGACAGGTCCACCCAATCTGTGTGGTGCTTTCTTAACAAGACCATTTCAGACACTAATCTGCATAGTCCTCATGTTCCACCATTTTTTTTTGTCTGGACTTTAAAAGAGACTATGACCTCGGAGTTTGGTTCGGCTGTTTCTTCTCAGAGTAGTCGGGTATGAAACACCGGCCTCATCTAGTTTTTAAAAAAAGACGTGTAAAAGTGTTTGTGAAAACCTACTTGCAAAATAAACATCATTTATCATTAATGCAAATTCCTAAGCGCATGACGAGGCAAGCTAACCATTTAATTTTAAGGTTACCGAGGACAAACTACGGTCGAAAGAATTTTGTTTATTAGGGGGCTGAAATCTATTACTGTATATCTGCAGTAATTAAGGAATCAAAATCAATTCCAACTTTCAAAAGGCTAGGTACTAAAGCACCACATGAATGCCGGGGTTGCGGGTTGTTCGAAAGAGATACCGCGGCCCCGGAACGTAAAGGGCAATAGAAGGAACATGGGTGGGTTTTAGTCAGTAAAAGTCTGACACGCCCAGAGCGGGGGAAGTTATTTGATGATTTTCCACCCCAAAAAAAGCACCACATGAATAATGTTAAGTAATTTTAAGTTTTTTACCGTTTTTGTTTCAACCTAATTTTAGTTTATTACCAAGCGAAACCGTCGCTCATAGGTATCTGAGGTCATAGGAAAACCTGAGACTGGAGATGCCGGTGCGTTCTACTAGCTTCTACGACAAATCCTTTACAGTTCAAGCTGTACGGCTATGGAATGCCCTGCCCGTGTCTCACACCACACCACAGACTACATACAGTAGGTACTGTTTCTCCTCCTTTAAATCCATCCAAAGGTTGTCTTGAAATGATCGCTCTTAGCGATAAGACCGTCCATTGTGTCACCCTATTTATAAGTTGTATACTGTTATTCTTGTAATTTGTATGGTGTACAGTAAACGCTCAAAACTCCTGTAGCGCGCTAAGGATTACTTTACTATGACCTGCGCGAGCACAATAGAGTTACATTGTAAGTTTGCCTCTGGACTTTTGGTCGCCACTGTACATATATGTATAAAGAATATTCTATCTATCAATCTTATCTTACTTATTATGTTTTTCCCCATACAAGTAAATAATTGTTTTCTTTTTAAGCAAAATAGATTTTCTTAAACCGTGTTGTATGTATGGTTTGAGAGTTAGGGCATAAGTGGGCCAAAAATCAATGGAACGACGCCGATCACCATAACACCTGAAAAAGCAATACCTATTAGGTGTTATTCGTGCGTGTAATTGCCTGTAATCACTACATGGCCCCAGCCTTTGTCGTTTCATGGCTGGATACTAGTTTTTTTTTAAAACATTGCTTCACACTAGGAATTTCTCCTGTATCGTGGGTGCGTTAACAAACATTTAAACTCACATACACAAACAGCCAGACCCGAATCAACTACCTGTAGTTTAGCTAATATTACCTGAAACTCCTGAACAGCGTCACGAAGTCCATAAAGTCCAGTTGTGTGTCATATCCGACTGATCCAGTTCTTAAATGTTTCAGATTCTCCCAGAATCTTTCGCTGGTTTCAAGTCTTCTTAAACTGGAGACAAAACATAAATCTTGTCATTAAAATCATATTCAATGAAATAGAATAGTCAGAAATCAAATTTTCTCATGGTAAAGATGAAAAAAGAAACAGAGTTAAAAAGCGAAAGTGAGTTTGTTCGTTTGTATGTTTGTTACGTCTTCACGCCTAAATGGCTAAACCGAAAAAAAGTGAGAAAAGGGGGAGAAAGTAAGACGCGAGCGAAGCCGCGGGCAAAAGCTAGTTTATTATAAAAATGTTTCATATTAAAATGTTACCTATAAAGATGCTCTGATATTTGTATGCCATTATATGGTAAAACATGTTAGTTCACAACTATAAGTACATGTACATATGCACCAGAGCGGGGGAAGTTATTTGATGACTTCCCATCCGCGATGATCAAAACAAAAACAGTGGTGGTCAACAAAAAAACAAAATATTTATGCAGTATTGACGGCCAAGGTCACCTAGGAAACCAGGTCACAATCTATTCTAAGGTCAGCATGTCAAGAGTCAAGGTCATTTCAACCAAATTGAAGCAGGTTATACTAAGGGTCAAGGTCATTTATTTGATTTTGAAGGTATGGTGAAGTTGAACCAAAAAAACGGTTAAACTAGGAATTTGATGATGATGAAAGAATGTCATAGAAATAAGATATTATTATTAATTATTTATTTAAAAAATAACAATGGGGAGAATGGATGAAAAAACGTATCGCGCCAAATAGAATGGGACAAGAGTAAAAAGATGATTATAAAAAATATAAAAAAGTGATGTTTTCTAAAATTAGTTTTTTGATTGTTTTATTTTTGATAAATTAGAAAAAAAAATTGTTTTAAAAGTTATTTTGGTGAGAAAATACAAAAAGCTATTTTCTAAAATTTGTTTTAACACTAATATTTATTTTTGTTTAATGTCTAATTTATTAAAAATTATAGATTTCTCAAAAAAGTTTTTTGATGTAAACAATCATTCAAATCTCTAATCTTTCCTTTCCTAGAAATCCATTTTCTTATATATTTTAAAAACTTAAAAAAAAAATACTTTTATGTTTATTCAAAAGGTCAAGGTCATTTCTTACCTACTCCTGTTAGGTGACCCGGCCATGATGCTGGTGGCGGCTGCAGTCAAGCTGCTGTGCCGAGGACCGTAGGAGTGGTGGTGACTCATCATTGATGATGAATAGGAACTGCGAAAACATAATTGATTCTAGTACTATTTCTAAAAGTTTTTTTTTAAATATTTTGATAACTTTGCAACAACTTGGAAGAACGTTCACACAAGTCCGGGATTTCAAGTCAAAAGCCTTGCTTTAATAAAAAAATTGCTAAATGCATTTCACGACTAAAGACTACTAATATTTATTCCTTGACTGAGCTTTTCTATCACGTTACCCAAAGGTGGACCGTGAGTTTGTGTGGCCCTGGACTAATACTATTTGGGGGCCTGCTTAATTAACCAAGTAATTACTCTATGTAAAAAAGCTGTTTTAGATAATGATAAACTAGGTACATACAATGACACATCTAGCGCATTTCCAGTATCATATAGCCCAGCTTTTTTGTAGTTTTGTTTTGCTATGGTTGCTTATAGTAGAGTTGTATACCTGCCAAATTAATGTGTTTGTTTTTTTTATTCACAACTGTCCATTGTCTTAATTGGTGACCATGGGCTCTTCACAATCAAGGGGCCCTTGGGTTTCAGCCCAAAAGGCCGTTATATAGATCCGCCCCTGGTGTCAGCACACGTCTCCCACACCGCGCAGCTACCTTAGGTGCGGTCTAAGTTAACCTGGCAGCCTATAAATAAGTTGATCCCAAGTATTTTTTAGAAATCCAAGTTTGAAAAAAAATTAGATGACAAATAGAGGCTTATTCATCTTATTAGCAGCCTATGAATATTTTTAAGACATCAAAATGGAATTTATGAACGGGTATTTATATACAGTATGTTAGTTTAAACGAGGGACGTATTCAAACCCACAATAGTGCATACTTACCTGATACTAATAAAAAAATGAACAAAAAAACACTAAGACAGAACCATACCAAAAATTTCGCATAAGTCTCGCAACGTGTATATACCCTTTCGCTAGCGATTTAAAACTATCGCAGAACATGTGTGCATGTCAATGACCTTTAGGTATAATCCATTTTCCCTTCATACTTTAAACCTGGCTTAGGACGCCTTTTCGGTAGAATCGGCGCGTAGGTATTTTGCCGCGTGATTTACTTCACTGTTTACAAGTTTACTTCTCTCGCGCTCAGTGTTCATGAATAATGTATTTTATTGGACAATTACGTCAGAAATTAAGGTTATAGGTTTTTTACATACTTGGGACGAGAATCGAATACTGAATACCCTCCCTCAATAAGTCCCTCGTTTAACCTACACTGTATATGTATAAGTATATTTTATTAAAAATATTATTTTCTATTATCCTTTTTTTCAGTTATTGCACCTACTGTGTTTTGTCTCTGCATCACCTTAAGGTAGACTGGTAGAAAATGCCTGAGGCATTAAATCCGCCTTTGCACAGTCTTTTCATAAAGTTTTAACAAATAAATAAAATTATTTAGAATTTGTTTGAAAACAAGCCTCAAAGTTATTGGGTAGATTTTATGTAACTTGTTATAGTACTTACTAACACCCAAAACTGCAAGAATGCATCAGCCTAGATAACGCGCATAGAAACAGATGCGTGCCTACCTACCAAAGCGGCGCTTTGGTAGGTAGGCAGCGCTTTGAAAGCGCTGACGCCGCTTGTGACGTTCATCATACGATGCCCCCGTTTACCAGACTTAAGTATTTTTTTTTAGCAATTAGTAATCATGTAAATATTTGGCATTTATTCTGTATCTAATTTCGATCGGTATAGGAATTCTTTTTTCAATAATTAATATTGTAATTTTACTTTTTTGAATAGTTACAGTACTGATAGCAACATCTGCGTAACTTGTCTCATATAGTTTTTTTTGCAATGGTTTGCCTTGTAGATTCTTAGAGGCTTGTTAACTTTTGTTAACGTATGATTTTATTTTACGTTTTGTAAAGTAAGCAATGACTTATTTCGGGCCTACTCTGTCCTCTCATACTTAAGTACTAACGCTGTAACAACAACATTGTCAAACCAAATGATTTTAAAAGAGTAAACATGGAGTTTCTTGCCGATTCTTCTCCTTAGAAAACGACCAACACGAACCGTGCACCTTTTCTCGACATTGCATAAGTGCCCATGTAGGCCCATGAGAAATAAAAATATTTTGATTTTAATTAAACTTAGTTAAAATTCATTTTGGTTTCATTTCTGACGGGCCTGTTGGTCTAGTGGTTAGTGGCCCTGACTGCTGAGCCGGAGGTCGTGGGTTCGATTCTCACCCAGGACAAACTTTGTGTGATGAGCATGATTGTTTGTTCTGTGTCTGGGTGTGATTTATCTATAATATGTATGTATTTATAAATTATATAAGCATGTATATCAGTTGTCTGGTTACCATAACACAAGCTCTGCTTAGCTTGGGATCAGATAGCCGTGTGTGAGTTGTCCCAAGATATTTATTTATTATTTATTTATTATTTGGGTCCTCCAACAGCGACGTTATTATTTAACTCTTACCTATGTCGTGGTGATCCTTGTATGACCTCGTCTTCACTTCTCGTTCCTGAAGTGTGAGTGGACACGAAACTCTTTGGTGAACTCGTTTTTAGCTCCGAGGTTGATTTGTTCTTCTGGAAGACGAAACGTATCGGAATTATATACTTATAACCAAAGATATTTAAAACGCTTATAGAGCGGACATTGGGAATATCCTACCCTACTAATATTATAATTATAAATGCGAATGTTTGTGAGAATATATGGATGGATGTATGGATGTTTGTTACTCTTTCACGTCAAAACGGCTGAACGGATCTTGTTGTTTTTTGGCACAGAGTTAGATTATAGTTTGGAATAACACATAGGATAATATTAGGAAATAGAAAAGCAGATTGTAATATCAGCTTGTAGCAGGGATACAGGTTGATTACTCAATTAACTAACTAAATCACAGGCTCACCACACCACCAAGGCCCAGTGGATTGGGGACCAGTTGGAAGGTAGAAGCTTTCCTTGGAAGGTTCGCTTCTACTTCAATAGATTCACTACACAGATAAATTATAGGCAGGCCATACTTCCTTACTAATATTATAAAAGCGAAAGTGAGTTTGTTTGTTACGTCTTCACGCCTAAATGGCTAAACCGATGTTGATGAATTTTGGTACAGAGATAGTTGGGACCCGGGAAACTGACAAAGGCTATTTAAAAAAAATGAGATATGAGTGAGAAAGTGGGACGAAAAGGGAAAACTTAGCATTGTTATTACAATAAATAAGGCGCAATGGCAAAACTACAGGTAGCAGATACCTATAAGTCAGGAAAGAGGAACTGTGTTACCCTAAATTTAACGCGAGCGAAACCGCGGGCAAAAGCTAATCCTTACTGATATCCTTACTAATATTATAAAAGCGAAAGTGAGTTTGTTTGTTTGTTACCTCTTCACGCTTTAATGGCTACACCAATTTTGATGAATTTTGGTAGAGAGATAGTTGGGAACCAGGAGACGGACATAGGCTAATTTTTATTCTAAAAAAGTGGGATGTGAGAAAGAGGGAGGAAAAGGGAAAACTTAGCGTTGCTATTAAAAATCAATAAGGCGCAAGGGGAACTGTGTTACCCCGAATTTAACGCGAGCGAAGCCGCGGGCAAAAGCTAGTCGTCCATAAATCTTAAAACTATTCTGTTCATCATACATCTTTTATTCATGTTTTATTTTATCTATTATACTATTGCTAATTATTGCTTTTACTCTGGACGCTCTAAATGTGCTTTTTTCTACATCGTTCTCACAAATATGTATAATCTCAACATGAACGACGTATCCATTATTTTGTAACATATTATGATTTAAAAGAGTGTCCATGGAGTTTCTTGCCCATTCTTCTCCATAGAGATAGATCTACGCTTTGGAATGGGCAACTACAGTACTTTTACAAGTTATTATGTCTTGTGACTGGGACTGTAGCAGCATCTTATTTTATTTGTTTTTATGGCATTTAAAAGTAGTGAGAATTTGAGTTTATTCGTGTGAACATAAATTACTGCATACCTTGAACTTGATTCCAGAACTCCTGAGCGAATCACAGTGAGAATCAGTATATCCTTTGACAGGAGTAGAGTGTGATGAACTGCCACAAGTTGATTCTCTGCCACCGAAGACCTGACGAAATACAAAACATGGTTAATTGAGTCATCGACGTTGCAAGATTACGTTTGCGAAGACAGCGATGTAAAGTACCTTAAATTTATGTTTCCTATGGTTGTCGTTGTTATATGTATGTGTTTTTGTTATTCAGATGGGTAATCCTTACAAATATAATAAAAGCGAAAGTGAGTTTGTTCGTGTTTGTCTCTTCACGCTTTAATGGCTAAACCGATTTTGATAAATTTTGCTACAGAGATAGTTGGGAACCAGGAGACGGACATAGTCTAATCTTTTTTTTTTAAAGTGGGATATGAAGGAGAACGAGGGAAGAAAAGGGAAAACTTAGCGTTGCTATTACAAATCAATAAGGCGTAAGAGCAAAAACTGCAGGTAACAGGTACTGTGTTATACCGAATTTAACGCGAGCGAAGCCGCGGGCAAAAGCTAGTCATTAAATAAATTCTTCCGCTCTTGGCTGAGGGAGTGCCAGACTTTTACTGATTGAAACCCAGCTATGTTCCTTTTGCTTTTTGTATTCCGGGGCCGCGGTATCTCTTTCTAACAACCCGCAACCCCAACAGGCTGTGGTCTTAGTGGCCTAGGGTTGCCAACTTTTTTTACGAGAAATAAAGTATATTCAGGTCTGTGAAGATTATTAAACAGTATTCTAGAAAAATTAACAGTATTTTATTTATTGTTTTAAATACATATTTTTAAGAACTTCTCGCACAAGTTACAAATTTACAATCTTTTTTAAAAAACTTCATACGCCTCACCACATTTATAAGTGTAATTAGAATAAATGAAGAGCTCATTTTTATCAAATTAATAGATGCTCTATTTCTATCCTCCCGCCACTTAGCATTCATTAGGTACTGAAAAAAACTCTTTCAGTAAAAGTGTTTGCATGCTGAAAACAGTATTTTGTATACTTTATTTTTGTTCAACAGTAAAAAGTATAATTTAGTGAAAAACAGTATAGTTGGCAACCCTAGTGGCCCCTCTGCTTTGCTGACATCATATACAGTACATATGTAGGTAGGTACTTTTAGTCATTTTTGGGGGTTTTTTTTTCAATTCAGTTTCTTTATTGTAGATCATAGGTTAGTACATAATACAGGTCTTAAATAATTTGATAGATCAGCTATGTCCCGCCTTTTGGGCATACAATAGTCATATAGGTAGTTAAATTATTTAACAAATTATTAATATTTCACATAAACTAAAAGTGTACACCAAACAAAACGAACTAAGGTAGATATAGGATACCTCAAAAACGTAAAATATACTCACTCGAATAGCATCAGATACCAGAGGTTCACAGCAGCATCCATCTTCATAATATAAAGCCGTGTACTTGTTCTTGAGCCACGCTAAACTCCTGTCAGCCAGTTTAGCTTGACTCATCAGCGCTCTTATGACGGAGTGTAGGCCTACTGCCCATACCCTGGAAGAAAAGAAAGGTGAAGAGAAATAAATAGTGTCCCACAACTGAGCAAAGGCCTCCCATTTCTCCTTCCAGACTTCTCTAGCGTGTGCGACCCGTAGCAACTAGTTGCTGGAGATTTTTCTGTTTTTACTAGATACTAAAACTAAGTTTATATATTTATTTATTGACTAGCTTAAAATGACACATGTACTTATTTAAAAAAAAAAACGTTGCCCCACCCTAGTTATTTGACGGGCCTGTTGGTCTAGTGGTTAGTGGCCCTGACTGCTGAGCCGGAGGTCGTGGGTTCGATTCCCACCCAGGACAAACTTTGTGTGATAAGCATGTTTGTTCTGTGTCTGGGTGTGATTTATCTATAATATGTATGTATTTATAAATTATTTAAGTATGTATATCAGTTGTCTGGTTACCATAACACAAGCTCTGCTTAGCTTGGGATCAGATAGCCGTGTGTGAGTTGTCCCAAGATATTTAGATATTTATTTATTTATTTCTCCTGTATCGTGGGTGCGTTAACAAACATTTAAACTCACATATACAAACCGAAACAACTACCTGTAGGTCATACAAATATTATTGTGTTCCATGCGAGGATCTATATAAGCTTGAAATGTTACTCCAGTTTGGCCAGGTAATAAAGACTTTATTTAATTTAATTCTTACCTATAAGAATAAGCAGGCAACACAAAATGTACGGTTCTATTATCGCTGAGCGTCCGTCCATACACCAGCGAAATGATGTGAGGGCCGTGTGAGCATGTCTCCAGGCCGTGTCGGCGGGCGCACGAAGTCAGTTCTGCTATATCACGCGGTTCCAGCAGTTTACCGCCAAGCCGCATGTCTTTCACGCATTGAAGATCGATAAAGCTGGAAAAAGACAAACACAAATGTCCTTTTTTTGGTATTGTTCGTCGTGTCGTTGAGCTCCTTAAGTTATGAGTCGAGCTACACGATAACTGACAAATGTTTGCACTGAGTGGACAGGTCCACTCAATCTGTGTGGTGCTTTCTTAAAAAGACCATTTCAGACACTAATCTGCATAGTCCTCATGTAAGTTGACCAAGATTTTTTGTCTGGACCTTAAAAGAGGCCTCTGAGTTTGTTTCGGCCGTTTCTTCTCAGAGTAGCCGGGTACGAAACACCGGCCTCATCTAGTTTTTAAATAAAAAAAGACGTGTCAAAGTGTTTGTGAAAACGTACTTGCAAAATAAACATCATTTATCATTATCATTTAAAAGTAGAATTCTGTTGTAAGAGAAGAAAACCTGTTCTCAATTAAACGAGGGTACTTACCGTACAAAATTGCGACATAAACGGCCTTATCCTTTGACTGCAGTCTTAGAGGGTTGATTTTACAGCACAAAGGGACTACGGAATTGAGTGTATGGTTTTAATTTCAACTCGATACTTGCACGCGTTCCCGAGATAATATATTGTTTAACTTCAAGTCACAACGTTTGTACGTTGTGACTTAACCCTGATGGCCGTTTATGTCGCAAGTTTGTACTTGCGACATAAACGGCCATCAGGGTTACCATGACATCTTATAGCAGTACTTATTCCTGTGTAAGAAAGAGATGGTGCTAGGCACCCTGTATAGCTCTGTCTCTTTCCCTCACTGGAATAAGTTCTGTTTTAAGACGTCATGGTAGGGTAGCAGATCTTTTGACTGCCTAGACTTAGAGGGTTGATTTTACAACACCAAGAGACTATAGATTTGAGCATATGGTTTTAATTTCAACTTGATACCTCCACGCGTTCCCGAGATACAGGGTCTTAACAGACAGACAGCTAGACAGATTGACAACAAACTGATCCTGTAAGGGTTCCGTTTTATTTCTAGTCTTGGGTTCAAACTCTGATAATCAAGTAATCTAATCGGCGCTGTAATAGTACATTACGATATTAGTGCGTTAAGATGGTTATAACATGCGAGTCGGAATTTCAGCCCGAGCCGAAGGCGAGGGCGTAATTGAGCCGAGCATGTTATAACCAATACGCACGTATACCGTACGACGTTTTTTGACACATTTGCGAGGAAACAGAAAAAAAACAACATTTAAATAAACTCAATCTGTGAATGCACACTGTTGCTTTCCCGCCATTTTAACAGCGCGCTAGCGCTGCCTACTGACTGGCGCCGCGCGGCGATTAGGTCGAAATTTGAATAGCAACAGCGCGCTGCTCACTAGCTGGAGTCGTGCGGCGGCGATCAGTTCCAAATTTGAAATCGCAAATAATACTGTTATGGAACTGTTATGGTTGTATGGACTATAACTTAACTATTTGCTTTGGTAACACACGCGTTTTTTATGACCCTCTTTACATATTTAAAACTGGTGGAATCACATCAGCTTTACGAGCAAGGGTGTTAAAAATATTTAAATTCGAAATCTTTCCTTCTGTCAATTTTAAATGCATGTCAGTTTAGATGTGGGTAATTATTACCCACCTTCCCATATTCGCCGCACAATGACGTTTTTTGTTCTTTTTAGATCATTGCGTTTTCTCGACATCCGTGTGTTACTAGCAGGATTCAGCAGAATACCAGCGTCAGGTAGTCTACCTGGCATTATGCTGAGCTGGACTCCTATTTGGTGCAATCTTGAGACACACACCGCCCAGTAGTGGGCGACCTTTATAAATGTATGTGATGTGTCTAAATGTCTATGGGTCAATCTAACTTCTACCTTACTTTTTTTTCTCAGTATGATATTTTTAGTGTTAATTCTGTGTCTTTTGTTTGTTAGGCGTGTTTCCCTGTGTTGGGAGATACTTAAATGACAAGTGACTTTAACTTAATAAACGTCTTTATTTTAGGTTCCACAATACCTCGTTATATTTGACGGGCCTGTTGGTCTAGTGGTTAGTGGCCCTGACTGCTAAGCCGGAGGTCGTGGGTTCGATTCCCACCCAGGACAAACTTTGTGTGATGAGCATGATTGTTTGTTCTGTGTCTGGGTGTGATTTATCTATAATATGTATGTATTTATGAATTATATAAGTATGTATATCAGTTGTCTGGTTACCATAACACAAGCTCTGCTTAGCTTGGGATCAGATAGCCGTGTGTGAGCCATGATATTTATTTATTTAACTACGTACTGGGTATGTGTAGAGGCAGGGCGGTGTACTGTAAGCGACTGGCGAGCCGTCCGCTAGCAAATCGCGGTTACCAAGCCGCTACATGTTGCTTCAAATATATGGTTTATCTATCTATCGAACTCAAGACCTACGACTTTGCCGTCTAATCTTCACACCACCAGTCCATCACTGCAATTGCATATTATATTATCTGGATCCTTACCCTTCTTCTCCAACAATCCCAGCTTCGTTCTCATGCGCCAAGTTGGCGGTGTACTTCAAAGGGATCACTTCTTCAGGATTGTATGACAGACTCACTTCTGGCTGAGTTATATTTTCTGATGGGGTTTCGCCTGGAAGCAATAGACATTTTTGTTAATTAGAATGATCTATTGGATTTTTTTAAAATAAAACGTTGCCCCTCACTAGGAATTTCTCCTGTATCGTGGGTGCGTTTACAAACATTTAAACTCACATACACAAACAGCCAGACCCGAACTATCTGCAGGCCATACAAATATTTGATCCGTGCGAGGATCGAACCGACACGCAGCGCAGCAGTCAATCGCTCAGTCACTGCGCCAACCATACAACAACCGTCGTCATACATCCATCCATTGACATCCTTACTAATATTATAAAAGCGAAAGTGAGTTTGTTTGTTTGTTTGTTTGTTACCTCTTCACGCTTTAATGGCTAAACCGATTTTGATGAATTTTGGTACAGAGATAGTTGGGAACCAGGAGACGGACATAGGCTATTATATTTTTTTTAAAAAGAGTGGGATATGAGGGAGAAAGAGGGAAGAAACGGGAAAACTTAGCGTTGCTATTACAAATCAATAAGGCGCTACCGAATTTAACGCGAGCGAAGCCGCGGGCAAAAGCTAGTATTATTATAAATGCGAATGTTTATGAGGATGGATGTATGGATGTTTGTTACTCTTTCAAGTCATAACGGCTGAACGGATCTTTATGAAATTTGACATAGGTAGATTATAATCTGGAATAACACATTGGATACTTACTTTTTTTTCGATAACACACGGGCGAAGCTGCGGGGGACAGCTAAAACATCCATACATCCATCCTCACAAACATTCGCATTTAAAATTTTAGTAGGGTAATCCTGCTTACCATGTTGCGCATGCGGCTGATGCGCAGTCCTGCACCAAGCGAGCAAAGCGCATGCTCGCTCTAGTCTCAACTGCGCTAGCGTACCGCCCCATTCTGTTTCAGTAACCACGCAAGCTGTCCCGTGATGCATTATCTGAAACAATACATTATAACATAAATAGACTGTCTAGATTATTTATTATACTGACAAATGCTTGCACTGACTGGACAGGTCCACTTAATCATAATGAAATCCAATCAAAAATACATTTCATTATGATTGGATTTCATTATGATCTCATTAATTTAATTTTGTAAATATTTTCTAGTCTATAGTTGTTTATTGTAAATGTGAGGAACATGTGGATCATAACTTTTATTTACTTTGTTTGTTTTTGACGATTGTCTGGCAGTTTGAGTACTATTAGAAACCTACACTAATGTCCCTTTTTGGTATTGTTCGTCGTGTCGTTGAGCTCCTTGGGTTATGAGTCGAGCTACACGATAACTGACTGGACAGGTCCACTCAATCTGTTTGGTGCTTTCTTAAAAAGACCATTTCAGACACTACTCTGCATAGTCCTCATGTAAGTTGACCAAGATTTTTTGTCTGAACCTCAAAAGAGACTATGACCTCTGAATTAGTTTCGGCTGTTTCTTCTCAGAGTAGTCGGGTACGAAACACCGGCCACATCTAGGTTTTTAAAAAAGACGTGTTTGTAAAAACCTACTTGCAAAATAAACATCATTTATCATTTATTTAAATTTCATAAACAATAGTGGTACATAGGCGGACTTAATGCCGTAAGGCAATCTCTACCAGTCAACCTTTGGGTAAAATACGACACCATTGTGAATTGTGATAGGGTACAAAAATAAATATATAAAACTATTTGTCTTTGAAAACGTATATACTTATACAGATACTAATACACATATACATATTAAATAAACTAATAAATAAAAATAGAAACTGCAACTGCACGGCTCCGGAACGTGAAGGGCAATATAAGGAACATGGGTGAGTTTTAGTCAGTACAAGTCTAACACTTCCCCCCCTCTCCACCCAGAGCGGGGGAAGTTATTTGTTGATTTCCCATTCGCAAAAAAAAGGGTAAAGCATCTAATGATGCCGTGACGTCTGACAGGGGAGAATGGAAGAAGAAAACGTGTTGCGCCGACCCCAAATAGATCGGGACAAGGGCAGGAAAATGATGATTTTGTTAGAGTTGGACGACACGGTTAGCGCAGTGGCTGAGCAGCGCAGCGCAGTTTCAATCCCCGCACGGAACAAATATTTGTATGACCTACAGGTAGTTGTTTCGGGTCTGGCTGTTTGTGTATGTCTGTAAACGCACCCACGATACAGGAGAAATTCCTAGTGTGGCGCAACGTTTAAAAAAAAACATAATTTAATTCTCACCTGTAAAATATGCCTATCCATCCTCTCCCCATTCTGAGGAGCTAAAGGAAACATGGTCACTCCATGATCGTGCGGTAATGGCTGTACGGGACAGTAACCCGTGCCTTCAAGCTCGTAAAGCGCTTCATTTTCGAACTCTCCGTTAATTTTCGATGTCGAATGTGAGAACACTGGCTCCTCACACGATAACATTGCTGCTCTGCGGGAGAAAGTTGTGATTAAGTTTTCGAAGTATTAATTAAGTTAATTTTAAGTAAAACTAACAAAAAATGCTACTTTGATCTTCGTTACTAGAGGGTTCCCAGATTAAAACTGTCACAGACATAGTATTTTAATTTAAGTTTGCGGCCGATGCTGATTTACCGCCCGAGCCGTTATTCGAGGGTTATATAGAGCCGAGAATAGAAGTGTCAAATTTGAACGTGAATTAAACGACGTTTTTCAATACACTTAGATACTGAGAAATTATAAAACAGTACAAAAAGTACTTTTATCATTAATCGATATGAAACTATGATTTAATTTAATTTTTCCCCGAGCTTTGTCTTCTCATACTGAAGTCAAAACAAAAGTATGACACCACTAAACATTAATATTGAAAATAAGAAATTCAAGTTCAGCTTTAACTCTTCATTAATGGCTTTTGTGGACGAGAGATACCACAATTTTGCCAATAACACGTGTACTGGAAATAAACTATCAAACGCTGGAGAATAAAAAATCAAGTTAATTTTGAATTTAGAACTCAAAGAAATGTCAATTTCTTGTTATAACCATATTAATTTATAAATGATCATGTATATTTGTGATATTCTGTTGATCAACACATTTTTTTTTATTAAAATAAATTTAAAGGCCTTAAAAACAAGCACCTCCTTGCTCTAAAAAAAAAGAAAAAACTGCCGGCTTTAGGGATTTGAGCAGTTGTTTATCGTTATAATTGATGATACAGAAAAAATGAAAGCTCTTGTTGTGCTAAATGAGAAAAAAGCACGAGTATAAAATACATTGCATGTTGAACCTTATCGTTGTGCAATAAGAGCTAGTTTTCGAGGAAGTGTATTGAAAAATGTATTTCAGTAATGGATGAACAGTCTTTCGTCTTATTTAAGTAACTTTTTACACCTATCATACAATCGATACTTTATCCTACTATCTAATATATAAAATTTCCGTGTCACAATGTTAGTTACCGTACTCCTCCGAAACGGCTCGACCGATTCTTATGAAATTTTGGGTACATATTGGGTAGGTCTGAGAATCGGCTAACATCTATTTTTCATACCCCTAAACCTCAACGGGTGAAACCGCTGGGCACAGCTAGTCCTACTATATAATCCTACTAATATTATAAATGCTAAAGTTTGTGAGTATGGATGTATGTTTGATCCTCTTTCATGAAAAAACTACTAAACGGATCTTGATGAAATTTGGCACAGAGGTAGATTATAATCTGGAATAACACATAGGATAATTTATTTTTAGATATCACTCGGGTGAAGCCGCGGGCGCTAGCTAGTAATATTATAAAAGCGAAAGTTCGTGAGGATGTTTGTAAGTATATTTGTTGCTCTTTCACGCTAAAACTATTGAATAGACATTGATGAAACTTCACAATATAATAGCTTACATATCAGAATAACACATAGGCTACAATTCATAAAGGTATCTTTACTAATATTATAAAAGCGAAAGTGAGTTTGTTTGTTACGTCTTCACGCCTTAATGGCTAAACCGATTTTGATGAATTTTGGTACAGAGATAGTTAGGACCCTGGAGACAGACATAGGCTAATCTTTTTTAAAAAAAGTGGGAAATGACGGAGAAAGAGGGAAGAAAAAGGAAAAGTTAGCGTTGCTATTATAATCAATAAGACGCAAGGGGAAAAACTACAGGTAGCAGGTACCTGCAAATCAGGAAAGGGGTACTGTGTTACCCCGAATTTAACGCGAACGAAGCCGCGGGCAAAAAAAGGGCACGCCACAATAGTGGCGGTAAGTCCCCTCTTTGAGGAGTGGCTGGAGAGGCGTCATGGCGTCCTCACCTACCGCCTGACGCAGGTCCTCACCGGACACGGAAGTTTCGGGAGGTTCCTGCACATCATCAGGCGGGAGGAAACGCCCGGGTGTCACCATTGTGACGATCGCCCAGAGGACACGGTGGAGCACACAGTGGCGATCTGCCCAGCTTGGGCGGAGCACCGCCGTGCCCTCGTGGAGGCGATCGGCGGCGGCGATCTCTCGCGTCCGGCCCCGGTTCAGGTCATGGTCCGGAGCGAGAGGGAATGGGAAGCGGTCACCACCTTCTGCGAAGCAGTAATGCTAGCAAAGGAGGTGGCCGGGCGTTTGAGGGAGAGAACATCTGCCCAACCCAGCCGCCGCGGGAGACGCCCCGGGCGCCGGGCGCCGCGAGACGACTCCCGGCCACCGTAGATGCGGGCCTGTGGACGGTGAGCAATGGGTAGCTCACCGTCAGTCCGTCGATTGACGACAGGCCGTGTCGACGGCGCGTTCGTGTTTCACGCGCGCCTCAAAGAGAGTCAGCAAAGCAGAGGGGCTTGCCAGAGCCTCCGCCTGCCGGGGTTGCGGGTTGTTCGAAAGAGATGCGGGCAAAAGCTAGTATTGTATATTCTATCACCACGCGAGTGAAACCGTCTTATATTTCTTACTGGTGCTCTGTAAACTCAAACACATTATTTTTGACAGCTTGAAGTTTTCCCACGAAACATATTATTAAAATAAAATTAAAAGCGATCTTTTCAAGGCAATCTTTGGATGGATTTAGGAGGAGAAACAGTACTGTAGGTAGTCTGTGGTGTTTCATTTTACGAATGAATAGCTATATTTATACAAACAAATACACAGTGATGCTATGAGGGTTTTATTTTTCCCTATTAAGGTACAGAACACTATAATGAACGACCAAAAATATCACCTCAGAAAATCACCAAACACAGGTGCGTTGCTCCTTGCCAGCGTATAATGGTGCTGGTGGAAGCTTGCTATATGGTCCATAACTGCTTGAGTCCGGTACACCTTCTCCAGGTTAACAAGACCTTCGGGTCCAACGCGACGCCAGCCTGGAGCCTGTTCACCTTCCTCATCAAATGACGCTATGTACTGGAAGGAGAGATACATTTTATTATTTGTTCTTTATTTATTTATTTAATCACTAGCTTTTGCCCGCGGCTTCGCTCGCGTTAAATTCGGTAGCGCCTTATTGATTTGTAATAGCAACGCTAAGTTTTCCCGTTTCTTTCCCCTTTCTCCCTCATATCACACTCTTTTAAAAAAAAGTAATAGCCTATGTCCGGAAAGTCCCATTAAAATCGGTTTAGTAGATTCTGAGATTCAATTTCCTGCCTGCCCCCTAAGTTCATCGGCGTGATTATTTATATCCCAGTTTACTCTCCAGGTGATACTGAGTCAAATAAAAAAAGTCCCGTCAAAATCGGTCCAGTAGATTCTGAGATTAGCCCGGACAAACAGACAGACAGACAGACAAAAATTTTAAAAATTGTTGTTTTGGCTTCTATTACGGTAATTAAGACCCCCTGTAACAATTTTTCATAAAAATCTTCAATGTACAGAAATCGATCTTTTACAGTCTTATTATATGTATAGATTTTTGGACACGCCGAGCCAAGATCCAGAAACAGACCCCAAGCAAAGGTAATGCAATTTATATGCGCTGGCTTCCTCTACCCAATGAAAAAAAAGACTAAGCAAATTGGCCCAGTAATCAGACAGCAGCTTTATTAATATGACTAAGGTAGTTTATGAGTTATCGTCTATTACATATATTTTTTTTCTACGTCTATATGAAAGATCTGCAAATCTTTTAGTAACAATGGAAAATAATATTCGATAAAAAATATGTCTTATATCATTATACCATAACTAAAAATGCTGAAATAAAAAGCTTTTTTGTTATTTTATGTGCTCGTTGTAATTGCGACTAATAATATTTTTTCTTTCTTCTTCTCCAGTCAATCGTGAAAGCAGTAATTCGACTTACCACTTGTTTGTTTGAGTCTGTTAGTCTAGAGTCTCGCTTTGAACTGTCTCTTAGAGGGCTTGTGGTCGTGCTTTGGTCCATTCGTTTGCCGCTCTCTCTTCTTGTGTCTCTTTTTAATGATCCTCTGTGGAAAGAGATAGAATATTATCGATAATGAACACTTTCTATGTTGATGTACGTTTTACTTAGGTTCACCACTGAAAACCAGCGCTGTGCTGTGGGTTCCCATAGCACAGCATCATGCTGAGTGCTGATCTACCTGTCGCAGTCACGACGTGCAAGCTATTATTATTTTGTCCGTATATATATGTTGTATTTGTAAATGAATGTGATGCTTTCCGTGTATATTATGCTCGTCGTAATTTGCGATAGATAAATACTTTTTCTTTATTTCGTAGAATGAGTGGAAGTCTGATTTGAACGCGCATATATTGACTTCTATTTTCGGGTCTGGCTGTTTGTGTATGTGAGTTTATATGTTCGTAAATGCGTTCACGATACAGGAGCAATTCCTTGTGTGGGCAAACGTTACTTTTTAACTATTTAAAAAAAATCAACCACCTTCCCGTTTGAAATTGAGCTAAAATTTTGCACAAACATTAAGTTTAAATGACAATACATGGTCAGCTAAATTTAGTGTTTAAATGTAGTCATTTTAAATTCAATATGGCGGACTGTCAAAGATGGCGGACTAGATTTTTATATTCATCAAATGTATGGATTGGGTGAGGATAAAATACACAAAGTAGTTTGCACTAGGTACTTACTATTTAATCAAAGAACTCACCATATTTATTAGTAAGTAAATATCAAAACAATTCAGATTTGAATAATTAATTACGATTTGTTATTTACAATAATTAAGAAAAACATTGCTGTAATAATATCTTCGTTAAACTCTTACCTGTCATCCTTTTGGGAGTCTCTTTTGAAGTCCCTCCTGTGCGTGGGAGTGGCTCCCACTGAATGACTGCCGGTTAGAGATGGAGAAGCTGCCAGGATTTCTCTGGAGAAGAAAGAGAAAGTTATTTTACATTCAAATCTATTTACTGTATAACATAATATCTAGCTTGTGATTCCCGATGTTTGCCGGACGTGTAGTTTTTCTTTTTTTTGCGGGTGCGAAGTCGGACGGACAGACGGTGAACTACCCATTGCTCACCGTCCACAGACACGTATCTACAGTAACCGGGAGTCGTCTTGCGGCGCCCGACGCCTAGAGCGTCTCAGTTGGTTTCTCTCCCTCAAACGCCCGGCCACCTCCTTCGCTAGCATAACTGCTTCGACGGCACGGTTGGCGCAGTGGTTTGTGTATGTGAGTTTAAATGTTTGTAAACGCACCCACGGGATAGGAAAAATTCCTAGTGTGGGGCAACGTTTGCAAATATATATTGTATAAATTTATTTTTGTACTTTCTCCATCATGAACCTATATGTAGATTTATGTGGATGTGATATATAATGGGTAGTCACCCATTCATGGACCTGTTTAGAAAAACACGCTTTGACTTGTAAATTATATATTACTAGCTTTTGCCCGCGGCTTCGCTCGCGTTAAATTCGGTAGCGCCTTATTGATTTGTAATAGCAACGCTAAGTTTTCCCGTTTCTTCCCTCTTTCTCCCTCATATCCCACTCTTTAAAAAAAATAATAGCCTATGTCCGTCTCCTGGTTCCCAACTATCTCTGTACCAAAATTCATCAAAATCGGTTTAGCCATTAAAGCGTGAAGAGGTAACAAACAAACAAACAAACAAACTCACTTTCGCTTTTATAATATTATATATATATAAGTAAGGATGTGTTTCGTAGGTGCGTTTACAAACATTTAAACTCACATACACAAACAGCCAGACCCGGTACAACTATGTACCTGTAGGCCATACAAATATTTGTTCCGTGCTGGTGAACTTGCAACATAAACGGCTATATACATATTTTGACTGCGTAGACTTAAAAGGTTGATTTTTTCACAACACAAAGGGACCACAGGACGCAGCGCGACAGTCGATCGCTCAGCCACTGCGCCAACCATGCGGTCTTTTGATTGCGTAGATTTACAGGGATTTTTACAGCACAAAGGGACTATGGATTTGAGTATACGGTTTCAATTTCAACTCGACACCTCCACGTATTCCCGAGATAAAGGATCTTGACAGACAGACGGACAAAGTGATCCTATAAGGGTTTCGTATTTTTCCTTTTGAGGTAAGGGACCCCAAAAAAATATAGTTTTAAACTTATTTCATTTAAATCCTAATCATAATGTGTTTGACTAAAACCACAAGCTGCGGTTCATCATATATACAAATGTACGATGGAAGGCAGTACGAATTATTTTCCAATATAAGCTGACCTGTCATCTTTTGAAAATCCTTACTATCCTTACTAATATTATAAAAGCGAGAGTGAGTTTGTTTGTTTGTTACCTCTTCATGCTTTAATGGCTAAACCGATTTTGATGTATTTTGGTACAGAGATAGTTGGGAACCAGGAGACGGACATAGGCTATTTTTTAATAAAAAAAGTGGGATGGAGGGAGAAAGAGAGAAGAAAAGGGAAAACTTAGCGTTGCTATTACAAATCAATAAGGCGCAAGGGCAAAAACTGCAGGTAGCTGCAAATCAGGAAAGGGGACCATATAGTTATATGTAAGTGTTACCCCGAATTTAACGCGAGCGAAGCCGCGGGCAAAAGCTAGTACCATATAATGGGAGGTCTAGCTTACAAATGATGTGTATTGTGGTTAACCGCATTGCCCCATATTGTGGTCACAATTGTGTGGTTTTAGGGGTTATAATTCTCACACCAACATAATATATACGGACATAACTCAAAACTCGTAATTAGGGTTTCGCACCTCAAAACAGAAAAACTGAACCCTTTTTTTGCAGATGGGAAATCATCAAATAACTTCTGCTCTGGGCGGAGCGGGGGGGAGTGTCAGACTTGTACTGACTAAAACCCAACAATGTTCCTTCTATTGCCCTTTACGTTCCATGGCCGCGGTATCTCGTCTAACAACCGCAACCCGGGCATGCGGAGGGCCTGGCAGGCCCCTCTGCTTTGCTGATATCTCTTTGAGGCGCGCGTGGAACACTAACGCGCCGTCGACACGGCCTGTCGTCAATAGACAGACGGACGGTGAGCTACCCATTGCTCACCGTCCACAGGCCCGCGTCTACGGTGGCAAGGAGTCGTAAACTGAACCCTTATAAGATCAAAATCTAATTGTTTATTTTTGCAAACATGGATAATTGTTACATTTAATTTATGTTTTCGTATATAATAAGGTCTACCATATTCTACCGTTGTTTCCACTCAACATTGTATTGATCCTACTTCCTACTAATATTTTAAATGCGAATGTTTGTGAAAACGGCTGAACGGATCTTGATGAAATTTGGCACAGATGTAGATATCACCGACCGAAAAAACTGACTTCCGAAAAAACTCCAAAAAAAACGGAAAATTAGTTTCCTTCCGGATGTTGGTGACTTTGCTTTAATTCATCGATTTTATGCCATGTTTTTTCCGGTGTTCAACGGTTTTTATCGAAGTCGGTGTTTTTTAAAAAATATAATTCACCCTTTTTAGTTAAAAATCGGGCCTTATCTGACGAACGAAGAAATCGCATAACAAACATACAAAAAAAGTCGATTTTAGAACATCCTTTTTTCTGAGTCGGTTAAAAATCAACAATTTAACCTACATCTACAAAAGCCTAATGAAACGAATGTAAACCTTTTCATAAAATCCAATAAAGTAGAGTTCTGAACTACATCGTTAACTATTTTTAAGTACCCGTAGAGCAGATCATGTAGAGCTACGTAGAGTTCGTGTTGGGTACTCGCGTAATTAAAAACAACGTGTAGAGTCCACCGGTGAAGCGAAAATATAGAGATGATTGGTATTTCTATAGAGTTGGTTTATACTACTTGCGGAAAATCAATTTGAAATATTATATTTTGTTTAGTTTATTATACTAACTCTTTTGCCGTATAGGTAACTGCTGAAAATTAGGTTTATAGTTTGATTCCCATGTTGTTTAAAGTGTTTTTGAGTTTCTCCAGAAGTAGAAGATATGTGTACATACACATATCTACTACTTCTCCTTTTTTTTAAGTTGCTCCACATTAGGAATTTCTCCTGTATAGCGGGTGCGTTTACAAACATTTAAACTCACATACACAAACAGTCAGACCCGGAATAACCACCTGTACTATTTGTTCTGAGGTATTAACCTCTCTATACAGATTTTTAATCTGTAATTCGTTTGTACATTCGGTTTTTCAAGTATAAAACGACACTTCAGTAAATGGATGAAATTAAGCGTTTTTTGTCCAAAATATTCAATTCTGATAATATTGTTTGACCGAAAAAATTACTTGTGTTATTCGCAACAATATCAATAAAGAGATTATTGGATCTTGTACTTAATAGTTATTGGTATTATAAAATGTAATAATATGCTATCTTTGGTTTGGTGAAGTTATGATTACTTTGCGTGGGTTTGTTTTTCATTCAGAATTTCTTAGTAGTAGCTGTTTGGAAAAGTATATGCTTAATTTATTTCGGATTTTTTGATGACCTCACCCGCTCTGGGCGGAGTGAGATAGAATAGATAAAATATTCTTTATTATGTACATGTTTATGTAAAAAATAAATTGTTCCTTATTTATGTATGTAGGTATGCTCTTTGTATAATATATAAATACATATCTCACATTTTGCTCAGTTGGTTGCACTCGGAATGAAGACTGTCCTTGACTGAAGCTTGTATAAATAATGCATGTCAACACCCATGTGCCATACACAATTCGGGCGCACCTACTGCGGTCTGTATAAACACGAACCATGGATCGGACTGTAGCTGTACTGTAGGCTACCAAGGAAATGGCTATGTCGGATGCGTCCCAGGTAATTTATTTCATACAAGTATCAAGAATAATATTAAACAACTTATAAAAAGGGTGACACAATGGGCGGTCTTATCGCTAAAAGCGATCTTTTCAAGACAACGTTTGGATGGATTTAAAGGAGGAGAAACAGTACTGTAGGTAGTCTGTGGCGTAACATTTTTCAAACAATATTTTAAAACATTAAAATAAAACAAATTCTATAATAATGAGTAAGGGAGTGTCAGACTTTTACTGAGTAAAACCTATTCATTCAAATTCCTTATTTTGTCCTTTGTGTTCCAGGGCTGAGGATCTTTTTTCGAATAACTCGCATTCCCTGAGGATCATATGCCTACATCCTTTGTAACAGAGGTATGGACACAATTTAAGAATCCACCGCTTTTGAGCTTTTAACCACTCAACCTAAAAAAAACTAATTACCTTACATTTTAATTTTGTTGACATGATTATAAAAAAAAAAACGAAATGTTATTATTTTATTGTAAACTGATATTGTGATAATTATTTATGTGTTCAAATATAATAGTCATTTATTTATAAACAAGACGAATGAATGGCTATGACTAATAAATTTAAAAGAAATTAATTCTCTGAATGTCATTTTCAATGTCATTTTTATATTCATTCCTTCGTGCCACGGAAAGCACGCTGTTGTTCCCGGCTGTTATTTGTAGACGTTTGACAATCGTTACAGATAGTCAGTGTACTGAAAGTCTTAAGCATCCTAATAGCCAGTACTAACTGAGTGCTAGAGATCAGAAAGCCAATCGCTCCATGTAAAACACTGGTATTCAGCTGCATTTGGTAAGACTGGAAGCCGACCCCAAAATAGTTGGGAAAAGGCTAGGCATATGATGTGAATAGTTTCATTTAGCTTCAAAAATGGTATAGTTTTGAATCCGTCAAGCGGTGCTGGTGTAAATCACTAATCTTTTCGTAATGAAAAGAAAGGATTCTGTGGTTTTATTAAACCACGGTGTTTTTTTTTCACATTATAGACATTTCACTAAAAAAAATGGAATAATATTCCATTAGGGGTATAAAAATCGGGCCTGTGGACGGTGAGCAATGGGTAGCTCACCGTCCGTCCGTCTATTGACGACAGGCCGTGTCGACGGCGCGTTAGTGTTTCACGCGCGCCTCAAAGAGATGTCAGCAAAGCAGAGGGGCCTGCCAGGGCCTGCGCCTGCCGGGGTTGCGGGTTGTTCGAAAAACATATCGCGGCCCCGGAACGTAAAGGGCAATAGAAGAAACATGGGTGGGTTTTAGTGAGTACAAGTCTGACACTCCCCCCCGCTCCCAGAGCGGGGGAAGTAATTTGATGATTACCCACCCAAAAAAAAGGGTATAAAAATCGCTTTATCAATCTTAATTTTATACTTGGAAAATTGGAATGATAATGGGAAATAATAAAAGTCCTTCTCCGCGGCCAACCGTCACGCGACATGCAACACACCGACGAAAAAGTTTGAGACGATGTATTAAAAGTTTCACTTTAATTATGAGCAACTCACCTTAATTCTCTAAGAAAGGCTCCAAAAAAAGGTATGAGCCGGCACTCAGGCATGGCCAGCGCTCTGCCCAACGCCCTCTCATACTCAGCTGATAACAAGGCCGCTGATAAGAAGTCTAGCGCTGGCAACGACTCGTCCGATATACTGAACCAGAAGGACTTTAATTTGTTGGATCTGTAAATAAAGAAAAAAGAAATGTTAGTTTAAAATCAGGAATAGATGGGAATTAAATATTATTGTGTGTTAGATCCTTACAAAAAGTGTTTGAAAATATACGTATTTCAAATAATACCTAGTTTTTTTTTTGCTTATGAAATCATCAAATAGCTACCCCCGCTCTGGGCAGAGCGGGGGGGAGTATCAGGCTTGTAGTGACTAAAACCCACCCATGTTCCTTCTATTGCCCTTTACGTTCCGGGGCCGCGGTATCTCTTTCGAACAACCCGCAACCCCGAGTACCAAGTACCTTAAAAAGGTAACAGATAATTCCCAAAACAAATACATGATCTACTTTGTTTATTTATTTATTTATGCACACACAAAATACAAATCAAATCAAATCATTTATTTCAATTAGACCATTACAGGCACTTTTGAATGTCAAGAAACAAAATGAATTTGACGGGCCTGTTGGTCTAGTGGTTAGTGGCCCTGATTGCTGAGCCGGAGGTCGTGGGTTCGATTCCCACCCAGGACAAACTTTGTGTGATGAGCATGATTGTTTGTTCTGTGTCTGGGTGTGATTTATCTATAATATGTATGTATTTATAAATTATATAAGTATTTATATCAGTTGTCTGGTTACCATAACACAAGCTCTGCTTAGCTTGGGATCAGATAGCCGTGTGTGAGTTGTCCCAAGATATTTATATTTATTTATATTTAATCTACAGTCCCGGTCACAAGGCATAATAACTTGTGAAAGTACTGTAGTTGCCCATTCCAAAGCGTTGATCTCTATGGAGAAGAATGGGCAAGAAACTCAATGGACACTCTTTTAAATTATAATACCTTTACAAAATCGTATTTACATCATTCATGTTGAGATTATACAAATATGCGAGAACGATGCAGAAAGACGTGCACAGTAAGAGCGCCCAGAGTAAATAAAAAGCAAAATTCAATTTTAAATCTAAATAAGTTAAAAATGAACCGTGGTAGCTAAAAAATGGCCAGTCCCAACTGACAGCGCCATACATGACAGGACATTACATTAAGACAGAAGAGCACAAAGGTACAGCTTATTTCATTAGATTTTTTTTCGAGCAGACCTACGAGAGGAAAGTTAGATGAGATATGTAGACACAGTGTGTAGAAAATACAAAACAGGAAAATTTGTTTTAAAATGGCCACATAAGTGTACGCCTCTGACTATATTATTAAATACAGATCATATTATTACGACCTCTTTGGGTAGTGCTTTAGTCGGATCAAAAGATAATTATGACGGACTGTTTGATATAGCGTAGCACGTAGCAACTGCGATGGCTACGCCGTAGCAGCTACGACAGCTACGATGTAGCAGCTACGCCGTAGTTGCTACGAGAGCTGTATCATCAATTATTATAAAAAAAATCGAATTTATTGTTATCTATGAAATAGAAACTATAAAGTAGTGTTAAAACTCCTTATGAAATAGAAACTATAAAGTAGTGTTAAAACTAAACGGGCTGGGCACTGGACCGAACTTTGGATACCAACTATATGACATTAAAATGCCACACCGAAGTAAAAAATTGCGTATTTAAGCATGAAGCTATTTATGCATAAATGCTATTCTTTGTTGGCAATATTTCTTAATTAGATGCGGGACCTAAAAGAAATCAAAGATGGATCTCGTAGGTTGCGGTAGTCAGAGGCAACGACCTCGTAGCGAGCCTACGCCTAACGCCTACGCCATTGTCTACACATTTCGCCTACGGCGTAGACAAGCGCCTACGTCAAAGTCTGGACCCGGCTTTTTTTACATTGACTGCTTTGATCAGTAATGGAGAGTTAGTAGCTAAATATTCCTGACCTTAAGGTTAAGCCGCGCTTGCCTAGGTTGGTCTGTGGTTGGGTGACTACCCGATACATACCGAGTTTCCTCCGTGCCTCGATAAGCAGGTTAAGCTGTTAGTCCCGGCTGTCATTTGTAGATGTTTGACAGCCGCCACAGATAATCAATACAGATAATAAAGAAGTTGTAGTGAAACACGATCTTGCTAGATAAAGACTGATTTATTCGATTGTGCGGTATGCGAACTAAACATTATAATAAGGCTACCCACAATATATAATACTAACATACAACAGTAGATTCGTCTCGTAATTAAGTTGTGGTTGTTGTTTTGTTACGATCTCTAAACTTTATATAATTTTGTTTTATGTATATATATAAGTATTTATAGTTATTAATATTTATATTTGTTAAATATATATATATATATATATATATTTTAATATTCATTTACTACTATACTTTTTTTCTTTTTTTTCTGTTATCGCACCTACTGTTTTTGTCTCTGCATCACCCTAAGGTAGACTGGTAGAAAATGCCTAAGGCATTAAGTCCGCTTTTGTACAGTTTTTTACTTGTGCATAAAGTTTTAATTAATAAATAAATAATCAGTGTTCAAACTCTAACAACCAGTCTTACTAAGGGGTACAGTATAACCAGTCCTGTATTGTGGAGGTAAGATTGGCAGTTGCCATGGAAAATTCTGGTATTCAGCTGCACCTGTCAACATAGTTGGGAGAAAGTACGAGAGAGACTTATTAGAACTGACAAAAGGGGTTAATTCATACAAAATCCGGCCAAGAGTTAAGTTAAGTTTGACGGGCCTGTTGGTCTAGTGGTTAGTGGCCCTGACTGCTGAGCCGGATGTCGTGGGTTCGATTCCCACCCAGGACAAACTTTGTGTGATGAGCATGATTGTTTGTTCTGTGTCTGGGTGTGATTTATCTTTAATATGTATGTATTTATAAATTATGTAAGTATGTATATCAGTTGTCTGGTTACCATAACACAAGCTCTGCTTAGCTTGGGATCAGATAGCCGTGTGTGAGTTGTCCCAAGATATTTATTTATTTATTTAAGATATTTAATTAATTTTAAAAAAATGTTACGCCACAGACTACCTACAGTACTGTTTCTTTTCTTTTTAAATCCATCCAAAGGTTGTCTTGAAAAGATCGCTTTTAGCGATAAGACCGCCCATTGTGTCACCCTATTTATAAGTTGTTTAGTGTTATTCTTGTTACTTGTATGGTGTACATAATAAAGAATATTCTATCTATCTATCAAGAGAGAGACATACTCGCGCACCGAGGATTCCGTACAAACTTTCGACATAAACAGCCATATATTTTGACTGCGTAGACTTAAAGGGTTCATTTTCTCACAACACAAAGGGACCACAGAGTTAAGTAAATGGTTTCAATTTCAACTCGATTACTTCACGCGTTCTCGAGATAAAGGGTCTTGAGAGACAGACAGATAGACAGACGGACTACAAAGTGATCCTTGATTAAATATTATCTACGAAGAAAGTTGGCAAAATACTTATTGGGTTGGTCGATAAAGGACATTTTGATAGAATTTGGAAACTACCCTATTCTACTACTACTATTCTATTCTTGCCATATCATCCTTTACACAGTTTATTGCTTTTAAAACTTTAGTTGCAAATCATAATCTAATCTGGTATCTGTATAAATATATATGTTTTCATAAACAAATAGTTATATATATATTTTTGTACCCTATCACAATGTTGTCGTATTTTACCCAAAGGTTGACTGGTAGAGAATGCGTTATGGCATTAAGTCCGCCTATGTACCACTATCGTACATGAAGTTTAAATAAATAAATAAATTATCTTCCTTGTAATGTTATTAAATTTCCCAATCAAAGATTAACACATTTTATTTGTCTATCACATAATATTAAATGTTTGTTAGTTTTTCTCCATGCATTTATGTATTTTTATTTATACCATACAATTTGTAAACCAGTTCTGTTCAGCCTTTGGTGTGCAATAAAGTATGTTCTATTCTTTTCATAATTCTACAAACTTATTCGATTTACAATTTGAACCAATGCTATCTTTTAATATCAGTATGAAGGGGAGATTTATCTCATAATAGATTCTTAATTACATACTTAAAGGGTAGTTATGGGGTAGAAAGTGTTAGATAACGTGATAAGATCGCCCTCACTTCCGAAATAAGGGGACGACATTAGTAATGTCTATTTTATGTGTCATCAGTGCGCCCTTTTTTACTATGGGGCATCACTAAATAACTTCCCCCGCTGTGGACGGAGCGGGGCGGAGTGTCAGACTTGTACTGACTAAAACCCACCTATGTTTCATTTTTGCCCTTTATGTTCCGGGGCCGCGGTATCTCTTTCGAACAACCCACAACCCCGGCAGGTGGTGGCACTGGTAGGCCCCTCTGCTTTGCTGACAAAGGACGGACGGTGAGCTACCCATTGCTTACCGCCACAGGCCCGCATCTACGGTGGCCGGGAGTCGTCTCGCGGCTCCCGACGCCCGGGGCGTCTCCCGCGGCGGCTGGTCTGGTTTGAGGTTCTCTCCCTCAAACGCACAAAATGAAACCCATCCGCAAGAAAGGGCTTTAGTATTGCGATGTGTGGGCTCACAGCTTTCTTTGAGACACCGCTTTATGGCATACGAGAGCTGAATTCAGGTGTCGGGAAAAAGACTCTAGTTTCAGGAAAAATCTTTGAATCACACGTAATATTACGCCTGTTTTTCATCGAGAGGTCGGCAGGGGTGTAGGATAGTCATGTTACGTCTGTGATGTTGAAGTTCCAATAAATAAGGGCTGACCTTTCCAAAAACAGGAGTATTTGGAGGTTGCCCTGAATTACGAGTACAACTCGATCGTGAATTCGAACCCTGACATTTACAGGGTGATTAGTAATTGGATGCATTCCTTCTTGTTTTCTTTTTTTTTTCAAACGTTGCCCCACACTAGGAATTACTCCTGTACCGTGGGTGCGTTTACAAACATTTAAACTCACACACACAAACAGCCAGATCCGGAACAAGTACCTGTAGGTCATACAAATATTTGTTCCGTGCGGGGATCGAACCAGCGACACACAGCGCAGCAGTCGATCGCCACTGCGCCAACCGTGCCGTTATTTCATGACTTCTCATCCGCAAGACTAGGCAAGACGAGAATTACACTTACTGTCCACCTCAGAAAAAAGGGCGTAATATAACATCGACCAAAAAGATTTCCCTAAAATTGGAGCCCTTTTCCCCGATACGTTTACTGTAACATTTCGTCTTGATAGATTGGGGGCGAGGGTGGAAACATTAATACAAGGCGAACGGATCGAAATCACAAATTGATTGAATTTATTTCGTGATTTAGCGAGAGAGTGACTTTTGTTTATTTGTTAGATATTGGCGATGGTATATTGTTTTATGCAAGAGATATATGTAAAACATAGAATAGGAAATAGTACATTTTGATTCAAGGAAACTTTTTCATTGCGGCCGAAGCATCATAGTTGACCGGTCGAGGAGCTCGTGGCTAAATAATAGCAACTGCCCGGGTCGATCTTTAGGTTAAGCCGCGCTTGCCTAGGTTGGTCTGTGGATGGGTGACCACCTGTTACATACCGAGTTTCCTCCGTGCCTCGGAAAGCACGTTAAGCCGTTGGTCCCGGCTGTCATTTGTAGATCTTTGACTGTCGTGTCAGGTAGACAGAGTTCCGAAAGTCTGACAACCAGTCTTAACAAGGGGTATCGTATTACCCAGTATTAACTGGGTTGTGGAGGTCAGATAGGCAGTCGCTCTAAGTAAAATACTGATATTCAGCTGCATTCGGTTAGAATGGAAGCCGACCCCAACATAGTTGGGAAAAGGCTAGGCAGATGGATAATCACGTTGACCGGTCGATATGCACAACAACATACAACGCCATCTATACGACCGTGTAAACAACTCGCCGACCGATCCAATTTTCACACAACTCTCGTTTCCCTTTTTATTTTAAGTCTGTGTGTTTTTATTTATTTAAACTTTACGTACAATAGTGGTACATAGGCGGACTTAATGCCATAAGGCATTCTCTACCAGTCAACCATAGGGTAAAATACGACAACATTGTGATAGAGTACAAAAATTATATAAAGATATACTATATACTATATATTTATATAAAAGTATTTGTTTTCAAAAACGTATATACTTACTGATTTACACATCTATATCTATACTAATATTATAAAGCTGAAGAGTTTGTTTGTTTGTTTGTTTGAACGCGCTAATCTCAGGAACTACTGGTTCGAATTGAAAAATTCTTTTTGTGTTAAATAGACCATTTATCGAGGAAGGCTTTAGGCTATATAACATCACGCTGCGACTAATAGGAGCGAAGAAACAATGGAAAATGTGAAAAAAACGGGGAAAATTATTCATCTTTGAGGGCTTCCGTTGCGTGCGCTGCGAAAACGGTTCAAGATATCAAAAAAATATGTAGAAAAGAATTATTCCTCTTGAAATGATCTAAAAAAATGTCCGTGACGGTATATGTCTATCTTTTAAGATTAATTCACTGGAACCGTTTTTATGGTAATCAAATTTGGTCAAAATTAATTCATGATTACCAATTATTTGTTAGAGTTGTTTCAACAAAATAATATTAATCTTTATCCAAATAAATGTGTGTTGATTAACAGTATTTAATTGTGAACAAAATTGTCTTTGACATCACTTAATTTCAATGAACATCTTAGAAGATATTACAATTTTAAAATAACTCCGATATAAAATTCACACGCGCTGCATGATGTGCAAAACATGACGCTGGGCATGGGCGAGGAGAGGCGTTGCTTGCGGGCGAAGTGGAGGGGGGGTATAGCTCTACGATTGTCAAGGATAATATTTTGGTTCTAATAATTTCACAATTATTCATCATCTGCCTAGCCTTTTCCCAACTATGTTGGGGTCGGTTTCCAGTCTAACCGGATGCAGCTGAATATCAGTATTTTACATGGAGCGACTGCCTATCTGACCTTCACAACCAGTTAATACTGGGTAATACGATACCCCTTGGTAAGACTGGTTGTCAGACTTTTGGAACACTGACTACCTGTTACGACTGTCAAAGATCTACAAATGACAGCCGGGACCAACGGCTTAACGTGCTTTCCGAGGCACGGAGGAAACTCGGTATGTAACGGGTGGTCACTGGTCAACCATCCACAGACCAACCTAGGCAAGCGCGGCTTAACCTAAAGATCGACCCGAGCGGCTGCTTTTATTTAGCTACGAGCTCCTTATGAGCTATTTTTTTTTATAAATTTCACAATTATTAAAAAAAAATATTGTAGATAATACCTGTAAATAGGTGTCATCTACATAATTATTCTTAGGGCTGTTTATTCAATAGTCAGATAACTTTTATCTGAGGAATAAAAATGGCGGTTTGACAGTTCATCTATAGAAAATATGTCAAACTGCTATTTTTATTCCTCAGATAAAAATTATCTGACTATTAAAAAATCAGCCCTTATTAGGTTAGGTTTTAGTTTAAGCACACAGTTAGTTAACCTTATATTTTACGTAAGTACCAAATACAGGTATCAATAATTAGGATCCTAATTATTAACCTTACGTTTGTTTTTTCTTGATTACGAGTTACGGTTTGGTTAAGTTTTCATTTCCTATTTTCTTTCTTCGTCACTATAATGCCTAGAAAAAGAACTCAGCTTTCTCGGCAGACTGTTACCGCAAAGCGGCTGCGAGCTTTGCGCAGCAGTGAAACAGAGAATGAAAATATGCATAGGTTGGCTACTCAACGAGGAATCAGTGAACAAAACCGTGCTAATGAATCGATCGTTGAACGTTCGCAGTATCTAGCCTCACAAAATTTCCGAACTTCGGCAAACCGTCAACGGGAAGCAAGCGCTGAACGTTTATCCTTACAAAATTTCCGAACTTCGGCAAACCGTCAACGGGAATCAAGCGCTGAACGTTTATCCTTACAAAATTTCCGAACTTTGATAAACCGAGAACGGGAATCAAGCGCTGAACGTTCTCAACGTTTAGCCTCACAGAGTTCTCGAACTTTGGTGAACCGACTACGGGAATCAAGCGCTGAACGTTCTCAACGTTTAGCCTCACAGAGTTCTCGAACTTTGGTGAACCGACTACGGGAATCAAGCGCTGAACGTTCTCAACGTTTAGCCTCACAGAGTTCTCGAACTTTGGTGAACCGACTACGGGAATCAAGCGCTGAACGTTCTCAACGTTTAGCCTCACAGAGTTCTCGAACTTTGGTGAACCGACTACGGGAATCAAGCGCTGAACGTTCTCAACGTTTATCCTCACAGAATTCCGGAACATGGGCTAAGACGCGGACAAAGTCGTGGGTAACAGTTATAATATATAAATCTGAGGTTGTTTGCAAAAATAAATATGATGCCCAAAATACTATTCCACGCGGACGAAGTCGCGGGCACAGCTAGTATTAAATACACATGTGAAATAAACAAACAACAAGTTTTTGTCTCGAGATAAAATAACCCCAGCAAGACGCTCCAACACCGAGTACCATTTGGTTTGTGGAGGTCAGATAAGCAGTCGCTCCATGTAAAATTCTGGTATTCAGCTGCATCAGATTAGACTGGAAACTAGCCCCAATAGTTGGGAAACGGCTAGGCAGATAATAGTCTAGTCTGAACTACAAATCTAGGCAGGCAATCTTTAAAGCTACTTAACATTTAAGCTCAAACTTCCTAATTAAAACTGTCAACATTGGAACTCAGTTTAATTAACTCCAGTGACATATCTTACTTGTTTCTTAAATCTTACGACTTAAGACCACAATATAGAAAATTTAGAAGTTGTGTACGATTCCACCAAAACAAAGGCCGTGATAATAAAAAAAAACCTGGTCAAGTGCGAGTCGGACTTGCACACTGAAGGTTCCGTATATATATTTTTTCTAAAACGTTGTCCCACACTAGGATTTCTCCTGTACCCTGGCGTGGGTGCGTTTTACAAACATTAAACTCACATACACAAACAGCCAGACCCGGAACAAGCTTCTGTAGGCCATTCAAATATTTGTTCCGTGCGGGATCAAACCTGCGAAACGCAGCGCAGCGGTCGATCGCTCAGTCACTGCGCCAACCGTGTCGTCAAATTGACACGACATAAAAGCGACGAGCGACATAAACTACCATATCTTTTGACTGCGTAGAGGCTTCATTTTTTCACAGTTCCAAGGGTCCACATACTTGAGTTTGTGGTTTTAATTTAAGTTCGACGAATATCCAGATTTAAGAGAGTGTCCATGGAGTTTCTTGCCCATTCTTCTCCATAGAGATCTACGCTTTAGAATCAGCAACTACAGTACTTTCACAGTTATTATGCCTTATGACTGGGACTGTAGCTTAATTTTTATTGTTATCATTGTATCGACAGTTTAAAAATTAATTGAAATATTTAACACTTCAAGTACAAAGTACAGAGGCTTTTTCTACCAGTCAACCTTTGGGTGATGCAGAGACAAACTGTGGTAGAAGTAAAACAGAAAGAAATATACAAATGGATACATTAAATAAATGTTAAACAAAAAATACTATAAATAAATTTCAAAGTACATCTACAAAGATATACTGAAATAAAAAGACAAACACGAGGAAAACATTAACGATGTGACGATACTGCCGACTTTTTACGAAGAAACTCCAAACTTTAAGTTTAAAAGATAAACAGTTGGTTGCTATTCTGATTTCCTGAAGAATGATCAGTGAATGAAGACAGTGTGGTGAGAGGGACTTTGCAGAATACGGTTATCCGATGACCGCAGATTCCTATTGTGGTTGACCCAAATGTACTGTTAGTAGTAAACTCTGGGACCGTGGTCCTTGTGCTCACAGCCTTTTTAAGAAAATTTCAAAACGTTTGGTTGTCACTTCCCATGACCTAAGGGCTGGCTTTTACTTTGGCTAGAGGCTAAGCGTTGCCATACAACGTGGCAACGCGGCCAGTCTCTTGGGGATATTGCCAACTGACAGCGTTGAGGACGAACTTTTTGACGCTATTTTTTAATCCTTACTATCCTTCCTTATCCTTACTAATATTATAAAAGCGAAAGTGAGTTTGTTTGTTACCTCTTCACGCCTAAATGGCTAAACCGATTTTGATGAATTTTGGTACCTACCTACAGAGATAGTTGGGACCCTGGAGACGGACATAGGCTATTTTTTTTTAAAAAGAGTGAAATATCAGGAAGAAGAGGGAAAAAAAAGGGAAAACTTAGCATTGCTATTACAATAAATAAGGCGCTAGGGCAAAATCTGCAGGTACCTGCAAATCAGGAAAGGGGAACTGTCTTATCCCGAATTTAACGAGGGCGAAGCCGCGGGCGGAAGCTAGTTTGTTTATAAGTTAGGTAGTATATTTAATTTCAATTTTTTTTGTAAACCTTTTGAATATTTTTGTGTCTTGACCTCCGACTGCGTGAAACTTTGAGATAAGAAAGCTTTGTTAATGCCATTCATTAATTACATTTGTATCTCCTTAGTCCAGCGTTTTTCGGCTATTATAAGTCATTTTGTTTGCAAAAGCTAAGCCATTCACTTTGCTGTTTAGTTTACAAGATTTAAGTTAATTATATAAGGTTAATAGGGATGAAGGTTATTTTTTTTAGTATATTAGTTGGTCTCGCGGTCGGAGTTCTGGGTTTAATTCCGGGACGGGTAGGGTGTTATGTTTTATACTGTAGCAGCCTGGAGTTTGACGGGCCTGTTGGTCTAGTGGTTAGTGGCCCTGACTGCTGAGCCGGAGGTCGTGGGTTCGATTCCCACCCAGGACAAACTTTGTGTGATGAGCATGATTGTTTGTTCTGTGTCTGGGTGTGATTTATCTATAATATGTATGTATTTATAAATTATATAAGTATGTATATCAGTTGTCTGGTTACCATAACACAAGCTCTGCTTAGCTTGGGATCAGATAGCCGTGTGTGAGTTGTCCCAAGATATTTATTTATTTATTTATATTAGTTTGGAAGTTGGCAGTAAAATATCCCCGTGCTTTGGAAAGCACAGTAAGTCGTTGATCCGGTCCCTTTTTTCTTCTTTGTTGATATCTCTTTGAGGCGCGCGTGGAACACTAACGCGCTGTCGACACAGCCTATCGTCAATAGACAGACGGACGGTGAGCTACCCATTGCATTTTAATAAATTATCGCTGTTTACGTCTTAAGATTTAAAAAATAAATAAAACCTTACCCCACCCTAGGAATTTCTCCTGTATCGTGAGTGCGTTTACATTACAAACATTTAAGCTCACACACACAAACAGCCAGACCCAAAACTACCACCTGTAGGTCATACAAATATTTGTTCCGTGCGGGGATCGAACCCATTTTAGAGAAAAAAAGAGAAAATCTTTGTCTTAATCATATAATAATATCCAACATGATTCAAAGGAAATCATTGCATTAAAAATTTGCGCACATATTACTGCGCCCAACTCGTACCCATTTTTGACAAGCAGCGCAGCAGTCGATTGGTCAACCACTGCGCCAACCGTGCCATCAAAGTTTGAGCGGAACCCAGTCGAGGTTCTTGGAAATTTGGCCATGAGCCACCCCCTCTATTTCATGAGACTTTAAGATATAACTGCCAAAACGTGGGTTTACTATTAACACCTCTGCTTTTCCCTTTGGGGATTCACGCGTAATGTTATGATGTGTAAGTATTCATCACGAATGCTACCTCTTAAGGGATTTCAGTTGTCACGTATACACACACTTAAAACCTCTTTGCAAGAAACTTGTTCCAAGAAAAAAGAAACATCTAATTTTGATAAATCAGGAACGTCTTAAGACGTCTCGAGCCACGCTGAGGCAGGAGGTATTATACAGTTTTCGTTATGCGGGTTACATTTGTATTAATAATAATAATTGGAAAAATAATAATATATAATTGGTAATATCCTTACTAATATTATAAAAACGAAAGTGAGTTTGTTTGTTTGTTTGTTACCTCTTCACGCTTTAATGGCTAAACCGATTTTGATGAATTTTGGTACAGAGATAGTTGGGAACCAGGAGACGGACATATTTTTTATTTAAAAAAAGTGGGATATGAGGGAGAACGAGGGAAGAAAAGGGAAAACTTAGCGTTGCTATTACAAATCAATCAGGCGCAAGAGCAAAAACTGCAGGTCTGCTTGGTGTGTTATACCGAATTTAACGCGAGCGAAGCCGCGGGCGAAAGCTAGTATTTTATAATATTTAGATAATTATGGACCCTGTAGTGCACAGCAAGGTAGAGGAGAGGAAGCTGTTTTAGAAGATAGTTGATATTTTTGTATGTAGAAGTTTTATTATTAAACAATAACAGGTGTTATTATCTAATTATTTATAAATTTGTGTTTATTTTATTCCCATACTAGCTTCCGCCCGCGACTTCATCCGCGGGCATAGTTACTTTTGTTAACGCTAACTTTAAACCGCGTGATGATCGAAAAAAAAAATCTTTCTTTCCCCTTTTCTTCCGTCTTTCTCCCCCTAATATAATTTTTTTTAAATAAGCCTATGTCCGTCTCCAAGGTCCCAACTACCTCTGTACCAAAATTCATCAAAATCTGTTGAGCCATTTAGGTGTGAAGATTTAACAAACAAACTTTCGCTTTTTTAATACTAGTAAGGATTTCGTTGTTATGATTCGATTATAACCTCAAAATCTAGTATTTTTTTTATATATGTATATCTATTCTGCAGCTAGTCCTCTATAAAAATAAGATCACGAAAGAGTTTACTAATGCGACCACAATCACGTGAGAGAAACAAGGGCGCGCTGCTTGACGCAAGTCGTATCGTCAGAGTATATGTACGAGGTCTCTTACCGTAAGCCTAAAAGACGACTATTAACGGCCATGACAGTGCAAAGTATAAGAGTAAATATGTCAGAGTAAATACTTCGTAGCGTTAGCTCAATGCCCTTTATATAAATTTGAGCTGCGGGCATGTTTTTTTATGCTGGATACGTCTTGTTTTATTCGTCACTTTACGTTTCGAAAACTCTGGGACCGTGGTCCTTGTGTTCACAGCCTTTTTAAGGATATTTCAAAACGTTTGGTTGACACTTCCCGTGACCCAAGGGCTTTTTTTTTGGGGCGGGAAATCATCAAGTAACTTCCCCTGCTCTGGGCGCAGCGGGGGGGCGTGTCAGACTTTTACTGACTAAAACCCACCCATGTTACTTCTATTGGCCTTAACGTTCCGGGGCCGCGGTATCTCTTTCGAACAACCCGCAACCCCGGCAGGCGGAGGCTCTGGCAAGCCCCTCTGCTTTGCTGACTCTCTTTGAGGCGCGCGTGAAACACGAACGCGCCGTCGACACGGCCTGTCATCAATAGACGGACGGACGGTGAGCTACCCATTGCTCACCGTCCACAGGCGTGACCCAAGGGCTGGCTTTTACTTTGGACAGAGTATTAACGTTGCCATATAACGTGGCAACGCGGCTAGTCTCTTGGGGACATTGCCAATTGACAGCACAGCGTTGAAGACGATTTTTTTGAGATATTTTTTTATTTTTCTATAAGTTAGTTATACTATATTCGTTATTTATTATATATAAGTTAGTTTATTTTTTAAGGATCTATAGTAGGTTTTAGTTCTTTATGGCTGAATTAATTATTATATACAAAAATAAATCTTTACGTATAATAAATACATATAATTCCAGCTTGTAACTGTCCGTCTTCACTACACGTGTAAGCGGGCACACCCGTTATACTGCGATTTATTTATGCTTGAATATATTTTTATTTTATATAGTTAGTGTTTGCTAGCTGACATGTATACGTGTGGCACTCGGGGACTGCCGCGGTAAAGCTATTTCATAGCATTTTTTAACAACTTATGCAATAAATAAAAACAATCTAAATAAAATATTTAAAAAGTACTTCCAATGAAAAGAAGTCGCAAAAAGAAACATTTTTTTATCAACTTAGACAATAAATAAAAAAATAAAAAACTAAATATAATAAGTATTTTAAAAAAGTACTTCCAATGAAAAGAAGTCGCAAAAAGAAAAACAAGACCTTGGGTTTGATCCAGCGTAATGTCGATTGACTATCCGATTCTCTACCAAACAACACGCTATTAGAACATTAGAATCAGTATTGAAATAACTGACCGTATTGTGTAAACGACGTTAGACAAGCCACACCTCCGTGCCCGTCGGAGTGGGGAGCGTCATTTTTTTCTTCGTTACGGAATTTCTGGATTCGGTCCCCGCGCTCAAGGCCCGCGATAGAAGCTATGCAATAGCTTAAAAATGTTATTTCTTTAATTTACCTTGTAATAAATGAAATAGTATACAATTTTCTAACCTGACCTGATTTGAAGTCGGTTCAAAAATGGCGCTTCTAGCTTCCCTAAATATCAATGTACAAACAGAAAGTGTTTCTTCATTACGCGCAATACATTTTGACAGGCGGCAGTCTGACGGATTTCCTTGCCGTTGTCACGACTCGTTTTTGTATCCTCTACCAAAGTATACGGCTTTTATACATGTCGCATTTTATTTGAAATAGGCGTTTTTTGACTGACTGTTGAGAACAGTCTGTCTTGAATATTAAAAACGAGAACTCCTTTAATAATGTTTCATTGCTATTTGACATGTTTTTTTTTTCTAAACAGGTCCATGAATGGGTGACTACCCATATATCACATTCACATCAATCTAAATATAGGTTCATGATGGACAAAGTACAAAATATTTGTTTTTTTTAGATGCAGCTATTATTTTTTTATAAACCACCGACACCACAGACTACCAGATTTAAATCCATCCAAAGTTTGTCTTGAAAAGATCGCTTTTAGCGATAAGACCGGCCACTGTGTCACCCTATTTCTAACTTGTATACTGTTACTATTTTCATTTGTATGGTGTACATAATAAAGAATATTCTATCAATCTATCTATAAATTGTCACCTATCTACAAACCGTCCTTAGCAAGCTCGACTTTACCTTGCAGATCCACCTCTGTGATTATTTAGCCACAAGTTCTCAGCTACAATCTAAAAATAGACGTATAATAATTAATTCAGGACACGAATCGTCCTACAAGGAAAAAATTCCCAAAAACATATGTTCACGTAAAGTGCGTCACGATTTTTGTCCCGCTTAAGTTCATAAGGCGTCTGTCCCATCGCTGGCAAAGCGATAATAATATAATCCTTACTAATCCCTACTAATATTATAAAAGCGAAAGTGAGTTTGTTACCTCTTCGCGCCTAAATGGCCAAACCGATTATTATTGAATTTTGGTACAGAGACAGTTGGGACCCTGGAGACGGACAAAAGCTATTTAAAAGAAAAAAAAAAACCGGCCAAGAGCGTGTCGGGCCACGCTCAGTGTAGGGTTCCGTAGTTTCCCGTCCGTCACAATAAGTGTTCCCACTTATGAGTTTAAAGGTGGAGGAGGAAATTATTTTGTACAACTTTTTGTACAAAAACTGTTGTGTCAATCAAGTTCAAAATGATTTTCATAGAAAGTCCTTATAAAGTTCTACTTTTCAGATTTTTTTCATTTTTTTCTAAACTTATGGTTCAAAAGTTAGAGGGGGGGGGGACACATTGTTTTTTACTTTTGGAGCGATTATTTCCGAAATTATAGACATTATCAAAAAATGATTTTAGTAAACCCCTATTCATTTTTAAATACCTTTCCAACAATATATCACACGTTAGGGTTGAAATTAAAAAAAAAATCACTTCCCACTTTACATATAGGGTGGCTACCCTAATAAAACATTTTTTTCCAATTTTTATTTTACCACTTTGTCGGCGTAATTGATATACATATTGGTACCAAATTTCAGCTTTCTAGTGCTAACGGTCACAGAGATTAAGCGAGGACGGACGGACGGACGGACGGACGGACGGACAGACAGACATGGCGAAACTATAAGGGTTCCTAGTTGACTACGGAACCCTAAAAAGAGAAATGAGGGAGAAAGAGGAAAAAAAGGGAAAACTTAGCATTGCTATTACAATAAATTAGGTGCAAGGGCAAAAACTGCAGGTAGCAGGTACCTGTAAATCAGGAAAGGGGAACTGTGTTACCCTGAATTTAACGCGAGCGCAGCCGCGGGCAAAAGCTAGTAATAAAATAATAAATGTATGTCCCCAGAGTCAGCAACTATAAATAAAAAATAAATTTTCTTTCCTTCCCTCTTTCTTCCCCTTATCCCACTTTTTTTTGCCAATGTCCGTCTCTAGGATCCCAACTATCTATGTACCAAAATTCATCAAAATCGGTTTAGCCATTTAAGCGTGAAGACGTAACAAACAAACTAACTCACTTTCGCTTTTATAATATTAGTAAGGCTTATGTACATTTTTCTATATTAATATAATTATATATAATTGTGTTTATTTAAGTTAGTGCTTATTTTGATATTTTACAAACTGTGTCTTATGAATATGTCCTATCGCAGGTCTGCTGGAAGAGATTTCTAAATGACATAAGCAGTACCTTTGTGCTCTTTTGTCTGTATGTATTTTTTTCATCATATACATAGATTTTCATATCATAGATTTGTGTGTACATAAATAAATAAACTCGCTTCTCGCTAATCGCTGGCAGTAGGACCTGTGCTTAAGTTTCTTGGGGGTCATTTAGAGCGCCCCCCGGGGTGCTATTAATGTTAACTTTGAGCACTGTTGGTCGTTCGATTTTATTGCCAAACTTTGCTCGAAAAAAACACTTTTTTTTTTTTCGAAAGCTTGTGATTGGAATATTGTGTAAATTGTTAAAGTTAAAGTTACTGATAAAGTAAAATATCGAAGTTCTGAAGTAAGTTGGTTCGCTGGAAGTATGTTAAAAAGGTCGTATGTGGTTATGGCACATAGATTACGTTCTGGACATTTTCCATCCAGGAAATTTGGATTCCTGATGAAAAAAGCCGAGTCACCTAATTGCCCAGTGTGTAACAAAGTCGAGGATGTCCAACATTTACTAATGGAATGTGAAAAGAACAGGACAGAGAGAGAGGTGGTGATGTGGGAGTTAAAAATTAATATGTTTGATGTTGGAGCTTTCATTAGAATCCTTACTTCCTTACTATAATAATATTATAAAAGCGAAAGTGAGTTTGTTTGTTTGTTTGTTTGTACCTCTTCACGCTTTAATGGCTACACCGATTTTGATGAATTTTGGTACAGAGATAGTTGGAAACCAGGAGACGGACATAGGCTAATATATTTTTGAAAAAAGTGGGATGTGAGGGAGAAAGAGAGAAGAAACGGGAAAACTTAGCGTTGCTATTACAAATCAATAAGGCGCTACCGAATTTAACGCGAGCGAAGCCGCGGGCAAAAGCTAGTTCTATATATATCTAGTGCGAAAGAGGCGATACTGATCTATAAAATGGTTGCTGCATCACGGAGATAGTGATGCAGCACCCATTTTATAGATCAGTAGCTCGCTTAGGCAATCCTTACTAATATTATAAAAGCAAAAATGAGTTTGTTTGTTACCTCTTCACGCTTTAATGGCTAAACCGATTTTGATGAATTTTGGTACAGAGATAGTTGGGAACCAGGAGACGGACATAGGCTAATTTAAAAAAAAAGTGGGATGTGAGGGAGAAAGAGGGAAGAAATGGGAAAACTTAGCGTTGCTATTACAAATCAATAAGGCGCAAGGGGAACTGTGTTAGCCCGAATTTAACGCGAGCGAAGCCGCGGGCAAAAGCCAGTAATGTTATACTTAATTTTTACTTAACTTTATTAATTAAGCTTTATTTAAAAGGGTACATAGTAGTTAGTTACATTAGGGTATGATGAGGCTGACATACCTTTGTAAGGTAAAAGCCTCTAAATAAATAAAGATTAAAAAAAGAAGATCTGAAGCCTTGATTTGAAAAAAAAAATTGCTGCTTTATGATATTACACGATAAGTAAAAGCGTAGTTTCTAAGTATTATTTTATTCCATTCCTTTCAATGTGTATTATTTGTGTTTTTACGTATTTCCTTTTCTTTCGGGTTCCGTAAATACCTAAAAAAGAACAACCGGGCCATTGCGAGTCAGGCTCAGCACCGACGGTTCTGTACAAACTTGCGACATAAACGGCCATATCTTTTGAACGCGTAGACTTAGAGGGTTGATTTTTTAACAGCTTCAAAGGACTACAGACTTGAGTATATAGTTTAAATTTCAACTCGATACCTCCACGCATTTCCGAGATAAAAGGTTTTGACAGACAGACAGACAGACAGACGGACAATAAAGTGATCCGAGACATGTGGGTATCATATCTTAGAGACGTTAAGCCGTTGGTCCTGTGCCTGATCACTCTCCGGTCGTGTCAGATTGTCGTCCCATCGGACTATAGTAAGGGAACAGAGAGTAAGGTACACTAGAGAACAGAGAGTGTACCTTGGCTTGCACTCATACTTGTTCAAATTCATTTCTCCCCCGCCTTTGAATCCCTCGCCACCGCTCAGGATTCTATTTTAGAATCTCTCGCTGCGCTCGTGATTCAATCTTTCTCTTGCTCGGGACTCAAAATAGATTTTAAATCAAAAATTACTTTGCTCGTTAAAATTTTAGAAAATATCTTGTATTTTCGGCTTAGACTCATTTAAACGGCGTCTATCCGCTCCGCATTAAATATTTACATTCATCTGCATCAAGTTACAAAAGAAACCGATCTCAACCTACTTGGGAAAACGCTTCGTTTATTTTTTATCTATGCTTACATGAAGATTGTTTTAGAAAAAAGGTTTTTACCTTAAGACAACCATGATAAATGATGGGATAACAGTATTATCCTTATGGTGTTTGTGAAACCTCTATGGGGAACATCCTTTTCATAATAATGCGTTTTTAAAAAGGGGAGATTTATATTGAAAGACACAATGTGTAGTCCGGGGTTGTAATAGTACATTTTGATTGATTTAAGTGAGAGCACTAATCTCTATGAAACTATGATTTAATTTATTCTTTTTCCCGCGCTTTTTCTTCTCAAGTTAAAGAAAAAGCAAAAGTATTACGTCACTAAACAGCCTCATATCAAAAATAAGAATTTCAAATATTTTTGAATTTAGAGCTCGAATAAATAAATGTCATTGTTTTAAGCAAATTACTTTTTTAAATGTTCATGCTTATTTGTGAAATTCTGTTGAAAAAAAAAAATTAATATGCAAACCTTCAAAAAATATCACCCGTGATGAAATTAAAAAAAATGAAAGCCCTTGTAGCGATAAATGAGAAGAAAGCATACAAACCAAACTTTATTTAAAAATGGTAGTTTCCAGGGTCAAAGTAGTCACATTCTATTTAGTCCGTCTAGATTAGATTATTCAAAAATAAGGGACACGTATTTTTTTTTGTTAATTAGAATAAAAATAACAAAGATATAGCCCATTATGGGTACGTGTGACATCACGCGTTGCGAAAAAAATGCAGCAACGCGTAACGTTACACGTAACTATTCATTCTAATTTACAAATAAAAAAATACGTGTCCCTTATTTTTGAATAATCTAAAAGTCGGACTAATATTTTATTTTTGGAAACTAGCCTATTTCAACAAACGCTTTCATTTGATAACCATAATATGGGAATGCATATACATTACTAGCTTTTGCCCGCGGCTTCGCTCGCGCTAAATTCGGGGTAACACAGTTCCCCTTTCCTGATTTGCAGGTAGCTGCTACCTGTAGTTTTTGCCCTTGCGCCTTATTGATTGTAATAGCAACGCTAAGTTTTCCCCTTTTCTTCCCTCTTTGTCCCTCATTACCCACTTTTTTTTAAAAAGTGATCCGAGATCCAGAGATAGTTGGGACCCTGGAGACGGACATAGTCTCCAGAGTTCCAACTATCTCTGTACTAAACATCATCAAAATCGGTTTAGCCATTAAGGCGTGAAGACGTAACAAACAAACAAACTTGAGAGCCATCTTTGAAATTTTGCATACCTACACATTTAGTTCGGAAGACAATACATACGAACTAATCCGGTGTATAGTAATAACCAAAGTACTCTCTGCATAATTCCGTGAAAGACATTTCACAGAAGACAGGTGACCTCCTGCTAGTTTGTAACTGTCACTGTCAACACAGCTGTCAAACTGTCAGTTCTATGATGTTTAACTTCGGCTTATGGTTCATTTCACTGTCTTTCGTTGACTTTGAGTAGGGACATGGAGGTATACCGTTATGAGCAACGTAGTGTTTATTTAATTGTGAATATGGTTGTAATGGCTGAAAATAAACGTTTTTGCAAAGTGTCAGGACCAAAATTTGAAGTTTTTAATTGATATCAAAATCAAAAGTCATTTATTCAAATTAGACTGATAATTAGCACTTTTTGAACGTATAATTAATAAATAAAATAAATAAATAAATATCTTGGGACAACTCACACACGGCTATCTGATCCCAAGCTAAGCAGAGCTTGTGTTATGGTAACCAGACAACTGATATACATACTTATATAATTTATAAATACATACATATTATAGATAAATCACACCCAGACACAGAACAAACAATCATGCTCATCACACAAAGTTTGTCCTGGGTGGGAATCGAACCCACGACCTCCGGCTCAGCAGTCATTATAAGAGACAGTCCCACAAAGTGCCCGCGCTTCGCCACTTCCTTATGAATTGGATAATATCCATTTTGAATTCGTTTTAGAGCTAAACTTGTGGTATTTTTTATGGAGAAAATGTTATGGAAGTCCTCAACTTTGCTATAATTAATCATCACAGCATGAATGCTGACAGAGCCAATCCAATTTCAAAATCTAAGGTTTAAAAAAATGCTTTAATCTCATAAATAAATGTACCTATAGATCGTAAATAACTATTAAATAAAAAAATTGAATCACAGTTTTCACAAAAATTTACATTTTTAATTTTGTCTCTTTTCATTTTCTATAAACAATATATAAATAAAATATTTATGCAAAATTGAAGAGCATGAATAAATTTTTTGATGTCTTTTAAGGTACACACGACGACACATCAACCTATACAAAACCAGTTTATGCGGATATCTCGTCGTACGGGAAATCTGCGGCGTACGATTCGTAGTTGAGAGATCAGCATAAACTGGTTTTGTATAGGTTGATGTGTCGCCGTGTGTACTAGTTACCATTTGAAAAACGTATATTTTTTTTAATTCTGGTAATCGGTGACTTTTGTTTGATTCATAATTTTTAAGCATTGCATAGCTTCTATCGCGGGCTTTGAGCGCGGGAACCGAATCCAGAAATTCCGTAACGAAAAAAACCTGACGCTCCCCACTCCGACGGGCACGGAGGTGTGGCTTGTCTAACGTCGTTTACACAATACGGTCAGTTATTTCAATCCCGATTCTAATGTTCTAATAGCGTGTTTGGTACATAGAGAATCGGATTGTCAATCGACATTACGCTGGATCAAGGTCAAGGTTGTAATTAACTTCATTTATTACCTTTATTTTCCGTCTTTTTATATATTTTTTTGAAATTCGGTTTTATTTTTGGCAAAAACGATTTTTATTTCAGCCTTTTTGTATGGATGTTTCAGTATGGTGGTATCTCACACAATTTTAAGAAGTGACTTACTAAGCGATATTAGCACATTTCCATACACATTAATGGAAAACATATGTATTATAGCAGATTACTCCTAAACTACCAACACAATAAAAATAGAAATCTCTGTACCCATTCGATTGTAAAAAGAATTTTGAAAATCGGCCAAAAACTGACGCAGAAATCGCGTAACAATTTAAACAAAAAAATACGTGTGGCACTCGGGGACTGCCGCGGTAAAGCTATTGCATAGCATTTTTTATCAACTTATGCAATAAATAAAAACAATCTAAATAAAATATTTAAAAAGTACTTCCAATGAAAAGAAGTCGCAAAAAGAAACATTTTTTTATCAACTTAGGCAATAAATAAAAAAATAAAAAACTAAATATAATATTTAAAAAGTACTTCCAATGAAAAGCGTAATGTCGATTGACTATCCGAATCTCTACCAAACACGCTATTAGAACATTAGAATCGGGATTGAAATAACTGACCGTATTGTGTTGACGACGTTAGACAATGCACGGCCTTCAAGCCACACCTCCGTGCCCGTCGCAGTGTGGAGCGTCAGGTTTTTTTTCGTTACGGAATTTCTGGATTCGGTCCCCGCGCTCAAGGCCCGCAATAGAAGCTATGCAATAGCTTAAAAACGAGTCGAATTGAGAACTTCCACCTTTTTTTGAAGTCGGTTAACTAGAAACCCTACTTATTACTTACGCGAAAGTTTGTATGGATGAATGTATGTTTGTTACTCTTTCACGCAAAAACTACTAAATGGATTTTAATGAAACTTTACAATAATATAGCTTATACATCAGAATAACACATTAAGCTACAATTCATAAAGATATATTGTATATTCTATCACCACGCGAGTGAAAGCGAGGGGCGCAGCTAGTCTTAGTAAAGAATTCCGACAATATATAGCTGAGAAATAGATGAATAGGAACTATTTTCTTTTCCTTTATGCTGGTTTTTTCTGCAATGTGTAGCGAAAAAACTAGAACGTTTCATCAGTTTAGGAGTAAAACATTTGAAGTTCAAATCTGCCTCCATTTCCTAAGCACGAATCTGGGCTTTTAAGAGCTTTTATTACTAATGGAATACCCACATGCTGTAGTCTTGCTTTTTTTAAGGTCGTACCAGGGTACGTCGAACTACTTTTATATTAAACGCCAGTCTGTACTGAATCTCCGTCTTTCGTTGTCACGAACATAACATTGGCGACGAGGAAATTAGTAATTATCCATTTCTACTCGTGTGTTTAAAGCACGGATATAGATTGACATTTATAACGCAAGTATCACGATCTCTATGAAAACCAAGCGTGCCAATTTTTGACTAGCTTCTATGACATCTCATGCACTATATTTTAGTGATATGACGTCTATTTAGTGATAAACGACAGATTTTACAATGTATAACACGCAATTAACCATTTTCAAATTGATATCTGACGTCCTACTAGTGGCACACCGATGCAGACTGAGCGCGAAAGTAGTAGCTTACGATTTTTGGTCGTAAGATGGGCACGCGAAGTAGTTACTCTTGCGTTATCTATGTCTATCTATATCTGTGGTTTAAAGTAATATCATGCCAACCGGAAAAGTTGAAACTTTCCAAGTTGGAACCCAAAATTGGGACACCTATGTTCGTCGAACTATACAGTTTATAATGTTGAACGACATCGAAGAAAACTTACACTTGGCTACGCTAGTGAATTTGGTCAGTTCGAACTGTTCGGGTTCTTGGAAAAGCGTGGAGATATCAAGTTGAAATTAAAACCATATACTTAAGCCAGCGGTCCCTTACCGGGGTTGCGGGTTGTTCGAAAGAGATACCGCGGCCCCGGAACGTAAAGGGCAATAGAAGGAACATGGGTGGGTTTTAGTCAGTAAAAGTTTGACACGCCCCCTCGCTCCGCCCAGAGCGGGGGAAGTAATTTGATGATCCCCCCCCCCAAAAAAAAGTGTGTGTGTCAGCTCCGACGCACGACTGGAGTTTACTCCTTAAGTACAAAAAAAAAAATATCACTGACGGACGACAAATTTCATAAAGCGCCATCTAGTAATATTCAAAAACACCATAAGTGCGTGTGCACCAAAAACGTAACGAGGTCAACGAGGTCATTCATCAGTAGATTTTACACCTCACATTTTTCTCATACCGGGCGCCTTATATATGAAAATCGATTCTTAAGGAGTAAACTCCAAAAAATTGGTCCCTTAGAGTTGTAAAAAATCAACCCTTTAAGTCTACGCAGTCAAAAGATATGGCCGTTTAAATCGCAATTTTGTACGGAACCCTCGATGTACAAGTCTGAATTGCTCTTGACCGGTTCTTTTTTGCTGATAGCAAATCTTCTTAAATATTTTCCCGGCTCTGGACGGAGCGGGCGGAGGGTCAGACTTTTACTGACTAAAACCCACCCATGTTTCTTCTTTTTCCCTAATATCTTTTTCAAACAACGCGCTACTTTCGACATTACTACTTTTTCTTTTTGGGAATTACAATTTTTAATTTCGTGTTTATTGCGTGTATTTGTATTTATAAGTCGCTCCTAATTTTGAAAAGCCGCCGATTTTTACGGATATATAACAAATATTCTAAGATTTATAGTGAAGGCAGAGTCAGTATATCGATCTCTTTAAATTTTACACTGAGGGACTCGCGAGGACTCATTTTATATATCTTCTAACTTTTTTTTTCAAACTGACATTTTTTTCTCTCTGATATTTTTTGTGTTGATAAATCCTTACTTATATTATAACTGTTCACGACATAATGTGAACTTTTTAGATTTATGTATTTAACTTTGGTTTGGATTTTATTTTTATTGTCTATTTTTGATACTTTGCTGTTTTTTGCACCTTTTGTCTGTCATTATAATTTTCTAGACTGAAATATTAAGAAATCTAACTGAACTGAAAGTGAGTTTGTTTGTTACGTCTTCACGCCTAAATGGCTAAATAGAGAGACAGAGATAGTTGGGACCCTGGAGACGGACATAGACTATTTAAAAAAAAAGAATGAGATATGAGGGCGAAAGAGGGAAGAAAATGGCAAACTTAACATTGCTATTACAATAAACAATAGCAGGTACCTGTAAATCAGGAAAGGGGAACTGTGTTACCCAAAATTTAACACGAGCGAAGACGCGGGCTAATTATTTGTCTATTAAAAATGCACTTATTTCTTTCTATCTAATTCCTAAAATATTTTTTTCTGTCAATGTTCAACCGTGGTTGCTTACCACCAGTATCTTATATTCGACCGACCTTAGGGCTTTATTTATGGACACAATAAAGATCCAAGGACGTAACACGGCTCATAATAAATTTCCCGACTCAACATATTAGATGCGAGGCCAGTGGATCTCAAATATTGTTTGGAATGCTTCTGAGAATAGGCTCCTTATTGCTTTTAGTTTAAAACTAGCTTTTGCCCGCGGCTTCGCTCGCGTTAAATTCGGGGTAACACAGTTCCCCTTGCGCCTTATTAATTTGTAATAGCAACGCTAAGTTTTCCCGTTTCTTCCCTCTTTCTCCCTCACATCCCACTTTTTTCAAAAAAATATTAGCCTATGTCCGTCTCCTGGTTCCCAACTATCTCTGTACCAAAATTCATCAAAATCGGTTTAGCCATTAAAGCGTGAAGAGGTAACAAACAAACAAACAAACAAACTCACTTTCGCTTTTATAATATTAGTAAGGAAGTAAGGATTACTAGCGAAGTTGCACTATAGGATATAGCATAGGGCTCTGTATAGGATTCCATCAAAATCTAAATATATTATACTAGCTTTTGCCCGCGGCTTCGCTCGCGTTAAATTCGGTAGCGCCTTATTGATTTGTAATAGCAACGCTAAGTTTTCCCGTTTTTTCCCTCTTTCTCCCTTATATACCATTCTTTAAAAAAAAATAGCCAATGTCCGCCTCCTGGTTTTCAACTATCTCTGTACCAAAATTCATCAAAATCGGTTTAGCCATTAGAGCGTGAAGAGGTAACAAACAAACTTACTTTCGCTTTTATAATATTAGTAAGGAAGTAAGGATGTAACACAGAGGTGACACAGTTCCCCTTTCCTGATTTGCAGGTACCTGCTACCTGTAGTTTTTGCCCTAAAGCTAAGTTTTCCTACGGGGCCCCGGTATGGGCGCGTTCTTTAGGGCGGCGCGCCGCCCACTACCTGAACGCGCCCCAAAAGGTGGTAGCCATAAGGCTGATCCAGGGCTACGGCACGATCTCCGGCGAGGCAGCGAGCCTCCTTGCCGGACTGCCACCGTGGGATCTGGAGGCGACAGTCCTCGCGCGCCTGTTTGAGTGGCGCGCGGAGGCACTACACCGGGGGGAAAACCCGCTGCCGCGGCAAGTTGCCGCTCGGCGGGCAGACCTCCGGTGCGATCTCATGGTGGCATGGAGAGAGCGACTGTCGCAACCCCGTGCAGGGCACGCCACAATAGTGGCGGTAAGTCCCCTCTTTGAGGAGTGGCTGGAGAGGCGTCATGGCGTCCTCACCTACCGCCTGACTCAGGTCCTCACCGGACACGGAAGTTTCGGGAGGTTCCTGCACATCATCAGGCGGGAGGAAACGCCCGGGTGTCACCATTGTGACGATCGCCCGGAGGACACGGTGGAGCACACAGTGGCGATCTGCCCAGCTTGGGCGGAGCACCGCCGTGCCCTCGTGGAGGCGATCGGCGGCGGCGATCTCTCGCGTCCGGCCCTGGTTCAGGCCAAGGGAATGGGAAGCGGTCACCTCCTTCTGCGAAGCAGTAATGCTAGCAAAGGAGGAGGCCGGGCGTTTGAGGGAGAGAACATCTGGCCAACCCAGCTGCCGCGGGAGACGCCCCAGGCGCCGGGCGCCGCGAGACGACTCCCGGCCACCGTAGATGCGGGCATGTGGACGGTGAACAATGGGTAGCTCACCGTCTGCCCGTCTATTGACGACAGGCCGAGTCGACGGCGCGTTCGTGTTTCACGCGCGCCTCAAAGAGAGTCAGCAAAGCAGAGGGGCTTGCCAGGGCCTCCGCCTACCGGGGTTGCGGGCTGTTCGAAAGAGATACCGCGGCCTCGGAACGTAAAGGGCAACAGAAGGAACATGGGTGGGTTTTAGTCAGTACAAGTCTGACATGCCCCCCGCTCCGCCCCTCATTTCTCACTTAAAAAAATTGAAAAAAGGAAACCTTTTTCCGTCTCCAGGGTCCCAACTATCTCTGTACCAAAATTCATCAAAAGCAGTTTAACCATTTAGGCGTGAAGACGTAACAAACAAACAAACATATTAGTATGGATTAATTTTGCCCCACACTAGGAATTTCTCCTGTATCGTGGGTGCGTTTACATATATTTAAACTCACACGTTTGTGTTGGTTGTTTCGGGTCTGGTTGCTTAGCCAGACAGAACTAACTGTAGGCCATCCAAATATCTGTTCCGTGCGAGTATCGAACCCGCGACACGCAGCGCAGCAGTCGATCGCACAGCATAATATTTGTATGACCTACAGGTAGTTGTTTCTAGTCTGGCTGTTTGTGAGTTTAAATGTTTGTAAACGCACCCACGATACAGGAGAAATTCCTAGTGAGGGGCAAAGTTAAAAAAAAATTGAAATAAACCTTTTTATTTATGGTATGGTATTTCTCTTAGCCACGAGTTCTTCGTTCTTCTAGCAGATGATGATGACAAATTTCGTTTACAACGACACACACCCCCCTTTGTACATTTGTTTCGCTCACAACAAGCTACCCCAATTTAGAGGAAACTGGGGCAATACATAACGTTATTATTAGTATCCCTAAAACTCGGAGAATCTCTATAGAACCCTTTTTCCTCGTTCGCCGTACAAATTGAGTTAACGCAGAAACTTTTTTATTTAGATTTTGTTGTGTGTGTCGGGGATAGTGGGGAATAATTTTGTATCGATTTAAAAGCCAATTTGCATTGCATAATATTGTTAATTTTGTTGTCAAAAACGAACTAATACTACTCTAAAAAACACAATAAATTGGTTTATTCCTGTCAAACGATGTTTGCTATTCTGAAATAACGTGGAAACTTTTTTATTTAGAGTTTGTTGTGTGCGTCGGGGATAGTAGGAAATTTTGTAACGATTTAAAATTCGCTCCGCCCAGAGCGGGGTAATTAATTTAAGTGTTGAGTGTCAAACTTGTACTGACAAAAACCCACCCATGTTCCTTATTGCCTTTTACGTTCCGAGGCCGCGGTATCTCTTTCGTATAGCCCGCCTCCACGGAGGTCGGCGCAATACGTTTTTTGTTCCATTTTCTCATGTATATTGAGGGTATTTTTCTATGGGTCTTTGTTACCGAAAGCAAATTATTACATACTAACTGCGCCCCACGGTTCCAATCACGTGCATAGACATGCAATAAATGCTAAGATTGATAGATATACAATATATCTTAATGAATTATAGCCTATGTGTTGTTCTGATGTATAGACTACTAGCTTTTGCCCGCGGCTTCGCTCGCGTTAAATTCGGTAGCGCCTTATTGATTTGTAATAGCAACGCTAAGTTTTCCCGTTTCTTCCCTCTTTCCCCCTCATATCCCACTCTTTTTTAAAAATTATTAGCCTATGTCCGTCTCCTGGTTCCCAACTATCCCTGTACCAAAATTCATCAAAATCGGTTTAGCCATTAAAGCGTGAAGAGGTAACAAACAAACAAACTCACTTTCTTTTTTATAATATTACTAGCTTTCGCCCGCGGCTTCGCTCGCGTTAAATTCGGGGTAACACAGTTCCCCTTGCGCCTTATTGATTTGTAATAGCAACGCTAAGTTTTCCCTTTTCTTACCTCTTTCTCCCTCACATCCCACTTTAAAAAAAATATATATAGCCTATGTCCGTCTCCTGGTTCCCAACTATCTCTGTACCAAAATTCATCAAAATCGGTTTAGCCATTAAAGCGTGAAGAGGTAACAAACAAACAAACTCACTATCGCTTTTATAATATTATCTATACATATAATAAGGGCTGATTTTTCAATAGTTAGATAACTTTTATCGGAGGAATAAAAATAGCAGTTTGACATATTTTCTATAGATAAGCTGTCAAACCGCCATTTTTATTCCTCAGATTAAAGTTATCTCACTATTGAAAAATCAGCCCTAAGACTGTAAAAGATCGATTTCTGTACATTGAAGATTTTTATGAAAAATTGTTACAGGGGGTCTTAATTACCGTAATAGAAGCCAAAACAACAATTTTTAAAATTTTTGTCTGTCTGTCTGTCTGTCTGTTTGTCCGGGCAAATCTCAGAATCTACTGGACCGATTTTGACGGGACTTTTTTTATTTGACTCAGTATCACCTGGAGAGTAAACTGGGATATAAATAATCACGCCGATGAACTTAGGGGGCAGGCAGGAAATTGAATCTCAGAATCTACTAAACCGATTTTAATGGGACTTTCCGGACATAGGCTATTACTTTTTTTTAAAAGAGTGTGATATGAGGGAGAAAGGGGAAAGAAACGGGAAAACTTAGCGTTGCTATTACAAATCAATAAGGCGCTACCGAATTTAACGCGAGCGAAGCCGCGGGCAATATTAAATAAATATAATATAAGGATATTATTGTAATTCAGTTGTTTTTGCGTGAAAGAGTTACTAATCATCCATACAAACTTTCACGTTTATAATAATAAATAAAATAAATAAATAATAAATATCTTGGGACAACTCACACACGGCTATCTGATCCCAAGCTAAGCAGAGCTTGTGTTATGGTAACCAGACAACTGATATACATACTTATATAATTTATAAAAACACACATATTATAGATAAATCACACCCAGACACAGAACAAACAATCATGCTCATCACACAAAGTTTGTCCTGGGTGGGAATCGAACCCACGACCTCCGGCTCAGCAGTCAGGGCCACTAACCACTAGACCAACAGGCCCGTCAAATAATATTAGTAGAATTGCTTTTTTGTGTGGATGGGTAATCAACAAATGACTTCCCCTGATCTGGGCGGAGTGGTGGGAGTGACAGATTTGTACTGACTAAAACCACCTCTGTTCCTTCTTTTGCTCTTAATTTCCGAGGGAATTTCTAAGGGAACACGCAAGGGGTGCAACGTCAGAAAACTTCCACGTGTGCTTAGTGGCTGCTGCTCTCCTCGATCCGTTGAGTGGGAGCAGCAGTTGCTGGGCCGGTGCACCCTGGGCGCGGACAGTGGCATTCTCCGAGTAATGGGAAGAAAAATAAATAAATAAATAAATAAATAAATAAATAAATAAATAAATAAATAAATAAATAAATAAATAAATAAATAAATAAATAAATAAATAAATAAATAAATAAATAAATAAATAAATAAATAAATAAATAAATAAATAAATATCTTGGGACAACTCACACACGGCTATCTGATCCCAAGCTAAGCAGAGCTTGTGTTATGGTAACCAGACAACTGATATACATACTTATATAATTTATAAATACATACATATTATAGATAAATCACACCCAGACACAGAACAAACAATCATGCTCATCACACAAAGTTTGTCCTGGGTGGGAATCGAACCCACGACCTCCGGCTCAGCAGTCAGGGCCACTAACCACTAGACCAACAGGCCCGAAAAAATTCCTATCCCTTGGGGAAGATCACTGTTCGTGGGGAATATTCTGACATAGAGGGGTCCAGTCTCTCTAACATATTACACTGGCTTTTAACAGAAAGTAATATTATAAAAGCGAAAGTGAGTTTGTTTGTTACTTCTTTACGTCTAAATGGCCAAACCAATTTTGATGAATTTTGGTACAGAGATAATTGGGACCCTGAAAACGGATATAAACTAATTTATAAAAAAATGAGAAGAGGGGGAAAAAGAGGGAAGAAAAGGGGAGAAAAATATTTTTTTTTTCGATCATACACGCAAGTTAATGTTAACGTTAGCCCAAAGTAACTATGCCACGCGGACGAATTCGCGGGCGGAAACTAGTCCATTATACATTTAGGAAATAAGCAGCGAGTGAAACCACAGGGTTCAGCTAGTAAGCTAAATAAAAACCCGGGAATAATTACGTATGCAAATTCTGAAAACATAAAAAAGGCTTACGTTTCAAAAACAGATTGTGAAACAACGAATAATGATAACAAATGTTTATTTTTGTTGCCAACGGTACGGAAATAAATTATTTATTAAATGGGTCTGCCTGTAATTTTGTTTCTAGATAATATTATTGTTGTTATAATTTCTAATTTTCGTTAGACCGAATTCATTTGCCTTATATTTTCCCAACTAAGTTTACTATCATATCCTATCTATATAATAATATACATCCTATCTATCTAAATCCTTATCCTTACTAATATTATAAAAGCGAAAGTGAGTTTGTTTGTTACCTCTTCTCGCTTTAATGGCTACACCGATTTTGATGAATTTTGGTACAGAGATAGTTGGGAACCAGGAGACGGACAAAGGCTAATTTTTATTTTAAAAAGCTGGGATGTGAGGGAGAAAGAGGGAAGAAAAGGGAAAACTTAGCGTTGCTATTACAAATCAATAAGGCGCAAGGGGAACTGTGTTACCTCGAATTTTACGCGAGCGAAGCCGCTGGAAAAATCTAGTATTATATAAATACTAGCTGGTGCCCGCGGCTTTGTCCAAAAGCAAGCACAAATTCTTTGTGTTATTCCAGACTATAATCTACTTTTGTGCGAAATTTCATCAAAATCCAATCAGCCGTTTTGACGTGAAAGAGTAACAAACATCCAGACATCCATCTATTCATCCTCACAAACAAAAATCAATATTAGTAGGATGAAAGAGAAAATCACTGACTCAAAATTCCAGAAATCACAGAAACTATTAGTTCTAGGAATCTCAATCAATTTCCTTTCCAATTTTGGTTCTTTTTAAGACGTAGGTGCTCACTAAAACGGCACTTTACAAAATTAAGGCGCTGTACAAAGCAAACACTTCGTAAAACGACTAGTTTTTCGTCGCAAAGTTAGCCGTATCTGTAGGTACATGCCACTAGCCAGAAAAAATTACCGTGTATAGTTCAATACATAAAGTAAAGAGTTACACAAAATAAGTTTACAAAAGTGGTCTAGTACTACGAAAAAAAAAATGTTTAAAAAGACCAAGAAAAAAAATTTTTCGTCTCGAAATTCTCAATTTTTTCAGCGACAACCATCATATTTTTTATATCTATAACAAAGAAAGTTGTATAGACTAAAGAGATATCTAAAATTTTTCAAACACGGAGCTGTTTTTTTTATTCAATAAAAACTACGAAATTACCTACATTTTGGCGATATTCAAATAAAATCAAACACCGAAATATTTTCGACCTTATTTCTATTCTTTCGATGCAATACTGTCGTGTACTTGTGTCAGACCATGCCTAGTATGCAGCTAGCGTCACTTCCGCGAATACCTAAAGATTAGCTTATTACCGCGCCTTAAACCCTTCTTTTTTCCGGATGGAAAATCATTTAATAACTTCCCCTCTGACGATCGCCCGAAGGATACTGTGGCGGTCTGCCCAGCTTGGGCGGACTTCTCGCGTTCAGTCCATGGTCCGGAGCGAGAGGGAATGGAAAACGGACACCTCCTCCTGCGTAGCAGTTATGCTAGCGAAGGAGATGACCGGACGTTTGAGGGAGAGAACCTCAAACCTACCCAGCCACCGCGCGTGACGACTCCCGGCCATCGTAGATGCAGGACTGTGGACGGTGAAAACGTTGCCCCACACTAGGAATTTCTCCCTTATCGTGGGTGCGCTTACAAACATTTAAACTCTCATACACAAACAGCCAGACCCGGACTATCTGCAGGCCATACAAATATTTGTTCCGTGCGGGGATCGAACCAAGTCAGATCAATTTCGCCACAAATTCCTCCAATAAACCCACTTGCAACTGAGAAAATCTTTGTCTAAATCATATCATATCATTCTACTAATATTATAAACGCGAATGTTTGTGAGGATGGATGGATATATGGATGTTTGTTACTCTTTCACGTCAAAACAGCTGAACGGATCTTGATAAAATTTGACACAGAGGTAGATTATAGTCTGGAATAACACATAGGATACTTTTTTTTACAATATCACGCGGGCGAAGCCGCCGGCGCCAGCTATCTTACTAATAATTATGTTACTCTTTCACGTCAAAACGGCTAAATGGATCTTGATGAAATTTGACACAGAGGTAGATTATAGTCTGGAATAACACATAAAATACTTTTTTTTACAATATCACGCGGGCGAAGCCGCTGGCGCCAGCTATCTTACTAATAATTATGTTACTCTTTCACGTCAAAACGGCTAAACGGATCTTGATGAAATTTGGCACTGAGGTTGATTATGATCTGGAATAACACATAAGATACTTTTTTTTAATATAACGCGGGCGAAGATGCGGGCGCCAGCTAGTCATATCATAATATCCAACTTGATTCAAAATAAATCTTTGAAAGATATGCGCACATATTGCGTATAACTCGGACCCACTTCAGAGTAACCTTTTAGAATTGTCCTTGACTCCTCGCATCACGTTACCATGTCACATCGTATCTCCTATACTTGAAAGGTTCGACAAAGGAGGTTCTAATTTGTCTAGACGATTTGACATTATTTTACGGACGGAGAGCGAGAGGAAGGCCAAAGAAAAGATGGATGGATTGTATAAGGAATGAAATGAAGGAGAAAGGAGTAAACGATGCCGTGACGTCTGATAGGGGAGAATGGAAGAAGAAAACGTGTTGCGCCGACCCCAAATAGAATGGGACAAGGGCAGGAAAATGATGATGATTTGACAATATTTTGATTTCAACCGACTTTTAATAAAATTGAGAAGGATTTTCTTTAGGTTTGTTACTTCATAACATTTGTTACGAGTCCGATAATCGTGGGTGCTAATCATCAAATAACTCCCCTCGCTCGTCCAAAATGGTTTTAACATTATTTTTTTTCGGGTGGGAAATCATCCAATGACTTCCCCCGCTCTGGGCGGAGCGGGGGGGGGGGCATGTCAGACTTGTACTGACTAAAACCCACCCATGTTCCTTCTATTGCCCTTTACGTTCCGGGGCCGCGGTATCTCTTTCGAACAACCCGCAACCCCGGAAATGGTTTTAACTTCAAGTCGATACTTTCACGCGTTCCAGAGATTAAGGGTCTTGACAGGCAGTTAGATACACTACAAATTGATCCTATAAAAGTACAGTATTTCATTTTGAGGTACAGAAACCCAAAAAAAAAACCGACAACGTGATGATGCGTAACTGATCGCTTTAATTACGACGCGGAATAAAGAAAAGAAAAATGGAAACACTATTGATACTAAATCTTCTTGACAATTATTAATCTTCTCTTCTCTTCTGTATCTTCTCTTCTGCTCTTCACTGATGTATATAAGTACAGTCAGCAAGTAGTTTCCGCCGGCCTACAGTCTCTAAACAGCTGAAGGCCGAAAGAAACCCCTGCCGACTGTACAGAGATCTTCTTTCTTCTTCTTTTGAGGTATCTTCTTTCATGCAGTAATAGCTCTTTTTAACCGACAAAAAAAGGAGGAGGTTCTTAAATTGACTGTATTTTTTTTACCTCAGAACTTTTGAATGCTACTTTGTAATTTTTTTTTTAAACGTTGTGGAGAAATTCCTAGTGTGGGAATTTCTCCTGTATCGTGGGTGCGTTTACAAGCATTTAAACTCATATACACAAACAGGCTAGCCTAGATTTTTACCCATATATAAGTCTTAAGTTTTTCTTCTTACGTATATGGACGATATGCTAATTTCTCTGATTAGCAACGGAAAATTAATACTAAATAACAATTTGTTCACACAAAACTTCACATCTAAGAATGCAGAAAAAAAAAAGCATTTGAAAGTCGGTGACAAAAAAAATTATGAATCAAACAAAAGTCGTCACTGTCTTCTTTTCTGTGTTTTTAGTTTTTTTTTGGAAGTTCGTTTTACGGGGCACATGTTATGTCGTTTTCCATAAAAAAAAAACTTGAGGGGTGTCAAGGGACACCCGGATGGAACCAAGTTATTATTTATTATGTACAAAAAACCTGTACACACTCAACAAAAATAATCGTCGCGACACCACACTGTTTAATGCGAAGTAGAAAGACGAAACGAAAATTACTGGCTTGCTTTCTATGAGAAACAGAGACAGACAGAGAAACTCGCGCACGCCACACGGCTTACAATTATAGCAAAAAGTGTCGTTTCAACTTTTGGTCTTAATTTTATCCGTCTAGCCCCCTTAACGCGCGATATATAGGAACTTAGTTCCAATACATACCCACCTTCTACAGAAACAAAGGACATATCTGGTATTTTGCCATCGTAAATTCGTGTTTATAAAATGTCGTTACATAAAATACCACATACATATGCCAAGCACGGATTAATTAAAAATCACTGACCGCAAACAGATTGTATCGCGACAGACACAACTTTCCATAATTAATCGATTATCGTCAGCCGCTTCCGATTCCAGCCAAGCTTTTTACTTTGTGTACTTTCATTCATCAAGCTTTTTACTTTGTGTATTCATTCCCAAAATGGCTGATAAAGCATAATCATATGTGGTCTTATGAAACCACACAATAACATAATAAACTACAACAAGAGACATACAGAGAAACACGCGCACACCGAACGGCTTACAACTATAGCAAAAAGTGTCCTTACAACTTTTAGTCGTAATTTTTTTCCGTCTAGCCCGATTCCCCACCGCGCGATAAGGAACTTCATACCAAAAAGTCTACTTACTTCAATCCAGCAACGATCTCCATGGCCCCGTTGAAGTTTCCAATATTCCAACAGGTCAAAGCGACCCGCAGCACGCACGCCAGCGCTGCTTTCCTGTCTTCAAGGGTGGGGTGGGAGAGGACCAGCTCTGTCACCCACGCTGAAACCTGAGGACAAAGGAGAGGGTGTGATTAAATTGGTGGTTAAACGACTAATGCCAGAAATAGAAAGTCCTGGAAAGAGTTTGAGGAGGCTTACGCCAAAGAGGCGACTTGTAATTAAATTTTAGAAAGAAATTAAGGACACTTGCAAGTACTCTAAAGTCTAAACTATTGTTTAACGGGCTGATGTCTGGAACGCCACGTCTGAGGCGCGTATTTTGCGTATACTACTACTCTAAAAACTAACTGAAAAAATGTTATTGTAAATAAACGACTATAAATCTAGTCTAAACTACACACATACTTCTTCTTTGTACTTCTGTTTTGTTGGTGAATATAAATATATATCTAGGTATGTGCAAATATATAAAGGCACATGATCATTATCAGACGTCTTCGGGTTCATCGTGACTGCCGAGCTATCGTGGGTAGGCGGGCAAGGAGAAATCAAACCGCGTGCTGTGACCTTAGGATTATTATTTTAACGAAATACGAACGAAATCATAATCAGAACTTTCTAATTATATGGAGTATAACGACGGTCCACCAAACACGTCTTGCTTCAGCGTGATGCGGACGGCTTCTTACTCGTCCGACGGTAGCGTGCAAGAGAGCCCGGAGTTGCATTAGAGCCAAGAATCGTCAAACCCCGTATTTTTTAATGTTAACCATCCTCCTTGACGTTTCTTTACGTCATATATATATCAGCTCATATATATATATATAGCTTTTTTTATTCGGGGTAACACAGTTCCCCTTGCGCCTTATTGATTTGTAATAGCAACGCTAAGTTTTCCCTTTTCTTCCCTCTTTCTCCCTCACATCCCACTTTTCTCCAAAAAAAAATTATGTCTATGATTATGCCTATGTCCGTCTCCTGGTTCCCAACTATCTCTGTACCAAAATTCATCAAAATCGGTTTAGCCATTAAAGCGTGAAGAGGTAACAAACAAACAAACTCACTTTCGCTTTTATAATATTAGTAAGGAAGGATATATATATATATATAAACTTTATAAAAGTAATCACTATATTTTTATATATCAATAAATAATGATTATATGTTGCACTCGTTCTTGCTAGAGCTTCAGATACAAAGAGAATCACAATTTAAACCGAGTTGGGTGCGGTTAAATTATGTAACGCTGGGATGATAATCAGTATTGAAACACAGGGACCGGAATAAGCCTACCCTTATTGTAGGGTGGTTGTGTTTTGGGAGTAAGTAGGACAGGCCTTGTCTTCAAATTAATTCTTACTAATATTATAAAAGCGAAAGTGAGTTTGTTTGTTTGTTACGTCTTCACGCCTACATGGCTAAACCGATTTTGATGAATTTTGGTACAGAGATAGTTGGGACCCTGGAGACGGACATAGGCAATTTTTTTAAAAAAGGTGAGAAATGAGGGATAAAGAGGGAAGAAAAGGGAAAACTTAGCTTTGCTATTACAATAAATAAGGCGCAAGGGCAAAAACTACAGGTAGCAGGTACCTGCAAATTAGAAAAGGGGAACTGTGTTACTCCGAATTGGACGCGAGCGAAGCCGTGGGCAAAAGCTAGTTGAGAATAAAACTGACTTCCATTTTTTATTTCAGTATTTTTAGTCATGGTATATCACTGATTTTTTATCGAGTTTTTATTTTCCATTGTTATTAAAATATTATTCAGAAGGCAGTACTCCTCGATAGGGCCTGCATTGTGAGAAAGTTCCTGTCTCTAGAGCCCTAACCACTGGTAGCTTGGCCCCTGCTCGCGATACCGGTGGAATCCTATTTTTTTATTTTTTATAGACTACTTAAGAAATATTTAAAAATGTAAATCATTTTCCTGCGCTTGTCCCATTCTATTTGGGGTTGGCGCAACACGTTTTCTTCTTCCATTCTCCCCTATCAGACGTCACAGCATCATTCACTCCTTTCTCCTTCATATCATTCCTTACACAATCCATCCATCTTTTCTTTGGCCTTCCTCTCGCTCTCCGTCCATCGACATTTAGATCCATCACTCTTTTAGTCACATGTACAAAGAAAAGAAAATAAAGAGTAGAATAACTGACATAAATAAAATGATGACAAAATGACTCGTCCTTCAATTTCACAAAACCATAGTCACCTCACTTTCAATTCCAACACTAGTCTTATAGTATACAGAATATTGAAGACACTACTCTTAATAAACTTAACAGTATTTACATAATATTTTGTTATAAACAAGATAGAAGTCTTTATAAAGTTTTTCTTAATAAGCTCGAAGAAAGCTAGTATTGCATTATTCATAAAGATTCTGCTGGTTCTTGTAGAGCATTTTTATTAGCTTTTATAACAACTGCAAGAAAGAAATTATTAATCCTTATCCTTACTAATATTATAAAAGCGAAAGTGAGTTTGTTTGTTTGTTACCTCTTCACGCCTAAATGGCTAAACTGATTTTGATGAATTTTGGTACAGAGATAGTTGGGAGGCTGGAGACGGACATAGGCTAAAAAAAGTGAGAAAAGGGGGAGGAAAAGGTGAGAGAAAGATATTTATTTTCGATCATCACGCGGGTTAAAGAAAGCGATAGCCCAAAGTAACTATACCACGCGGACGAAGTCGCGGGCGGAAGCTAGTAAGTAATAAATGGTAAAGATCGATCAATCCGTAAACTAGGAAGACACGACTTAATTATACTGAAAGCTGTAGAGGTCAAATTAAAATCGTTTTAGTGATGTGACCACGTCGGAATGTTTCGAATATCGATAAATAAATATCAGGTTTTGGAAAATAATTCATGTATTGGCGAAATTTTATCACTACTTGTGCTTGATGAAGTGCTGCCTCATCATCTGCCTAGCCTTTTCTCAACTTTGTTAGGGCCGGCTTCCAGTCTAACCGGATGCAGCTGAATACCAGTATTTTACATGGAGCGACTGTCTATCTGACCTACACAACCCAGTTAGTACTAGATAATACGATACCACTTGGTAAGACTGGTTGTCAGACTTTCGTGACGCTGACTACCTATAACGACTGACAAAGATCAACAAATGATAGCCGGGGCAAACAGCTTAGGGACACGGACCTGCCGTCCGCCCTGCGCCTGCGCGCCTCCATTTTTTACGGATGGGATATCATTAAATTTTTCGCAAAATACTCAAGTGGCTCCCAATTCGACTTCGCTGGAACTCTCGAATATTGTGTTTGCTTTTTAACATCCTTCATAACCCTAAAACGCCTTTCTATCTGCGGGAACGTTTTTCCTATTGCCGTCCTTCTGATGCTCCTTGTAGATCGCATCTTAGGAATCTTCTCAAACCCCCTCCCCACTCTACCGACTTCTACTCCTACTCCTTTACTGTTCACGCTGTGCGGTTGTGGAATTCGCTTCCGCCTGACATTAGGGACTGCCAAACTGTTTCAGTTTTTAAGAGAAGAGTAAAAGAACACTATCTTTCTATTTCACCATAGTTGCATATGTATTTATTATTTTATTTTATATTGTATTTATGTTATATATTTGTCTTTGTACTTGTATGTATGATTTTATATTCTTATATTGTATTTAGTCATTATTTGCTCATGTTTTATGTATTTTTTTTTTCTTTTTTCTTTACGCTGAGTCTACATCTCTTTTTATTTACTCTCCTTTCCCATGTATGCTGGAAGAGATTTCTATAGAAATAAGCATTACCTTTGTACCTGTTTTCTGTTCCTGTCTTTTATTTTTCTGTATTCAGTGTGTATGTACATAAATCGTTAAATAAATAACTCTGGGTGGAGCGGGGGGGAGTGTCAGACTTTTACTGACTAAAACCCACCCATGTTCCTTCTATTACCCTTTATGTATTTCTTAGCTTTTGCTCACGGCTTTGCTCTCTTTAAATTCTGGGTAACACAGTTCCCCTTTCCTGATTTGCAGGTACCTTCTACCTGTAGTTTTTGCCCTTGCGCCTTATTTGTTGTAATAGCAAAGCTAAGCTTTACCTTTTCTTCCCTCTTTCTACCTCATTATTTATTTAAAAAAATTGCTTACGTCCGTCTCCAGGGAAACTTTCTCTGTATCAAAATCAAATGAAATTCATCAAAATCGGTTTAGTCATTTAGGCGTGAAGACGTAACAGACAAACAAATAAACTCACTTTCGATTTTATAATATTAGTAAGGATGTAAGTCTTGCATAGATAGTTAACGCTGACAGTCAAAATTCCAATAGTGCGATAAAATTTAACACATACATTAAACTTAGCAGGAATTGGCCCGAGACTTGACAAAAAGAACAAAACCTTTTAAATTCTACCTCATATTAGAACAATAGACCAGAACTCTCTATTGAATTAAACTTTGAAAGTTTCAATACAATCTGATAGAATTATTAACTTAGTTTCTTTGTTGATTTCGAGAGTTATTCTTTGGGATTGTATTGTTGTCGTCTGAAAGCCTCGGATGATTGAGACTCGACTTGCGACACGCGTTACTTTTTTTTTTTTTTTTTAATATCTTGGGACAACTCACACACGGCTATCTGATCCCAAGCTAAGCAGAGCTTGTGTTATGGTAACCAGACAACTGATATACATACTTATATAATTTATAAATACATACATATTATAGATAAATCACACCCAGACACAGAACAAACAATCATGCTCATCACACAAAGTTTGTCCTGGGTGGGAATCGAACCCACGACCTCCGGCTCAGCAGTCAGGGCCACTAACCACTAGACCAACAGGCCCGTCATTCTGCGCTTGCGCACTAAACATCTTCTATTATTTGATTTTTTTTCCCAACAACTCACGCAAACATCAAATCTAACCTAGATTTTATTATGAAAACTGTAGTGGTCAAATTAAAATTGTTTATGTCATGTGACGACGCCGGAATGTATCGTATATCAATAATTTCAAATCTTTTTTCGAAAAATAATTATTTTCCTAAAATAATTTTCCAAAAATAATTATTTACCAATATTAGTATTTTGAAACATTATATATACATATTGAAACTTTATTTATCTTTAAAAAGCAAGTCAAAGATCCCTTCCTCTTGACTCTAGTATTCTGCATAATTATTTATTTTAGGTATATTTATAACATGTTTTACCATATAATGGCATTAAAATATCAGTACATTTTAATATGAAACATTTATACTAAGTTTTAACAATAATATGAGTAATAAAAAACAACACAGAAAACGTTGAAAAAAAAATAAGTAGCTAAATCTTGGCGTAAAAAGACGCATCGGTGACTGCCCAATTAGCGGAAATCCGTCTCGTTTTTCTGTTCTGATTTTGCCCTCGGCCTTTTTGTCTAAATATAGATTTTTTGATATACGCTGTTAGAGAACAGGATCGCCATCTCTGTACCTATCTAGAAAAAAAAAAGTATTTTTTTCTTCATTTTTTATTATTTTGTTTTGTCCCTTATATGTAAGTATTTGTAAATGTTTGTGATGCTATACATGTTTAATGTTTATTTTTTTGGGTGCTCATTGTAATTTGCGACAAATAAATATTTTTCTTTCTTTTCATGTTACTTGGGGTTGACTCAACACGTTTTATTATTACACTAGCTAATGCCCGCGGCTTTGTTTGCATGGATTTTATTTATTATATGTATATACCTATACTTTTACATTATCGGCATACATGTTCGAACCAAGCCGGTTTTTTTTATTTAGATCCGAGTCCAATTTTATAGCTTTACTAGTTTGCGCCCGCGGCTTCGCCCGTGTGATATCGAAAAAAAACCTACCTTATGTGTTATTCCAGACTATAATCTACCTCTGTGTTTATTTCATCCAGATCCGTTCAGCCGTTTTGACGTGAAAGAGTAACAAACATTCGCATTTACAGTTGTATTAAAGTATTGGCTTTCCGTAATGATTTTTATAACTTTAATGTGCTTATTATAAATATTACTGTTGTTGATTTATCCATTTGTGTTATTTTTTCTCTTTAATGTTAAAAAAATAATTTGATTAGTTTCAAAAGTTTGAGATTGAAAGATTAGGATATATTTTATCTAAATAAGTTTACTTTCCATATTATTATAATAGTACTATATACTATAATACTTAATCCTTACTAATATTATAAAAGCGAAAGTGAGTTTGTTTGTTTGTTACGTCTTCACGCCTACATGACTAAACCGATTTTGATGAATTTTGGTACAGAGATAGTTAGGACCCTGGAGACGAACATAGGCTATTTTTGTTTTAAAGTGGGATATGAGGGAGAAAGAGAAAAAAGGGAAAACTTAGCATTGCTATTACAATAAATAAGGCGCTAGGGCAAAAACTACAGGTAGCAGGTAAGTGCAAATCAGGAAAGGGGAACTGTGTTACCCCGAATTTAACGCGAGCGAAACCACGGGCAAAAGCTAGTATAATATAAATGGAAGACAAAACTAAAGAGAAAATTTGCAAAAAAGGCTGACAGCCAATTACAAGTCTACATTTATACATATTATATTTATACGTACCGTTATAAAACAAAATTCTATGGACATTAGTAGCATTTCTACTAGAACAGTACCTACACCAAAAAGAAAATAACTAATGCATAACTTGCTACAGTTCAACAAAGATATTGTTCACACTATGTCATCATTTTCCTGCTCTTGTCCCATTATATTTGTGGTCGGCGCAACACGTTTTCTTCTTCCATTCTCCCTTATCAGACTTCACGGCATCATTTACTCCTTTCTCCTTCATATCATTCCTTACACAATCCATCTATCTTTTCTTTGGCCTTCCTCTCACTCTCCGTCCATCAGTATTTTAGTCGCATGCCCTAAGAATATATTCACCATCATACAGTTGGGTATTGTTTGTCTAACCACTGGATTATGGAGGTCAGATTAGGCGCCGCTTCATGAAAATTCTGTGAGTCAGCTAGATTAAGGTACATAAATGTTGTATCGAATACCGCTCGCTAAGCTGTATGCTAACTTAGGGCACATTCACAGAGACGCGACGCGTTATGCGAGCGCGATATTTAAAAGCGTTTTTGGAGACGCGATTTCACATGCTTTTGTTTGAAATGCAGTGTAACTTACAGCGGAGCTCACAAATACAGCGCCGAATACCCAGCCGGTTCTTTTAATACTTTGTTCACAGAGAAACGGTTCCTTTAATACTTTATTTACAGAGAAACGGTGTGTAGCGATATCCGCGACTAATCAAGAGGCGTCATCCGTGCCGCTAAACGCCCCGCGTCTTCTTAAACAACATCGTACATTGTTATGTTTTTGTTAACGCGTCTGTGTGAATGAGCCCTTCTATTCTATGCATTCGAGACTCGTTTGAGAGCTTGTCCTACACAAATCATCGTTTAATGTGTTCTCAGAGCCACGGTCGAGTCTTAATGTGTAAATAATGGTTACGGTACGTTCAGTCGCCAAATGTGGTGTTCACTAAAACACTTGTTTGACGTTGGTGGTTTAGATGAATAAAATACTAAATGAACAGTAAGCAGAGTGCAACTCGAAGGGACCCTCCAGTCGCCAGGACTAAACTATTTTGTAACGAATTAAAGCGTCTACAAAAAAAAAAAAACTAAAAAGTGCAAAAAAAATTACTTCCGAAAGTTCTCCAGTATATAATTTAATTTAAATTAATTATATCGATAACTTTGTCCGGTACATCACTAGTACACTGTCGTGCCTGTAATTGTCACCCGGGCACGTGCCCTACACTCGGGGACATGATAATTGTCTCAGTAATGTCCCAGTAATTGTCTCAATAATTAGATTTTTTGTTCGTCCTCTCACCACTTAGACCGAATTGTTTTTTTAGAACAGTGTTATTTAGCGAATTTTTTGTTTGTTTTGAAAATAAAAATAGACTAGCTATGCTCAGCGGTTTTATCCGCTGCTCATTTCACTTAGGGGTATGAAAAATAGATGTTGACCAATTCTCAGACCTACCCAATATGCACACAAAATTTAATACAAATTGGTCCTGCCGTTTCTGAGGAGTTTGGTATGAAACACCGAGACACGAGAATTTTATATAGGTACTAGCTGTGCCCAGCGGTTTCATCCGCTGCTCAGCTCCTTTTCAAGAGAAAAGTATGAAAAATTGATGTTGGCCGATTCTCAGACCTACTGAATATACATAAAAAAAATCATAAGAATCGGTCGAGCCGTTTCAGAGGAGTATGGGAACGAACATTGTGACACGAGAATTTTATATTTAAGATTAGATTAGGAGGGAATTAAAATGGAAAATATCGTGAGGAAATCACCAACCCGTCGTGAGCAAACGTGGTGATCAATGCTCGTGCCTTCTCTATGAGAACAGGGCTTTGTCCAGCTGTGGGACAGTTATAGGCTGGTATTATTCTTCTTCCTACTAATATTATAAATGCGAATGTTTGTGAGGATGGATGGATGTATGGATGTTTGTTACTCTATCACGTCAATACGGCTGAACAGACGGATGTAGATTGTAGTCTGGAATATACACACATAGGATACCTTTTTCGATCATCACGCGGGCGACAGCTAGTTATTAATACGTTAGTCATTACTGCAATTTATCCTTACTTAATATTATAAAAGCGAAAGTGAGTTTGTTTGTTTGTTACGTCTTCACGCCTAAATGGCTAATCAGATTTTGATGAATTTTAGTACAGAGATAGTTGGGACCCTGGAGACGGACATAGACTATTTTTTTTAAAAAGAGTGGGATATGAGGGAGAAAGAGGGAAGAAACGGGAAATCTTAGCGTTGCTATTATAAATCAATAAGGCACTACCGAATTTAACGCGAGCGAAGCCGCTGGCAAAAGCTAGTAATATTATAAAAGCGAAAGTGAGTTTGTTTGATTGTTACGCCTTCACGCCGAAATGGCTAATCCGATTTTGATGAATTTTAGTACAGAGATAGTTGGGACCCTGGAGACGGACATAGGCTATTATTTTTTTAGGTGAATAATGAGAGAGAAAGAGGGAAGAAAAGGGAAAACTTAGCTTTGCTATTACAGTAAATAAAGCGCAAAAACTACAGGTAGCAGGTACCTGAAAATCAGGAAAGGGGAACTGTGTTACCCCGAATTTAACGCAAGCAAAACCGTGGGCAAAAGCTAGTACTAAATGAAAAATACCAAGTATAGTGGAAACATTAACGATGTGACAACACTCCCGATTTTTACGAATTTACTAGCGAACTTTAATTTTAAGAGATAAACAGTTGGTTGCCATCCTGATTTCCTGAGGAAGCGCATTCCATAGAGAAATAGATTGAACGAAGAATAATTGGTGAGTGAAGTCAGTGCTGTGAGAGGAAATTGAAGAACACGGTTATGCAATGAAGTAGACTCCTCTTTTATCACAGCAAGTTATGAACGAATTATGCTTATTTCAACTAATTCAGGATGTTTGAAAGTTGCGCCTGTTACAGAAAAATTGAACGGGAGTCGTTTGTGTTGGTATGGTCATGTAATGAGGAGGGATGAAGCACATGTGACTAAAAGAGTGATGGATCTGAATGTTGATGAATGGAGTAGCAACTACAGTAGTTTCACAAGTTATTATGCCTTGTGACCGGGACTGTAGCTTCAACATTTTGTTTCTTGACATTCAAAGTGCTGTTATGGTCTCATTGAAATAAATGCTTTTGAGTTTGGAGAGGGAGAGGGTCAAAAATCAAAATATTTTTATTTCACATAGCCTTTATCCCATAGGCCTACATGGGCACTAATAAAACGTCGAGAAAATGTGCACGGTTCAGGTTGGCCGTTTCCTATGGAGAAGAACCGGCAAGAAACTACATGGTTACTCTTTTCAAATCATTTGGTTTTACAATGTTGTTGTTACTGCGTTAGTACCTACTTAAGTATGAGAGGAAAGCCAAACTAAAGAAGATGGATTGTGTAAGGAAAGGTAATGAAAAGAAAGGAGTAAATGATTCCGTAACGTCTGACTGGGGAGAATGGAAGAAAAAAAACGTGTTGCGCCGACCCTAAATAGAATGGGACAAGGGCAGGAAAATGATGATGTTGTCAACTCATTTAACTTCAAAATTCAAGCTTGAATGTACCTATTACTCTGAGAATACAGCAATTCAAAGTTGCTCGGAATCCCCTACAACATAATCACACATGTAACTTGTTCCTTGAGTGGATTCTGCCCATTATAACTTAGGCACCTACATACATACGAAAGTAGACTGTAGTGATGTACTTGTGTTTGTATCGGTACTACATAATCGGATACTCGGATATTTTGATCGAATAATCTTTGAAACGAAAGAATAAAGACCGGCTTATTTCGTTACTTGACTTTCAAAAGTGCCTGTACTGGTCTAATTGAAATAAATGCTTTGAGTTTGAGTTTAGGAACCAAATTTGTAAAAATAATAAAATATGTTACAATTATTATCTCTTTCGCTGATGGCTTATCTCCGCTAAAATAAAAGCGGCTAAGTGCCATCCGAACTTCCACACACAGGGTTCCGTTGTGGCAAACAGTACGTTGTTTACATACACTCCCTCAAAACTGGCTCTTAATACCCTACGATGAGGTTCAACATGCAATGTATTTTTAAACACGTGTTTTTTTCTCATTTATCGCAACGAGAGCTTTCATTTTTTCTGATTTCAACACGGATAACAATATACAACTAATAGCTTCCGCCCGCGACTTCGTCCGCGTGGCATAGTTACTTTGGGATAGCGCTAACTTTAAAACACGTGATGATCGAAAAAAAAAATCTTATTCTCCCCTTTTCTTCTCTCTTTCTCCCTATTTTCTCACTAGCCTATATCCGTCTCCAGGGCCCAACTATCTCTGTACCAAAATTCATCAAAAACGGTGGCCATTAGCCATTTAGGCGTAAAGACGTAACAAACAAACTCACTTTCGCTTTTACAATATTAGTAAGGATCTATCGACCTATCGACGGGCCTGTTGGTCTAGTGGTTAGTGGTCCTGACTGCTGAGCCGGAGGTCGTGGGTTCGATTCCCACTGAGGACAAACTTTGTGTGATGAGCATGATTGTTTGTTCTGTGTCTGGGTGTGATTTATCTATAATATGTATGTATTTATAAATTATATAAGTATGTATATCAGTTGTCTGGTTACCATAACACAAGCTCTGCTTAGCTTGGGATCAGATAGCCGTGTGTGAGTTGTCCCAGGATATTTATTATTATTTATTTATTTTAAATAAATTAATAGCCGGCGTTAGCGCATTATTTGAGCTATTGAGCGCTGCGCTGCGTGTCGCGGGTTCTATCCCCACACGGAACAAAATTATTTGTATGACCTATAGTTAGTTCTTCCGGGTCTGGCTGTTTGTGTTTGAGTTTGATTTTTGTAAACACACCCGAAAAATTCCTAGTGTGGGGAAACGTTAGGTCTTCCTTTAGTTTCTATCGACACAAAATATCCGAGAATCGCATCATAATGTATCGATACTGAAAAGTATCGGATTGCATCGTACATCACTAGCAGGCAGGACTCTGTGGCAGTCAGCGACGCCTTAAGGCATACATAACCTACTTCGGTCAAGTCTATTTAGATTTCAGTTCGACAAGGTACAGGTTTGCTTGGATTTCAGGACAAATATCGTAGCACAATCAGATGAAATGTTGAGTTAACGACTGTTAGATTTATTTATCTTTCTTCTATATATAAAATTCTTATGGTACAGGTTTAGTGGTCTTACTCCTCCGAAACGGCTTAAGCGATTTTTATTTCATTTTATACGTATACTAGCTTCCGCCCGCAACTTCGTCCGCGTCGCATAATTACTTTGGGCTAACACTAACTTTAACCCGCTTGATGATCGAAACAAAATTATCTTTCTCTTCCTTTTTCTTCCCTCTTTCTCCCCCTTATCTCACTTTGTTTTAGCTTATGTCCTTCTCCAGGGTACCAACTATTTCTGTACCAAAATTCATCAAAATTTGTTTTGGCCATTTAGGCGTGAAGACGTAGCAAACAAACAAACAAACTCACTTTCGCTTTTATAATGTTACTAGCTTTCGCCCACGGCTTCGCTCGCACTAAATTCGGGGTAACACAGTGTTCCCCTTTCCTGATTTGCAGGTACCTGCTGCCTGCAGTGTTTGTCTTTGCGCCTTATTGATTTGTAATAGCAACGCTGAATTTTCCCTTTTCTTTCCTTTTTCTCCTTCATATCCCACTTTAAAAAAAAAAAGAATAGCCTATGTCCGTCTCCTGGTTCCCAACTATCTCTGTACCAAAATTCATCAAAATCGGTTTAGCCATTAAAGCGTGAAGAGGTAACAAACAAACAAACTCACTTTCGCTTTTATAATATTAGTAAGGATAGTCCGACCGTTGCTATAATAGCTAACCCGCGAGTTGAGCTAGAAGTTTTAAAAGTCCCCAAATAATAACCCGATCGGCCCTTTTTATAGTCCTTTCAATGATGAAGCCCTAAACCGAGGCTCGTACCGAGCCCCACAGGGGGTGTCCTTAGCGTGCGGTAGTCTGGTTTAGCAGTATAACAATTTAACAGAGAGTTAAAATGCGAGTGGACCTATTAAAAATAAAAATGTTACAATTATCTTTTACGCTGATGGCTAATCTCCGCTAAAATAAAACCTACTAAAATTGGGTTTTCTTGACACGTTACGAATCCCTGAAAGGTATAGTAAGACTTACCGCGTTAAATCTTCTTATGAGTGCTTTCACAGAACTCCTGGACGCAGAATGTGTGGGAGGTGTTCTTCTGGTCATGTGGCGCTCATTCACGGTGCCAAGGACACCTTCTCCACCAAGATCTAGTGTCACCTGGCGTAGGTAGTCGATTGGAGGAACCTGGAAACAAAAATTTTGGGTTAGAATGGACATCCTACAATTATTATAAACTAGCTTTTGCCCGCGGCTTCGCTCGCGTTAAATTCGGGGTAACACAGTTCCCCTTTCCTGATTTGTAGGTACCTGCTACCTGTAGTTTTTACCCCTGCGCCTTATTTATTGTAATAGCAATGTTAAGTGTTCCCTGTTCTTCCCTCTTTCTCCCTCATATCTCAATCTTTTTATTAAAAAAATGGCCTATGTCCGTCTCCAGGATCCCAACTATCTCTGTACCAAAATTCATCAAAATCGGTTCAGCCATTTAGGCGTGAAGACGTAACAAACAAACTCATTTTCGCTTTTATAATATTAGTAAGGATTAGGTCATATAAAATCAGATTTAATCTTATTGTTTGTATAAAAAGATCGCTACTTTTGTATGTACTCGTTTTTTAAGCTAGCCTATAAATATTCTTAAACTGAGAAGGTTATTTTAGTTCCAGATATCATAATAACATATCCTTAAAGCATTTAAAATCGAATCTCTTATTCAACGAGTTTTTATTCAACCGAAAGATTCTTACGAAAAATCACATCATAGAATTTCTGTGACATTACATTCACAAATCTGTTCAGTAAATATTCCTATTCGTATGTAGGGTGCTTAAATATTTGTCTTTAGTCTCTTTGTTCCCAAATTACCATTGTTTCAGATGTGAAATAAGGTTTTAATACTTTGATCTTTAGTGCAAAGTGGACTGTGGAGGTTTGATTTAAGGGCGGGTAGACCAAGCGAAATAGGCACTTAACGCTACCAAGAGTTGCCCGCGATTGTCGCAAAGCGAGCCGTGCGCTTGCGTCGCGGGAAGTGTCAGTGTTATGATTTGTAATAATGACACAATCACAAAATATTAATTTGAGTAGATATTTAATAAATAATAAACTCTAAACTATACTTATTAAGTTAATTGATTTTTTAGATTCTAGTTCGGTTGTTTCAAATGGTAACGCAAGGACGCAGTCGTGGGTGTGTCACGACATTTGTCACAAAGATCGCGTCGGGTCGCGCGTTCGAGTTGCGCGTGAAACCACACATTTTTAAATCCGCGAGTGTTCGCTTGCCGCAAACTAAGCTGAATAGTACTCTAACGGCACGGCCAAGAAAAATACAATTGTGTAAAAAATTATTTATGTTTTTTGTAATTTTGTCACAAAAAATATTGGTTATACGAGATAGGACAACATTATTCTAAGTACTTATCATACAGCGTGGCGCTTTAATGGCGACATTAACTTAAAACAGGGGTAGGGCTAGTGGCCATTAATCACTTAAACCATGATAGATGAAAATAAATCGTAAATTGAAAAAAAAAAAATTCATACAAACTAAAGAATAAAAAAGTATCCACTATTGGAACCATTCTGTGCAAAAAATTATTCATGTAATTTCTTACCTAGCCGGCTTACGTTTACTCGAAGCATAGAATAAAGACAGATAGTAGGTTATCTTCATACAAACGCACCGCGCGCGGCTTGTATGTGTGCGCCGTAGTATCTATGCGTCGCCGCACGCACACTAAACAAGATCTCGGCTCATTTCGAGGTGCGCCAGTCGGGGCTAACACTGCACGAGATTCGCGCGTCACGGCTTTTCGGCACCGCTAAATAAATCAAAAATGTCTGATAATCGCGGGAGAAAGTATTCCTGTGTGTTTAGGTGTCTTAATAATTCATCAATTCCAGAATTGTCTCTGTTCAGATTACCTAATGAACTTCGCTCGGTTTATTTTATCTTTTTTTATCACTAGGTACATAGTATAAAACAAAGTCGCTATCCGCCGTCTGTCTGTCCCTATGTATGCTTAGATCTTTAAAACTACGCAACGGATTTTGATGCGTTTTTTTTTAATAGATAGAGTGATTCTTAAGGAAGGTTTTAGTATATAATTTGTTAAGTTTTTGTATTTATTTCTGTGTACATTAACGATATTTGTTGAAGATGTCGGCAAAAAGTATGCTGTCTGGGAGCTTTCAACGAAAACGCTGCCTAAACCCTTTAAGATATAACCAAATAATGTATGGTGTAATTGTGTATCTTATATAGGTCTACAGAAAAGCAGCGGTGACATATGTCTATATCTTAAGGATAACATACTATATCCATTTTAATACTTTTTTAACACCCTTGCTCGTAAAGCTGATGTAATTCCACCGGTTTTAAATATGTAAAGAGGGTCATAAAAAACTCGTGTGTTATCAAAGCAAATAGTTAAGTTATAGTCCATACAAATTCAAATGGGCGCTAACTTGGAAAGCTATTTACACAAATACAGTATTAATCCTTATCATTTTAAATAGGTTGGTTGGCATGAACATTTCATGAAGATTATTTTTTACCTTTACATCATGCAGATTAAATAAATACTTTAAGAGATATAGCAAAATCAAAATAACGCGCAACAGAATTAATTTCGTGTCGCCGTGACTAGGCTGGCCCGCGCGGGCGGGGTGAGGGAACAAGTCGTTCATCGCTCGAGTGTGCGACCCGAACACGGGCAGACGCGTGAGCACAGAGTACGTTGAGTTGACACGTCGTTGCTTACACACTAAATTCAAATCCTTTATTTGTGAACATAGGTACAATAAGATCTAATTACATAAAATGTAATAAAACATAGGTTTTATGAAGTTTCATAATACATACCTATTAGTTAGATCCGTACCATTACCTATGGACGGACGGACAGCGAAGACTTAGTAATAGAGTTTTTACCCATTGGGGACGTAACCTTAAAAATGAGACGTACCTACCTAATTTTATTTATACTTCGATTTTGTTATTTTTGCTATAGGCTGCTTTTTATCAACATACCACGCAGGCGAAGCCGCGGGCGGAAGCTAGTTATAAATAATGCTGCTCTGTATCTTGAATACATTTCTATATTTGATAGGAAAACCATTGTTGAATTTTATTTACTAATAAGAGATGTGTTATCTGTGACAGGGCTGGGCTTTAAAGAATTTGTGATAGTACAAATTAGTGAGGCCTGACAAACCCTGTACCCAGACAATAAAAGTAAAAAATACAACTTCTCGACCCTTGCCAATTTATAGGTACTGAATTAAAATTTAGCTAAAAGTGACAACCCTATGACAGTAGGCAATTATATCGCGGATTGGGCCGGAGATAACCTACTTCCCCTCTTTATACTATGCTCGAAGCAACAACGCTCGCGTAGCGCGCTGGCAACAGCGCATACGCCTACTAGGTACTCGAGATTTGGTCCGATCCTTTGACGGCAAAATATCAAAGAAATCGAGCGGTGCCAGTACTTACAGCGGAGTTGCGTAGTCACTCACTTTCACCTTCTCTTATTTACTATTCGATTTATTACCACCATTATCACTTATCACTATTTTTATTTAGGTAAGTATTTAATCGTTTTTGTTTAAATTTTTTTATTTTCAATTAGACCACCATGTTGACGGATACACAGGGCTAAACGACGTTTCATGTTTTCCCGAACATTTGAAAATAAATTGTCGCGTAATGACATTTCCCTCACTTTCTCAAACGCGTTTATTATACGAAGTCGTAATTGTTCCACCGAGTCCACATTTTCCGCGTACACATCGTCTTTGATGCACCCCCAGAAAATAAAATCGAGTGGCGTGAGGTCTGGCGATCTTGCTGGCCACCTACGACAATGTATGGAATACGGAAAGCGATTTCCACTCTGACGCCGCTCGCTCAAGATCCGTTTCGGCAATTGTAGGTAGGTATACGAGCGACACAAAGCAGACAGAAACAGAAGCCACGGACACGATATTTCAAAGACGTAGTATGAAAAGTGAAGCATATAAAAATGAGATTGACTTCTGTACCTATCTGTGTTGTGCCGGCGATGTCACGCGACATCAAAGGCATTTCGCTACCTACTGTTGGGAAATAATAAATTTCGTAAAACTGTAACAGCCAGAGTCAATAGGAATAAATGAATAAAAATTAAAACTTATCATATTTCTTTCGCGATTTTTTTTGCCTTCAACCGTGATTTAGCCCTAATTTTATTTTCTTTTATTTGCCATTTCCACCAAACAAAACACAAATATAATAATTATCTTAAAATACAAATTATTATTATAAAATACAAATTATTTACACAATGAAAAATAAACAAAAAAAATCTAAACTATGTTATTTTTAAGTACAATATTATTTTAGTTCGAATTAATATTATTTACGGAACAGAAGCGAAGCGCGCGCGCAAAAATTTGGCACAAGTCTCTCCTCGGTAACGTCCCACGGGACACTGGCAAGCGACGCGTGGGTCGAAATTAACATGAAATAATCGATTTAAAAAAAATGACAATTTAATGAAAAAAACGATCGGATAGAATCGATTCTAAAATGAATTACCTTTATATTGATATCATTTATAAAATATGGAGTATTATAGTACTCGTTTAAAATGAAATTTACTTGTAAAAAAACTGCAAATCGAAGTTACTTCAGCATTTTTTTCTATCGAGAATATTTTAGTGCATCGTGTATTGAACGGGTACATGGTAAAGAGAAATAATGTATTCTAAATATATATTTTTTTCAGATCCAAAATGTTATGATTTCCCTATCAAAAGTGAATTCTAAAACTGGCAAAACCGGGAATACATAGCCTTAATAACATGGAACAAACCTTTCACAGTACTGGTTGGTTTACAAAGACGTTCGAATACTCAAGTTTTTAAATAAAGAATTAAGAAAAAAAGAAGAGCGTAGCCTTTGTTTTGCAGATGGAAAATCCCCAAATAACTTTCCCCGCTCTGGAGCGGGGGGGAGTGTCTGAATTGTACTGACTAAAACCACCCTTGTTCCTTCTATTACCCTTTATGTTCCAGGGCTGCGGTATCACTTTCGAACAACCCGTAACCGGTTTTTTTAAACTTTCTAGTCTCCATAGTCTTCATGTAAATTTACCAAGATTTTTGTCTGGACCTTAAAAGAGACTATGACCTATGAGCTTGTTTTGGCAGTTTCTTCTCAGAGTAGTCGGGTACGAAACACCATTAAAAAACGACGTGTAAAAGTGTTTGTAAAAACTTTAAAAATAGACATCATTAACGTTTATTCAGTTGCACACATTTTTTTTTATATTTTTACACATTTCTTATTAAATTATACCTTAAAACTTAAAACATTTAAAAATACAAAAAAAAATATTAACCCACCGGTATCGGGAACAGGGTCCAAGCTACCGGCGGTCAGGGCTCCAGAGAAAGGACCCTCATAACAATACGAGCCGTGTCCAGGAGTACCGCTTTCTGTATCAAGCCCTTGATCCAGCTGCCTAACGAGAGCCTCCTCAGTAGGCCTACTATGACGTCTTAAAGCAGAACTTATTCCACTGAGGGAAAGAGATGGTGCTAGACACCCTGTATAGCTCTGTCTCTTTCCCTCAGTGGAATAAGTTCTGCTTTAAGATGTCATGGTAGGGTAGCAGGTGTTGGTCGAGGCTCTTATTATATTGTTTTTATTATTATTTATCTGTAATATTGTTGGCCACACGGGATTTTCCATTAGAAATCCCGGGAAGATCCATATTAACATCAACATTTCGATGCAATTACATAAATAACTCTACCTTATTCCTACCTCAGTTTATCAGGAATAGAGAAGCTAGCACTGAATTTCATATGTATGACAGTCTGTTCGTAAAACTCACGGAGCCACATTTGCCATCTAATTTGACAGCCAGGTATCTGTACATTGACAAGACAGTGGTTGCTTAGCAACCGCAAGAATCAATCGATTCTTAGCTGCGGTCAATCAGGTTGCTGACCTTGCTTTGTGCGCTGTGGTTACTTTGAGCTTCGGTTACGGGACCAGAGGTTTCAATTATCTTAATGGTGGCGTTTTAGTGGTAATTAGATGGTGTAAGGAATACTGTTTATGTTATCCAAAGTTCTAGCAAGAGAATATGTCGATTTTTAAGGTTATGTAACTTAAAAAACGCAACCCTGATAGGATCACTTTGTTGTCCGTCTGTCTGTCTGTCAAGAACCTTTATCTCGAGAACGCGTAGAGGTATCGAATTGAAATTAAAACCATATACTTTAGTCTGTATTCCCTTGAAGCTGTGTAAAAATCAACCCTCTAAGTCTACGCAGTCAAAAGATATAGCCGTTTATGTTGCAAGTTTGTACGAAACCCTTGGTGCGCGAATCTGACTCGCTCTTGTTCGTTTTTTTTAATTCTAATACTGAGTGTTCTTGTTGCAAATAAATATAAATAAAATGATACAGGATATTTTTTTTTGTTAAACGTTGCCCCACACTAGGAATTACTCCTGTGTCGTGGGTGCGTTTACAAACATTTAAACTCACATACACAAACAGCCAGACCCGAAACAACTATCTGCAGGTCATACAAATATTTGTTCCGTGCGGGGATCGAACCCGCGACACGCAGCGCAGCAGTCAATCGCTCAGCCACTGCGCCAACCGTGCCGTCAAATAATCCACTGCTTTTTAAACCAACTTAAAAAAAAAGAGCAGTTTCTCAATTCGTTGGAATCTTTTATTTTTCAATTAAAAAACGACGTATTTCAAACTTCAATGCCGCGAACTGATAAGGCTTCTGATTAATTTAAAGCTTACCAATTCATTAAAACGTTATTCAATGTTAAAAAATACGAAACCACATAAAGAAAAAATATAAAGGACATCCTTACTAATATTATAAAAGCGAAAGTGAGTTTGTTTGTTTGTTACCTCTTCACGCTTTAATGGCTAAACCGATTTTGATGAATTTTGGTACAGAGATAGTTGGGAACCAGGAGACGGACATAGGCTATTTTTTTTAAAATAAGAGTGGGATATAAGGGAGAAAGAGGGAAGAAAGGGAAAAACTTAGCGTTGCTATTACAAATCAATAAGGCGCTACCGAAGTTAACGCGAGCGAAGCCGCGGGCAAAAGCTAGTCTTAAATATTATTGAAGTCAGAGAATTTTCCTCAAGGGGATTTTTATAACTAGCTTTTTACCGCACTCCGATTCCGTAGTTGTAAGCTATCCTAGGGGAAAAAATTTATAGGATAAAAAATCTGGTGTAATAATTTAAGTGCGGGTCGATTTTGCGTATGGCGAGGTCCACCCGGTGTGCGATCAGTAGGGTTACCATGACATCTTATAGCAGTTCTTATTCCTGTGTGAGACAGAGATGGTGCTAGACACCCTGTATAGCTCTGTCTCTTTCCCTCAGTGGAATACATTCTGTTTTAAGACGTCATGGTAAGGCAGCTGCCGGGGTTGCGGGTTGTTCGAAAGAGATACCGCGGCCCCGGAACGTAAAGGGCAACTGAAGGAACATGGGTGGGTTTTAGTCAGTACAAGTCTGACATGCCCCCCCGCTCCGCCCAGAGCGGGGGAAGTCATTGGATGATTTCCCACCCGAAAAAGGGATTTTTTTAACTAGCTTTTTACCGGATTCGCCCGATTTGTAAGCTTTCCTAGGGGCAAAAAATTATAGGGTAAAAAAACTGATGTAATATTTTAAGTGCGGGACGGTTTTGCGTATCGCGGGTTCCACCCGGTGTGCGATCAGTAGGGTTACCTTGACATCTTATAGCAGTTCTTATTCCTGTGTGAGAAAGAGCTAGTTCTTATTCCTGTGTGCTAGACACCCTGTATAGCTCTGTCTCTTTCCCTCAGTGGAATAAATTCTGTTTTAAGACGTCATGGTAAGGCAGCTGGTTCTTCAAAACTGACAGACAGATGTTGCTGGGGAGTTTGTTCCGCCACTTCTTCTTCCCAGCTAGCACTATTTAGTGGCGAAGGGCGGGCGTTTGTGGGACTGTCTCTTGTAATTTGACGTTCAAAAAGTGCTGTTTTTCAGCCTATTTTGAATAAATGACTTGATTTTGATATTTTTGTAAAAATAAAAATGGATTATTTGAATCGAAAATACAATAATTCCTATTGCGTTTTAGTTAAATTGTTTGCAATAAGTACAATCGGTATCATGAGTAAATTATTAAAATAGTGAATTTTGTTTTTTCTTTTTAATTATTCAAAATCCGATTTTTTTTAATTTTATAAAAGAAGCTACGTTATCTAAAATTGTAATAGTATAGGTACATTTAACAACATTTTTGAGGAGCTCGTGGCTAAATAATAGCAGCCGCTCGGGTCGATCTTTAGGTTAAGCCGCGCTTGCCTAGGTTGGTCTGTGGATGGGTGACCACCCGTTACATACCGAGTTTCCTCCGTGCCTCGGAAAGCACGTTAAGCCGTTGGTCCCTGCTGTCATTTGTAGATCTTTGACAGTCGTTACAGGTAGTCAGTGTCCCGAAAGTCTGACAACCAGTCTTACCAAGGGGTATCGTATTACCCAGTACTAACTGAGTTGTGGAGGTCAGATAGGCAGTCGCTCCATGTAAAATACTGATATTCAGCTGCATCCGGTTAGACTGGAAGCCGACCCCAACATAGTTGGGAAAAGGCTAGGCAGATGATGAGGTACATTTAACAAACGATCACATAAGATCATTTATGATAATAGGAGGAGCAGAGCCGCGGGCAAAACTTAGCATTAAGGAAGGGTGCGACCACACAGCAGTTTATTTAACAGTATATTTATTTAAAACATCAAGCACAAAATCTTTTTTTAACTAGTTTTTGCCCGCGGCTTCCATGGTCCCCCTTTCCTGATTTACAGGTACCTGCTACCTGTATTTTTGCCCTTGCGCCTTATTGATTGTAATATCAATGCTAAGTTTTCCCTTTTCTTCCCTCTTTCTCCCTCATATCTCATTTTTTTTTAATACTTTGTCTGTAAATCAGGAAAGGGGTAATGTGTTACCTTAAATTCAACGCAAGCAAAGCCGCGGGCAAAAGCTAGTCCTTACTATATAATATTATAAAAGCGAAAGTGAGTTTGTTACCTCTTCACGCTTTAATGGCTAAACCGATTTTGATGAATTTTGGTACAGAGATAGTTTGGAACCAGGAGACGGACATAGGCAATTTTTTTGAAAAAAAAGGGGGTTGTGAGGGAGAAAGAGGGAAGAAAAGGGAAAACTTAGCGTTGCTACTACAAATCAATAAGGCGCAAGAGGAACTGTGTTACCTCGAATTTAACGCGAGCGAAACCGCGGGCAAAAGCTAGTTTATATTAAAATATAGAGGCGGACTTAATGCCATAGGCATTTTCTACCAGTCAACCTTTTGGTGATGTAGAGACAAACAGTGGTAGGTGTAAAACTGAAAATAAATTAATAGTACACGGATATATAAAATACTATAAATATAAAACAAATCCTACTAATATTATAAATGCGAATGTTTGTGAGTGTGTATGGATGTTTGTTACTCTTTAACGTCAAAACGGCTGAACGGATCTTGGTGAAATTTGGCGCAGAGATAGATTATAGTCTGGAATAACACATTGGAAACTTTTTATTCGATATCAAGCGGGGGACGCTGCGGGCGCAATCTAGTACAATAATACTAATAAGTATAGTTTTAAACGAACTTATGTTCGCGTACCCCCCGCATATCTTCGATCCGATAAAACGGATCAGTGTTGTCATAACTGTGAACTTCCTATACAACTACATCCACCGTCACCGAATAAACAAGTGTGCGATAAAACGGGCCCATAAAACGGACCGCTGTGTGAATGTACCCTAAACCCTATTTATCCCATAAGCATTGAATCGATAGTCAATTGTCGAACTTTTGAACGTAGGAAATAAGATCACGGTTTTTGAACCACAGTGGAGGAAATTCAGTAGACTAATGTCCCGTTTACGACCTACGCGCGTCAACAGATGAAACGGTTGGCGCAGTGGCTGAGCGATCGACTGCTGCCCTGCGTGTTGCGGGTACGATCCCCGCACGGAGCTAACATTTGTATGGCCTACAGATAGTTGTTCCGGGTTTGGCTGTTTGTGTATGTGAGTTTAAATGTTTGTAAACGCACCCGAGAAAATCCCAGAGATCCCGCGCGTTTGTTACATCTTTCGTTGCAGTATAATAAAGAAAAACAAAATGACTGCTACATTTTGATGAAAAAGTTCCCTTAAGTTACGTGTATGTTAGGGTTGCCAACTTTTTTTACAAGAAATAAAGTATATTCAGGTCTGTGAAGAACATTAAACAGTATTCTAGAAAAATTAACAGTATTTTATTTATTTATTGTTTTAAATTACATATTTTTTAGAACTTCTCGCACAACTTACCAATTTACCATCTTTACCTTTTTTAAAAACTTCATACGCCTCACCACATTTATAAGTGTAATTAAAATAAATGAAGAGCTCATTTTTATCAAATTAATAGATGCTCTATTTCTATCCTCCCGCCACTTAGCATTCACTACTGAAAAAAACTCTTTCAGTAAATGCAGTATCAGTAAATGTGTTTTGTTTGTAAATGTGTTTGTATACTTTATTTTTGTTGACGGGCCTGTTGGTCTATTGGTTAGTGGCCCTGACTGCTAAGCCGGAGGTCGTGGGTTCGATTCCCACTCAGGACAAACTTTGTGTGATGAGCATGATTGTTTGTTCTGTGTCTGGGTGTGATTTATCTATAATATGTATGTATTTATAAATTATATAAGTTTGTATATCAGTTGTCTGGTTACCATAACACAAGCTCTGCTTAGCTTGGGATCAGATAGCCGTGTGTGAGTTGTCCCAAGATATTTATTTATTTATTTTTATTTAACAGTAAAAAGTATAATTAAGTAAAAAACAGTATAATACTGTTGAAAACAGTATAGTTGGCAACCCTAGTGTATGTCAGGCCACCTCTTTTTAGGGTTCTGTACCTCAAAAGTAACAGCGGAACCCTTATTAGATTAGTTGGTCGTCCGTGTCTGTCTGTCAAGACCTTTTATCTTAAGACCGCGTGAAGGTATTGAGTTGAAATTAAAATCATTTACTTAAATCTGTAGTGCTTTTGTGTTGTGAGAAAATCAGCCCTCTAAGTCTACGCAGTCAAAAGATATGGCTGTTTATGTTGCAAGTGTGTACGGGACCCACGGTGCGTGAGTCTGACTCGCTTTTGGTTCAACAAACTACTGAGCAACTAGTGTCCGACATATTTTTAACTGGACTTGTAATGGTATGATGTCATGATGGACGTAAAACAGTCTCATCCTTGAATTGAGGTGTGTAAATAGATACTAACGTAAATATAGATGACTAGCTTTTGCCCGCGGCTTCGCTAGCGTTAAATTCGGGGTAACACAGTTCCCCTTTCTTGATTTTCAGGTACCTGCTACTTGTAGTTTTTGCCCTAGCGCCTTATTTATTGTAATAGCAAAGCTAAGTTTTCCCTTTTGTTCACTCTTTCTCCCTCATTTCTCACTTTTTTTTAAATAAGTTAGCCCATGTTCGTCTCCAGGTCCCAACTATCTCTGTACCAAAATTCATCAAAATCGGTTTGGTCATTTAGGCGTGAAGACGCAACAAACGAACTCACTTTCGTTTTTATAATATTAGTAAGAAAGTAAGGATGTAGATCGTGGCCAAGTCGCTATAACCACAGAGCAGGAAATTCGGTAGGATAACGTTACCAAAGCATTTGAAACTTGGGCCATAAACTATTATTTATGGGAGCAATATGTTATCCGATAGCATAGTTTGAACGCGGAAGGCTGTACATAACTATAGGTAGGCAGAACGAGAGGGTTCACCTGTGAAAACCGGAGATTGACTCAGAGTAACGGGTTTCCGGGACAGAAAGTATTTGTCGTAACCATGGTTATTAATTGTATCCTTACTAATATTATGAAAGCAAAAGTGAGTTTGTTTGTTTGTTACCTCTTCACGCTTTAATGGCTAAACCGATTTTGATGAATTTTGGTACAGAGATAGTTGGGAACCAGGAGACGGACATAGGCTAAAGTGGGATATAAGGGGGAAAGAGGGAAGAAAAGGGAAAACTTAGAGTTGCTATTTATTTATTTTAGCGTTGTTATTTGACGGGCCTGTTGGTCTAGTGGTTAGTGGCCCTGACTGCTGAGCCGGAGGTCGTGGGTTCGATTCCCACCCAGGACAAACTTTGTGTGATGAGCATGATTGTTTGTTCTGTGTCTGGGTGTGATTTATCTATAATATGTATGTATTTATAAATTTTATAAGTATGTATATCAGTTGTCTGGTTACCATAACACAAGCTCTGCTTAGCTTGGGATCAGATAGCCGTGTGTGAGTTGTCCCAAGATATTTATTATTTATTTATTTATATTACAAATCAATAAGGCGCAAGGGTAAAAACTGCAGGTAGCAGGTACTGTGTTATACCGAATTTAACGCGAGCGAAGCCGCGGGCAAATGTTAGTAAAGTATAAAATTAGGTTTCCGCTGGTATCGAGAGCAGGGTCCAAACTACCAGTGGAGAGACAGGAACTTCCTCACAATGCGGGCTGTAGCGAGGAGAACTGTCTTCTGTGTAATTTTTCCGTTTATTCTTTTTTACACATTTGTTATATGTTTACACTAGCTGGCGCCCGCGGCTTCGCCCGATATCGAAAAATCTACTTCTGCGCCAAATTTCACCACAATCCGTTAAGCCGTTTTGATGTGAAGGAGTAACATAATATAAGTAAGATAGCATGGCGCGTGATATAAAAAAAGTATCCTATGTGTTATTTCAGACCATAATCTACCTCTGTGTCAAATTTCATCAAGATCCGTTCAGCCGTTTTGACGTGAAAGAGTAACAAACATCCATACATCCATCCTCACAAACATTCGCATTTATATTAGAGTAAGAAATATGATGAGATATTTCTTATGCAAAATATATCGACAGTCAGGGCTCCAGAGAAAGGAACCTCCTAACAATACAAGCCGTGTCCAAGAGTACCGCTTTCTGTATCAAGCCTTGATCCAGCTGCCTAACGAGAGCCTCCTCAGGTATTGGTCGAGGCTCTTCGCAATTAAGCCATTGGCAGATACGACTATCGGCACAATGAGCGCTGAGTTCACATCCCACATGTCGACAACTTCGCGAGCTACGTCAATGTAAGTACTTGATTTGTTTATCATTCTCAGCTTTCACGAGGTTGTCGTCATGCGTGCGGTACTAAATATTATACTTAAATATTGCGCCCCTCTGATCGATTCACCACCACTATATCAAGCTTATTGGCCACAATAGTCCTGTCAGTGATGATGGATCGATACCAGTACAATGTGATATTGCCATTTTCGAGAACTGGGCTTGGACTGGGCTTGGCTTGAACTTGGGCATTTCCGAATCGACAAAGCTATATTTTAGAGCATGTTGCTGATGCATAACCCTGTGTTTCTATGCAAGTACTCTCCGTTAGCGAGATGAGAACAACCGAAGATAGTATGACGAATCGATTCACCCGGACGGTGGCATGCCCGACAAATGCCACCGTGGCATCCTTCACAATAAATCTCCGGTAGTTATTCGTCATCATAACCTTTATTTATTAGTTTATGTTTTTTTTTGTAGTTTCTAAAAAATGTACGTAAACTTATTACCTTTTAATAACATTAATTTCTCTTCTGCATTTTACCGGACTGTGTGATTTCCGCTTTTTTATTTCGACTAAAAGCTTTCATCTCAAACATGGCGCACTGATTTATTCTGTGACGTGTCAATGTGACAGATGGCCTGAATAAATGGCGAGTTTTTAGAATTCCGTACTATAAAAGAAAAAAAACGGAAGCCTTACTTATCTTTAAGCGGATCACTTTCAAGTCCATCTGTCTGTCTATGCCTGCAAACTTAAACTCAAACTCAAATCATTTATTTCAATTAGATCGTTACAGGCACTTTGAAAGTCAAAACAAAAAGATGAAGCTACAGTCCCAGTCACAAGACATAATAACTTGTGAAAAACCGTAGTTGTCAATTCCAAAACGTGGATCTCTATGGAGAAGAATGGGCAAGAATCTCCATAGACCTCCTGGTCGTCTATCTGTCTGTCAAGACACTTTATCTCGGGAACGTGTCAAGGTATCGAGTTAGAACTAAAACCATATACTCAAGTATGTGGTCCCTTAATTTTTTTTTATCATCATATCATCATTTAACTTCCCCCGCGTGCGGGCCCCGATATCTCTTTCGAACAACCCGCAACCCCGGCAGGCGTTGGCCCTGGCAGGCCCCTCTGCTATGCTGACATCTCTTTGAGGCGCACGTGGAACACTAACGCGCCGTCGACACGGCCTGTCGTCAATAGACGGACGGACGGTGACCTCAACCCTCTAAGTCTACGCAGTCAAAAGATTTGGCTGTTTATTTCGCAAGTTTGTACGGAATCCTCGGTGCGCGATGACTCGCTCTTGTTGTATTTAGGATGCCCACTGCGAGGGTAATTTAACAAACGTTGCCCCACACTAGGAATTTCTCCTGTATCGTGGGCGCGTTTACAAACATTTAAACTCACATACACAAACAGCCAGACCCGGAACAACTATCTGTAGGTCATACAAATATTTGTTTCGTGCAGCAGTCAATTGCTCAGCCACTGCGCCAACGATGCCGTCAAATTTGCAGATGCCTATGATTAACTTTAGTTGACTACCACGTTGGTGTAGTGATCTTAAGCGCAACTGTTAAGTTTGAGGCGTTGTGTTCGATTGCAAATCGGGGAAAGAGTTATTAGGTTTCTCAATCAAAGGCTTAACAGTCATTTGTAAATCTTTGACAGTTGTCACAAATAGTCAGTGTCCCAAAAGTCTAAAAAATAGAGCGAACAAAGTATTATGAACGTGACAAAAAAAAAGAAAATGAGCTATGTCAAACACATTTCGATATCCATTACTCTATTTGTTTGCTAAAACTCAATGGAACTAGCGTGTAATCCATCAATGTACGTCAGAATGTCAACGGTGCGATATTTGCGTAATAAAGAATGTCACACGATGCGCGATGGTGGTTTATTAACATTAGCGGTTGAAATTGGTATTTCAAATATTTTTCTGGGGGTTTTAGTATAGTTACGAATAATCCTTACTTCCTTACTATAAATATATAGTATACTAGCTTTTGGCCGCGGCTTCGCTCGCGTTAAATTCGGGGTAACACAGTTTCCCTTGCGCCTTATTGATTTGTAATAGCAACGCTAAGTTTTCCCTTTTCTTCTCTCTTTCTCCCTCACATCCCACTTTTTTTTCAAAAAAGTTAGCCTATGTCCGTCTCCTGGGTCCCAACTATCTCTGTACCAAAATTCATCAAAATCGGTTTAGCCATTAAAGCGTGAAGAGGTAACAAACAAACAAACTCACTTTCGCTTTTATAATATTAGTAAGGATAAGGATATCTGTTTCCGGGGTCTCAACTATCTCTGTACCAAAATTCATCAAAATCGGTTTAGCCATTCAGGCGTGAAGACGTAAAAAACAAACTCACTTTCGCTTTTATTATATTAGTAAGGATTACTATTACATTTGATGATTTCCCATTTAGATAATACCTAAATAGATTAATTCTAGTTTTCATATGTAACATAAAATACGTTTGTAACCCCGAAAAATTACTGCAATAAAAAAAACAAAATGAATTAAAGCTTATTCTTGTCTAACAATTACACTTTTAGTGTTGCCCGAATACATTGTTTACAAAACCAGTCATAATTTATCTGTGTCAGTAAACTAGACCATTTCGTTACTGCCACGACAGTATGCGACCAGAATAGATTTAAAACACATTCTGATAGACTTAGCAAGTGGACTAGAATAGTCAATGACGACACGGTTGGCGCATTGGCTGAGCGATTGACTGTTGGACTGCGTCTCGCGGGTTCGATCCCTGCACAGAACAAATTTTTGTATGGCCTACAGATAGTTGTTTCGGGTCTGGCTGTTTGTGTATGTGAGTTTAAATTAATGTTTGTAAATGCACCCACGATACAGGAGAAATTCCTAGTGTGGGGCAACGTTTGTTAAATTACCCTCGCAGTGGGCATCCTAAATACAACAAGAGCGAGTCATCGCGCACCGAGGATTCCGTACAAACTTGCGAAATAAACAGCCAAATCTTTTGACTGCGTAGACTTAGAGGGTTGAGCTCACCGTCCGTCCTAGTGTGGGGCAACGTTTAAAAAAAAAGAAAGAAAGAAAAGAAATCGGTCCAGGCGTCTTTGAGTAATCGGTGAACATATATACAACATTTCAAGATTCTGACGAATTGAGATGCTCCTCCTTTTTTGAAGTCGATTAAAAAAGGAATAAGAAATTCAAAATAAAAAATAAACAATTAACTCAAATAAGCTGATAATCCTATAAGGGTTAAAAAAGGGCTAGAAGGAAGAAATTAAGACCAAATATTGTTACGAGTCTTGTTACAACATTTGGTCTTAATTTTTTGCTGTAGTTGTAAGCCGGCGTGCGCGTGTGTGTCTGTCTCTCTCTCTCTCATAGAAAGCAAGCCAGTTTTTTTCGTCTTTCTATTTCGCATTGAACAGTGTGGTGTCGGTCGCGACGATTATTGTTATTGAGTGTATACAGATTTTTTGTACACAATAAATAATATCTTTGTTCCATCCGTTTTAAGCTATTGTATAGCTTCTATCGCGGGCCTTGAGCGTGGAGACCGAATCCAGAAATTTCGTAACGAAAAAACCTAACACTTTCATTTGGAATACGTTCAGTTATTTCAATAACGATCCCAAGGTTCTATTAGCATGTTTGGTACAGAATCGGATAGTCTATCAACATTACGCTGGATCAAACCCAAGGTCTTGTGTTTCTTTTTGCGACTTCTTTTCATTGGAAGTACTTTTGAAATATCATATTTAGTTTTTTTTTATATATTGCATAAGTTTTTTTTTATTTATTGTATAAGTTGATAAAAAATGCTAAGCAATAGCTTTACCGCGGCAGTTCCCGAGTGCCACACGTATTTTTTTTGTACATTTGCGGTACGCATACAGCTACTATTAAATAACCACGAGCAACGAGAAATTATCGACCTATTCTAAATTTATACACAACAGACCCATTGTCATTATAACTTTGCAATCGAAACGTTATATCAACTGAGATAAAGTTGCTTGTTTTAATAATTAGTTTTCTTATTATAAAAGGCAACCTCTAGTTGGTAGAGGTCGTCGCTGTTTTTAACCGATTTCAAAAAAAGGAGGAGCTTCTCAATACGACTGTTTTTTTTGTATGTTTGTTACGCGATTTCTGTGTCGATTGTGGACCGATTTTGTATTTTTAGGGTTCGGTACATCAAAAGGAAATAGAGAACCCTTATTGGATCAGTATGTTGTCCGTCCGTCTGTCTGTATGTCCATCAGTCAAGACCCTTTATCTCGGGAATGCCTGGAGGTATCGAGTTGAAATTAAAACAATATACTCAAGTATTTTATTTTATTAAGTCTACGAATATATTCAGTTAAAAGATATAGCCGTTTATATCGCAAGTTTGTACGGAACCCTCGGTGAGCAAGTCTGACTCGCACTTGGCCGGTTTTTTTTTTCGTCGAAACGGTATTCTACCGGAGGGGGTCCCATATCATTTTTATCTGTATTGCTTCGATCGTTTATAAGTCATCCTACTAATATAATAAATGCGAATGTTTGTGAGCATGGATGGATGTTTGGATGACCCAAAAAAGCAAGAACGTCCATTCAAGTTGCAAATTGTTTTGCACTAAATATGGCAGCGAGAAATCGACGACACGGTTGGCGCAGTGGCTGTACGATCGACAGCTGCGCTGCATGTCGCGGGTTCGATCGGCACGGAACAAATATTTGTATGGCCTACAGATAGTTGTTCCTGTTCTGGCTGTTTGTGTATGTGAGTTTAAATGTTTGTAAACGCACCCACAACACGGGAGAAATTCCTAGTGTAGAGCAAAGTTTTTCATCAAAAACAAAATTTTAAAAAATCCCGTGAACAAATCCGTAGAAGCTTTCAACAACCTGCATTTCGGAAGAAAAAAGGACTACTGCCAACATTACGTTAATAAAATTTATTGCACTAGACACGACAAGATTGACAAAACAGATTTGCATGTTGTCGCTCTAATGTAAAAGAAAATTGAGCGAAAATAAAATAAAGTTTATTTGTTTGGCGCAGAAAGCGCACTCTTAGCGCTCTCGACCGACAAAAGTTTATTGAGTTAATTTGAAATGCGAACGATGTATTCCAGCTGTCTTTCGTAGATCTGTACTAGTCATAACCGATAGTATCGCAAAATCATAGCAAATTTATGTTTTTGATGACATAACAAGCAATTGAGAAGCACAGAACAGGGACGTGGTCAGCGCATCTCTTATTCATTCATGCTTTTCTGTTGCTGGCAACGTTTAAAAGAATTATGATGATTTACTTCCATAACGCAAGCAAAGCAGCGAGCAAAGCCTAACCTTTGCACTCTTTACTGTTTGAAATATTAACAGAAATAAAAATGTGGAAAGCGCAATTTTAGCGCTCACAGCCGTCAAAAGATTATTGAGTCAATTCGAGACGCCAATTTGCTGACGCCTGCGCTTGGAGCACTGGCATTGTCTAATATTAATGTTTCACTGTAAATTGTTCACTATTAAGATCATTTTAGAACACATTTTTCTTTCGTCAGTCTGTTGACACTTGTATTTCCAACTAGCTTTTGCCCGCGGCTTCGCTCGCGTTAAATTCGGGGTAACCTAGTTCCCCTTTTCTGATTTACAGGTAACGGCTACCTGTAGTTTTTGCCCTTGTGCCTTATTCATTGTAAATGCAATGCCAAGTTTTCCCTTTTCTTCCCTCTTTCTCCCTCATATCTCAATCTTTTTTAAATAGCCTATGTCCGTGTCCAGGGTCTCAACTATCTCTGTACCAAAATTCACTAAAATCAGTTAAGCCAATTAGGCGTAAAGACGTAACAAACAAACAAACTCACTTTCGCTTTTATAATATTAGTAAGGATTATTTTCAACTCGATACTTTCACGCGTTCCCGAGATAAAAGGTCTTGACTGACAGACAGACAGACTGACGGACTGATCTGTGAAGGCATGAAAACTAGATTCGATCCTTGACGGATTGACCAGAGGAGGCTAAACACCGAGAGAATATGAAAGAAATGGAGAGGCTTTACCTAGCAGTGAAAAAATAGGCTAAATAATAAAAAATGAGTTTTGTTCCAGGCAAAATACCCAAGAATTAATACCACAATCATTAAACCCATTAAAAAAACTTGAAAGGTGTCAAGGGACACCCGGATGGAACTAAGTTATTATTATTTATTATGTACAAAAAACCTGTATACACTCAACAAAAATAATCGTCGCGACACCACATTGTTCAATGCGAAATAGAAAGACGGAACGAAAATAACTGGCTTGCTTACTATGAGAGAGAGGGAGAGAGAGACAGACAGAGAAACACGCGCATGCCGCACGGCTTGCAACTATAGCAAAAAGTGTCGTTACAACTTTTGGTCTTAATTTTTTTTTTGGCAACGCTCGATCAAAGTCATCAAATTATGTCGAAGTGCTCAAGCAACGATTCTATTCGTCGACTTTCTTAAAAGTAGGTAACTCTAACTTGTAAGATATCTTCTCTTCATGCCCTACTTCTTTTAGATTCCGGAAACACGGCACGTTTCGTCTGTACACACAATGGAAACGTGTGTTCGTCACAAATCGTTAGTTTAACTTTAAATTATATATAAGAAACGACGTATTTGTTTGGTGAAAGATAATACTGGCAAGTTTTCACTTTATTAAGATTGCAGCATGGATTTTTGATGTGACGTTGTTGCTGATCAGTTAGTATACTATATCGTCAATTAGAAAAAGAAATGTATTATAGAAGATAATAAATTCATAAATTACCCAAGCAATATAGATAAAATTCATATGGGACCCCCTCTGAAGTATATTTTTTTTAAATCGGCCCACAATTGACAAAGCAACACACAACAAATAATATAAAAACCTACAAAAAAAGGAACTTCCTCCTTTTTTGAAACGGTTAAAAATAGTCTCGAGGAGAGCAGTAAAAAGGTTCGGTGATATCGTATTGCCTTGTCGGAGACCACGTTTTTTTTTCTTTTCACAAGTTCCCTTCAGTTCGAAACGTATTTTTTGTCTCTTTAATTTAAGTTTGGCTTTACCCCTTTTATAAATTTTCTATGATACACTAGTGGTGTCACTCCTTATTGGCCTAAGATTTCTCACAGAGCTATGTGTTCTATTCAATCAAATGCTTTCGAATAATCAAGGAAAGTAAAATAGAGGCTTTTTCCGAAATAGTAAAACATAATCACATGAAATATGTATGTGGCATCCTGGATATCAACTTTATGTTAACGATACGTAAGATCACATTATGACGACACGGAATGCGCAGTTACTAAGCGTTTGACTGCTTGCGCTTCGTGTCGCGGGTTCGATCCCGCACGGAACAAATATTTGTGTGCTGTACGATCGACAGCTGCGCTGCATGTCGCGGGTTCGTTCGGCACGTAACAAATATTTGTATGGCCTACAGATAGTTGTTCCGGGTCTGGCTGTTTGCGAATGTGAGTTTAGACGTTTATAAACGCATCCACTATACAGGAAAAATCCTAGTGTGGGGCAATGATTTAAAAAAAAAATTGGTTGTTTGTAAAGTAGGTTTACGATCGAGATGTTTACGTGATAACGTCTTATTGGTGATATAAGTTATCACCAGTAGTGACATCTAAAATGAAATTAAGTACTAATTTAAAGTTTTTTTTCGAGCCAAGTAACAGATGGCGCTACCATCTTTATGAAATGTCGCTCGTGAGGTTTTGGTGTGACACAAGTTTCTGAACATGTCACCCGACTAAAACGATTTTAAAGACGTTATCACGTCAAAAAAACAGTAACTCGTAAATTAACATTGCCCATTTGATCTAAAGACTTTCATCATAACCATTCATCTTTCACATAATCCATTCATCTTGATCTTTAATGTGGCTTGCCCCTCTTTCTAAATATCAAAGAAGCAATCAAATAAAATATTCAAACTTGAATCGAAGTGCCCGTCAAGTCGTTAGGTACCTAATACCGATAAGAAATCTTGCGAAACGAGACGAATTTCTAGGGTTTTTCTTGAGAATAGATGTCACGGGAAAAATGGCATTCCATCCATCTAGCATTGGGCCGCAGTCCTGGGTTTTGGGTGACTAATGATTAACATTCTGTGGCCTTCGGTTTTGCCCGTAATTGTGTATTGAACTTCGATGCATGGAATAATATTCTTACGTTAATGAATGATGTAACCAAGGTTTTGTTAAATATTATATTTTAAGGAGCAAATATATCAGGGTTGTGCGTTGTTCGATAGAGATACCGCTGCCCTGGAACACAGAGGGCAAAAAAGGAACATGGGTATGTTTTAGTCAGTAAAAGTCTGGTATTCTCCACCGCTCCGCCCAAAACGGGAGAAGTTATTTGATAATTTCCTACCCGCAAACAAAAGAGCAAATATATGATTTTTACAGATTTAAATCCAGCATCACATCTAAACGGCTTGTCCGTTTGTTTTGAAAAAATAAATAAAAGTTAAACTAGACTATTTCCTTATTAATTTGATATACAAGTATCTAATGTATTTTTTCGTTGAACATTTTGGAATTTATTTTTAAAGTTGTGTCTAACGCGGGCAAAAAGGCGATGATCACATAAAAACCATTGGGTGTATTTTTATATATTTATTTATTACTAGCTTTTGCCCGCGGCTTCGCTCGCGTTAAATTCGGGGTGACACAGTTCCCCTTGCGCCTTATTGATTTGTAATAGCAACGCTAAGTTTTCCCTTTTCTTCCCTCTTTCTCCCTCAAATACCACTTTTTTCAAAAAAATATTACCCTATGTCCGTCTCCTGGTTCCCAACTATCTCTGTACCAAAATTCATCAAAATCGGTTTAGCCATTAAAGCGTGAAGAGGTAACAAACAAACAAACAAACTCACTTTCGCTTTTATAATATTAGTAAGGATTTATTATGAAGACAACAGGGGTTACTAACATAGGCTACCAACACCACACCAGTGTGTTAGTAGCAAAATTCTTAGCCTATGTTAGTACTTAATAGTAAACAGCGATCTGGTTCGATCGATCAGCGAATGCACAAGCGGGTTGTCTGCCCTGGCGGCAATTGAGTGAAGGAATCTATTACGACTGCCACGCAATCTACAAATCAACGAGGCGGATATTTTACGCCATATGAAACTTTGACAATCAACAAGATAATTGAATTGACGATCTTTTGATAAACGGTGTTTATTCGTATTGTCTTTGATAATAAGGTAGATATTTATTAAATTTCGGTAGCAGGGTGTTACGCTACTTCACAGTCACTTAAGACCTTACCGCGTTCAATTCTATACCAGAATTTTACATGAAACGACTAAATATCTATTTATCTCAATATTAACATAATGTATTGATTTATTATTGAATCGATCTGAAATTTTTATCTGCGACATTGATACTTATAATGAACTCAGTATTACCTAATTATTATGAATAATAGCAAAGCTAAGTTTTCCCTTTTCATCCATCTTTCTTCCTCATTTCTCACATTAAAAAAAATAGCCTATGTCCGTCTCCAAGGTCCCAACTATCTCTGTACCAAAATTCATCAAAATAGCTAACTCACTTTCGCTTTTATAATATTAGTAAGGATTTATATTTTACGTTAATTTTTATTTATTTTTTTAAATCGTAAAATCTTATTTATTTGATACATATTCATCATATAATTAAATTAATTACTAAATATATACAACCTATAAATGTACACAAACTAATAATAAAAATATATACAAGTAAAAAATGAAAATTACGTTAATTAATTAGAATTTTCTTCATATTTAAAAAACTAATATTAACTAATAATAAAAATATATACAAGTAAAAAATGAAAATTACGTTAATTAATTAGAATTTTCTTCATATTTAAAAAAGGAATTGTGCCCGAAAGGGTCCATGTGAACTGTTTTATTATTATTATTTAAGACTTTATAAAACACTAGCGGACCCGACAGACGTTGTCCTGTCTACACGTCTTTAATTTGAAAATTTCAAACTTTTTTTAATAAGCTAATAAGCTGTCTAATTTGACACTGCGATGGTAGCGCCGTCTGTCGGATCCAATGTAAAACATTCCAAAATCAACAACTACTAATAAATTAAAAATTAATTAAAAAAACATTGTCCAGCGGACAAAATTGTGAATCTAAACCATTCCCAGATCCCCTTGAAGACACACAAAAAATTTCATCAAAATCGGTCCAGTCGTTTGAGAGAAGTTCAGTGACATACACACTCACAGAAGAATTATATATATAAAGATATGTGAGATGGAATAAATAATTGAATTGAATTGAATCTGACCTGTGTCCCCCAGTTACTAGAAAATAAACTTTAAATTGTTATAAATCTTACCTGATAAAACAGCTGGTATTCAGTATCGGTCAACCTGAGAGCAACTTCCTCAGGAAACCGAAGAATATTCTTCAGAGATGCCAACTCTTCGTCATTTGTCTCCTCTGGTGCTGAAGAACCTAGAAGAGAAAGTGGTATTAGATACTGTTTGGTTGAAATGTTTTTTGAGTTCTGACTGCAGGACTCTGATTGGTCAAATGTGACGTTTTGGGTTTGTGTATATTCTATTTTAAGTAGTTAGGGTTTATAATGGCCGCTTCAGCAGAATAATAATCGACTAGCTTTCGCCCGCGTGATGATAAAAAAAGTATCCTATGTGTTATTCGAGATTATAATCTAACTCTGTGCCAAATTTCATCAAGATCCGTTCAACCGTTTTGACGTGAAAGAGTAGCAAACATCCATACATACCTCCATCTATCCATCCTCACAAACATTAGTAGGATTACGTTACCCTTTGCTATATTAACTGCGCCTGTGACCTTTTTAGCGTAATTCATATTACTAGCTTCCGCCCGCGACTTCGTCCGCGTGGCATAGTTACTTTGGGCTAACGCTAACTTTAACCCGCGTGATGATCGAAAAAAAATATCTTTCTCTCCCCTTTTATTCCCTCTTACTCCCCTTTTCTCACTTTTTTAGCCTATGCCCGTCTCCAGAGTCCCTACTATACCAAAATTCATCACAATCGGTTCAGCCATTTAGGCGTGAAGACGTAACAAACCAACTCACTTTCGCTTTTATAATATTAGTAAGGATAGTAAGGATTATTTCTGCGTAAGCAGCCATTTTAGAGCCTTGTATTTGAAACGCAATTCTCAAATTCGAGGTCTTACATAAGTCGACAATTGCTCAATCTTTTACCTAACCTAAGATCTGACTAACTGGCAAAGTGCGAGTCGTCCCACTCACTCAGTTCCGTAGCACGTAAACCTATATTTTCACTCACGTTTACACGACAGTAAAACTAAATTAATTTTTAAAGGTTCCGTATCTCACAAGTAAAAACGGGACCTTTATAGAGTCACATTGTTGTTCATCTGTCTGTTTATCAAGACCCTTTATCTCGGGAACGCCTAAAGGTATCAAAATTAAATTAAAACTATAAACTCAAGTCTATGTTTCCTTGGAGCTGTGAAAAAATCAACTCTCTAAATCTACACAGTCAAAAGATATAGCTGTTTATGTCGTTAGTTTGTATGGGATTTTCGGTGCGCGACTTCTTATCGCACTTGGCCGATTATCATACTATATCCTTACTTCCTTACTAATCCTTACTAATATTATAAAAGCGAAAGTGAGTTTGTTTGTTTGTTTGTAACCTCTTCACGCTTTAATGGCTCAACCGATTTTGATGAATTTTGGTACAGAGATAGTTGGGATCCTGGAGACGGACATAGGCCATTTTTTTAATAAAAAGATTGAGATATTAAATAATAGTCTTTTTTGAAAAAAAAGTGGGATGTGAGGGAGAAAGAGGGAAGAAAAGGGAAAACTTAGCATTGCTATTACAAATCAATAAGGCGCAAGGGGAACTGTGTTACCCCGAATTTAACGCGAGCGAAGCCGCGGGCAAAAGCTAGTATTATATAAGCGAAAGTGAGTTTGTTTATTACGTTTTCACGACTAAATGCCTAACCGATTTTGATGAATTTTGGTACAGACATAGTTGGGACCCTGGAGACGGACATAGACTATTTTTTAAAGAGGGATGAAAAGGGTAAACTTAGCTTTTCTATTACAATAGATAAGGCGCAAGGGCAAAAACTACAGGTACCAGGTACCTACCTGCAAATCAGGAAAGGGGAACTGTGTTACCCCGAATTGAACGCGACCAACGCGCGACCCGCGAGATGACTCCCGGCCACCGTAGATACGGGCCTGTGGACGGTAAGCAATGGGTAGCTCACCGTCCGTCCGTCTATTGACGACAGGCCGTGTCAACGGCGCGTTAGTGTTCCACGCGCGCCTCAAAGAAATGTCAGCAAAGCAGATGGGCCTGCCAGGGCCACCGCCTACCGGGGTTGCGGGTTGTTCGAAAGAGATACCGCGGCCCCGTAACGTAAAGGGCAATAGAAGCAAAATGGGTGGATTTTAGTCAGTACAAGTCTGACAATCGTCCCCGCTCCGCCCGGGAAGTTATTTTATGGTGATTTCCGATCTAAAAAAAAAACCGTGAGTAGTAAGGCTACAGAACCCTGAAGAGGCTTTGAAAGTATATCAGTTTACGGAGTACAATTTCAAGGTATAAACTTGGGAAGAAACAAGACCCTCGGCCCGAGACTTGGCTTTGAATCCGGATCGATCTTCGAAAGTATTTCGGGGTCAAACTAAACTTGGAGCAGGGTCCGAGTGAATTTTGTTACGGCTATGTTTTTTGTTTGTTATAACCGAAAATAGATGCATGTTTTTGTTGATAAATAAATTGCACACAGATCAAACTATTGGAATTAATACCACCGTAAATTCATGCAAGCGTTGTACTTTAATCATAATTCATTCAAGTCGATCCAGCTGTCCAGGAGGGGTTCAGTGACATACACTACACATGTCATCATTTTCCTGCCCTTGTCCCATTCTATTTGTGGTCGGCGCAACACGTTTTCTGCTTCCATTCTCCCCTATCAGACGTCACGGCACCATTTACTCCTTTCTTCCTCACCATTCCTTACACATTCCATCCATCTTTTCTTTGGCCTTACTTTCGCTCTCCGTTCTTCAACATTCAGATCCATAATTTTTTTTAGTCGCATGTGCTTCGTCCCTCCTCATTACATGTCCATATCAAGACAAACGACTCCCTTTATATTTTTTGTAACAGGCGCAACTTCCAAACTTCCTCTAATTTACTCATTCCTTACTTTATCCATTGTTGTCACTCCACACATCCATCTCAATATTCTCATCTCCGCTACATGTAATCTTTTCTCATCCACCTTTTTTACAGCCCAGCATTCTACATACAAATGACATACACATTATTACACATGTACAGCAGAATTATATAAAAAATATACCAAAAAAAAACGTTTTGCTAATGGTTAAAAAACTGATTTAATTTTAGCTTTCTACCGAAATTGCGGCTGATCTACGAAAAAAAATTATTTCGTATGTCCCCAAAAATAAAAAGCAAATTTTCGGTCAGTTGAAGAGAAAAAAAGTGTCGACGGTTTTCTAATAAATATTCAAGAAATCTGCTGGACCGGAAACTCAAGGATTCGCTTCTCGACGCTCAAGTTCTGATGTGATAAGTACCTACTAATAATTGAGATTTTCCTACTGAAGGCCAGGAACCTTTTTGCATACAAAGTAGGAAACGAGCATTTATCATTGTGCGATGAAAAAACACGCCATGTCCTGTGTTTATGTTTATATTTTTTTTATTCTATTTGTTCTAGTGTCACGTCTTTGTAGAGGAGCTCGTGGCTAAATAACAGTAGCCGCTCGGGTCGATCTTTAGGTTAAGCCGCGCTTGCCTAGGTTGGTCTGTGGATGGGTGACCACCCGTTACATACCGAGTTTCCTCCATGCCTCGGAAAGCACGTTAAGGCGTTGGTCCCTGCTGTCATTTGTAGATCTTTGACAGTCGTTACAGGTAGTCAGTGTCCCGAAAGTCTGACAACCAGTCTTACCAGGGGTATCGTATTACCCAGTACTAACTGGGTTGTGGAGGTCATAGTTGGGAAAAGGCTAGGCAGATGATGTTCTAGTGTCACGTCAAATCATTGGGTTGTTTTATTTTAGTTTATTTTTTAAAATCTTAATACTATTTAATTTATTTTTTACGTTATTTAATTCATTTATTTATTTAACTATTTATGTACACATAGTAAACCAGACAGGATAAAAACATATAAAATTTGAGTACAAAGGTACTGCTTATTTTTTAAGAAATTTCTGCCCGCAGACCTGCGATTTCATCTGCCTAGCCTTTTCCCAACTATGTTGGGGTCGGCTTCCAGGCTAACCGGATGCAGCTGAATATCAGTATTTTACATGGAGCGACTGCCTATCTGACCTCCACAACCCAGTTAGTACTGGGTAATGCGATGGTTTTTTCTCAGATTGATGAAAGTTTTTTGGGTGTAAGAACCCCCTTAAACATGAGTCCACTGCTGGATGTATACCTCTCCAATCGCACGCCATTTTTTGAGGATAGTTTATCATCAAATAACTTCCCGCGCTCTGGGTGGAGCGGGGGGCAGTGTCAGACCTTTACTGGCTAAAAGCCACCCAAGTTCTTATGTTCCGGGACCGCGGTATCTCTTTCGAACAACGCGAATTTCCCTGCTGGCCTTTAGGCCACTCGAAAGCATAACGTGCCTCTCCTTCTAACATAATAAGACCAGGCTATTTAAAAACCCTCTCAGTCTACGCAGTCAAAAGATACGGTTGCTTATGTCGCAAGTTTGTACGGAGCCGTCGGTGCGCGCGAGAGAGAGTTTGACTTCTGCTGTGAGTTTGGTTCTGGTTGGCACGATTTCAATTTTTTCATTGTTTCCTTTCATTTAACTCATGAAGTTTGTTAAAGAGATTTTATCCTTATTGACCTAACGATCGATGCAATAAAAGTACAGGGTGCAACTTTTACAGATTTTAGTCGGTTCGATTACCGTGTGCGGCAAGCGAATTTAAAAAAATTTTAATGCCGTTTTCTTTCTTTTCAAAAATAAAGGAATGTTTTCTTTGAGTAAAATTTTCTATCTAAAGTATTAAGAGTACTTCCCCTTCAGGTGGCATTACAAAATTCCAACCTGTATAGTAGGATTCATTCGACAATTCACAGTATTAACTGCGTCTGTGTCCATTTTAAGAATCTTATGTAAGTAATTCATATTATTATCTTATTTTGATTCTGCTAAAGCGTCCTTTTAGATCCCCTGAAGCTAAACATATCCGGTTCTCAATCAGCCAACTCCGTTTGCATAATATAAGATTTTCCTCCTCGCCGTAGCGAATCACATGAAATATGTATGTAGCATCTTCGATATCAACTTTATGTAAACGAAACTAAAGATCACATTATAATAACTGTGTATAGGTACTTGTTTGATTTATCTAAGATGCTACACAAGTTGCAGGTTGTTCGAAAGAGATACCGCGGCCCCGGAAAGTTAAGGGCAATAGAAGGAACATGTAAACACGTGGGTTTTAGTCAGTTCACGTCTACGTGTACCTTTACGTGTTCCCGAGATAAAGGGTCTTGACAGATAGACAGACGGACTACAAATTGATCCATTAAGGGTTCTGTATTTTTCCTTTTGAGAGACATTAAAAAAGACAAAAGTGTCCACGTTTCCGCAGTGCCTAAATGCAAACAGCTACCCTACCATGACGTCTTAAAGCAGAACTTATTCCACTGTGGGAAAGAGACAGAGCTATACAGGGTGTCTAGCACCATCTCTTTCTCACACAGGAATAAGAACTGCTATAAGGTATATGGTAATCCTTCAGATCAAAGTAATGTGCATGGCGTTTAATAAGAGGCCCTAAAATGCTGCTTTTACAACAAATCGCGTTACAAGTGGGCTTTAAACTAAACAAAACATTACATTACCAATCAATAATTTTAGCACCACTCATGAATCCGAAAAAATAAAAGCGAAAGTGAGTTTGTTTGTTTGTTTATTTGTTTGTTTGTTTGTTACCTCTTCACGCTATAATGGCTAAACCAATTTTGATGAATTTTGGTACAGAGATAGTTGGGAACCAGGAGACGGACATAGGCTAATTTTTATTTTAAAAAAGTGGGATATGAGGGAGAACGAGGGAAGAAAAGGGAAAACTTAGCGTTGCTATTACAAATCAATCAGGCGCAAGAGCAAAAACTGCAGGTCTGCTTGGTGTGTTATACCGAATTTAACGCGAGCGAAGCCGCGGGCGAAAGCTAGTACTAAATATAGCTTGTTAATTACAAATAACGAAATAAGGCTTTTGAAACTTTACGAACAAACGACTTAACTTTAACTTGAAATAAAATTTATTTTAATTGTCTTTGAAAATTTCTGGTAGATTTAAACTGAACACTGTTTTTGAACGTTGTTGGAATATCCATTTAAAAGGTATTTAAATAACAGAGGCGTGTTTTTGACCCATTATGTTATAATTTTAGGCGCTTTATATGAACTAAGAAAATATGACGCTAAGCACTGGAAAGCTGAGAGAGAGAACCTCAAACTAATCCAACCCCGAGGGAGACGCTCCGGGCGTCGGGGGCTGCAAGACGACTCCCGGCCACCGTAGGTGTGGGTCTGTGGACAGTAAGCAATGGGTAGCTCACCGCCCGTCCGTCTAGTGCCGGTAGGACGTGTCGATGGCGCGTTCGTGTTCGATGCGCACCTCAAAGAGATTTTAGCAAAGAAGAGGGGTCTGCCAGGGCCACTGCCTGCCAGGGTTGCGGGTTTTTCGAAAGAATAACCACGGCCTCGGAAAATAAAGGCAATTGAAATAAGGAACATGGGTGGGTTTTAGTGTCCATGATATTTTTTTTTTACAAAGAAACCGTTACATCAGTCTTGTTGCGCATAATTATAATCAATTATAATAATGCACAAGATATGAAAGTTTGAAAGGAAGATCAGGTCTACTCTTCCTCCTTCAATATAGGCTAAATACAAAAAAAAATGACCAAAAACTCACCTTCATCATCAAAACCCTGGCCAGTCGCTGAGCCACTAGGCTTAGGTTTAGATCCGTCTCGCATCTCACTCGCACTTATCACAAAATAATATTTATATCTCTCTCTAACACCTCACATTACAATGTTCGTGGCGACATCTAGCGGAGTTTCATGATGGTTGTAACAGCGCCATCTTTTGGTTTTGTTTTAACAACTCTCGGTGTGCTGCCATTTTTGATGGTTTTTTGTCTGTAACAATAGAAATGGAAAGTTTTAGAAAAAAATATAAATCCACAGGTTATGTCAAATAAGTCATAATGTATGCCTACAAATATCCGTTAAATGGGCAAGAACCAGACACTGAGGCAAAATGCTTTTGCTAAACTACGTATTGTGTCTAATAACTGATTCTCATTATTCTGACTGACATAAAAATTGTAATCCTGGCTGACTTTCTTTTTTGTTTAATATTATATAGCATTAATTTAGTGTTCTTTATTACTGTGACCACGCTGACATTTTGATTTTTAATTTTTACTTTTTGGATTTCAGTAATCTGCCAGATATTTTAATTTGAAAATTGTAAAACCTTTGCATGCCCATGTGACGGTAAAATATGGAGACCTCTACTTCAAAAAACACCTATACACTATACCCATGTTTGCAAAGAAATAAATGATTTGATTTGTATTTTGATTTTGATTTTTTATGTCTAATTCTTTGGCAAGCTGAGGTGTTTTTGGTTTTGGCTTAGTTGTGGGGTGACATCGGGTACTTCAAAATAAAAAAAACTAAATTGAAAAACTCGACTACGTCTACAGACCCGCATCTACGGTGGCCGGGAGCCACCTCACGGCGCCCGACGCCTGGAGCGTCTCCCGCAGCGGCTGGGTTTGAGGTTTGAGGTTCTCTCGCTCAAAGGCCCGACCATTTCCTTCGCTAGCATGATTGCTAGAAGGCAGTGATCGCTTGCCATTTTCTGTCGCTCTGGACCATGGTCTAAACCAGGGACCCGACGCGAGAGATCACCGCTGCCGATCGCCTCTATGAAGGCACGACAGACCGCCACTGTGTGCTCCACCGTGTCCTCCGGGCGATCGTCACAGTGACACCCAGGAGTTTCGTCTCACCTGATTACGTGCAGGAACCTCCTGAAACTTCCGTGTCCGGTGAGGACCTGCGTCAGGCGGTAGGTGAGGACGCCATGGCGCCTCTCCAGAAACTCCTCAAAGAAGGGACTTACCGCCACTATTGTGGCGTGCCCTACATATACCCATCCTTCCATCAACATTTGAATGTACCCTACTGACGCACACAGTAACAAGGTGTTAATCAGTCACATCACGCTTGCCACAGCAAGTTCGAAAACTTTTGAACTTAAGTTCAACATCTCAACGAAGTTCTTTTGCGAGTTTGAAAATGGCTCATTTACAGGAGGTCTCAAATATGTATCATCAAAAGAATATTAAAAAATCAAGTATTGATTTCGAAAATATCTTCTTAAGCGTCACGCAATCAGCAAAACTTTGATAACTTATGTTTTGGAAAAGTGATTGTGAAATTAAAATAAAATGAGTTAAGCAAGTCATCATACAAATATCTTCCATCTTTTTGGTTAATTGTTTATCATAGATTATTTATAAAGTTATAGGCGAAGCTTTGATTTTAATCACGAGCGTAGCGAGGGATTCTAAAGTAGAATCCTAAGCCTGGCGAGAGATTATAAAATGCAAATAATTTGGCTCTTGTGTAACACTTTTCATTTCAGCAGCGAGAACATGTATTACTCTGATCTCATCACGTAAAATAGTGGATTTCATATTCCACAATTACTAACAACAGGTGTTACTTATCTACTTAAGCTAGTGTTTTATCCTTTGTTCTTTCTTTTTATAAGGTTAGTTTATTTTTCAAAAGTAACATTGTAAACAAGACAGAGTTTTTTGCTTTATTTCGTTTAAACAAAAATAAATTAATTTCTACAAAAAAAAACATAATTATCTTTATCATAAAATAATGTTTTTTTTTTTTTAATTTTAAGTATTACCGCTTTGTTGTTTAAAAATATTAAAAAGTTACTTAGTCTCACATATTGTGTTCACTGTTTTTACGATGTGAAAATAACATATAAATGCTGAGTTGAAAAAAAAAACTGTTAATTGGATTTAAAACAAAATTGCATTATCATATTGGCAAGTTGTATAGTATATTGGTAAGACTCGCCTCACAACAATCTTGAGACATTACACAAAAAAAAAAGAAATGAAATTTCCGTGTAAATGATCCGTGACGCGAGTTGGAACAAGTAATTAGGTACTTATGCATGTGTTGTAACTTAAAGATTTGTCATGGTTTCCAAAGTTAGGGGCGGTTAAGGTCGTTAGATCTTGTTGACTGGGGCAGGGGCCGAACGAGGGAGAAAGAGGTAAGAAAAGAGAAAACTTAGCATTGCTATTAAAGTGCGCGTGGAATACCAACGCGCCCGCGCCGTCGACACGGCATCAGCAATGGCCCTTAATCAAGTTCCCCAACGATTCTAATTACAATAACAACTTCTTAATCACTAATTTAGTTTACTAACTTTACCTGGAAAGATGGACGGCCAGTAATTAAGGGGAAGTAGAGAAAGATTAATTGGGTATTTCTTTTGATAGACTTTCCCTCGTGTAGGTCATCAATCATGGTGTTTTCTTAGCAAAAGTAGTTTTGTTTGTGTGTACGGCATCTGATCTTTTTAGGGTTCCGTAAAGAAAAAACCGAACCCTTATTGGATCAATTTGTTGTCAGTCTGTCTAACTGTCTTTTTGACTGTCTGTCAAGATCCTTTATGTCAGGAACGCGTAGAGGTATAAACCCTCTAAGTCTCATCATCATTTTCATGCCCTTGCCCCATTCTATTTGGGGTCGGCGCAACACGTTTTCTTCTTCCATTCTCCCCTATCAGACGTCACGGCATCATTTACTCCTTTCTCTTTCATATCATTCCTTACACAATCCATTCAATTCTTTGGCCATCCTCTCGTTCTCCGTCCATCAACCAACAGCCATCTCTTTTGACTGAAAAGATATGGCTGTTTATAACGGCACTCTCGGTCTGACTCGCTCTTGTCCGGATTTTTAGATACTGAACAGTATTGTCAATATTGTAAATTAGCTTTTGCCCGCGGCTTAGCTCGCGTTAAATTATTGATTTGTTATAGCAAAGCTAACTTTTTCCTTTACTTCCCTCTTTCTCCCTTATATCCCACATTAAAAAATAGCCTATGTCCGTCTCCTGGGTCTCAACTATCTCTGTACCTAAATTCATCAAAATCGGTTTGGCGATTTAGGCGTGAAGACGTAACAAACAAGCAAAACAAACTCACTTTCGCATTTATTTAGTAAGGATTATGATTCTGCATTAGCAGCCAATTTAGACCCCCTGATATCGGTTAATTTTCGGATACAGTACGAAGCTTCAATACATCCCCGTGTCATCGTAGCTCAGACCCGCTAATCGCTCCCCTTCCTTAAACAAGCTGCGGAGAAAATAAGTTCGGTTATATAAGTACGTGAGGGGGGAAATTGAACCCTCAATCGGAGGGCAAAGAGTAGACTTATGTCTTTGTTTACCCCCTTGAAGAGCCCTTTGGCGAAGAACCCCAATTAGCACATCGTAATTGAAGAGCCTCAATTGTAAAGAGCCTTTTATTGTTGTATGATTAATATTTATTATTGTAGTATTTAGGAGCTCGCGCCTAAATAATAGCAGACGCATCGGGTCGATCTTTAGGTGTAAGGAATGATATGAAGGAGAAAGGAGTAAATGATGCCATGACGTCTGATAGGGGAGAATGGAAGAAGAAAACGTGTTGCGCCGACCCCAAATAGAATGGGACAAGGGCAGGAAAATTATGATGATGATCGGGTCGATCTTAAGGTTAAGCCGCGCTTGCCTAGGTTGGTCTGTGGATGGGTGACCACCCGTTACATACCGAGTTTCCTCCATGCCTCGGAAAGCACGTTAAGCTGTTGGTCCCGGCTGTCATTTGTAGATATTTGGCAGTCGTTACAGGTAGTCAGTGTTCCGAAAGTCTGACAACCAGTCTTACCAAGGAGTGTCGTATTACCCAGAACTAACTGGGTTATGAAGGTCAGATAGGCAATCGCCCCATTGTAAAATACTGATATTTAGCTGCATCCGGTTAGACTGGAAGCCACATGGAGTTTCTTGCCGGTTCTTCTCCATAGGAAACGACCAACCCGAACCGTGCATCTTTTCTCGACGTTTTATATGTGCCCGTGTAGACCTATGTGAAATAAAAAGATTTTGATTTTGAGCCGACCCCAACATAGTTGGGAAAAGGCTAGGCAGATGATGGTTAATATTTATTATTGTAATGCGATGTTTTGGTGGATTGGTTGCTTGTTGAACCGATTTTTTAGGGTTCCTTCCTGTAATAGGAAAAACGGAATCCTTTTTGGATCACTTCGTTGTCTGTCTGTCTGCCAAAACCCCGGGAACGCGTGAAGTTATTGAGTTGAAATTAAAACCATATACACAAATTTTGATGACTCGGTTGGCGCAGTGGCTGGGTGGCTGATCAAATGCTGCGCTGCATGTTACGGGTTCGATCGACGGAACAAATATTTGAATTACCTACAGGTAGTTGTTTCGGGTCTGACTGTTTGTGTATGTGAGTTTAAATGTTTGTAATTGCACCTACGATACAGGAGAAATTCCTAGTGTGGGGTAAGGTTTTTGAAAAAAAAAGAAAAAAAATTGTGGTCTCTTGAAGCTATGAAAAAAAACTTCTAAATCTGTATAAATGATTTATTACTAGCTGCGCCCCGCGGCTTCGCCCGCGTGATGTAAAAATGTATTATTCTAGACTATAAACTACCTCTGTGCCAAATTTCATCAGAATCCGTAGTTTTTTCATGAGATTGGATCAAACATACATCCATACTCACAAACTTTCGCTTTTTAATATTAGTAGGAAGGAAGTAGTATAAATGATTTGAGTTTGAAATTTGCTCGTCCCAGAAATCGAACCCGGAACATGAGAAAGATCACCGCCAGATTTAAAAATTTGGGTTTAAAACTTCAAGCGGCGAGTTTAACAGAACTAAACAGGCTCGTATAACAAACTACCCTTAATAAATAAGTACCCTTTTAACGAGTTTTAAGACCCCCAATTCGCTAAAAACATTTTTAATTAAATTTTAAGCTGGTATTAACATAATAAATTGTCTTTTACAATTAAACCCTAACGGGATGAATGAAAAGGATGCTTGTTAGATCTCAGATTGCATGGTAATTAACTTTTTCAGTTTTTTTTATTAATTATGAAAATACCCCATGTTGTGATGAGTTAGTTCTATAATATATATTTTTTTCTCTATGTCTATATGGATGTACATATGAGCACATTTTGACTAAAAGAGTGATGGATCTAAATGTTGATGGACGGAGAACGAAAGGAAGGCCAAAGAAAAGATGGATGGATTGTGTAAGGAATGATATGAAGGAGAAAGGAGTAAATGATGCCGTGACGTCTGATATGGGAGAATGGAAGAAGTAAACGTGTTGCGCCGACCACAAATAGTATGGGACAAGAGCAGGAAAATGATGATCTAAATATGTCTATATGAATGATCTATAATGATTAAATAATGAATCTTTTAGTAAAAATGGAAAATGAATACTGGATAAAAAAAATATGTCATATATCATAATGTTCATTCTTCTTTCTTATTTGAACGAGATACCGCAGCCCCGCAACATAAAGGGCAAAACATGGAACTTAAGTGGGTTTTAGTACTATTGTGACGATTGCCCGGAGGACACGGTGGAGCACAAAGTGTCGGTCTGCCTAGGGCGGAGCACCGCCGTGCTCTCGTAGAGGCGATCGGCGGCGGCGATCTCTCGCGTCTGGCCCTAGTTCAGTCCATGGTCCGGAGCGAGAGGGAATGGGAAGCGGTCACCTCCTTCTGCGAAGGAATCATGCTAGCGAAGGAAGTGGCCGGGCGTTTGAGGGAGAGAACTCCCCCCGCTCCGCCCAGAGCGTGGGAAATTATTCGATGATTTCCCACCCCAAAAAATTAAAGGTGGGTTTTAGTCACTTCAAGTCTAACACTCCCACCGCCCAGAGCAGAGGAAGTTATTTGATGATTTCCCACCCCAAAAAATTAAAGGTGGGTTTTAGTCACTTCAAGTCTAACACTCCCACCGCCCAGAGCAGAGGAAGTTATTTGATGATTTCCCACCCCAAAAAATTAAAGGTGGGTTTTAGTCACTTCAAGTCTAACACTCCCACCGCCCAGAGCAGAGGAAGTTATTTGATGATTTCCCACCCCAAAAAATTAAAGGTGGGTTTTAGTCACTTCAAGTCTAACACTCCCACCGCCCAGAGCAGAGGAAGTTATTTGATGATTTCCCACCCCAAAAAATTAAAGGTGGGTTTTAGTCACTTCAAGTCTAACACTCCCACCGCCCAGAGCAGAGGAAGTTATTTGATGATTTCCCACCCCAAAAAAATAAAGGTGGGTTTTAGTCACTTCAAGTCTAACACTCCCACCGCCCAGAGCAGAGGAAGTTATTTGATGATTTCCCACCCCAAAAAATTAAAGGTGGGTTTTAGTCACTTCAAGTCTAACACTCCCACCGCCCAGAGCAGAGGAAGTTATTTGATGATTTCCCACCCCAAAAAATAAAAAGTGGGTTTTAGTCACTTCAAGTCTAACACTCCCACCGCCCAGAGCAGGGGAAGTTATTTGATGATTTCCTATCCGCAAAAAAAATTACGGGTTGCACTCCGGGAGTGCCGGCAGAAGTGAAAACTTGATTATTAACGTTGAGCATGTTTGATATTTTGGAATGGTTAGGGAATAATTTTGCACCAATTGCTTTATCAGTATAAAAGTACTATCATTTATGTGGTAGAATACAATATTCATTTATTGCGCTATCGTACACAAACATGACAATTTATATTACATTAAAAATTTAACACTTTAAAAATAATTGTAATAGTTTTAAAGAGAGAGAGAGGGGATAGCTGTCTACTCTCCATCCGTCTTACGCTTTTTCGATCAGGTCACGTGTCCTGACGCGAGTTTAAGATTTTATACCCATTACAGAAAAAGTGCTCAACGCCGCTAAAGAAGTTTTCACTTCAAAAAAACCTACTCGGTACAGTAAGTGTCCCGGTAACCTAGATTCCACGTCCTTTTTCACAACCCAAGTTGTATATTATCCCCGGATTACCAAATAACAGCCGGCATACATATATAATGCTTCAAGTCTGCGTATGAAGCCTTTAAACGTTGGGTTTCTTCCGGAGCGTGTATATTACGTCATATACAGGGTGCTCCAAACGTCACGAAAAGAAAAGTTGTTACTTTTATTTGGTTTGATTGAGGATACCATTTTTATTGTGGGGATTTGATCTTGGGTCTGGTACAGGGTGGTATAGTTGAAGAGGCAGATGTTATAATAGTCATTGCCGCTCGAACTCAAACTAACTTACAGCATTTATTTCAATTAGTACTATTTTTTGGAGGGGACTTTATTAAATAACTTCCCCCGCTTTGGGTGGAGCAGGGGTATGTGACAGACTTTTACTGACTTAAACCCATTCATTTGACGGCACGGTTGGCGCAATGGCTGAGCGATCGACTGCTGCACTACGTGTCGCGGGTTCGATTCCCGCACGAAACAAATATTTGTATGACCTACAGATATTTGTTCTGGGTCTGGCTGCTTGTGTAAGTGTGTTTAAATGTTTATAAACGCACCCACGATACCCACGTTATAAAAAATAAAAAAGTCTACACAATCAAAATATATGCCCGTTTGTCTGTCCGGAACTCTAAGTGCGCGAGTTGGACTCGCAATTTTTTCTCATCTATATTTTTCATACAAGAGACTTCGCTTGAAGGCGCTATTTTTCTCTAAAAACACAAATAAAGTACCCTCCAAGCAAAATTAACCGTCTACAAAATAGAAGGCACTTTTCTAAACCGCCCTGTACATAAAAAGAATCCCCTGTATCTGTCGTTTGGCCGCACAACAATAAATAATACCGCCTATTGTGAAGATATTCTTGCCATTTTCCTTCTTAAATTATTTTTTCTGGTATTTTTAGGGTCCTTCAAGAGGAAAAATCGGAGCCCTTATTGGATCATTTCGTTGTCCATCTGTGTGTCTGTCAAGACCCTTTATCTCAGAAACGCGTTGAGGTATCGAGTTGAAATTTAAACTATATACTTAAATATAAAGTCCCTTTGAGCTGTGAAAAAATCAACCCTCTAAGTCTACGCAGATAAAAGATATAGCCGTTTATATGGCAAGTTTGTTCAGATCATTCGGTGCGCGGGCCCGTCTCACACTTGACCATTTTTTCCCTGAGGCCATAACGGTTAGCCTCTTGTATTGAACGATATTTATTACTGTTATTATTTGTCATTTTGGGTAGTAAGAGGAGCTCGTGGCTAAATAATAGCAGCCGCTCGGGTCGATTTTAAGGTTAAGCTGCGCTTGCCTAGGTTGGTCTGTGGATGGGTGACCACCCGTTACATACCGAGTTTCCTCCGTGCCTCGGAAAGCACGTTAAGCCGTTGGTCCCGGCTGTCATTTGTAGATCTTTGACAGTCGTTACAGGTAGTCAGTGTTCCGAAAGTCTGACAACCAGTCTTACCAAGGGGTATCGCAATACCCAGTACTAACTGGTTTGTGGAGGTCAGATAGGCAGTCGCTCCATGTAAAATACTGATATTCAGCTGCATCCAGTTAGACTAGAAGCCGACCCCAACATAATTGGGAAAAGGCTAGGCAGATGATGGGTAGTAAGAGCCAATGGTAAGATAAGTTTACGATATATTGTTACATTGTTTACGATTAGACGGGCCTGTTGGCCTAGTGGTTAGTGGCCCTGACTGCTAAGCCGGAGGTCGTGGGTTCGATTCCCACCCAGGACAAACTTTGTGTGATGAGCATGATTGTTTGTTCTGTGTCTGGGTGTGATTTATCTATAATATGTATGTATTTATAAATTATATAAGTATGTATATCAGTTGTCTGGTTACCATAACACAAGCTCTGCTTAGCTTGGGATCAGATAGCCGTGTGTGAGTTGTCCCAAGATATTTATTTATTTATTTATTTATATAGTTTTCAAGTTGTCTTTTTTCCAGCCAGGGTCACGGGTTAATCCACGGTCAAAATAAAAAAGACCTCTTTTCTTTTCCTGAATGGCAAATCGCAGTTCAACCTAAGAGGTTGTCGTCTGCTTAACCGGGCGATTCCTGTGGATACCCTAAAAATTAAGGCCTCCAACCAGGGCAATAAACTTACAAACTAAGTGATTACACGCTAAGGGCACCCTCTATGGGGTAGGGATAGGCTGGATCTGAGTGATTAATTATTATCTTTTTGGTGTACTGTTCTAAAGAGAGAAAGGAATAAAAGGGGAATGCCCACTCTCCATGGTGCCCCAGGCCCAAGGTGGACATCAAATATTACAATAAAAGTTGATTGTTTTAAAATCTTAACTGTATTAGATATCTAAAAAATAAATTCAAATTGACGCCACTATTTTAGAAATATTAAAAACAAATAACATTTTGGGGTTTATTTTCCATATAATAGTGTCTTTGAGTGTGAGATAATAAGAAAACTACTCTTTGTCAATACTTGGTAATTAAATTATAATAGGAGGGATGATCCTAATATATTTTTATCAAATTATAGTTAAGAGTGAAGATAGCAGTTCTCATTAAGTAATTCACAATTTGATTTGTGAACAAAATAGCAACCTACGAAGGTTGCTATTTTGTTCATAAATCAAAACATCCACATTTGGCAGAAGCAACGAGCAAACTGTCAGTGTCAGAATCAAATTCAGTTCAGTGTTGTCACTACCACGAAAAAAAAACATTAAATCGAATATTTTTTTCTAAACCGATTATTGATTTATTTTCCTCATTCTTTTTTTTTGAGGGTACAAACTGTTTTTTTTATATTTCCTTAAGTTGGTTTTATTAAAGCAAGTAATTACAATACCCGTAAAGTCTCGTGGGTATGATACTGGGGTTATAGTATTTTTTCATAAATCGATTCGAATCGATTCATTAGTCGTAATACTCAAAAAAAATATTTTTGTTGGCAATATTTGCTAGCGTTAAATAGGAAAATCAGCTTATTTTATCAGTAAACTTACTTTTTTAAAAGAATTGTTCTGGATTGTAGTGGCGCATAAATGGAAGAAAGTAAAAACATATTTTATTATGCTAAAATTTATGCATAAATTATTTTTTCTCTAGTCTGTTGTCCACTGTGGGCCTCGAATGGGCATTCTCCTTTATTCCTTTCTCTCTTTAGAACAGTACACCAAAAAGAAAATAATTAACCACTTACAAAGAGTAACATTTAATGTGATTTGACGGGCCTGTTGGTCTAGTGGTTAGTGGCCCTGACTGCTGAGCCGGAGGTCGTGGGTTCGATTCCCACCCAGGATAAACTTTGTGTGATGAGCATGATTGTTTGTTCTGTGTCTGGGTGTGATTTATCTATAATATTATAAATATTAATATTATGTATTTATAAATTATATAAGTATGTATATCAGTTGTCTGGTTACCATAACACAAGCTCTGCTTAGCTTGGGATCAGATAGCCGTGTGTGAGTTGTCCCAAGATATTTATTTATTTAAATGTTACTCTTTTGAAATCATTTGTTTTCATGTTGTTCAATGTTGCTTCCTGCTGCTTAGTTAGGGATGAAGAACAATATACATACACAGTCATTTAAACCTCTAAACGTTAAAATTTAACCCACTGTATCCTTCAACAGAAGAGATGACCCTAAAACTGAACTCGCTAACGATTTGAGTGGTTTAGCAGTTAGACGTAAGTTCAACTTCAGACTAATTGCTTAATACAAGCAACTTTAAGCTGTATAACCCGAATAATAAAGCTTAAACTTGTTTTATTGGTTAATTACTGAGTGAAATCCTTGATCAATCTGTGGAGTAAGTTTTAGTTCATGGTGTGAGCTTATAAAATTGTTTCGTTGTTTATTAGTTTGGCTCGTCGCGACGTCAGTGTAATATTACTTGCCATTTGTTTTTGTAATTATTTCAATAAATTTTATATGGAATTCTAATTTTAACCGACTTTAAAAAGAGGAGCATGTTCTCAATTTGTTTTTTGTATGTTATTTGTGCGATTTCTCAGTCATTAAACCTGTTGTACTGTATGGGTTAGAATGCAGGGCTGTAAAAAGGTGGATGAATAACGATTGGATGTAGCGGAGCTGAGAATTTTGAGATGGATGAGTGGAGTGACAAGAATGGATAAAGTCAGGAACGAGTATATTAGAAGAAGTTTAAGAGTAGCGCCTGTTACAGAAAAATTTAAAGGGAGTCGTTTATCTTGGTATGGACATGTAATGAGGAGGGAGCACATGTGACTAAAAGAGTGATGGATCTGAATGTTGATGGACGGAGAGCGAGAGGAAGGCCAAAGAAAAGATAGATGGATTGTGTAAGGAATGATATGAAGGAGAAAGGAGTGAATGATGCCTTGACGTTTGATAGGGGAGAATGGAAGAAGAAAACGCATTGCGCCGACCACAAATAGAATGGGACAAGGGCAGGTAAATGATGATGATGATTTGCGAAATTTCTCAGTCAATTGTGAGTGTCAGAATTAGCTAAACAGCAGTTCTCGGTTTCAAGTTTTATTATTTTATTTTTAAATGCTATGGCACCATGCTGAGATAGGACCTTTTTGGTTTCAAACATGCTTATTTTTTGCTGTCTCTCCTTTTTTGTTGCTTGTTTTATTTAATTTTCTCCTATTGTTTTGTCCATCTTTCTACATTTTTCCCGCTCTAGGCAGATCGAGGGCGGAGTGTCAGACTTTTACTGACTATACCTCATGTTTTCATTTGCCTTTTATGTTTCGGGGCAGCGGTATCTCTTTTGAATAACCCACAACCCCGGATGGTTTGTCCTGTCAAATATTTTTTTGTCTTTAAAAATGTGGCTAAATTATCAATTTAAACTTACACACATATTTTGTAAACTTAACCTCAGACAATCCGATCATAGGTATATAGGAACTCAGTGCCAGTTTTAAAGATACAATGTTAGTCACCCTGAGACATCGCAAAAAGAGTTTATTTGACTTTTAAATTATGAAGAAACCCGGGGGAACAATAAAGTCTTTCATTTGTAGTTTAATATGTAGTATATTTGTTGTGACTTAAAAGGTTTTTTTTTATTTCTAACGAGCCAGACTCGCGCACTAAAGGGTTCCGTACAAAATTGCGACAAAAACGGCTATTAAATTATTTTTTCGCGTTTAAAATATTAACAAGCTTTTGCCCGCGGCTTTGCTTGAGTTAAATTCGGGGTAACCCAGTTCTTGATTTGCAGGTACCTGCTACCTTTAGTTTTTGCCCTTGCGCCTTATTTATTGTAATAGCAATGCTAAGTTTTCCCTTTTCTTCCCTCTTTCTCACTCATATCTCAATCTTTTTTTTTTAAATAGCCTATTCCGCCTCCAAGGTCCCAACTATCTTTTTACCAAAATTCATTAAAAATCGGTATTTGAAGACGTAGCAAACAAACTCACTTTCGCTTTTATAATATTAGTAAGGATGTGTGTGATTATCAAGGGAGAATATACACTTCATGTGTTATTGGTTAAGTAAAATATCATATAGTTTTTATCACAAACTGAACAAAACTAAAACTGCACAAAAACTTCACAGATATGTACAATTTAGTAAAAAACACAATAACTAAAACAAGTGTTTGCTAGCCGAGATCCAAAGACGTAATGAGTGAAAAAGTGACTGTTGAAAATGAAATGACGGAATGAAATTCGAAATAACGAATAATTAAGAATTATTTTGACGGGCCTGTTGGTCTAGTGGTTAGTGGCCCTGACTGCTGAGCCGGAGGTCGTGGGTTCGATTCCCACCCAGGACAAACTTTGTGTGATGAGCATGATTGTTTGTTCTGTGTCTGGGTGTGATTTATCTATAATATGTATGTATTTATAAATTATATAAGTATGTATATCAGTTGTCTGGTTACCATAACACAAGCTCTGCTTAGCTTGGGATCAGATAGCCGTGTGTGAGTTGTCCCAAGATATTTATAAAAAAAAAAAAAAAATGAATATTTAACAATTTAAAAATCAATGTTGATCTAAAAAGAAAGAGGTTGAGGCATCAGAGGGTAAAATACCTTCTCTGTTACAGTGAGATCTAAATAAAATGTTGTGCTTATCTTTAATTTAGATGCATGAAATGCTAATGTATTTGTATGTTATTGTGAATGTTATTGTCTTTGTGTGTATGTAATTGGTTTGCCTACATATAAATTAAAAACTTTTGACTGACGTAGACTTAGAGGTTTGAATATCACGCAGCACAAAGTGACTACAGACTTGATTATATGTTTTTTTTAACTCAATACCTCACGCATTCCCGAGATAAAGGGTCTTGTAAGACAGACAGACAACAAAATGATTCTAAAAAGGTTACGTTTTCTCCTTTTGAGATACAGAACCCTCCCTAAAAAAGGCTACATTAGGTTACCTATCTCACGCATTTCCTCTTTTTAATATGCCTGTATTAGCATGCATAATACGACACCCCGACTTCGACATATGTGTCGTCCCGTGTTCCATCCCTATTAGTATTCTGCCGGAGTTCTGTCCTGAAATTAACGTGGCGCTGGGAAATTGTTGTTCAGAGTCTGACCAGACTCGACAAATTGCATTTTAAAGTACTGCTATCAATCCACGCGTCGAGCGCCGCGAGACGACTCCCGGCCACCGTAGATGCGGGTTTGTGGACGGTGAGCAATGAGTAGCTCACCGTCCGTCCGTTAATTGACGACAGGCCATGTCGACGGCGCGTTAGTGTTCCACGCGCGCCTCTAAGAGATGTCAGCAAAGCAGAGGGGCCTGCCAGGACCACCGCTTGCCGGCGTTGCGGGTTGTTCGAAAGAGATACCGCGGCCCCGGAACATAAAGGGCAATAGAAGGAACATGGGTGGGTTTTAGTCAGTACAAGTCTGACACTCCCCCCTCGCAGAGAAGGGGAGGTTATTTGATGATTTCCCATTCGCAAAAAAAACAAAAGAAAAGTACTGCTCTCAAATTATTTTCGAAATATCCCTTCTTTAATCTTGCTGATGCAGTTGCCGTTAGCTGAATGGAGCTGATCCAAACGTCATGTTCGTGAACAGGCGCTGTCAGTTGGTACTTCTCATGTTTTAGGTGCCACGGAATTTTGCTTTTACTCTTGACACTCTTACTGTGCACGTCTTTCTACATCGTTCTCACATCCTTACTATAATAATATTATAAAAGCGAAAGTGAGTTTGTTTGTTTGTTTGTTTGTTACCTCTTCACGCTCTAATGGCTAAACCGATTTTAATTTTAATGAAAAATAATGTCATGTTCATCAAATACCTATATTTGTACGCCTCTGGGCAAAACATAGAGGATCTACCTACCTATCTGTAACATCTCACACTTTGTAACTTGACCTATGTTTACAAATAAAGTATTCTGATTCTGATTTTCCACTAAATGACACGTACCTCGGTTTTTCAGACTCTATTAATTTCCATGTTGAGAAATAAACCTAGCTAATTGTTATGAATGAAACAAAATACTACCTTAGTACTACGTTATTTATAAGCACTTTAATGCTATACTTCAGAATCTTTTTATAACTTCAACGCGTGTTGATTCCACATTGTTATTCCGACCATGCGTGACCCGTCAGGATTGTTGCTGTAATGAAGTCAAAATCGATACCAGTTTTGTTCAAACATACAATCTTGTACTAACTTGTAAAAGAGAAGTTCTTGTTAAAGAAATCTTTATTTATTTTTCATGTACAATATTACATACACATGTACATAGGCGGATCTAATGTTCACGTTGAGATTATACAAATCGACGGTTCTTACGTAGATAAGGTTAAGTCAAAAACCTAGGTTTACAGGAGAGCGTAATTTGTGTTCAACACGCCCTAGAAATAATTCTATGAGCAATAATAAATATGTTTTTTTCTACAATATTTTAACAGTTTTAAGAGCATTATAATGTTATTTACATTTAAGTATTTTATTTTTTCACGTTTTCATGAAAAAACTGATAGATGACCGTTTCTACGACACTTATTCGTTGTATTTATAATACCTGTTCTCTTATACGATTTCTAAAACAAGGTAAATAAATAAAATAAAAATCGTATGTCAGCATGTGCGCATAGATAATCTAAAGCCAATGATACAATAAAAAAATGCCATTTTCGACATGACTTTAGGTACGTAGGGACCGTCGAAATATTAGCTTTTGCCTGCGGTTTTGCTCGCGTTAAATTCAGGGTGACACAATTCAGGGTCCCTTTTCCTGATTATCCTGCTACCTGTAGTTTTTGCCCTTGCGCCTTAATTATTGTAATAGCAATGCTAAGTTTTCCCTTTTCATCCCTCTTCTATATCTCGACCTTTAAAAAAAATACGCTATGTCTGTCTCCAGGGTCCCAACTATCTCTGTACCAAAATTCATCAAAATCGGTTTAGCCATTAAGGCGTGAAGACGTAACATACAAAAAAAACTCACTTTCGCCTTTATAATATTAGTAAGGAAGTAAGGATTTTTTTAAAATACTTTGCCCCACACTAGGAAATTCTCCTGTATCATGGGTGCGTTTACAAACATTTAAACTCACATACACAAACAGCCAGACCCGAAACAACTATCTGTAGGCCATACACATATTTGTTCCGTGCGGGGATTGAGCTCGCGACATGCAGCGCAGCAGTCGATTGAACTATAATATTATAAATGCGAGTGTTTGTCAGGATGAATGGATGGACGTTTGTTACTCTTTCATGTCTAAACGGCTGAACGGTTCTGAATGAAATTTGGCACAGAGGTAGATTCTGGTCTGCGATAACACATACTTTTTTTTTATCATCACTGGGGCGAAGCCGAGGGCGCCAGCTAGAATATACACTTAAAAACACTCGCCCTTTTTCCTTGGAAACCACCGGATGCCTATGAAATTCTATTCCTTCCCATATTATATTTCGCTAAAACGATTTTATTGAATTTCACGCCCTCCTTACTTACAACCAAATCCTCTGATCGATTTTTCATCCCATTTCTGTAATCCGATTTGCTTGAAATTTCGTACATTTGTGCAGTTCCAAAGGTGGTATAGTAATAAAGTATTTTTTATTTGAAACTAGTTTTTGTCCGCGGCTTCGTTCGCGTTAAATTCGGTCTAACACAGTTCCCCTTTCCTGATTTGCAGGTACCTGTTACCTGTAGTTTTTGCCCTTGCGCCTTATTGATTGTAATTGCAAAGCTAAGTTTTCCCTTTCTTCCCTCTTTCTCCCTCATATCTCAATCTTTTTTTTTAATGGGTTTCCAGGTCTCCAGGGTCCTAATTATCTCAGTATCAAAATTCATCAAAATCGGTTTAGCCATTTAGACATGAAGACGTAACAAACAAACAAACTCACTTTCGCTTTTATAATATTAGTAAGGATAGTAGGATTGACGGCACTTCTCTGTTTAAGAAACTCAAACTCAGTCAAAGCATTTACTTCAATTAGACCATTACAGTCACTTTTGAATGTCATGAAAACAAAAAAATGCTGCTACAGTCCCAGTCACAAGACATAATAACTTGTGAAAGTTTTGTAGTAAAGATAAGTCTTAAAATCGTTTCTGAACGAATGTAAAGAGCCCGCCCGGCGGTGCTTGACGGATAGTTGACGTAAATAATGGCGGTCCTTGAGAGGTTAAGAGGTTTTATAACCTAAACAATGCTGGCTGGTTTACCATTATGTTTAAATACTCAGGTCGTTTTAAATAAAGAATAAGGAAAAAACACAAGAATAGGTCTGAGATTGAAGTGTGACATGTAACTTAAAATATGATTTAAATTTTAATCTAAAAGTATTATATGCGCATTTTATTGAAATATACAATCAAATCTTTATAGTACTCTAGTTGCCCATTCCAAAGCGTAGATCTCTATGGAGAAGAATGGGCAAGAAACTCCATGGACACTCTTTTAAATCATAAGAAGGCCTTTTTTTTTAGAAGAGGCCTTTGTCCCACAGTGGGAGTCCCACTGTGGGACAGTGATAGGCTGATATTATATTTATTTTGTAGGAACATCATCACTGTCTGCCCCCAGGCCCGTATCATGTGATATTCAAAGTATACAAACCGTGTTTAAAGGATAAATTTGTCACAATGCCCTCAGGAGTTTCTCGGAATAATTCACTTTGTGGACGTTTTTTTGTTTGGCTTAAATAACATCCGTTAGGCGACTACCCTGGGGGTTCAAAACGGAATATATTTTTGTGGATTCGAGGTCTTCAACGTTGGTCTAGTAGTTGTTAGCGTGACTGCTGAATTTGTCCCTGGGTTTCGATCCTGGGTTGGGTTAAAAGTGTTTGTTGGGTGTTTTTTTGTTTGGAATTTCTCAGTAGCAACTATGGAGTTTGGATTTGTGCCCATTGGCAATAAGCTTGCCCCCTATTATATAGGAGTTAAAAATATAATTAATGTCATGTGGGTGGTACAGTGGGCTGCATCAATAGCTAGTAAAAACCGCGAGATGACTCCCGGCCACCTGTGGATGGTGAGCAACGGGTAGCTCATCGTCCATCCGTCTATTCACGACAGACCGTGTTGACGGCGCGTTAGTGTTTCGCGCGCGCTTCAAAGAGATGTCAGCAAAGCAGAGGGGCCTGCCACAGCCACCGCCTGCCGGGTTTGCGGGTTGTTTGAAAGAGATACCGCGGCCCCGGAACATAAAAGGCAAAAGAAGGAACATGGGTGGGTTTTAGTCATTACAAGATTAACAATCCCTCCCGCTCCAAGTGCGGGAGAAGTTATTTGATGATTTTCCGTCAGAAAATAAAAGCTCCAGAGTAATATTTCCATAGAGATAGTAATTATAATTTAAAGGCCGTTAATTAATCTCAATGTTCTATAGAATAATAACGTAAGTCAATTATTCTGAGATTATAATGTTACATTTAATTGGAGATAATAATGTTTATAGAGTTTCATCTAGTCATTATTTTATAGGGATCAGTGGTCTTTTTAGAAATGGTCCTTTGTTAATATTCTACCTAACAGTTGTTTAAACAGATTTTGTTATATAGTGTGGTTATTAGGTTTGAGGAGATCGTGGCTAAATAATAACAGCCGCTCGGGTCGATCTTTAGGTTAAGCCGCACTTGCCTAGGTTGGTCTGTGGATGGGTGACCACCCGTTACATACTGAGTTTCCTCCGTGCATCGGAAAGCACATTAAGCCGTTGGTCCCGGCTTTCGTTTGTAGATCTTTGACAGTCGTTACAGGTAGTCAGTGTTCCGAAAGTCTGACAACCAGTATTACCAAAGGGTATCGTATTACCCAGTACTAACTGGGTTGTGGAGGTCAGATAGGCAGTCGCTCCATGTAAAATACTGATATTCAGTTGCATCCGGTTAGACTGGAAGCCGACCCCAACATAGTTGGGAAAAGGCTAGGCAGATGATGATGTGGTTGTTAGGTTTGCGTACCAGAAAAGAAAAAACTGAACCCTCATTGGATCAGTGTAGTATTCATGAGTGGTGCTAAAATGTATGATTGGTAATGTAATGTTTAGTTTAAAAAAAACCCACTTGTTGCTATTTGTTGTAAAAGCAGCATTTTAGGGCCTCTTATTAAACGCCATGCACATTACTTTGATCAGCTACTCTACCATGACGTCTTAAAGCAGAACTTATTCCACTGAGGGAAAGAGACAGAGCTATACAGGGTGTCTAGCACCATCTCTTTTTCACACAGGAATAAGAACTGCTATAAGATGTCATGGTAACCCTACTGTTTGCATTTAGGCACTTCGAAATCGTGGACACTTTTGTCTTTTTTAGTGTTCCTCAAAAGGAACAATACGGAACCCATCACTTTGTTGTCCTTCTGTCTGTCTAGACCCTTTATCTCAGTAACGCGTGATTAAAAACCATATATTCAACTCGGTGGTCTCTTTGTGCTGTCAAAACACAAACCCTCTAAGGCTACGCAGTCAAAAATTATGGCTGTTTTTGTCGCAAGTTTGTATGGAATCCTCGATGCGCGAGTATGACGCGTTCTTTGCCGTTTTTTTTTTTATTAATCTGGGCGTAATAAATGTATCTTTACTGAATTGAGTTTCGATGTGTTTTGATCGACTTTAAAAAAAGGAGTAGGTTCTCAAATATATACAATCAAACAAATAATACTATAAACGGTTATTTGTAAAACACCGACAACCTTGCAGGACTGTATTACAATCATCATAAACAACAACTTTTGTTCTATGATTTTTTACAAAATTTTATACATTTACCAAAAACAAATCTTCAAGATTTCGTTGTCCTATCTAACACATTTCAACTCCGTATTTTGCTGTACCTACATACATACCTACACCGCCGCTTGTAGGTACGTTTGCTTCGCATAGATTTCGTAACATTTAGAGCGTTCAATTTCAATATTTTTATTTTTGTATGAAAATCTGATGAACTAAAATATGATAAATGTTTAAATGTCCTAGAACAAAAGTTGTTGATTATGATGTTAGTAACATGGTCCTGAGACGTTGCCAGTGTTTTACAAATAACCCTGTATATTATATATTAATATTTGCTATATTAAGGTTTGCTACACGATTTCTCCGTCAAATTTGAAACCGATTTTCAAATTACTTTTTATTCGAAAGGTGGTCCCATATCATTGTTTCCATATTTAATGATTTATTGATTACTCATTAATTACCCAATCAGAGTATTTAATGAGTTATGTTATAAAATAAATATTTCTTGCCGGTTCTTCTCTATAGGAAACGACCAATCCGAACCGTGCACCTTTTCTCGACGTTATAAAAGTGCCGATATAGGCCTATGTAAAATAAAAATGTATTGATCAGATTTTTACCACGTATTGTAAATATAATATAATAATAATAATATAATATATCTTTATTCAAAGTTTAAATTGGTAAAAAATATACAACAAAACTTAATGGTAATGTAGGTAAAACAATGTAAGATGCCTGTACTAGGATGAACCTGTATCACAGGCGGCATGAGTTCACACACATTTTAATAAGGACAATAGATTTTTTAATAATATTATAGAGTTTTAAATAGTGAGATAACGTGTTCATATATTATGATAATTATATAATCTAATTTAGTTAAACGGTATTTTTACGAGTACAAATAATGATTCAAATCTTATACATGTATATAAATTCTATGACTACTGCAGCAATTAATTACAACTATTATGGTAGTGTCAGCAGTAAATTAAACAACAGTTAAATATGCATCAAGGCATTTTTGAAGCGGTCGATAATTTTGCTAAGACGACAACAAATCGGAGTAAGTAGGCCAGCACAGTGGTGTGGTAATCAGCAATAAACGTTATGGAAGTATGGCCTCGTGTATGACGCGCTAGGTGCCCTCATAATCGACGGAATTGTTTTGCCGGAGTTCTGCTATTTTCTCGAAGGGTATTCAGCGTCTCCAGTTTAAACGGCGCTCTTAGGCACCTCCATAGTCTACAGAATGGATGTACCTTTTTATAATATAATACTAATAAGAGCGTAAACAAATAATAAGAGATATTTTCACAGTTTTTCCGCGTGGTTTTACAATTACATTCATTTCTTTTTCTCAAGGGAACGTCGAAGTGAAAAGTTATGTCAGCCATTTTTTTTTCTTTTTTTCTTTCAGTGAAAACAATTATGGCATTGTATTTTTTTAGGTTTGGGTGTAGGTACTGGCTTAAGAAGTTTTTAATGTTAAGTAAAATTATAAAATATACTATTTTATTTGTTTCTTTATCTGTCCGTATTTTATTTAACTGTCAGTTCTTTTTAAGAAAATGCTTGAAGACAGAAAGTTGAAATGGATAGGTACTCATTTCTTTAAACCAATTAGGTGTGTTTTTGAATGAAAATAGAGTTCTTAACTTATATTAAATCTACCTATAAACGGCATGGTAGAAAATATAACCAGTTTGAAAAATGAGAGCACACTTAAATTATGATTGCAAAAGCTAGTAATATTATAAAAGCGAAAGTTTTTTACGTCTTCACGCCTTAATGGCTAAACCGATTTTGATGAATTTTGGTACAGAGGTAGATAGATAGACCCCGGAGACGGACATAGGCACAAAAAAGTGTGATATGAGGGAGAACGAGGGAAGAAAAGGGAAAACTTAGCTTTGCTATTACAATCAATAAGGCGCAACAGCAAAAACTACAGGTAGCAGGTACCTCCAAATCAGGAAAGGGGAACTGTTTTACCTCGAATTTAAAGCGACCGAAGCCGCGGACAAAAGCTAGTATGTTATAAACATACAGAATGAGTCTTTGAAACAACTTAACCAACTCATTCTGAATTCAAATAATAAACACAAAATTATTCAAAAAAGTACTTCTACACATTCACGCAATATAAAAAAAAACCTTGCCTATTAAGTGCGAGTTGGATTCGTTCACCGAGGGTTCCCCACAAACTTGCGACATAAACAGCCATATCTTTTGACTGCGTAGACTTAGAAATATGATTTTACCACAACTCCAAGGGACTACAGATTTCAGTATATGGTTTTAATTTCAAATCGATACCTTCACGCGTTCCCGAGATAAAGGGTCTTGACAGACAGACGGACAAAAAAATGATCCAAGAAAGGTTCCGTATTTTCCTTCTAGGTTTAAAGAATTTATTCTCATACTAACTGGCGCTCGCGGCTTCGCCCGCGTGATATCGAAAAAAAGTATCGTATGTGTTATTCCAGACTATAATATACTTCTGTGACAAATTTCATTTTCAGGATAGTAGTCATATATTCACTTACAATGAGAAACAAATCCTTACCTCCTTATATAATATTATAAAAGCGAAAGTGAGTTTGTTTGTTTGTTTGTTACCTCTTCACGCTTTAATGGCTACACCGATTTTGATGAATTTTGGTACAGAGATAGTTGGAAACCAGGAGTCGGACATAGGCTACTTTTTTTTTTTTTAAAAAAGAACTGGGATGTGAAGGAGAAAGAGGGAAGAAAAGGGAAAACTAAGCGTTGGTATTACAAATCAATAAGGCGCAAGAGCAAAAACTGCAGGTAGCACGTACTGTGTTATACCGAATTTAACGCGAACGAAGCCGCGGGCAAAAGCTAGTGTGTGTATATTATTACGATCTTTAACGACATTTGGTAGATCGTTGAACAGCTGTGCTCCTTCGAACAATATGGTTTTTTACCGTAGTTTGTCTGAGCTTGTCGTCGATGTAATTTGTTTTTATTTATTAAATTATGATATTATACTAGCTTCCGCCCGCGTCTTCGTCTGCGTGGCATAGTTACTTTGGGCTAACGCTAACTTTAACCTACGTGATGACCCAAAAAAATCATATTTTCTCCCCTTTTCTTCCTTCTTTCTCCCTCTTTTCTCAGTTTAAAAAAAAGCCTATGTCCGTTTCCAGGGTCCCAACTATCTCTGTACCAAAATTCATCAAAATCGGTTAAGCCATTTAGGCGTGCAGACTTAACAAACTCACTTTCGCTTTTATAATGTTAAGTAAGGATTGTTTTTTTTTGGAATTCAAATTTCGATTGTATGCTGTTTGTGATGACATTTAGGTAGGGAACTCTAAATAACCTCGCGAGTTTTAGCATTTTACGAAACATATTCAATAAACACTTGAGAAGAATATCACAAATTAAGGCGGCGATGTCAGTAAATTCAATTACAGAGCCACGCTCTGGCTTTTACTGCCAATAATTTTGTAAAACTGTCTAAATTGTATTACTCGTGTGATAAAATCATTTCCTTTCGGCGTGTGTATATTTCTTGCTCGTATTTTAAGATCTGTCTCTGAGATACAGTACAGAGTACAAAAGAAACTGTACAATTCTTGATTATTGGTAGCTCACAATGAATTAACCTTCACAATAATATAGCTTACATATCAGAATTACACATCTTTATCCTTACTAATATTATAAAAGCAAAAGTGAGTTTGTTTGTTTGTTTGTTACCTCTTCACGCTTTAATGGCTTAACCGATTTTGATGAATTTTGGTACAGAGGTAGTTGGGAACCAGGAGACGGAGAAGGGCTATTATTTTAAAAAAAAGAGTGCGACATGAGGGAGAAAGAGGGAAGAAACGGGAAAACTTAGCGTTGCTTACAAATCAATAAGGCGCTACCGAATTTAACGCGAGCGAAGCCGCGGGCAAAAGCTAGTAAGCTACAAAGATTTATTGTATACTAACTCCCACCCGCGACTTCGTCCACGTGGCATAGTTACTTTGGGCTAACGCTTACTCTAACACGCGTGATGATCGAAAAAAAAATATCTTTCTCTCCCGTTTTCTTCCCTATTTCTCCCTCTATTCTCACTTTAAAGAAAAAATAATATCCTAGCCTATGTCCGTCTCCACGGTGCGAACTATCACGGTACTCTATACCAAAATTCATCAAAATCGGTTTATGCCCCGGGCATTAGCCATTAAGGCGTGAAGACGTAACAAACAAACTCACTTTCGCTTTTATAATAAGCCGTTGGTCCCGGCTGTCATTTGTAGATCTTTGACAGTCGTTACAGGTAGTCAGTGTTCCGAAAGTCAGATAACCAGTCTTACCAAGGGGTATCGTATTACCCAGTACTAACTGGGTTATGGAGGTCAGATAGGCAGTCGCTCCATGTAAAATACTGATATTCAGCTGCATCCGGTTAGACTGGAAGTCGACCCCAACATAGTTGGGAAAAGGTTAGGCAGATAATAAAAGTATAATTGTTTGTAAGTATGATACATAAGAAGTTCCTACAGTAGGCAAATGTTTGTTTAAATAAAAAAAATGTATCTTCCATGTTTAACATAAAGAATGAAACCCATTTTAATATTAAAACCGCAACATAATTTTTAATAATACGAGGGTCAAGTATTACCCATTTGTAAAGGTTATTCTTGTACGCGTATAGGGGTTATTGTGTGGGTGGGTCGAATAGGGATGTCCTATATGGGGTAGATTGTAGCGAGAGTAAAGGATGAGCGCTGGAAGAATGACCTCATGGAAAGGACTAAAAGTAAAGCGCTGTAGGGGTAGACCACTAACAAAATGGGCAGGAGACATCATAAAAACGGCTGGCTTAACTGAGTGAATTTAGCTCAAGATATAGATAATTGGGCTTCTTTGGAGGAGGCCTTTACTCGCGGAGGGGTTCTTGTAAATTAAATTAATACTTACATATTATAATAAGATTACATAAGAAAGATATTTTTTTACTAGAAATACAAGGCTTTTTATTTTTATTTATGTAGGTACTGGCTTCCACCCGAGGCTTCGCTCGCGTTAAATTTGGGGTAACACAAATCCCCTTTCCTGATTTGCAGGTACCTGCTACCTGTAGTTTTTGCCCTTGCGCCTTATTGATTGTAAAAGCAAAGCTAAGTTTTCCCTTTTCTTCCATCTTTCTCACTGATTTCTCACATTAAAAAAATTAATGCCTATGTCTGTCTCCAGGGTCCCCACTATCTCTGTACCAAAATTCATCAAAATCGGTTTAGCCATTAAGGCTTGAAGACGTAACAAACAAACTCACTTTCGCGTTTATAATATTAGTCAGGATTATGTGGGATAGAGTGATGAGTTGTATAAGGGGTCATGATTACACTGTGGCGGTCTGCCCAGCTTAGGGCGGAGTACCGCCATGTCTTCGAAGATGTGATCGGCGATCTCTCCCGTCCGGCCCTGGTTCAGTCCATGGTCCGGAACGAGAGGGAATGGAAAGCGGTCACTTCCTTCTGCGAAACAGTTATGCTAGCGAAGTAGGTGGTCGGGCGTTTGAGGGAGAGAACCTTAAACCAACCCAGCCGCCGCGGATACGCTCAAGGCGTCGGGCGCCGGAAAATGTCCCCCGGTCACCGTAAATGCGGGTCTGTGGACGGTGAGCAATGGTAGCTGACCGTCCGTGTGGACAGTGCGTTCGTGATCCACGCGTGCCTTAAAGATATGTCAGCAAATCAGAGTGGCCTGCCAGGGACACTGCCTACTGGCATTGTGAGTTGTTCGAAAGAGATACCACGGCCCCGAAACAAAAATGGCAAAAGAAGGAACATGGGTGGGTTTTAATCAGTAAAAGTTTGAAGTTATTTGATGAATTCCCACCCGAAAAAATAACCAATAACCTAACGCATAAGAAGTCGCGGGTAATAGCTAGTGTTAAATAAATACAGCCCTCAATTTTAAAACTTAATCGCACACACGCAACTTGATTTACTCGCGTATTTTTATACGTTTTTTATTTCTCATTGGCTACCACGCTACGTCCGGGCAAACCGCATTGTGGCTTGTATCAGTTTAAAACGTTTTATAAGCGGTTGGCTTTCTAGAATAAGCTTTATTAAATTGAAAATATTTTCCGTTTTATGTAGTGTACTTTTCATTATAAATTAGTACCTACGCTATTTGCGTTAAGAGAACATATTAATATACATACACATCCTTACTAATATAATAAAAGCGAAAGCGAGTTTGTTTGCTTGTTTGTTACGTCTTCACGCCTTAATGGCTAAATCGATTTTGACGAATTTCGCCCCAGAGATAGTTGGGACCCTGGAGACGGACAAAGGCAATTATTTTTTGAAAAAAAGTGGGTTGTGAGAGAAGAAAAGGGAAAACTCAGACGCAAGAGCAAAAACTACCGGTAGCAGGTGCCTGCAAATCAGGAAAGGGGAACTGTGTTACCCCGAATTTAACGCGAGCGAAGCCGTGGGCAAAAGCTAGTTTAATTATAAATTAGTACGCTATAGATAAAAAGAATACTCTTGATTATGTACACCAAACAAGTAACAATAATAACACTAAATAACTTATAAATAGGGTGACAAAATGGGCGTTCTTATCGCTAAACGCGATCTTTTCAAGACAACCTTTGGGTTGATTTAAAGGAGGAGAAACAGTACTGTAGGTAGTCTGTGGTGTAATATTTTTCAAAATTAATAGCTACATTTAAAAAAAAACAAATATTTATACATAAATACATTTAAAATAATAATCATGAAGAGCAAAGAAATATTTAGATAATATTGTTGTTTAAGTGGACATTGGTGGCTATTTGCCTTAAGCGAACAGATCACTTAAGAAACACTAACCTTTTTTTGCGGATAGGAAACCATCGAATAACTTCCCCCGCTTTGGTCGGAGCGGGGAGGAGTTTCAGACTTGTACTTACTAAACCACCCTTGTAACTTCTATTGCCCTTTATGTTCCGGGGGCGCGGTATCTCTTTCGAACAAACCGCAACCCCGGCAAGCGGTGGCCCAGGGGCCTAGTCTGCTATTACAATGGTGTCAGAATGGTCGATCACTGATCGCATAATGGTTGATTTTGACAAGTTTAGTATGTAGTAGATGTCAAAATCAACCATTATGCGATCAGTGATCGACCATTCTGACACTATTGTAATAGCAGACTAAGGCCCCTGGCAGGCCCCTCTACTTTGCTGACATCTCTTTGAGGCGCGCGTGGAACACTAACACTCCGTCGACACGGCCTATCGTCAATAGATAGGCGGACCAAAACGTTGTCCCACTCTAGGAATTTCTTCTGTATCGTGGGTGCGTTTACAAACATTTAAACTCACACACACAAATAGCCAGACCCGGAACAACTATCTATAAGCCATACAAATATTTGTTCCGTACGGCAATCGAACCCGTGACACGCAGCGTAGCAGTCGATCGCTCAGCCACTGCGCCAAACGTGTCATCACGCCATTAAAAGTGACTCTTTACTTAAATACTAATGATAGCTGTAATCCAATCTAAGTTAACAAGTTTTAGATTTCTGAGTTAACAGTATGGGTCTCAAGGGTTAACCTCAGCTACCTCGTGTATATTTTAGATAGTATAACCGGGCCAACATAGAACGGACACAGTATTTGTTTTAAAAATTTAAGGAAACTACAGAGGCCGTAGACGTTCTGGTACTGGAAGCAATGATGATGGCTGTGGAATGAGTTGCCTGTGTCAGTAAATTCTTCAATGAAAAAACCTTTCTCTTTTTTTTGCGGGTGGGAAACTATTAAATAGCTTTCCCCGCTAAAACCCACCCATGTTCCATTTGCTCTTTATGTTTGCTTTTGCTCTTTATGTTCCGGGGCCGCGGTATCTCTTTCGAGCAACCCGCAACCCCGGCACATCACTACTTATCTACTTAGACATCACTAGACATGGTTTTTCTGCTCTTGTTACATTATTATATCTTTATATCACGTCAAAACGGCTTAACGGATCTTGATGAAATTTATCACAGAGGTAGTCTGCAAAAACACTTAGGATACTTTTTTTCGATAATCACGCGGGCGAAGCCGCGGGCGTCAGCTAGTATGATTTAAGCTTTTCAAGTGCTATTTAGGTTTTCAGTCAAGTTACAAGACTCCTAAAAAAAATCCAGATAAAAAAACGAAACGAGGCAAATGACGCAGTCTTAAAGAAAATCTCTACGGCTAAAGGAAATTATAATTTAAATTGGCTGAGAAAACAGCAAAAACTATTCTGTGCAAAAGTCCATTAAGTTTAAGCACAAAATCTTAAGTGTTTAAGCAGTTTGGGGCAGAAACACTGGCGACCATGAAGTCGCGAGAGATTTTTGTGGTTACCTACCTCAAAAGGTAAAAAACTGTACCCTTAAAGGATCACTTTGTTGTGTGTCTGTTTACCTGTCAAGGCCTTTTATCTCGAGAACGCGTGGAGGTATCGAGTTGAAATTAAAACCAATCCTACTTTTATTATAAAAGCGAAAGTGAGTTTGTTTGTTTGTTTGTTACCTCTTCATGCCTAAACTGATTTCGATGAATTTTGGCAAAGAGATAGTTGAGAACCAGGAGACGGACATAGGCTATTTTTTTTTAAAAAAAGAGCGGTTTATGAGGGAGAAAGAGGGAAAACTTAGCGTTGCTTTAATAAATCAATAAGACGCTACCGAATTTAACGCGAGCGAAGCCGCGGGCAAAAGCTAGTTTATTATAAAAGCGAAAATGAGTTTGTTTGTTACGTATTCATGCCTAAATGGCTAAACTGATTTCGATGAATTTTGGTACAGAGATAGTTGGACCTTGGTGACGGACATAGGCTATTTTTTTTAAGTGAGAAATGAGGGAGAAAGAGTGAAGAAAAGCGAAAACTTTAGGAAAGAGGAACTGTGTTACCACGAATTTAACGCGAGTGAAGCCGCCAAAAGCTAGTTGTTTATAAATGAGATACCCCCAGTAACTTATTGTTAATACTTGTGTCAAACTCACTTTCGCTTTTATAATATTAGTAAGGATATTTTATAACTGTTTTAAATAAACATGAGCATGGCAGATGATAAATTATGTTAAACTATTGATCTGCACAAGTTTGGACGCAAAAATCGACCCCAAAATAATTACGAAAAGTCTACTCACGACCAAAATCACTGCTTAACACAAAGTCTAGCCCCAAGCAAACTAAGCCTGGCCTTACATTGTAATAACAACATTCAAATGTTATATAAACTAGCTTTTAGCTATGTAGGATCAACTTTGTACAGCCGGTCCGAAATGCCTCGCGGCGTATTTTGTGGATTCCCAAGGTTACATGGTAGCGGTAAGTTTAGTTTTAGGGAACTAATGTTAGTTTGTGTTAGGTTTGTTATAAAAATAATAATGTAAATTATAGCGTATATTCATTTTTACACATATTATTTGTATTTTTACATATTCCTTATTAAAATATTCATAAAAAACCTGAGGAGGTATCAAGGGATACCCGGATAGAACGAAGTTATTATTTATAATGTACAAAAAACCTGTAGGTATACACTCGACAAAAATAATCGTCGCGACACCACACACTTGAATGCGAAATAGAAAGACATACTACCATACTATATGTAGTAGGATATCCTGCTAATACTATAAATACGAATGTTTGTGAGGATGGATGTCTGGATGTTTGTTATTCTTTAACGTCAAAACAGCTGAACGGATCTTGATGAAATTTGGCACAGAGGAAAAACACTGAAAAGACTTTCGGAAGTACACAAGTATTTTAGTTCTTTTGAGTGCTTTTTCTTTTGCAAGTAGCTAAAGAAAACAAATCCTTACTAATATTATAAAAGCGAAAGTGAGTTTGTTTGTTTGTTACCTCTTCACGCTTTAATGGCTAAACCGATTTTGATGAATTTTGGTACAGAGATAGTTGGGAACCAGGAGACGGACATAGGCTAGACATAGGCTTTTTTTTTTTTAAAAAGAGTGGGATATGAGGGAGAAAGAGGGAAGAAACGGGAAAACTTAGCGTTGCTATTACAAATCAATAAGGCGCTACCGAATTTAACGCAGGCGAAGCCGCGGGCAAAAGCTAGTACTTCATAAGAATAAAAAACTTTGTTGCTTTTAGAACGCTAGTTAACCCATGTTAAATTCCACTAACGCCCCTCTAAAGAACTTTAAACCCATCACTCCAAAAACAAAACCACAAAAATTTCACAAATCTCACATAAAAGCAACAACGTTAATCAATTCGTAACAAGATACGCTTGCTCCGGACGCACCTGTCCGGCGTCCGGATACACCGGACGTCCGCTCGTCCGGCGCCGGAGACGGCTGATTGGAGTGACGACAGCCATCAACTACTATTATGTACGTACGGGGTTAATCGTTGAATGAAAGACCACTCGAAATGGATTCTGGGCGAATCGAACAACTCGCGTCTTTTGTTTTTTTAATCGAATTCGTTGGTTTTTTTTTGTTTTAAACGTATGTTCACCGATAACTCAAAGACGCCTGGACCGATTTGCAAAATTCTTTTTAAGCTATTGCATAGCTTCTATCGCGGGCCTTGAGCGCGGGGACCGAATCCAGAAATTCCGTAACGAAAAAAAACCTGACGCTCCCCACTCCGACGGGCACGGAGGTGTGGCTTGTCTAACGTCGTTTACACAATACGGTCAGTTATTTCAATCCCGATTCTAATGTTCTAATAGCGTGTTTGGTAGAGAATCGGATAGTCGATCGACATTACGCTGGATCAAACCCAAGGTCTTGTCTTTCTTTTTGCGACTTCTTTTCATTGGAAGTACTTTTATAATATTTTATTTAGATTGTTTTTATTTATTGCATAAGTTGATAAAAAATGCTATGCAATAGCTTTACCGCGGCAGTCCCCGAGTGCCACACGTATTTTTTTTTGTTTAATAGGGTATACCTTCCAGGTGGTCCCATATCAGTTTTATTTATTTATTTATTTATTTATTTAAACTTCATGTACAATAGTGGTACATAGGCGGACTTAATGCCATAAGGCATTCTCTACCAGTCAACCTTTTATTTATATTACTTAAGTAGTTTATGAGTTATCGTTAGGTATATATTTTTTTCTCTATTTAGTAACAAACATCCAGTTTGTTACTCTTTCACGTCATCACTCAGATCCAGCCTGTCCCTTGCTGTCCCTCAGCGATGCCCTAAGCCGAGGCTCGTACCCCACAGGGGGTGCCCTTAGCGTGTAGTCGCTTAGTTTGTAAGTTTTTTGCCCTGGCTGGAGGTCTTAATTTTTAAGAGGGGGGAGTGACAGACTTGTACTGACTAAAACCCACCCATGTTCCTTCCATTGCCCTTTATGTTCCGGGGCCGCGGCAACTCTTTCAAACAACCCGCAAACCCAGCAGGAACATAGAGCTACTTGATACATTTTATCTACATCACTGTCGTATAACGTAACGTGCGGTCAAACGTGGACAGCTGCCGTCAACTACAGTATGTATGGAGTCGAGAGATTAATCGCTTACAACTCTGGGTAAGGCTTGAATATGTGTAAAACTAGCCACGAATGCGGTTTTACCTGTTAATTTGTATGGTTTCGTACCTCAAAAGGAAAAACGGAACCCCCTTTGTGATCCATTAAGTGTTCCGTTTATTCTTATACTAGCTTTTGCCCGCGGCTTCCCTCGCGTTAAATTCAGGGTATTACCGCTCCCCTTTCCTGATTTGAAGGTCATCCTGTGGCTTGTAAGCCACAGGATGACTAGTACTAAATAAAGCTCTTGATAAAGGCATTTTGATTGTAACGATGATCTCATATCATTCGAATGAGGCGCCTGAAAGGCGATATCGTGCGTGACTGGCTTTGTTGAACGAGACCAGCATAATTGACTCGTTTGAGGAGTCAATAGAGAAAACTAGATCTTCTATTTTTCTTTTTTTGGGGTTCTACATCGAAATGGCTTATTCGGAACCCTTAATCTCGGAGTGAAAAAAAGCCATAGAAATATTTAATCTGTAAAGGGTGAACCCGCGACACGTAGCGCAGTAGTCGAACGCATAGGCACTGCGCCAACGTTCCTCCACACTAGGTTTTTCTCCTGTATCGTGGGTGCGTTTACAAAAATTTAAATTACCACACAAACAGCCAGACCTGGAACAACTGTGGGCTATACAAATGAGTTCTATTATCGAACCCGCGACACGCAGCGCAGCAGTCGATCGCTCAGCCACTGTGCCAAACTACGCCAAACTCACAGCCGGTCCCTACCCAATGTCGAAAATGGCATTTTTTTATTCTATCATTGGCTTTAGATTATCTATGCGCACATGCTGACATACGATTTTTATGTTATTTATTTACCTTGTTTTAGAAATCGTATAAGAGAACAAGTATTATAAATACAACGAATAAGTGTCGTAGAAACGGTCATCTATCAGTTTTTCCAAGAAAACGTGAAAAAATAAAATACTTATGTGCAAATAGTTATTTTTTTGTAAAACTCTTAAAACCGTAAAAAATTGTAGAAAGAAAATATTTAATATTGCTCATAGAATTATTTCTAGGGCGTGTTGAACAGAAATTACGTTCTCCTGTAAACCTCGGTTTTTGACTTTACCTTATGTACGTAGGAACCGACGACCACACAGTGTGGTTTCACAACAGTCTTACTAAAAACCGCATCCTGTATCCAGCTCAAACGGCTGACTCACTCAAGCACTACATCTCGCTATTCCAGCACAAAATATCTCGCGATAAGAATGTACAGACGCCTGCACATCAAGCTACTACAATCTGTAAGATTTCTTTGATAGATTTTCGACTTTATGTCTAAAGTATTAGGTACAAGGTTCATTGGGAAAAATTGACAGTTTCGGGTAGCTTGACCTGCTGGCGTCTGTACATTTGGCATTTGTCCAATATTTGCCTCATTGGAAATGCCTCCGGTACTCTTTGACTTATTGGAGATGTTCAGTTGCCTGAACAAATAGTCATAGTAATTTATTTGTAAGCGATTCTTTTAGGTCACATAGGTATATGCCCATTATATTCATTAATTACTAGCTGCGCCTCGCCGTTTCACTCGCGTGGTGATAGAATAAACAATGACCTAACCTGACAGACAGATGTTTTGCTGGGGACTTTGTTCCGCCACTTGTTCTTCCCAGCTAAAACACTAGGAAGGGGCGAAGGGCAGCGTTTTTGTGGGACTGTCTCTTGTGATGTGACGTTCAAAAAGTGCTGATTATCAGCCTAATTTGAATAAATGACTTTTGATTTTTGAATGTATCTTAATGAATTGTAGCATATGTGTTATTCTGATGCATAAGCTAGGTATATTATCCTTACTAATATTATAAAAGCGAATGTGAGTTTGTTTGTTACCTCTTCAAGCCTTAATGGCAAAACCGATTTTGATGAATTTTGGTACAGAGATAGTTAGGACCCAGGATACGGACATAGGCTAATTTTTATTTAAAAAAAGTGGGATATGAGGAAGAACGAGGGAAGAAAAAGGAAAACTTAGCGTTGCTATTACAAATCAATAAGGCGCAAAGATGAAAACTACAGGCAGCAGGTATCTGCAAATCAGGAAAGGAGAACTGTGTTACTCCGAATTTAACGCGAGCGAAGCCGCGGCCAAAATCTAGTTGTAAATATTCATTAAAACCAATCCATTTGACAATAAGATTTTCACTGCTTCTTGTTTTTCTTTTTTTGTAGAAGACGGTTATTTTTTTTAGTTGTAACCATCGCTATGTAAACGATCTACCAAAAATTAAAATGTTCTAAAATAGAAAAAGAACTAGCCAAGTGCTAGCTGGACCTGCGCACTAAGGGTTCCAAACAAAATTAGGTTTAGGTTTAAAGATCTTTATCCTTACTAATAATATAATATTATATATAATATAGAGAGAGAGAGATAGTGTGGAACCAGGAGACGGACATAGGCTATTTTTTTTGTAAGTAGGATGTGAGGGAGAAAGAGGGAAGAAAAGGGAAAACTTAGCGTTGCTATTACAAATCAATAAGGCGCAAGGGGAACTGTGTTACCCTGAATTTAACGCGAACGAAGCCGCGGGCAAAAGCTAGTTCTCAATAAAAACATAACATGTCACTTACTTGAAAACAATAATGATTACTTAAATACTAAATTGAGTTCGACAACATCCGTTAAAAACTAGGTTTGGGGTTAGGTCTGGTTTGCGATTAAGTACAAGCTAATCTGGGTTTTGCAACATAAACGGCCATACATTTTGTATGCGTAGACTTACAGGGTCGATGATTCCCAGCTTCTTAGAATAGGCTGGTTTCAAAAAAAAAAAAAATTGTCCGTCTTTGAAAGTTACGTGAGACGTCACTTGTTGCGAAAAAATACAGCAACGCGTGACGTCACATGTAACTTTAATGGACTATGTATATCTTTGTAATTTTTGGTCTAATTTACAAATAAAAAAAATACGTGTCCTTTATTTTTAAACTAGCTTTTGCCCGCGGCTTCGCTCGCGTTAAATTCGGGGTAACACAGTTCCCCTTGCGCCTTATTGATTTGTAATAGCAACGCTAAGTTTTCCCTTTTGTTCTCTCTTTCTCCCTCACATCCCACTTTTTTTATTTTAAATTTGCCTGTGTCCGTCTCCTGGTGCCCAACTATCTCTGTACCAAAATTCATCAAAATCGGTTTAGCCATTAAAGTGTGAAGAGGTAACAAACAAACAAACAAACTCACTTTCGCTTTTATAATATTACTAGCTTTCGCCCGCGGCTTCGCTCGCGTTAAATTCGGTATAACACACCAAGCAGACCTGCAGTTTTTGCTCTTGCGCCTGATGGATTTGTAATAGCAACGCTAAGTTTTCCCTTTTCTTCCCTCGTTCTCCCTCATATCCCACTTTTTTTAAATAAAAATTAGCCTATGTCCGTCTCCTGGTTCCCAACTATCTCTGTACCAAAATTCATCCAAATCGGTTTAGCCATTAAAGCGTGAAGAGGTAACAAACAAACAAACAAACAAACAAACTCACTTTCGCTTTTATAATATTATTATTTTATAGTATAGTAAGGATTAGTAAGGATAATCTAAAAGACGGACTAAATAGAATGTAATTATTTTGACCTTTGAAACTACCCTATTACAGACGTAAGTATACAGATTTAATTCGATACCTTTACGCGTTTCCGAGATAAATGCCTTTGACAGACAGATGGACAACAAAGTGATCCTATAAGGGTTCCGTATTTTTCATTTGAACCACGGATCCTTAAAAAGGCTAGATCTGTGAAAACAATACCTGACGCGAGGTTCAGTCTAGGTATTTTTTAGATTACATTCATTGTGTTCATAATAGTTCTACCTTTGTGTTTCTTTGAATAGGGTTTTAATTAGTTTCTAAACCACAGACTAGTCAGTAAAGGTAAGTTTGTATTTTAATGAGATAATATTAATATGTTTAATCTATTTGTTTTATTATCCTCGTGTAAGCCGAGAAAGATAAGCAAGTCAAGTATGTTGATTTGGCTCGCGAGGTTATCGACATGTGGTCATTGTGGCGATAGTCGTATCTCTTTTTTTTGCAGATGGGAGGTCATCAAATAACTTCCCCCACTCTGGGGAAGTTATTTCAAGTGTCAGACTTGTACTGACTAAAACCCACCCATGTTCCGGGCCGCGGTATCTCTTTCGAACAACCCGCAACCCCGGGATAGTCGTATCCTGGAAATGGCTTAAATGAAAAGAACCTCGACCAATACCTAAGGAGGCTCTCGTTAGGTAGCTGGATCTTGATCCAAGAGTACCGCTCCAAGAGTACCCAAGTAGAGTATCCGTGTATCCGGAGTATCCGTGTCCAAGCCCAAGGGCTTGATACAGAAAGCGGTACTCTTGGACACGGCTCGTATTGTTAGGAGGTTCCATTCTCTGGAGCCCTGACCGCCGGTAGCTTGGACCCTGTTCCCGATACTGGTAGGCTATTATTTTTTGTATTCTTAAATGTTTATTGTTAAATCTAGTTTTTAATAGAGAAATATGTAACAATATAAAAAATATGTATGTAAATGAATCCTTATCCATACTAATATTATAAAAGCGAAAGTGAGTTTGTTACATCTTCTCGCTTATATGGCCAAACCGGTTTTGATGAATTTTGGTACAGAGAAATTTGCTGGCTGGCTCTTTTCTTGGTTTTGCCCTTGCGCCTTATTGATTGTAATAGCAAAGCTAAGTTTTCCCTTTTTCTCCCTCACATCTCAATCTTTTAAAAAAAAAAAACCTAAAATCCTATGTCCGCCTCCAGGGTCCCAACTATCTCTGTGCCAAAATTCATCAAAATCGGTTAAGCCATTAAGGCGTGAAGACGTTACAAACAAACAAGCTCACTTTCGCTTTTATAATTTTAGTAAGGATGTACCGAACCACATGTTTTTCCCGAAAGTAGCACTTAACCAATAAACGTCGTACCTAAATCATCCATCATTACTTATACGTAGTAAGTCTGACAGATTTTACACGCAAGTGTGTAAAATGAGAGATTATTCGGTCATAATGTAGTTTATACCTGAATATCTTCTAACGCGACAACGATTTTTATGTTAGAGATTCTCTATTTTTATTTATTCAGTAGTTGTTTTCTGCCTGCTTGATTTTTGGAACGAAGTTCCTTATTGCGCGTTGTGAAAGGGGACTAGACGGAAAAAATTAAGATCAAAAGTTGTAACGACACTTTTTGCTATAGTTGTAAGCCGTGCGGCGTGCGTGTGTTTCTCTGTCTGTCTCTCTCTCTTATAGAAAGCAAGCCAGTTATTTTCGTTTCGTCTTTCTATTTCGCATTGAACAGTGTGGTGTCGCGACGATTATTTTTGTTGTGTATACAGTTTTTCCGTACATAATCAATAATAACTTCATTCCATCCGAGTGTCGTCCCCTGTCAAGTTTTTTTTTTTAAAGAAACGTTGCCCCACGCTAGGAATTTCTCCTGTATTGTGGTGGCAAGAATTTCGATTTATTTCGAAGAAGGTTACTGAAATAATGTTAAAATTACCATCAATTTGGGACAAAACACTTACAATTACAAATATCATTAAAGTACTTACCAATTTCACGAGTAATCCATTGATTCTGTAACAATAACAAAACAACAATGAAATTCAGTTACACTATTATCTCATTAGCTAAAAACGACTTCTAAAAAAAATCGAAAAAGCGGGAAATAACTTTTCTTCCGGAAGTCGGTGACTTATGTTGGTTTCGTTTCTTTTTTTGGAAGTCGCTTTGAATCTCCATGGTTACTCTTTTAAAATCATTTGGTTTCACGAAGTTGTTGTGACAGCGTTAGCACTTAAGTATGGAAGGACAGCGTAGGCCCAACAATAAGTCATTGCTTACTTTACAAAAAGTAAAATAAAATAATACGTTAACAAAAGTTAACAAGCGTCTAAGAATATACAAGGCCAACCATGTCCGCTCATTGTTCCGGGTATTTCTTTCGAACAACCCGTAACCCCGGCAAGCGGTGGCCCTGGCAGGCCCTCTGTGTTCAGAACCCTCTTGGTCGGTTTTCTATTCTTTAGTTTACATCTAAAACTGTATTCTAAAAAGATACCTACTCAGATTTGTAACTCAATTTGAATCTGATACATTTCCTACAATACCGCACTCAAATGGAGTTTTAAAGGTAGATCCATTTCTAAAGACGGTGAGACTGACTCGAATACGCGACGTTGACGGCACGTTTGGCGCAGTGGCTGAGCGATCGACTGCTGCGCTGCGTGTCGCAGGTTTGATTATATGGAACAAATATTTGTATAACCTGTAAGTAGTTGTTCCGGGTCTGAATATTTGTGTATGTGAGTTTAAATGTTTGTAAACGCACCCAATGTTACAGGAGAAATTCCTAGTGTGGAGCAAAGATTTAAAAATAAAACATAGTGTATGTTATTTATTGTTATTATTGTATGTTATTATGATTATTTAATGACGATACAATTCTAACATTTTAAACATTTGCACGCCATAGTATATGGCAAACATGTCTGAACCATTTTTATATCATCATACATGCATTTTTCTTTCTGTATGTAAACACATGTTTGAGCAAATAAATATAATTTAAATTATATTTATCTTATGTTTTAAACTGTTCACGGCGCAAATGTACAAATCCCTTATCGGATCACTTTATTGTCCATCTAACTGTCTGTCTTTCAAAACCCTTTTATCTCGAGAAAGCGTGGAGGTATCGAGTTGAAATTAAAACCATATACTCAACTCTGTGGTCCCTATGTGCTGTGAAAAAATCAACCTACTAACTTTACGCATTCAAAAGATATGGCTGTTTATGTCGCAAGTTTGTGCGGAACCCTCGGTGCGAGAGTCTGACTTGTTCTTGGCCGTTATTTTTTATTTTTACCGTATAAAAATGTGGGTATACAACTCTGCTTAACTCTTCGGGAATAACAAGCTTGACATCCTACTAATATTATAAATGAGAATGTTTGTGAGGATGTATGGATGTTTGCTACTCTTTCACGTCAAAACGGCTGAACTAAACATAGGTAGATTATAGTCTGGAATAACACATAGGATACCTTTTTTTTTATATCACGTGGGCGAAGCCGCGGGGGCCAGCTATCTTAATAATATTATGTTACTCTTTCACGTCAAAACGACTGAACGGATCTTGATGAAATATAGCACATATGTAGATTGTGATCTGAAATAACACATAGGATACTTATTTTCGATATCACGCGGGCGAAGTCGCGGGCGTCAGCTAGATTATTTTGTTTTTAATCCTATTAAAATACATTAAAATTTTCCAGTGCCTCTTCATCAATAATTTAAATCATCGTCGATGCAGAGACTTCAGTTTCAAAAATACTTTAGCTCAATCAATACTTGAAGTTCTTCTCGTTTGAAACAATCCAGAGAATAAAAGTTATTTATTCGCTGCTCCAGCTGCACACAAAACGATTGGCAATAAAAGTTGCAGTTGTTTTTAGAGATCCATTTGATAGATAGATAGATCCATTAGATAGATAAATCATTTATTTGATGCAGCAAAAGACACAATACAGGAATTAACATAAAACATCAAACTAAGAAAAATAACATGTAAGAGGTGTCAAGGGACACCTGGATGGAACGAAGTTATAATTTATTATGTACAAAAAACCTGTATCCACTCAACAAAAATAATCTTTGCGACACCACACTGTTTGATGCGAAATAGAAAAACGAAACGAAAATAACTGGCTTGCTATCTATGAGAGAGAGACAGGCTTACAACTATAGCAAAAAGTGTCGTTACAACTTTTGGACTTCTAATTTTTCGTCTAGACCCATTCGCAACGCGCGATAAAGAACTTCGTTCCAAAAATATATAAGGTATAAGTTAGATTGACCCATAGGCATTTAGACACATCACATACATTTATAAAGGTCGCCCACTACTGGGCGGTGTGTGTCTCAAGGTTGCACCAAATAGGAGTCCAGCTCAGCATAATACCAGGTGGATTACCTGACGCTGGTATTCTGCTGAATCCTGCTAGTGACACACGGATGTCGAGAAAACGTAATGATCTAAAAAGAAAAAAAAACGATATTGTGCGGCGAATATTATGAAGGTGGGTTGTCAGAAATAAAGATTTTGTTTTTTTTTTTAAAGCGTTGCCCCACCTTAGGAATTTCTCCTGTATCGTGGGTGTGTTTACAAACATTTAAACTCACATACACAAACAACCAGACCCAAAACAACTATCTGCAGGTCATACAAATATTTGTTCCGTGCGGGAATCGAACCCGCGACACGCAGCGCAGCAGTCGAACGTTCAGCCACTGCGCCAACCGTGTCGTCAAGTCAACATTTTAAATATTTGCAGCGTTGTCAAATAGAACTGTCTAAGATTCGTCCTAACTGTCTATCTCTCCGTCTATATGTCATAGCCACTTCGCTCCAAGACTCTTGGCACCACATAGTTATTTTTAGGATACCGTACCTCGACAGAAACAAACGGAACCCTTATTGGATCACTTTGTTGTCTCTCTGTCTGTCAAGACCCTTTATCTTGGGAACGCGTGAAGGATTCGAGTTAAAATTAATCCCATAAAATCCCACTCAAGTCTATGGCATTTTTTTTTGGAGTGGGAAATCATCAACTAACTTCCCCCGCTCTGGGCGGAGTGAGGGGGAGTGCCAGACTTGTACTGACTAAAACCCACCCATGTTCCTTCTACTGCCCTTTATGTTCCGGGGCCGCGGTATCTCTTTCGAACAACCTGCAACCCCGGCAGGCGGTGGTCCTAGCAAGCTCCTCTGCTTTGCTGACATCTCTAAGCCTATGGCCCTTGGAGCTGTTATAAAATCAACTGTCTAAAAATCTGTAAATTTAGTTAGTTACGAAACAGGCCAAAGTAACAATAATTTCAGTAAACTCCGCCTCGTGAACAAACACTCATTCTTTTAAAAAGCCTAGTTTACCCCAGCAAAGAAACTCGAGTCAATTGCAGAATGTACAAGCTATTTCAACACAAACAATCACGGCCGCTGTGAACTATTGAAATGGAATTTCATTGTGTTAGAGAACTATGCTCTAATAAAGGAATGCTAGCGAGGTAAGCGGTGCTGTGCTAGAAATGAGATGAACTAGGTTCTGATTTTGTGGAGTAGGTGTTTATTGTGTTCATTCGTGTGTCAGTAGCGGGATTTAGTGGAATACCAGTGTCAGGTGGTCTACTTGGTATTATGCTGAACTGGACTCCTATTTGGTGCAATCATGCGACACACACCGCCCAGTAGTGGGCGACCGTTACCTATTTAAATATATTTGATGTGTCTAATTGTCTATGGGTCACCGCAACTTCTAACTTTTTTTATCTGTGTTATGTTTTCTTAGTTTGATATGTGTTAACTCTGACAGTACTGACTAAAAGCCACCTATGTTCCTTCTATTGCTTTTTTAAAAAAAAAACACGTTACCCCACACTAGGAATTTCTCCTGTATCGTGGGTGCGTTTACCAACATTTAAACTTACATACACAAACAGCCAGACCCGGAACAACTATCTGTAGGCCATACAAATATTTGTTTGTATTTATAAATTATATAAGTATGTATATCAGTTGTCTGGTTACCATAACACAAGCTCTGCTTAGCTTGGGATCAGAATGACCGTGTGTGAGTTGTCCCAAGATATTTATTATTATTTATTATTTGTTCCTTGCGGGGATCGAACCCGCGACAAGCAGCGCAGCAGCTTTATGTTCCGGGGCCGTATCTCTTTCGAAAAACCTATCTAAGGGACTATCCTAAGGGTGCCTTTAAGTAGACCCAAGCCAGAAGCAAACAAAGGCTGAAACAAAAGCTTTTATAAAGCTAGCGATAAACATTCTCCCATCTATTGCTTCATTAACTCCATGCAGGCCTTGAGTGTCGTCAATAATGCAATTATGGACCCCATATGCGAGCAATATACCCCTCATACTAGTTCAGGTGGATAACTAGATTTTCCTCTCTACGGTGAGGCAATGTTGGATGGATGTATCGGAAACCAAATTAGGAGAGAACTATGACCTACAGACGTTGTATAGGACTAGTTTTAAAAGTTACGAGTACAAATCTAAACTATAATAGACACTGAACGTGCTCTAATTTATAAAATGTGTTTTAAATAATAAAAACTTTTTTTGTATTTTAGAGGTTATAAGTGGTAGTTATGTTAGGCAGAGATGTACATGAAGTACTAGTGACTCATCGTTGGTCGAGTGGTCGCAAATACGATTGCTGAGGATATGGCCTCTTTTTTGCGGTTGTGTAACCATGTTCCTTCTATTGCCCTTTATGTTCCGGGACCGCGGTATCTTTTTCGAACAACTGACAAACCCGGCAGGCGGTGGCCCTGGCAGGCCCCTCTGCTTTGCTGACATCTCTTTGAGGCGTAGAATCAAACGGCGATTTAAATAATTTGTGAATATCGTGTTAATAATAATGTCATTTCTATTCTACGGAATCCTTGTTTATCGTGCTATTCGCATTCTGCCAGGCGTATGAAATTTCAATATGTCCGCTTAATTTACTAATGTCATTCCTATTCTACCATCAACCTTCTCACTGTGTGCACGATTCATTAAACATTTTCGTATGTGATTAAACTTTAATTACCCCCAGTGTCATCATTTTCCTGCCCTTGTCCCATTCTATTTGGGGTCGGCGCAACACGTTTTCTTCTTCCATTCTCCCCTATCAGATGTCACGGCATCATTTACTCCTTTCTCCTTCACATCATTCCTTACACATTCCATCCATCTTTTCTTTGGCCTTCCTCTCGCTCTCCATCCATCAACATTCAGATCAATCACTCTTTTAATCACATGTCTTTCATCCCTCCTTATTACATGTCCATACCAAGACAAACGACTCCCTTTAAATTTTTCTGTAACAGGCGCAACTTTCAAACTTTCTCGAATATATTCATTCCTTACTTAAGTACCCCCAGTGTATTCTCAAAATATACAAAAACCCATATCTAGACTGGTATATTGTGAGTAAGTTTCTTTTAATGCTAGAAAAGGAGGGAGCTAATTGCAAATAATTAAGCTCAAATTGAAACTGAGTTGTTGATGAAAGAGTTCTAATGAACAAACCTAAATGCAACCTTTTCAGCGAGTTTACAGCTTTTCTGTAACGCACATCAATGATGTCAACATTCAAACGTTGGCATGAGTTTAAACAAACGAATTGAAAAGATTCATCATCTGCTTTTTCTCGGTCGGATTTTAGTATCTAATTAGCGTCGGGGGTTAAAAACCGCACCGAGGGTTCCATACATTGCGAAATAAATAAGTCGAGGTTCGATTGCGGGTTGTTCGAAAGAGATACTGCGGAACGCAGTGGGCAATAGAAGGAACATGGGTGGGTTTTAATCAGTAAAAGTCTGACACTCCCCCCTCCGCTCCGCCCAGAGCGGGGCAAGTTATTTGATGATTTCCCACCCCAAAAAAAAGGGTTCCATACAAACTAGCGACATAAACAGCCATATCTTTTGACTGTGTAGACTTAGAGGGTTGATTTTTTCACAGCACAAAGGGACTATAGATTTGAGTACATGATTTTAATTTCATTTTGATAACTCCGTTCGTTTTTTAGATAAAGTGTCTTGACAGACAATCAGGGTTCTTCTTTTCCTTTTGAGGTGCATGCCCCTAAAACTTATCTGCAAGCTTTTCAGCAAGTTTACAGCCTCTGTAGAGCGCGTCAATGAAATGATGGAATCATTCAAACGTTAATGGCATAAATTCATCTGCTTTTCTTAATTTGGATTACAGTGAACTTAAAACTAAATAAAGTAGTAGTAAATTCGAATTGAAAACCTCCTACTTTTTTTAAGTCGGCTAAAAATTACACGTCAAGGACAAAGGAACTAGCAGGGCTGCTATTAAATACTTATAAAATATTCTATGGTATTGATCGGTATCTATTTGTATAATGTAGGACGGAAGTTGTACATTCTGAATAACTTGCCTTTTTTTTTGAGGATGGAAAATCATCAAGTAACTTCCCCCGCTCTACGCGGAGCTAGGGGGAGTTTATGGTTCATACTGACTAAAACCCACCCATGTTCCTTCTTTTGCCATTTACGTTCGGGGCCGCGGTATCTCTTTCGAACAACCCGCGACCCCGGCAGGCGGTGGCCCTAGCCCTTCTGCTTTGCTGACGTCTCTTTGAGGCGCCCGTGGAACACTAACGAGAATAGACGGACGGACGGTGATCTACCCATTACTCACCGTCCACATACCCGGTCCTTGAGTCAGGATTTTACATAATAACAGGCTTGTAAAAGTTTCCACGTGTTGTATTGCTGTTCCATCGAACTATGAGAGTGAGGGAACAGAGACTGCACCAGTGCCTGCGCACACAAGCTTGCACTATAATATCTCTCGCGCCCATGGCTAATCTCTGCTGAGATTGGCCGTCGAAGGGAAAGACAGACTTGCGGACTGATGGTTCAAACTTGCGACATAAGCGACCATATCTTTTGACGGCGTAGATTTAGAGGAGATTTGGCGACACGGTTGGCGCTGTGGGTGAGCGATTAATAGCTGCGCTGCGTGTCGCGGGTTCGATCCCCGCTCGGAACAAATATCTGTATGACCTTCAGATAGTTGTTTCGGGTCTGGCTGTTTGTGTATGTGAGTTTAAATGTTTGTAAACGCACCCATGATACAGGAGAAATTCCTAGTATGGGGCAACGTTTTTTTTTTTTTTTTAATTAATCACATATGGACTACAGAGGTGAACTCGATACCTTCACGCGTTCTTGAGATAAAAGGCTTTGACAGACAGATTGACAACAAAGTGTCAATAAGGGTTCCGTTTTTACCTTTTGAGGTACAGCAGGCCTACCATGACATCTTAAAGCAGAACTTATTCCACTGAGGGAAAGAGATGGTGCTAGACACCCTGTATAGCTCTGTCTCTTTCCCTCAGTGGAATAAGTTCTGCTTTAAGACGTCATAGTAGGGTAACAGAACACTAAACACGGTCAGGACAAACATTAGCCAGTAACAGCTAGTTTTTAAAACTCGACACGAGCTAACTTGATTACTATACAAGTGATGAAGTCAGTGCGTGGAACCAAATTAAGGCGCTGTACAAAGCAAACACTTCGTAAAACGTCTAGATTTTCGTCGCAAAGTTAGCCGTATCTGTACATGCCACTAGCCAAAAAAAATTACCGTGTATAGTTCAAAACATAAAGTAAAGAGTTAAACAAAATAAGTTTACAAAAGTGGTCTAGTACTACGAAAAAAAAATGTTTAAAAAGACCAAGAAAAAAAATTTTTCGTCTCGAAATTCTCGATTTTTTCAGCGACAACCATTATATTTTTATATCTATAACAAAGGAAATTGTATAGACTAAAGAGATATCTAAAGTTTTTCAAACATTGAGCTGTATTTTTTTTATATTCAATAAAAACTGCAAAATGACCTACATTTTGGCGGATATGATATTCAAATAAAATCAAACACCGAAATATTTTCGACCTTATTTCTATTCTTTCGATGCAATACTGTCGTGCACTTGTGTCAGAGCATGCCTAGTATGCAGCTAACGTCACTTTCGTGTATACCTAAAGATTGCCGCGCCTTAACTACTATCGAAAGAGCCCTTTCAGCCTTTGTGAAGGATAATGGCGGTAGATACCCCGAGAGAAGAGACGGAGAGCCTTTTCGAAAACCACCAGCACCACCTCAAAGCCAAAGAATGCCTCCTGGCGGGCACGATCAGTTGCCACCCACTCTCACAGCACCAACGCTTCACGTACACCGGCCAGAAAGACAACAATGTCCAACCAAACCAAATACCAAAACATGAACAAGTAAACTCATACAAACACTAAGTCTAGACACACTCCATACAACTTAAATAACAGTTATTCATTACACATATTACCTATTCTGAGATAATCAAGTTTATTATTATTTTTAGTATTTAAAAGAGCGGGGGAAGTCATTGGATGATTTCCCACCCGAAAAAAAAAGGGTTCTGCTTTTTCCTTTTGAGGTACGATACTCTAAAAACGGTCAGGACAAACATCAACAAGTCATCATCATTTTCCTGCCCTTGTCCCATTCTATTTGGGGTCGGCGCAACACGTTATCTTCTTCCATTCTCCCCTATCAGACGTCACGGCATCATTTACTCCTTTCTCCTTCATATCATTCCTTACACAATCCATCCATCTTTTCTTTGGCCTTCCTCTCGCTCTCCGTCCATCAACATTCAGATTCATCACTCTTTTAAACACAAACATCAACAAGTAAGGGTTGGTAATTAAAACTCGACACGAGCTGACTTGATTACTATCAAGTAATGAAGTCAGTGCGTGGAACCAAACTAACTACTATCGATCGAAACTATAAATATTTTATGTACATTTTATAAGCCACGTAATGACTTAGGAAATGTGTCCTTTGTTGAGCTTGTAGCTAAGTAGGTCGAGGTTCGATTGCGGGTTGTTCGAAAGAGATACCGCGGCCCCGGAACGTAAAGGGCAATAAAAGGAACATGGGTGGGTTTTAGTCAGTACAAGTCTGACACTCCCCCCCGCTCCGCCCAGAGCGAGGGAAGTTATTTGGTGATTTCACACACCAAAAAAAAATAGGTCGAGGTTAAGCTGCGCTTGTCAAGGCTGGTTACTGGATGGGTGGGTTTCGATGGTAAATAGATTACCTGAAAAGTGTGGCTTCGGTTTTATTCTTACACGGAACAAATATTTATGTGGCCAGTTAGTTGTTCCTGGTGAGGAATGAGGAAAATGTCGTGAGCAAACTTTTGTGTTTGGGTGTAAAGTACGGCCAACGAGAAGCGATACCAAATGTAAACAAAACCCATGCTAAAACCCCATCTAAAATGGCCGCCCGAATGTTGGCGAACCCGTCTTAACGTTGTCATGTTTTTGCCGGGAGAACGAGACATTACGATAAAGGCACAAGACGGAAAGAGATAAATATTAGATTGTCAACGCCACAGTTGTTTTTTAGGTTAATGACCTTTCGTATCGCTGCTAGTTGGCCTTATTTTAGATGGGTTTAAGAGATCGACTCGTGCACCGACGGTTCCAAATAATCTTGCGACATAAACGGCCATATCTCTGGACTGCGTAGACTTAGAGGGTTGATTTTTTCACAGCTCCAAGAAACCACATACTTGAGTATACGGATTTTTTTTCAACTCGATAACGAAGAGATTTCTAAATGAAATAAGCAGTACCTTTGTGCTCTTTTGTCTGTATGTATTTTTTTTCATCATAATGAGCTTTTTGTGTTCATAAAAAAATAAACTTTTTTTTTACTAGCTTTTGCCCGCGGCTTCGCTCGCGTTAAATTTGGGGTAGCACAGTTCCCCTTTCCTGATTTGCAGGTACCTGCTACCTGCAATTTTTGCCCTTGCGCCTTATTGATTTGCAATAGCAAAGGTAAGTTTTCCCTTTTCTTCCCTCTTTCTTCCCTATATACCTACCACTTAAAATAAAATTGCCTATGTCCGTCTCCAGGGACCCAACTATCTCTGTACCGTAATTCATCAAAATCGGTTTAGCCATTAAGGCGTGAAGAGGTAACAAACTAACAAAAAACTCACTTTC